>JAAGEH010002534.1:35020675-35074106 GCA_011751065.1 Lasiurus cinereus
TCTTCTTCTTCGTCTTCTTCTTCTTCTTCTTCTTCTTCTTTAAAATATATTTTATTGACTTTTTACAGAGAGAAAGACAGAGGGATAGAGACTTAGAAACATTGACAAGAGAGAGAGAGGCATTGATCAGCTGCCTCCTGCACACACCCCACTGGAGATGTGCCCACAACCAAGGTACATGCCCTTGACTGGAACTGAACCCGGGACCTTTCAGTCCGCAGGCTAATGCTCTGTCCACTGAGCCAAACCGGTTTCGGCATAAACTTCTTCTTGACTTCCTCACTTTCACCCTTGTTCTCCATTAGAATCAATCTTTCACAACACAGCCAGAAAGATATATAAAAACCTTACTCATGTCACATCGCTTCTCAAAATCTTTCAGTGATTCTCATCATGCTTAGAATAAAATCCAAAATTCTAACCCAACTTTATAGGGCTCTTCTTGAGTTGGACGCTATCTATCCTCTAAATTTTGTTCTTTTATCTCTCACTTGTTCACTCTACTCCAGCAATTTTGACTTTCCAGAGGTCCCTCAAATAAGGTGAATTTAGTCCTGCATTAGAAACTGTACTTGTTCTTCCTTTCAGCTCTTCTTCTCAATCCAGATTTCTTCTTTGCTCATTCCCTTCATTGAGTGTCCCAATAAATGTTATCACTCAGAGCCCTCCCTGACCACTATACATAACAAGAGTCCCTTTACTCACTTTTCCCCTTCCATCCTGCTTTATTTTTCTTCATAATGTGCATTATACATGTTAATATTCTACTACATATTTGTCTATTGACTCATCAAAAATATAATCCCATTTACCAGAGAATTAGTCCTACCCACTGCTCTGTCTCTGGTGCCTAGAACAAATAGAAGGCATTCAACTAATATTTATAGAATGAATGAGTGTATGAATTATCAACAGATTTACTTTAATACTTAAACAGGATAAAATAACAATGGAATTATATTGCAATCTACTAATTTTTAATATTAATATGTATTAAATTCCATTTAATAGATTGAGCTTTAGTCACCAGCCCCTATCTGTTTAGGTCACTCAAAACATATCATTATTTGGTTTCAAATTGTAGATATACTTTGTTTTAGACATAAAAATAGCTATGTCTTTTTATAAAGATCTGTTACTTTCTAAACATAAAATGGAATGGATTTTATTCTCTATTATTTAGCTCTTACCTTCTGTAAAACTTAAACTCCACAAATTAATTTCTGAAGCAAGAATGAGACCCAGAAAAAGGCTTTACTTGAGATTAGAGCCACAAATCATAATCGCTTGGATTCAGTCCCATCAACCAGATGCTCAACCAAAAGAATTCTCTTTGAGATTTCTCCCACTACAGATTTTTGCATCACAGACAAGGCTTTGCTGAGTATTTATGGCTAGATAAATCCAACATTAAACACTTAGTAAAATTTTTTTACATATATAAAACTTAAATGTGCTATTTCCAGTAACTCTATCATTCATATACCTAGGTCATAACCAGATAAAGTAGTGATAAGGAAAAAAAAGTATGAGAAAAAATATGTACTGACATATCAGATGATTGCTACTGTTGTTTTTATCCTGTTTTGGATTTGGGTTTTTACTGTGCTGTCATAAGTGTTGATTTCTGATAATGTTTCATCAAATGTTGACTTTCTACCCTCAGGTTTTGTCTAACTATTAACCATGTGGCAATAATTACAATATGCCATTATACATACATGAATTATTTTATTAGTAGAGCACAGAAACATCTTTGAGAATTGGCTAAATTCTCAACTATGGTGTATGCAATAATCCCTAAGCTATTTGCTAAATATTTGAGCAAACAGAGCATTGTTTATTTAGTTCTTGTGTATTGGCCCCCCATGTGTATTCTTGGAGTGAGGTTGTAGGTTTTCTGTTTGATATTAAGGGAGGCCACAACCAGAAAAATCATAAGCCTAAATTAGAGAAGCTACACAATTATTCTGTGCAAAACACACAACACATATTTTTTATTTGGTTCTTCACCTATATCCAATAATGTCCCTGTCTCCACCACTATGCCATGATTATCTTTGCTTTTGCCAGTTTACCCTTTAAATGTGGGCAGTGAACAATTCTAATATCATTTGTTAACTGCTGGAGGCAGTGGCCTGTGCTAGCCCGGGGATTTGAAAGACTTCAAGGTCATGTGTTCCAGAGTAAAATGTTCTTCCCACAACTGTGCCTAAGAGATCTCAGGCTTGTTTTTGTTTCCTCCCACCTACATTTTCATCTGTATACACCCACCTCCCAGTTCAAGTGTCAAAGGAAAACATTTTCTCCTGCAGTTTCTGTTTTGGTTTTTTTTTGATACCACTCCAAAGGCAATCAGCTTTCCGTAGCATGAAAATAAGGGTGGATGAACCTAAGAATTTTTCTAACCCATCTCCTTTCTTAAGGCATGCACACACCATAATAACCTCAAGAGAATGATGTCTTGGTACCAAAAGAACTTGATAGCAATTTAAGATAGTCTCAGCCTGTGCTATACAATCCAACTGATTATTGTACAGTCTGGGATTCTCAAGACATATTCATTAGGAGAAATGTCACAAAACTTACCATGGAAAAAATTCTTGAACAATATATATAACAGGAATATTTTGGCATATTGTCTTGTTATTATCATTTTTAAATTAGGACTATTCAATCCAGCTGGTGTGGTTCAGTGGTTGAGCATTGACTCATGAACCTAAAGGTCACTGGTTCAATTCTTTGTAAGGGCCCATACCCAGGCTGTGGGCTTGATCCCCAGTTGGGGATGTGCAGGAGGCAACTATCAATGATATTTCTCTCTCATCAATGTTTCTATCTTTCTTTCCCTTTCCTTTCCTCTCTCTAAAAAATCAATAAAAATATTTTTTAAAAGAAGACTATTCAGAATGAAAATTGCAAAACAGACTCGTGTTGTCAGTAATTGGGGCAAGGATGTTTTATTAAATAGTGACAAATCATCTTTTCCATCCAGTGTCTGTGAGAAGTATTTAGTGTGTAAATAAATGAAATCTTTGGAATTGAAACATGAGGGAAGTTACAGGATAGTTTATGGATCAGGGCCTTTGCTACCGAGTTTTCCAACCTATTTTTCCAAAACAGAAAGTGGAAGCTTATACCAATATTTCTAACATTAGTTGGTTATTTGAAACTATTTTATTTTTAATAACTTAATGTGTCATAATTATACATAGAGAGATGCATGAATAAATGAAAAAAAATAAGTTAAATACCAAATTACTTTTCAAATTTAGAGCTGTCATTTGAATGAGAACCAGTTGGTGTTTTGGGAGTGAAATATGGGAAGAAAAAGCTAAATCATGTAATTGATTACAATCTAAGGATACTTCAAATAATAATCTATACTAATAAAAGGGTAATATGCTAATTAGATCGGATATACTAGATGTCCTTCCTGACAAAGACAAAGGCATGGCCAGCCTGAAAACTCCCTTGCCAAGGCTAGCCCCACCCCCACAGCAGGAACCTCCAACCCAATCAGGGGTGTGGCCAGCCTGAAAATCCCCAGCAGCCCCTTGCCCAGGCCAGCCTCATCTCCTAGATGGGACCTCCACTCTGATCTGGGACAGGGCACCCCCCCCCCAACCTGACTTGGGAACCCCTTCTGGGCAGGCCAGCCAGCCTCCACCTGTGTACCTATATAATAAAAGAGTAATATGCAAATTGACCCTAGTGACAGAACAACCAGAATGACCGCTGAACCAGTCACTGTGAGGCACACTGACCACCTCTTGGTCCCTTTCCCCAGTCAGCAGGCTCCGATTGTTTGATGACCACCCACGGTGGGGGCAGGGCTAGTGAGCAGATGGGAATAGCCAACCTCTCAGTACCTTCCCCTGCCATCAGTCACCAATCACTTGATGGCAAATGGGGAACCAAGGGTGGATGCCGGCAGAGGGTAGGGTTGGTTGCAAGCAGCTGGGGAAGATGGCACTGATCATAGGCCAGGCCTAGGGACCAAACCCACACATAAATTTCATGCAACAGGCCTCTAGTGTGTAATAAATACATGCCAGAGTTATAGAAATAAATTCATCTGATTTTAATTTATTTAAATTTCAATGTTCCTTCTTTCACATTTAAATTTCAACTCGAGGCTGGTGTACAAAATTTGAGCATGGGGGGTGGTCCCCTCAACCAGCCTGCACCTTCTCCAATTCGGGTCCCCTCAGACATTCCTTTCATAATTTGGGACCACTGACTCCTAACTGCTCACCTGCCTGCCTGCCTGATCACACCTAACTGACCTCCCATCCCCGCACTGCCCTGGTCACCCCCAACCCATAGGAGTAGTTACTCCCAAATGCCCTCCCTGACTATCTAGTTACCTCCAACTGCCCCACCCCACCCCCACCAATCTTACTGCCCCCTGCCAGTCTGGGTGCCCCTTACTGACCCCCTGCTGAAGTGGTTGGGGGCAACTAATTGCCCCCCCCCCCCCCGCCAACCTGGTCATCCTTAACTGCCCAACCCCCAGTGGGCCTGGTAGCCCCATGCAGCCTGCTGCTCAGTCACCTCTCACTAACCCCCCTGCCAGCCTGGTCACCCCATGCAGCCTGCTGCTTGGTCCTTTGGTCACTCCTCACTAAACCCCCTGCCAGCCTGGTTGCCCCACACAGCCTGTTCAGTCATCCATTCGGTTGTTTCAGATGCAAGCCTTTTATATATATATAGTACTAATACTCAGAACTATATTAACTTACCAAGATATATTATTTTCTTTTCCAAGTCATTTCAATATAACAATTAGGTGCTTAGGGTAATACATTCTGGACGGATTAAAATTAAGTGTTTTATAACCCTTGTGTTAACTGGGAACCCCAGGCCACTTAAAGCTTAAACAAAATTTGAAGTGGATTTTCTTCACCAGTATGAAAGACTTGGTCATTTTGCCTGTCTGCTCTATTTTTATTTTTTTATTTTTTAGATAGACCTCAGTGTTGGCTCTACTGGATTAGTCTTGCTTGAATAATAATATTGCTTTTTAAAACTAGCAGATTCAAGTCTTCTTTCATTTGAAACATTTTCTTAAATATTAATTCAAAAGCCCTCTTTCTATTCTGCTGTGCTACAGTGCATGCTACATTTATATTATAACTCACTGGTAGGCATAGTAGTAAAATCTAATGAACAAAATGAATTGACCAACAAAGTAAGATCTGAAGCATGGAGGCATGGACCAGACTGACATTCCTCAATGTGGGTATTTGGAGGACAAGAAGAGATAAACCAAAGAACTTATATGCTTATATGCATAGCCCATGGACACAGGCAATAGGGTAGTGAAGATTTTGGAGGATACATAGGGACTAGAAAAAGGGGGATAAAGAAGAGGGGGATGGGAGATATCTATAATATTATCAACAATAAAAATATATATTAATAATTGGCAGGCTATAATATTTTGGAATGCCTAGTTAATATGAAGCTTTGTCCTCACTATTTGACATATATTATAAGGACATATTTATAACCCCCTGAGAGAGACATCAATATTATCATTTTACAGGGACAGAGATAGTAGATTTCAGAACTGGGATTCTAATCTATTTTTTTTTCCCTCTACAGACCATATATTTTCCAGTACATCATCATTATGAACAAAAGCTGAACATAAACAAAATCATGTTATCTAATTAAAGAGAAATATGCAAATTGACCATACCTCCACTATACCCACAAGCCATGCTCACCGACCAACCAGGAGCAAGTATGCAAATTAACTCAACCAAGATGGCTGTGGCCACAGAGAGAACAAGAGGCTTAGGTTTCCCAGGCAATGGAGGAAGCCAAGCTCCCACAGCCTTGGCCTGCCTTGGCCTCCACTTAAGACTACAAAGTTTCCAATTATAGAAGTTAATAAATCCAAACAAAAATGGCAGCATCCATGGAGCTGGAGAGAGCAGGAGGTTGAGTTGTCCCTGGTGATGGAGGAAGCCAAGTTTCTGCAGCCCTGGCCTGCCTTGGCCTCTGCTGAAGGCTACAAAGTTTCAATTATAGAAGATAAATGAATTCCAGATCTCAGGGCCTCTGCTTGGGTTGCCGGGGGGTGTGGCTGGCCTGCAAACCACCACAGGCCCTCCGCCCAGGCCAGTCCATTCCCTAAGAGAACTCCCACCTTGATCCGGGATACCCTTCAGGGCAACCAGCTGGTCCCTACCCATGCAACAGGCCTCTATCCTATCTAATAAAAGAGTTATATGCAAACTGACCATCACTCCAACACACAAGATGGCTGTCCCCATGTGGTCAAAGATGGCTGCTCCCCATGTGGACACAAGATGGCTGCCACAAGATTGCCAGCATGGGAGGGCATTTGGGAGGGACCAGGCCTGCAGGGGAGGGCCATTAGGGGTGACCAGGCCTGAAGGAAAGGGCAGTTATAGGTGACCAGGCCTACAGTGGAGGGCAGTTAATGGCAAACAGGTGAGCAGGGAGCAGTTAGGCATCAATCCAGGCTGTCAGGGGAGTGGTTAGGGGTGATCAGGCTGGCAGGCAGAAGTGGTTAGGGGCAATCAGAAAGGCAGGCAGGCAAGCAGTTGGGAGCCAACAGTCCTGGATTGTGAGAGGGATATCCAACTGCCCATTTAGGCCCAATCTCAGGATTGGGCCTAAATGGCAGTTGGACATCCCTCGAGGGGTCCCAGATTGGAGAAGGTGCAGGCTGGGCTGAGGACACACACATATCCCCCTATCCCCCTGACCCACCACCATGCACAAATTTCATGCACTGGGCCTCTAGTAATAACATAGACAGAAATATACTCATATCTATTTTTAAATGTTCAACTATCTAAACACAAACTAATGTGAAAAAAATAGCCAATTTAAGCAAGCTGGTGTTTTTATTTTAATGTTATCATTTGGTTATTTCTTTAATTGTGGATTCAGCTATTAGGACAACTATTTAAGGTAGGAATTTTATTTCAAAGAGGAAGACTGGCATAAAAACAGTGATTTTTAACTAAAGACCTATCTGTCTCTGAGAAGTCATGAGTACATGTAACAGGGTGTCATATAACCATGTGATAACATTTATGTTACATGTAGATTCAACAATATAACCAGCTATGAATTCTTTTAGAGGTCTGTGTGTGTATGGTGTGTGTGTGTGTGTGTGTGTGTGTGTGTGTGTGTGTGTGTGTGTTTCCCCTCTTGGATAGGTAAGTTCAAAGAAGTATTTTAGATATATAAAGTATTTTCCATGCAATTTCTATCTCAACAAAAAGTTGTTTCTATATTCAAGTTGCTTTTAATTATATTTATGAGTCTGTGAACTAGAGAGATGTCCTACGTGACAGTATGTTGTGATGTTTCTTTCTCTTCCACAACAAGATAAATACCCAGAAAACCCCTCACAACTTCTGGCCAACACACCAGATCCATGCTGCCCATTGGAGAACTCAAAGACAATAGAAACAGGTATTATCCCTGTAAAATGAGGATATGTAAATTGTTCCAAAGGGAGGTTCTCTGTCAGTATCACTGCAGGGTAAATGATGGGAGCCCAAGTAGGTGGATAATGTGAATTCTGTAAAGGTAAAGAATGTTCTCCAAATATTATCATTGAGCACTTAGCTAATGTCTTATACTAGATAAGAAATGAATTAGATTTGCAACTGACTAAAAACTCCTCCTACTTCTTTCACATATTAGGATATGTGGACTTTTCAATATTGACTTTGATGTAACTTTGATGATCATGAATCACCTCTTATTTATATTCCACTTCAAGAAGTCCCTTTAAGTAACCTATATAGGTAGTTGGCAAGTGGATACAAAAACTATGGTACATTTACACAATGGAATACTACTGTACCATAAAAAGAAAGAAATTTTTACCCTCATGACAACATGGATAGACCTGGAGAACATTATACTAAGTGAAACCAGCCAGTTAGAGAAAGACAAGAACCATATGATTTCACTCATAGGTAGAATTTAATGAACAAACTGAAATACCAAGCAAAATAGAGACAGACTCATAGAGAGCAGGCAGGCAATGCTGGTGGTGTTGGGGTGCTGGAAAGGGTGGAAGGATTGAGCAAAAGCAAGACAAAAATAAGAGAGGGAATTCATAGACAAGAACAACAGTGTGGTTATTGTGGAGTGGTGGAGGAGGAGAGAGGTGAAGATGGCATAGAGGAAATAAGTGGTGGTGGTAAATCCTATCTAATAAAAGAGTAATATGCAAATTGACCATTATTCCAACACACAAGATGGCTGCCCCCATGTGGTCAAAAACGGCTGCCCCTATGTGGACACAAGATGGCCAGCAGGGGAGGGAGGTTGGAAGGGACCAGGCCTCTAAGGGAGGGCAAATGGAGACAATCAAGCCTGCAGGATAGGGCAGTTAGGGGTGACCAGGCCAGCAAAGGAGGAAAGTTGGGGGCAACTGGGACTGCAGGGGAAGGGCAGTTGGAGGGGGACCCAGGCTTGCAGGGGAGAGCAATTGGGGGGAACCAGGCCTGAAGGGGAGGGCAATTAGGGGAGACCAGGACTGCAGGGAAGGACAGTTAGAGGTGACCATGCCTGCAGTTGAGGACAGTTAGGGGCAAACAGACTGGCAGGGGAGCAGTTAGGCATCAATCAGGCTGTCAGGGGAATGGTTAGCAGGTAATCAGGCTGGCAGGAAGAAGTGGTTAGGGACAATCAAGAAGGCAGGCAGGGAGCAGTTGGGATCCAGCAGTCCTGGATTGTGAAAGGGATGTCCTACTGCCTGTTTAAGTGGGCCATTGGACATCCCTCAAGGAGATGTCCAATCCCTTGGAGAAGGTACAGGCCGGGCTGAGGGACACCTCCCTCCCCATGCACAAATTTTGTACATTGGGCCTCTAGTATAAAATAAAATGAGGTGTTTTTTTTTTACGTCCAGATAATTTGAGAAAGCTTCCCCCACCCCATTAAGATCTCTATTCTTAATCTTCAAAGGATTCACTTCTGTCCTTTTGACTTCTCTGTTTTGAGTATAGAATCCTTTTGCCATCCTCAGGTTCCTAGTGAAGAGTTTCTGAATAAAGTCCTATAATTATGAATATCAAAAGTTGCTTCTTGATAATATTTTCATTTGCATTTTTCCAGTGTAGCTAGTGAAACTCCTCAAAGTAACTTTGAGGCCAGAAGAAATCCTGATTTCAGGACAAAGCAATGCATCTGTCCCATCTCGCCCAGCAGGCCAGGAAGCAGCCTTGCTCAGCCTCTTTGAGCTTCTTTCTCCTTCTGCCCCAAGGAATCCCTGCTTTGCCCAGAGAGCAAAATTCACCTCAGTCAGAAAATGTGAACATTGAAATTAGTACTGGAATTTTCCTTCAGCCAGTTGTTACCAATGACCAAGAATTGTTAAACCTCAACATTTAAATGGATAAAGGTGGGTTTTTTAGAAAAACCAAAAATATCATTCTACCTTTGCATATGTAATTAATTGATTGTTAAATGCTTTCCTCACCTGTCCCTCAGCCCTGCCTGCACCCTCTCCAATCTGGGACCCCTCCAATGTAAGGAGCCTGGTGCACAAGGATAAATGTTAGAGTATCACATCTGGCTGCAAATTCTTCCCTGAAAATAACAGAGAAATGTGTGACCATGACAAAGTAAGAAAGCGAAAAGGATTCAAAGTCACCCCAAACAGCAGAGACCAAATCTTAGTTATCTGCTCCCAATACCCAGTCACTACTTTACCTGTGGCCTCGCCAGGGGCATTGGAGTGACTGGTCAGTGGAGTTGTTGGGTATCTGGAATTGGGAATGAATGAACTAAAGTGAAAGGGAGTTGCATGCTCACATTTTTAAAAATTAATTTAGTTTTTTTAATATTTTATTGATTTTTTACAGAGAGGAAGGGAGAGGGGTAGAAAGTTAGAAACATTGATGAGAGAGAAACATCCTACTGGGGATGTGCCCATAACCAAGGTACATGCCCTTGATTGGAATCGAACCTGGGACCTTTCAGTCCGCAAGCCGACACTCCATCCACTGAGTCAAATCGGTTTCAGCTGCATGCTCACATTTTAAAAGCATCTGATAAGAATATGATTTCTTTAAATATTAGGAGACATAAAAGTGTAAAGGCAAATACTTTGTTATTTGTCTTGAGCATAAATTGTCACAGTATAATAGTGCGTAATGTGTTTAATGGGTTTGTTATTCAAGCAACAGACATCGGTTAAAAACAAACTTTTCGAAAAATTGAAATACAGTGGTACCTCCAGATACGAGTTTAATTCATTCCATAACCTTGAGGCGTGGGAAACTATGAGACACTAGAGTCGTGGTAAACTGGTGGGTGGTGTGCAGCCGGCCAATCAGCGCGATTACTCCTATCTCAAACGTTGCTCGTATTTCAAAGCAAAAATCGCTTGCTCAACGGCTCGTATCTCAAAAATCTCGTATGTTAGGGCACTCGTATCTCAAGGTACCACTGTAGTTAAAATGGCCATATTACCCAAAGCAACATACAGACTTAATACAATCTTCATCAAAATGTCAATGTCACCTTTTAAACAAATAGAACAACAACAGCAGCAACAACAAAAATCATCAGATTTGTATGAAATCACAAAAGACCCTGAATAGACAATCCTGAGAAAAAAGAACAAAACTGGAGGTGTTGGACTACCTGATTTCAAATTACCCTAAAGAGCTATGATAATCAAAACAGCTTTGCATTGGTAGAAAAATAGACACATAGCCCATGGAACAGAATTGAGAGCCTAGAAATAAAACCACATGAATATGGGCATATAATTTTTGACAAAGAAGCTAAAAACGCACAATGATGAAAAGAAAGGTTTTTCAATGAATAGTGCTGGGAACATTAGAAAGCCACATGCAAAAGAATGAAACTAGATTACAGTTTGTCCCTGTGTATAAAAATTAATTCAAAATGAGTCAAAGATCTAAATATAAGACCTGAAATAATAAATCACATAGAAGAAAACATATTTACCAAACTTATAGACCTTGGTTATAGAGAACATTTTATGAATTTGACTCCAAAGGCAAGGGATTAAAGACAAAAATAAATGAATAGACTATATCAAATTAAAAAGCTTCTGCACTACAAAAGAAATCGACAACAAAACAAAAAGGTAACGAAGTGAATGGGAAAAGATATTTGAAAACAACAGCTCCAACAAAGGGTTGGTATCTAAAAAAAATAAAGAACTCATTCAACTCAACACCAAATAATACAATCCAATTAACAAATGGGCAGAGGACTTGAATGGCCAACAGATACATAAAAATAGGATCAATTTCACTTGATACTAAGAAAATACAAATAAAAACTAGAATGAGATACCACCTCACACCTGTTAGAATAGCTATTACCAACAAGACAGGTAATATAAAGTATTGCAGAGGGTGTGGGGGAACAAAGAAATATCACTCACTACTGATGGGAATGCAAACTGATATAATCACTATGGAAGACAGCATGGTGGTTCCTCAAAAAAATTAAGAATGAGAGTTATCATATGACCCAGTAACCCCTCTTCTAGGTATCACCCCAAAAAACTTGAAAACATTTATTCTCAAAGATACATGCACCCCCATCTTCACTGCCAACATTATTCACAGTGCCCAAGACATGGAGACAACCAAAGTATCTTTCAATAGAGGTTTGGATAAAGATGTGGTACATAATATACATTGAGTGGCCAGATTATTATGATCTCTGAATGCATAATGATCTGACCACTCAGTATGTATGTGTATGCACATATTCATGTGGTTTTATTTCTAGAGGGCCTGGTGCATGAACTAGTGCATGGATGGGGTCCAGCCAGACTGGCCAGGGGGAGAGGACATGGGCAGCTGGCCAGCCTGCCTGCTAGTCAAATTCCTCGTCAAGGGGACAATTTGCATATTAGCCTTTTATTATATAGGATATATACTGAGTAGCCAGATTATTATGCATACAGAGATCATAATAATCTGGCCACTCAGTGTATACAGTGGAATACTACTCAGCCAAAAGAAAAAGTGAAGTACTCCCATTTGCCATAACATGGGTATTATGTTAAGTGAAATAAGTCACTCAGAAAAGGCAAAGAATCACATGATTTTACTCACATGTAGGATATAAAACTGAAACTCAGAGACAAAGACATAATATGGAGATTACCAGAAGGAAGGGGGTGGGCGGTAGGTAAGGGTCAAGGGGGCCAAATATATAGTAATGGAAGATGATTTGACTTTGGGTAGTGGACACATAATGCAGAATACAGATCATGTCATAAAATGTACACTTGAAACCTATATGATCCTATTAGCTAAAGTCACCCCAATACATTTTTTTTAAAAAAACAACAACGAACTTTTAAAATGCCACTTAGATTTGCAAAATTGACTAAGAGTGGCTTCTGGAACAGGAATCTACTTCCCACTTACTATTTGACTTTGAGCCAATTATAGCATTTAAGTCTCAGTTCCCTCATTTGTAAAATGGAAATAATAAAAGTGTCTATGTCAAAGCATTGTTTTGTGTGTTATATGAAATAATCTGAAAAGAAAAACTTTAACAGACTGCCAATCATGAAATAAATCCTCAAAAATATTAGCTGTGAGAAAAGCAAGAGTGAGCAAATAAAATAGCCTGAGAGCAGGAAGAATGAGAAAGAGTCCCGCTTTATAAAGGTGAACATCAAATATTTAAAATCTGGACTAAAATCAACTCAGAGGGGACATATAATACAATTCTTAAAAGGACACCCCAAAGAAGTATAGACCAAAAATATGTTGAAGAAATGTGTCAAGATGACAAATTTATGCACTTGAATTATATAATAGGCTATTAGAGGAAAAATTGGGATGCTTTGAGGCCTATTCATATATATTTCAAGAAAATGTAAAAGAAGAAATATATGACCCTCTGGAAAACTCTTTTCCAGCACTATTGTTGGAGTCAAGAGTTCACTTAATGCACAACTGCAACTTTTTTTTTTTTGTCTATAGATGAGAATTAGCATAAGGCAGAGAGAGAGTTTCAGTGGAAAAAAGTTACTATTTCAAGACAGTGATGAGCCCAGTCATCTATTCACTAAGTCAACAACAACTTATTGAGTGCTGCCATGTGCAGACACAGTGAAAGGCACAAGGGCTTAAAAAAAAGGAAACACTATGAACAAAAACAAATGTGGCCCAGTTTTTTCCATGTGCTAGCTATTGTGAATAAGAGCAATGAACACAGGAGTGCAGATATCACTTAGAGATCCTGATTTCAAATCTTCTGGGTATCAAACCTGAAGTGGGATTACTGGATCATATGGTAGTTCCATTTTTAATTTCTTGAGGAAACTCCATACTATTTTCCATTGTAGCTGTACCAATTTACATTCTCATCATGGGTGGAAAGGCTTCCAATTTCTCCACATCCTTGCCAACACAAGTTTTTGTTTTGTTTTGTTTTTATAATAGTCATTCTAATAGGGATGAGATGATTGCTTGCTGTGATTTTGATTTGCATTTCTATGTTATCATCTTCTCTCATTGTTGCTGGGGGAGGAGTCTTTGTACTATCCTGATAAAATGAGTTTTCTGAGACTGTATTTGCATGGAGTTAAATCCCTGCATTTTCAACATCCCATTCCCCTTAGTTTGTTACAGAGAACCAGAATAAATCAAGCTATGCTCAGAAAGTTTAAAGTGACACTTTATTCACTGCAGTGGGCTCAGAGAAAATTAATTCAAATTCTAAGCAAAGCTACAAGAAGAACTTTCCTTTTTATAAAAGAGCCAGCCCAATGTGTGCTTATTGGTTATCTTGCAGGTGACCTTGGAAACAAGACAGTTCTATCCAATTAAAAAAATACACCTGGTATGGAATTAAGAGAATGGGCCTACCTCAGTGGTCAGCAAACTGCGGCTGGCAAGCCATATGTGGCTCATGAGCTGCGGTTTGCAGTTCTGTTGACTAATGAGTTTGCCAACCACTGGCCTATCTAGTCTCTGGTCTAAAAGGTCAGACATCTAAGTTTATCTTCCTCATTATTCAAGCAGGCTACAGTAGGCTAGAAAGCAAAGTTATTATTATTATTATTATTATTATTATTATTATTATTAGAATAAGAGGCTATCTAAAACATAGCAGAGAATTCCAAATAGTAGTTTTACAAAATAGGGGTAGTCTTCTCAAGTCCAGTCATAGAAGAAATGTAGCTGGGGTTTCAGTGGAGCTAAAATCAGAGCCAGTGCCCAGAGTTTCTTTTTCTTGTCAGTCCATTGCCTGTGGGGGTCCAAATGATGGTAGGCCACACAGGAGGATACCAGGAAGCCAAGTGAGAGCCACGAGCCAAGCATGCCAAGATAAACCAAGAGATTGAATTTTTTTATTTAGGGGATTGTATATCCCAATTTTCTATGACTTTGTAGTGGCCACACCCATTCTGACCAACCACATCTGTCCTCTTGTGATTTATAGGCAAGTATCTTCCCAAAGTCATCCCAACTTTACTATGCATGTTCTATCTTTCTTATGTGGTTCCCTCCCCCTGGGCTTTTCAGGGAATATGTCTATAATGTCTGGTCTTCCCTTTGCTCCTTCCCTCTTATTAATAACTAGAGGCCCAGTGCACAAAATTCAAGTACCAGGGGCCAGGAAGGTGTTGTCCCTGGGTCCAGCCTGCCTGCACCCTTTCCAATGTGAGACCCCTCAGGGGATGTCTGACTGCCAGTTTAGGCCAGATCACACAGGGATTGGGCCTAAACTAGCAGTCGGGCATCTCCTCACAATCCAGGACTGCTGGCTCCCAATTGCTTGCCTGCCTGCCTGCCTGATTGCCTCTAACCACTTCTGACTCCCAGCCTGATCACCTCCTAAACACTCCCTTGCCAGCCTGATCACCCCCTAACCACTCCCCTGCCAGCCTGATTAACCCAACCACCTCCCCTTCTGGCCCAATCACCCCAACTGCCCTCCCCTGCTTGCCAGGTTGCCTCCAACAGCCCTTTCCTGCTGTCCTGGTCACCCCTAACTGCTGTCCCCTGCAGGCTTGGACCCACCCAACATCCCTCCCTCCCCTGTAGGCCTGGTCAACCCCAACTGGCCTCCCCTGCAGGCCTGGTCCCCCCCCCCAACTGCCCTTCCCCACAGACTTGCGTGCCCCTCCCCACTGCCTTCCCCTGCTGGCCATCTAGTGGTGGCCATCTTGTGACCACATTATGGCAGGCATCTTATGACCACATTGGGTGGCCATCTTGTATAAGGGTGTGACAGTCAATTTGCATGTTACCTCTTTATTATATAGAGTTAGCTAATTACAATAGGATCATTTACTAGTAGTGATGTTGAGCATGTTTGAATATACATGTTGGCCATCTGCCTGTCTCCTTTGGAGGAATATCTATTCAACATATAGAAATAGAGAATAAAATGTTGATTGTGCACATAGCATGTTAAGTGAGAAAAAAATAAAACTAATAAATAATAAAAATAAATAAAATGGATTGTGGATAAAGTTAACAAAAAGAAAAAAAAAGCAAACATGGCTCACACTTTCATGATACTCACATTGCAGTGCAAAGAGGTCTGAAGTTAATCAAATAGTGATCCACGTGGTTATTCATCACAAACTGGAGCAAAGTACTAAGAAGGAAAGAAAAATAAAATGTAACCCTAAGAACTCATAGAAAAAAAATTCTTTTTTTATTGTTGTTAAAACAGAACATCATTATATTTAATACACAAGTTTGACACAATTAAAAAATGAAACATCAGAGTAAAATAGTAACAAAAAACATGGTATTTCATTTGCAATGCATGAGGAATGGTTAACATCTTTAGTCATAAACAAGCTCTTAAAAACCAGAAACAGACCCTTAAATAATGCAAGGAAACTAGAAAAAAATAAAATGAAAAAAATACAAGTGACGATTAAACATTGAGCATATATGGTTCTGCTGAGCAGTGATGAAGAATAATAAAAAAATTCTTGAGGACAGGGTGTATGTGATATGTGAAGAAAAAAGATTTGTACTGAAATCTGAAGAATGACTAGTAATCAAATACTTAAAGTTATACAGTAGTTAACTAGATAGGGAGGTCGACGAGGGGAGATGAAGAGGTATTTCCAGTTTAGGGCGCAATGTGTGCAAAAGCCCTGTGGGAGGGGAGAGCGTGGTTCAGCTGAAAGGAATCATGCTCTGCTGGAGACTAGGAAGGAATGGAGTGGAGAGAAAACATGTAAAGAGGGACACCTTCTACTTTAAATTGATATGAAGTGGTTAACACTCTCAGCTGAAGACTCAATTAAGACTCTGTCTTAGTGTCTGATAAAATTGCTCATGCCTCTTTTTGGGGGCAAGCCAGTACTTGGATCTCTTTGATTATCATTAAACAGAAATATCAGTAAAGTAAGAGGAAGAAAATTATCAAAAAGTTTCATTCCATCCTCCCTTTATTCCTCAGCAACATCAGTGCTGAGAAATGCCCTGGGAATACCCACATGACTCCGCTGTGGTCAGTTTTACAGTCTTGGGGCACTGGAGCAGGTGCAGTTCACTCTGAGGGCAAGGCATCCTCTACAGCAGCGAATTTCTAAAGGAGGGACATTTAAAAGGGATTTTTTTTTTTTACTAGTAGATCTTACAGTTCTCCTCATTCATTATGAATACAAATTATTTCCAGGAAGTGACGTAAAGACAATACAGCTGAGACTTAAGGCTGTTAATTGTATCCACTTCCTGTGAGAAATGATTTGGTAGCATTGACATGACTCCGGGTCCATAAGGGGGACTTTCCTAAGTGAACCCATTAAAAAGGCTGCTAAAGCAATCCAGTCAGAGATTATAAGGGACTGAAAGGCAATAATAAAAGGGATAAAGAAAAACAGACAGATAAACCAATGTGAAAATGATTATACAGCCAGATTTGTGTATAAGAGCATTCTGTGGAGAAAGAGGGAAGAAAAAGATTATGGATCTGAGATGCTTTGATGAAAAGAGAGAATAAGTATTAGATGGTTGTCTGGGGGTTATGGGTCAAGAAACTTGTAGTTGTTGCCTTTTCCAGGTGTTTTAAGTAAAAGATTGAAATGAAAAAAAAAGAAATCAAGTTCAAATTTTTAATTCAATTACTTTGTAAACTAAGTGAAATCACTTAATTCCTTAAGAACTGACCTGTTTTTTAAAAATTTCTGGAATGAAACATATGCCTGTATAATATTATCTTATGAAGGAAGGATCTATGGTCCTGTCAGGGGGACTTGAAACCATTTGATGCCTTGACAAGAAAGATCTTTTTTCATCTTTTAAAAATAAACATTTCTACTCAGACATAGCAATGAGAATGGGCACAAGTCAGGATTTACTATGTGAGATAAACCTAAATGAAGCTTTCGCCCAAGGCTTCAGAAAACCCATTTCTGAAAGACAATGATGTCCAAATAACTATAAGAGAAAAAATTCAATTTTCTTCTCTTGGGAGTAGGCATTTTTTTTCTTTTGCCCATTTATTCTTTTTTTGTAATCATGGGTTTCATTACATTTCATCAATTTGCAGACTTAACTCCAATTGAAATGCGTCTGTCTATCAGTGCTCCAATTTGCTCTGCCAATTATCCTGCATTTGTCGACCTCTGCCAAAGCTCTGCTGGGACTCAGTTTCTCCTTGATAGATAGCCTAAAGGGGGGCTCTCCTAAGCATGCAGGATGTCCTTTCTCTGGGAGCTTCCAGTTTACTTTTGACTGTAGTGGCATTTGTCTATGGCTGGGTCCCATTCTTGTAGGGTCCCGAGCCCCTTCTTCTCATTACGCTCTCAGGGCTACAGGTTGGTTACCAGCAGACCCTTTGTCCCAAGTGCTGTTTACTTTAGGTAGCTTGGAGACTTAACAAATGATCTATTTAAAGGGTCTCAAAATATATCATCTGTTAGTTGCCCAAAGTACGACTGATGGAGACCTCACAAGACTGCAGATCAAAATTATGAAGGCACCATCTTTGAAGATTTTTTTTTTTTTAAAGCACGAAATTGACAGAGTCTTGGAAAACAGACTCTGAGCTGGAGACTGTGTGCAGCAGGCTTACTCTCCGGGTGATGCTTTCAAGGAAGTGAGGGCAGCAGGACTGGGTGGAGAAAGAAGCTGAGCAGTAGGGCAGTTGTGACACTGAGGGCAGCCAGGCCCTCAGCCAGTGAGCTCAGAAGCCCTGTGGGAGGGGAGAGCATGGTTCAGCTGAAAGGAATCATGCTCTGGCTGGAGAGTAGGAAGGAATGGGGTGGAAAGAAAACATGTAAAGAGGGACACCCTCTGCTTTAAATTGATATGAAGTGATTAACATTCTTAGCTGAAGACTCAATTAAGACTCTGTCTTAGTGTCTGATAAAATTGCGCATGCCTCGTTTTTTTTGGAGGGCATCAGGGGGGCAAGGTTGGCCCTTCAAGGATCTTCTGAATTGAGGTTGTGGCCTGGTCTTTGTCATTGGATGTGAGCTACGCTACGAATGGACACCTAGTGAGGGGCTCTGCTGGGAGCTGTCATCAGCCAGCATCTGTGCAGCTGCGGCAGTGAGTGCCTCCATCCTAAAGAATCACCTCCGTATGAAACCACACGGAAGCATTCAGTGTAAAGCAGAGTCAGGTGGGGTGGTGCTGCTTAGCAATGGGGCACAGATTCCTACCTCACCGTTTCCTTGCCTTTCTCCACTCTCTCTCACTCTCTCCAGGGCAGCTCTAGAAGTGGATATTCATGTCAGAGTCCCAGAACTTCTTGCTGAGTCCTCAAGAATCTCCTTATCTGAGACCTGAGAGAAGCCCCTTTAGGAAGACCACTCCCCACTTTCAAACAATGCTCCTTTTCACTTCCCACCTCAGCTCTCAAGGCCCCACTTCCACAACACACCTTTTGGGAGGGGAGCCATACCACCGCAGGGGAACTACTGAATAGCTCATGTCACCTCCAATGGGAATATTCTATGATGGGAGTGAAGTGATTTGAAAATCATGATTAAGGACTCTTTCGTTGAAAGTGAGTCATTCCTGGGGAGATTGATCAGGTTTTCTTTCTCAGAGAAATCTCCCCTCCTACTTGGCTTCCTCTTTGAAGCACAATATAATTATGGAAAAGGACAGGAACACCATGCAGATTTAAAATGACAAGTTCTTAGTCCTTATAGAAAACTTGATGCTGAATTGAACAGCATCCAGATGCCCTTTAATTCACCTTTCAATATGAGCTTTTTCAGAACTGGAAACTTTTTCAAATGAGGCATATTAGCTGACTGAACTCTATTCTTTCACTTAACCACTTACCTCCCTTGCCTCATGCGAAGAAACACATGAAATTGCTTTCATACCTGTCTATGTTCCTCCAAAACTGCCTTTCTTTTAGCACCTCAACTTTGTTCTTTGACATCTTTGTTCAAATGAAGAACAATACCTTTGAGTCACTGCTATGACATTTAAAAAGGAAAAAACAAAAAGAAAGAAAGAAAGAAAGCTACTGGATGCTCAGAATGATCCATATGTTGCATCCATCATTTGCAAGCTTTCCACAAAATGGGGTTGAATTTGTACTCATGATGCTTTTCTTTCCTCTTGATCATTCTCTCACCTGTCCTCACCCTTCTCCCTCACCCACAAAACCACACGCAGTCACATCACTAAGGGCAATGCTAGGAGCGGGCTGCAGGCTTCCGTCTGCCAGCAATGAAACTACTTTTTTTGCTCATTATCCATAACAGTACATTTGGATGGATGCCTATTTGTTCACTCTGCTTGCTCAGCTAAAGCATGCAGTCTGGAAAGATTTCAACTGTCAAATTCAAGAAAGTGATTTGAGAACAGTGTTTGAAAATGGAGACACCTTTATTGACACATGGTACGAATCCCCTGTTAACATTGTTTCCAAGAATCATGTGCCAGATTATTTCTCTCTCATCAAGCGTCAAAAGCTAAAGGACGAAACATAACACTAAAGCATCGCATCAAATAACCAAAAAGCTGACATGCCCAATAGGAACAACAGAAAAGTTGCATCTTGCCTGTCAGATATAACCTTTTCTTATCAGCTGTATACTTTTTCAAAAGTAGGAAAATATTTCTTGTGTTTCTTAGGTTTGCATATTAAAACTCGGAAAATAGTACACAAAGCACTTTATTGTTTAAATGAGGCTCCCCTCCCTCCCCCAATAACACAGACTCTCTTCCTCTTTGCAATATGGCTCCCTCTGATGGCCTTCTTTCTCTGTAGAAGCCCAAAGCCAGTTATTCACTTGAGGGAGCCTGTAGGCCTGTTCTTTAGGACAAACTCAGCAGTACCCATAGTCAATAGCCCTGCCCTCTACCTAGTTCAGCTGAAACTTGTGAAAGTATTATGATCACCACCACCCAGTGAAAAACCGAAGTGGCAGCCTCATGCCACACCAGAATGAAACATTTTTCTATGTGAACTAGTTAGATCCTTCTCCCACAAAAGACATTTCATCACTTGAAATCAAGATGTTTGAAGCTCGGGTTTAAAGAGACTGGAAGTTCAGCTCCTGAAATTGACAGGGAAACATTTTTCAGATATAGAATTATGTGGATAAACAGTAAAAAAGGAGAATCCATTACCTCAGAAAAAAATTTTTTTTAACTGGAAATTTGACCCAGACATAAAATTAAGAGAGAATGCATATTCAGGATTTCCTGTTCCCTTTCTCATACCTGCAACTGCTGTTTCTAGCATGATCTAAAATATATATTATTTTTCTTTTATAGCAAAGTTAGAAATTTATTGAAGAACAAGTACAGACTCCCACATAGGGAGAGGGAAGAGTTCCACAGAATGGACTCCCAAGTAGGGAGGAGGAAAAGAATCCCTGAAATACATATTCTTGAAAGTCATAACTGTCTGATTAGTTCAATTTGTGTAGCTTAACTGGAGAAAGAGAAACTTCATTTTATAGTCCATAGGCCACATAATCAAATTAACTTGAGAAATTTTCATGTAGAAAACGTGATTATTTACATCAAAGTTCACAGACACCTGTCACCTAGAAACACAGAGACACATCCACTCTGTCACCAGGTCTCGCTAAAGGCAGCAGAAAGGAGTGCTTTTTTGTGCTGTCAAAGGAACAATAATTGATATTTTCACTACATTAAATAAGTCAGGAGAAAAGACAGTCTTTTTATAAGATACATTATGCATAAGAACAGATGGAGTTGTGTTTATAAACACCCATTTTGAAAATGATCAAAAATGAAAGACTTTTAGGATTAAAAGGGAATATCTATCCCAATGCTTTTTAAAAAAATAAATCTTTATTGTTCAGATTATTGCAGTTATCTCTCCTCCCCCCCGCCAATAGCTTCCCTCCACCCAGGTCCCATCCTACCCTCTGTCCTTATCTACCACCCCACTGTCCTCATCCATAGGTGTACAATTTTTGTCCAGTCTCTTCCTGCAACCCTCACACTCCTTTCTCCCCAAGAATTGTCAGTCCACTCCCTATCTATGCCCCTGATTCCATTATATTCACCAGTTTATTCTGTTCATCAGATTTTTAATTCACTTGATTTTTAGATTCACTTGGTGATAGATACATATTTGTTGTTCATAATTTTTATCTTTACCTTTTTCTTCTTCCTCTTCTTGTCAGCATTTCATATAATACTGGTTTGGTATTGATGAGCTCCTTCAGCTTTTTCTTATCTGTGAAACTTTCTCTGACCTTCAATTCTGAATGATAGCTTTGCTGGGTAGAGTATTCTTGGTTTTGCTGGGTAGAGTATTCTTGGTTGTAGGTTCTTGCTATTCATCACTTTGAATATTTCTTGCCACTTCCTTCTGTCCTGCATAGTTTCTGTTGAGAAATCAGCCAAAACCAGTTTGGCTCAGTGGAGAGAGCATTGGCCTGCGGACTGAGGGGTCCTGGGTTCGATTCCAGTCAAGGGCATGTATCCTGGTTGCGGGCACGTCCCCTGTGGGGGGTGTGCAGGAGGCGGCTGATCGATGTCTCTCTTTCATCGATGTTTCTAACTCTTTATCCCTCTTCCTTCCTTTCTGTGAAAACTCAATAAAATATATTTATAAATAAAAAAGAAAGAAAAGAAATCAGCTGACAATTGTATGGGTACTCCCTTGTAGGTAACTGTTTTTCTCTTGCTGCTTTTAAAAATATATATATATATATTTTATTGATTTTTTTTACAGAGAAGAAGGGAGAGAGACAGAAAGTCAGAAACATTGATGAGAGAGAGATATCGATCAGCCGCCTCCTGCACACCCCACTGTGGAGATGTGCCCACAAGCAAGGTACATGCCCCCACCCGGAATCGAACCTGGGACCTTTCGTTCCACAAGCCGACGCTCCATCCACTGAGCCAAACCGGTCTCGGCCTCTTGCTGCTTTTAATATTCTCTTTGTCTTTTGCTCTTGGCATTTTAATTATGATGTGTCTTGGTGTGGTCCTCTTTGGATTCCTTTTGTTTGGGGTTCTCTACACTTCCTGGAGTTGTAAGTCTATTTCTTTCACCAGGTAGGGGAAGTTTTCTGTCATTATTTCTTTAAATATGTTTTCAATATCTTGCTCTCTATCTTCTTCTGGCACCCCCATAATTTGGATATTGGTATACTTGAAGTTGTCCTAGAGGCTCCTTACACTATTTTTATATTTTTGGATTCTTTTTTCTTTTTGCTTTTCTGGTTGGGTGTTTTTGCTTCTTCGTATTTCAAATCTTTGACTTGATTCTTGGGATCCTCTAGTCTGCTGTTGGAACTCTGTATATTATTCTTTATTTCAGACTATGTATGCTTAATTTCTAGTTGGTTCTTTTTCATATCCTTGAGGATCTCACTAAATTTCTCAGAGGTTTCTAGAAGATTCTTGAGTAAGCTTATAACCGTGATTTTGAACTCTATATCCTCCATTTCTTTCATTTGTGACCTGTTTTCTTGTCTCCACATTTTGGCTGCTTCCCTGTGTTGATAGAGTGGCTTTGTGTGCTAGGTGTCCTATAGGGCCCAGTGGTTCAGCATCCCAAATTACCTGAGGTGAACACTCTTGGTGCACCCCTTTGTGGGCTGTGTGCACAGACAGTCTTATTGTAGTTAAGCCTTGATTGTTGTTGGTATCACTGGGAGGAATTAATCTCCAGGCCAATTGGCTGTGAGGATCAGTTTTGTCTATGATGGGAGAACTTATGTGCTGGAAACACCATTATGGGGCAAGACTTGCTTCAGTGGGCTTTGGTGCTTACTGAGTCTTCCCCCTGAGTGTGTCCCTTATGGATCTGAAGAGTTGTAATCTGGATAGTCTCACTCTGACCACTGAGTACACTGGCTCTTAGATTCCCAAGGAGCTGAAAATTTAGCTCTGCCTGAGAGAAAATTTAGCTCTCCCCAGCAGGAGCTACAGAGAGATCTGCAGATTTCTTTTCTTTGTTTGAGGTTTGGAGGTGCCCAGATGAGGCCCAACTGTAAAGCAGTGCAAGCTGCTGTGGTGCCTTGGGCCTTCTTTTGGATGTTCTGAGGCTCTCTGACCCAGCTGCAGTTTGCAATCTAAAATTTGCAAAAGGCCAGTCCATTCATATGCAAAAACCTCTGTGCTCAGCTTGGGTGGGGTTGTAAATTGGATAGGGCAGAGTCCCAGGGAATAAACAGGGTGGAGCAAGAAGCAATGGCTGACTGTGAGCCCAGCCCTAAGAGGCTCCCTGGGTCTCAGTGTCCCATGGTAATCACTGCAAGAACCTCTGAGAGAAAGCTGCCCTCATGTTCTGGCCTGATTCCAGACAGCCCTTTTCTCCCCATATGACTCTGGGTCCCCAGATCTTCGCCCAGAACTGGAGTTCATAGCATTTGGGAGCTTGTATCTCTCTCCCCTTTCTCCCGATTGAAAAGGACAACAACATACTCAGTTGCCAGCCCCTTTCCACAAGCACACACCTTACTTCACTTCCACACTTCACTTCCGCACCTCCTCTGAATCTCAGTGTTTTTTTCTCTTTCCTTATAGTTGTAGAATTTCCACTCAGTCAGCTTTCTTGTGGTTCTGGATGATGTCCATTTTGTCTTTCAGTTGTAGTTTTGAAATGGTTGTGTGAGGTAGCAAGTTCAGGTGTTTACCTATGCTGCTATCTTGATTTCTCTGTCCCCCAATGATTTTTATGAATGAAGTCACTGAAGGAGAGAACATTTATTTCTGCTTCCTAGGATAAACTCAACAGACCCCACAGTCAAAAGCCCTCCCTCTGTCTACTTCAACTGGAACTTGTGAAGCCATTAAGATCAGAATCATTAGTGAAGAACCAAAGCAGCAGCTATTCACACCAGCATGAGAATTTCTCACTGGTCTCCTCACTGGATACACAATTGTAGTAGTTTCTATATTGTGCTGCTCCTTTAAGAAAGAATAGCATTCATTTTTCATCAAATAATATCCCAAAATATCCTGCCTTATAAATGAGCAGTAATGTGAAAGATCAAGATTATTAAATCACCAACACGAGATTGCTTACTTGGAAATCAGAGCTGGTCAGAGAATTCTCAGATCGATCCTGTGGCCTCATGTAATCATTTCTCTTAACAACAGAGACTCAACATCAGTTTAGAAGACAGAATCAGAAAGCCAGATCCATGCTGTGTTGTCTTGTTTTTTTTAAACTGAAATAATAGTAAAATGCTCTCTCATTTTAAGACATGTCAGCTTCATACATATCTTATATTTCTTGTATATAGTAGTTAAATAGTCACTGTAATTTTCATGTCTTTTGGCAATTTTCTTTTGCTTTATAGATTAGGTTTAACAACAAGGCCACCTAAATAACTATCTTGTGACTTTCCTGTTTAAATATTTGTGTTATATAGATTATTTAGAAACACGAGTTTTTCTAACAAGGAGAGAAATTGAAATAAACTCTTCTCTTCAGTAAGCTCATTTGACTATGAATGAAATTTTGAAATCAGTACTTTTGGTGAATAAATGCTTTCTTGCTTGTGTGACTTCTTAGACACAACTGTTGAAGAATGAATACTTCATATTTAGTAAAAATAAGAAAAAAAACTTTAGCTGGTCTTATACGAAAAAAAAAAAGAATATAAAAATATAACATGTTAAGGAATCCAATGATCACTGGCAGCTAAAATATGTTAATGACATGATGATAATGTTGTGAGTCCCTCAAATTGTCAAGGTCCAGTTTTACACAACTTAATTGTGTAAAATCCATAATTGGGCTGGAAGAGGCAAGGTATCCACATTCCTGACAGGAGTGTTAGCAGTTGGTGGCCAGTCCTTACTGATATCTCTGAGTTATTTACCTTACTTTCTTGAAGTTATAAAAAGACAAGGCTATTAACACATGGGCAAAGAAAAAAAATGTAAGGAGAAATCATAAAAACTAAAATTTACAGCCTATAGAGAACAGTTTGTATATATTTAAAAAAAAACACTTTTGTATATAAAGAGCTAACCAGCCTATTTAATGCCAGTTTTATTTCTTTAAAAAATAGATAAGAAACCTCCAAACATAATAAAAATAAAGAAAAATAAATTTAAAACAGATGTCACAAAATCACCTCCCACTCTTACTTTTTTTAAATCATAGAAAAATCATGAGATTGTGTATACAACAGTTTGCCAGAAAAAAAGATAGCAAAACATAAACACTGGGAGATCTTTCAAAAGATAATTACGGTAACCAGAGTCCTGAGGGAACTGGAAATTAAAAGAAGATAAACCTTAATGGACTGAATAGTCTTCAATTATTCCCTGAGATATTTTATTTTCCCAAAGCTTAAAGTAGGGAAAAAAATCAGAAGGACTCAGGCAAGCTAAGTTTTTATTTCTGCTGCAAAAGCAGAGTTCAAATCTATATATAGATAGGGAACAGCAACAGGGCCCTGGTGGGATCAGGTACACCAATAGCCAGAAGCCCAGGTGAGCCAGAAGGAGCAGTGCTATGTGCCTTCTAGTCCTAGGACTGCCTTTCAGCTTCATATTTTCTCATTTAATATCTTGAGGACCTAAGAGCTTTGAGGTATGATTTATCAGATAGAGAAAGGCTGAGTCCCATAGTTGTGGCTGGTTCCAGATTAACATAGAATAGAAGTTCCTAATGTTGTATTTTTTTTAATCTCAGAAGTCCTTTACACTTTTAAAAATCATTTCACTTTACCATAATAATCTCAAGATTGATCCATGTAGTGACAAAAGGCAAGATTTCACACATATATTACATCATTTTTGTTCATTCATCTGTTGATGGATACTAGGGCTATTTCCACATCTTGGCTAGTATAAATAATGTTGCTTTTGGGTGTGTGTGTGAGTGAGTAAGGGACAGTTGAATCTCACAGGAGCAGCAGGGGTTAGCAGTCCAGGCTCTCTTGGACAAAGAGAGACTGCCACTGCAGCCGGCATTCCCTAGACTGTGGGACTCTGGCATGGAGCTCATGCCATCTTGAAGGAGAAAACGGCCTTTCTTTGAGAACTCATCAACACCACCAACCAGACATGCCTTTAAGCTGCCCTGCGACCCAGCAGCCACTCCAGCCAGAGTCCTGCTGCCACAGCTGCAGATCCACAGACCCTGAAACCTCCACCTCCAAAGCAGTGAGTGCAACCTCTCCCTCCGCAGCGACATTGGTGTGGTTGCAGCACGCCTTCATTGGCGTGTTTACATTGTGCCCTCATCGCTGCATTTGTGGCGCACCCTAGTCGCCCATTTACAAAGCACCCTC
Organism: Lasiurus cinereus; assembly: GCA_011751065.1. Classification (NCBI taxonomy): domain Eukaryota; kingdom Metazoa; phylum Chordata; class Mammalia; order Chiroptera; family Vespertilionidae; genus Lasiurus; species Lasiurus cinereus. The sequence continues at coordinate 35,047,377 of JAAGEH010002534.1, forward strand.
ATCAGTGCATTTATGGTGCTCCAGGTCAGCGTGTTTACAGCGTGACCTGGTCAGAGCATTTACAGCCTTTTCACATCAGTGCGTTTACAACCCACCCTCAGCAGTGCATTTCTGGTGGTCCATTCCCTAGGCAGTGCCTGGGAGCCACTGGGAGCCCCTGCTGGTGTGATTTTGTAACTCTGGGCGCCACAGTCATGCCTCTCCAGAGTGTAAGCCCCTGAACCACATCACCCCAACAGACAGGTCCTTGGGGCCACTCTAAGTACCTGCTGGGCACACGTGATCTCAATTAAGGATGGAAAACAGCAAAATAGGAACACTCCCTTCCACAGCTGCCAACCTCTAGACACCACAATTGTGCTGCTTAAGCTCGCAGATCTACATCAAGAGAACCCAAATAGCTCAAATAGAGAACTACAATAGATTAACAAGCACAGGAGAACTGAGAGAATACACCAGTAGCAACATCCCCCAAGAAAACCTGGGTAGAAAAGCAATTGGATCTACAATTAAAACATTACACATTACATGAAAACATGGGAAGACAAAACAGCAATCCCCAAAGGAAAGAAAAAAGAAGAATCAAGCAAGTTAAATGAAATTGAAGCCAGCTGCTTATCAGAGAAAGAATTCAGAGTAATGGTTTTAAGGATGTTTAAAATGGATGGATGACAAAAACACACAACTCAATGAGAACTATAAAGAGCTGAATGAGAATGTCACCAACATGAAACGAAACCAAGAGGAGATGAAGAATGACATAGCTGCAATAAGGAACACAATGGAAGGCATAAACAGTAGACTAGAAGGGGCTGAGGACCGCATCAGCGAATTAGAAGACAACATAGGAAAAAACATACAAACACGGCAGCAACTGAAAAAAAAGACTTAAAACATGAGAAGAGAGTCTCAGGGAGCTTTGGGACAACACAAAACAAAACAACATTCACTTAATAGGGATACCAGAAGGAGAGGAAGAAAAGCAAGAAATAGAAAATCTATTTGAAGAAATAATGACAGAAAACTTCCCTGATATTGGGAAGAAAAAAAACTATACAACTCCAAGAAGTACACAGAATCCCAAACAAGCTGAAACCCAAAAGACTGACACCAAGACACATCATAATTAAATTAGCAAACACTAACAATAAAGTAAGAATCTTAAAGGCTGCCAGAGAGAGACAGAAAGTTACCTACAAGGGATCTCCTATTAGAATATCAACTGACTTCTCAACAGAAACACATCAGGCCAGAAGGGAATGGAATGAAATATATAAAGTGATGCAAAGCAAGGGTCTGAACTCAAGAATACTATATCAAGCAAGGCTATCATTCAAAATTGAAGGTGGAATCAGGAGCTTCATAGACAAAAAAGGGCTAAGAAGTTTATCACTATCAAGTCAACAATGCAAGAAATGCTAAAGGGACTGCTGTAAAAAGAAAAAAGAGAAAGGCAAGAAAAAATATGACAACAAACATGAACTTGTCAATAATAACATTAAATGTAAATGGGTTAAATGCAACAATCAAAAGATACAGGGTAGCTGAATGGTCAAGAAAACATGACCCATATATTTGCTGTCTACAAGAGATCCACCTCATAGCAAAGGACTCACACAGACTGAGAGTGAAAGGATGGAAAAACATTTTTCAGGCAAACAGAAATGAGATAAAAGCTGGAGTAGCAATACTTATATCTGACAAAATAGACTTCAAAGTAAAGGCCTTAAAAAGAAATAAGGAAGGCCACTACATAATACTAAAAGGAGCAATTCAACAAGAGCTATAACTCTGGTAAACATATATGTACCCAAGCAAAGTCTCCCCAAATTCAAAAAGATTGAAATAATATCAAGCATTTTCTCAGACTACAAAGGCTTAAGATTAGAAATAAACTACAATAAAAACATTCCAAAAAATTCAAACAATTGGAAGTTGAATAGCATATTACTAAACAATGATTGGGTTATAAATGAGATCAAAGAAGAAATTAAAAATATCCTGGAGACTAATGACAATAAAAACACAACAATGCAAATGCTACGGGACACAATAAAAGCAGTGCTGAGAGGGAAGTTTATAGCTCTACAGGCCTATCTCAAAAAAACAGGAAAAAATGGTAATGAATCACCTAACTCAACAACTCAAAGAATTAGAAAGAGATCAATAAGAAAAGCCCACTGTGAGCAGAAGGAAGGAAATAATAAAGATCAGAGCAGAAATGAATGACATAGAGACAAAAAAAACAACAACACAAAAGATCAACAAAACCAAGAGCTGGTTCTTTGAAAGAATAAAGAAGATTGATGAACCTCTAGCCAGGCTCACCAAGAAGCAAAGTGAGATGACCCAAATAAACAAAATCAGAAATGAGAGAGGCTAAATAACTACAGACTCCACAGAAATACAAAGGATTGTTAAAAAATATTATGAACAACTCTATTCTAACAAATTATACATCCTAGAGGAAATGGACACATTCCTAGAAAAACACAACCTTCCAAAACTCACATAGGAATATTTTAAAAATCTCAATACGCTGATAACTATGGAAGAAATTAAAGCAGTAATCAGAACGTTTCTAGCAAACAAAAGCCCAGGGCCAGACAGCTTCACAGGGCAATTTTACCAAACATTCATGGAAGAACTAAAACCCATCCTTCTCAGACTGTTCCAGAAAATTCAAGAGGAAGGAACACTTCCAAACTCCTACTATGAAGCCAGCATCACCCTAATACTGAAACCAGATAAAGATAACACAATGAAAGAGAATTACAGACCAATATCCCTCATGAACATAAATGCCAAAATCCTCAACAAAATTCTAATAAATAGAATTCAGCAGTACATCAGAAAGATCATACACCATGACCAAGTAGGATTTATCCCAGGGATGCAAGAATGGTACAATATTCACAAATAAATAAATGTGACATATCACATAAACAAATTGAGAGATAAAAATTACATAGTCATATCAATTGTTGCAGAAAAAGCATTTGACAAAATCCAACACCCTTTCTTGATAAAAACTCTCAGCAAGGTGGGAATAAAAGGATCATATCTCAACATAATAAAAGCCATATGTGACAAACCCACAGCCAACATCATACTCAATGGGCAAAAACTAAAACCATTTCCCCTAAAAACAAGAATAAGACAGGGATGCCCACTCTCACCATTCCTATTCAACATAGTGCTGGAAGTACTAGTCATTGCTATCAGACAAAAAAAAAGAAACAAAAGGCATCCAAATAGAAAAAAAAGAAGAAAAAACTGTCCTTATTTGCAGATGACATGATACTGTACATAGAAAACCCTAAAGACTTGATCAAAAATTATTAGATGTAATAAATGAATTCAGCCATGTAGCAGGATACAAAATTAACACCAAGAAATCTATGGCATTTCTATATAGCAATAATGAACTTACAGAAAGAGAGACTAAAAAATCAATCCCATTTACCATCTCACCAAAAAAATTAAGATACCTAGGAATAAACTTAACTAAGGAGGTAAAAGACCTATACGCAGAAAATTACACGACACTGAAAAAAAGAGTAGAGGAAGACATAAACAGATGGAAGAACATACTATGTTCATGGATTGGTAGAATCAACATCATCAGAATGTCCATACTACCCAAAGCAATCTATAAATTCAATGCAATCCCCATTAAAATACTGAAGGCATACTTCACAGACCTAGAACAAACTTTTGAAAAAATTCACCTGGAATAAAAAAAGACCCCAAATAGCTACAGCAATCCTGAGAAAGAAGAACAAAGTAGGTGGGATCTCAATACCAGATTTCAAGCTATATTACAAAGCCACTGTTCTCAAAAATGCCTGGTAATGGCACAGGAACAGACACATAGATCAATGGAATAGGATAGAGAACCCAGAAATCGACCAAAACCACTATGCTCAATTAATATTTAACAAAGGAGGCATGAATATACAATGGAGTCAAGAGAGTCTCTTTAACAAATGGTATTGGGAAAATTGGACAGATACATGCAAGAAAATTAAACTTAACCACCAACTTACACCAAACACATAAATAAACTTAAAATGGATAAAGGACTTAAAAATAAGATGGGAAACCATAAAAATACTAGAAGAATCCACAGGCAGCAAAATCTCAGACATATGCCAAAGGAACTTCTTCACTGATACAGCTCCTAGGGTGATGGAAACTAAAGAAAAAATAAACAAAATAAAAAGCTTTTGCACAGCAAAGCAAACCATCAACAAAACAACAAAAAAGCCCACTGCATGGGAGAACATATCTGCCAATGATATCAACGATAAAAGTTTAATCTCTAACATTTACAGAGAACTCATAAAACTTCACACAGAAAAGATAAACAACCCAATAAAAAAATGGACAACTGATCTAAATAGGCACTTCTCAAAAGAAGACAGAAGGAAGGCCAAGAGACATATGAAAACCTGCTCAAAGTCACTAGTCATCAGAGAGATGCAAATCAAAACAACAATGTGGTACCATCTCACACCTGTCAGAGTGGCTATCAATAAATCAACAAACAACAAGTGTTGGTGAGGATGCCGAGAAAAAAGAATCTCTTTTGCACTGCTGGTGGGAATGCAGACTGGTGCAGCCACTTTGGAGAACAGTATGAAGTTTCCTCCAAAAACTAAAAATGGAACTCCCATTTGACCCAGTGATCCCACTTCTAAAAATATATCCCAAGAAACTAGAAACTCCAATCAGAAAGGATATATGCACCCTTATATTCATAGCAGCACAATTCACCATAGCTGAGATTTGGAAATAGCGTAAGTACCCATCAGCAGATGAATGGATTAAAAAACTGTGGTAGATCTACACATTGGAATACTACACTGTGGTAAAAAAGGAGCTCTTACCATTTGCAACAACATGAATGGAGATGGAAAGCATTATGCTTAGTGAAATAAGCCAGGCAGAGAAAGATAAATATCACATGATTTCACTCATCTGTGGAATATAATGAATGACATAAACTGATGAACAAGATCAGATCCAGAGACTGAGAAACGTCGATCAAAACATCAAACCTTGAGGAAGGTGGGGGTTGGTGGGAATAAGGGGGAGAGATCAATAGATCAATAAAGGGACTTGTGTACATGCATATGAGCATAATAATTGGACACAGACATTGGGGGGGGGGCATGAGGGGAAGCGTGGGGGGAAGGTAATGGGATAATAAGGACACATGTAAAAAATTAAAATTGAAAAAAATTATAATAATAAAATATTAAATCTAATCCATACTGTGGTCGCCATAACCTTAAGAGAAATTGTTTTATGTGACAAAGATTTTTAAATGAAATTCTGTAGCATGAAAATCATTTTGGAAGAAAATAAAGAGAAGTTTCCTTCAATTGCCGTAAGGATTGTAATTGAAACTCAATATTTTTGGCCTCTTGAACGAAAGTAAGTAATCTGTGCTTTTGCCTTCCTGAAAAAGTTTATATAAAGTTACAAAAAGAATTTGACAGCCAGTTTGAAATTGAATTGTCATGGCCTAGAGCAAAGAATATTCTTACATGATATTATTCTACAATATCATTTAATTTTTTATATTTTATAACAGCATATTGTACAACTATCCCAAATGAACTTACAAACTAATTCTTTGAATGTTTAGCAGCAATTTAAAAAAGGACATGAAAGGATTTAATTCCTTTCAGAAGGAATTAAGACATTGGGAAGGCACTTGAGCATTCTATACTGGCCCCTCTTACCTTTTTTGCCAAGAGGGACCCTCTTCTCACAATCCAATTGCCCTCAGCTGTAGCCTGAACTTTTTATTCACGCTCAGGTTGAAACCTCGAGGTGGCTGGTATAATGGATCTGTCTCTCACCCAATGGTGTGAGCTGGGCCCTCCCCAGAAAAGGAACCTGAATTCCCCGAGATATGTGATCAGTGCTAGGGCCCAACCAGTAGGTGAGGGGACCCCAAGGCAGGTGCTGGGCGTGGAGGCCACAGGGGCATAGGCTACCATGGAGACAGAACTGAACCTCACAGCACCCTGCTTGGCCCTGGAGGATGACTGGTTAGCCAGAGATGGGTAAGATTCCTCAGGGAAGGAACAACCTAAGACAGATATAGTCGCATAGGAGCGACTAGGAGGGTACTTGGGGGTCAACAGAGGTGGGGCTCAGACTCTCATTCCCCCCCTCCAACCTTGCAGGGTTCTGAACCCTCACCCCTTCTGAGGGAGGTCTCATGCCCTCATGGCTACTTCACTTCCCATGTTAAGCACAGGTGGGGACCCAGGTAACAGAGACTGGGCCCAGCTTAGATCAGGACGCAGGTGTCCTGACCCGTGGGTTAAGTCAACAAGGACCCTAGAGAGGGAGTGGGGATGAAAGGGACAAGAGACACAAGGAATGGAGACAAGACAAAGTTCTGATCAAGTCTCAATTATTCAGCAGTAGATAGGGGTATTTATGGGGAGAAGGAGGAATGAGGAAGTTAGCGAAAATTCCTAGCCCTAAGGCGAAATGCCTGGCTTTCAGGAGATAGGGAAAGAGATAGGGTTTGGGGTAATAAAAACCTAGCCTGAGGTTAGTGCTAATGTGGCTGGAGCTTACTACAAAATGGCTATCAAGCACAACAAGTTTCCCACACTCGGGTAACAGACAGAAACTTGGCTGACAGCAGCTGCCCTATATCTAAATTCAGCCTAGCACCAGAAATGCTCAGTGCCTACTCAAGATTGTAAATAAACCTTTTCACTAATATTTACAGGGTAATCTAAGATTGTTGGTAGATTATTAAATTTGACAGTAAAAGAGTAATCAAGCTTTCAGATTAATTTAAATTGGCTAATTGAATAAGTGAATACCCAAGAAAACTTAATTGTATTGGACAAAAAACTATTTCTAAAGTATTAACTAAAATTTCTATTAGTAGTTCATCTCATGGTAAAATTGCTTAACATGCAATGAACATAAAGAGGCATATTTGTGTGCAAAAAAATTAAAATTTAAAGTTATCAAGATTGGATTAAAAAATTTAACGTCTCCATTAGTCAAAAAAAAGGGGATAGTAGGACATTATCATGTAAGGAAAAATCCGGTAAGTAAATTACATTTAGAAAATGTTTACTTTAGAAAATTAATTTTCATTTGTAATACTAACAGCAAGACACCCATGAAAAACACTCATGTTGTCAAAATAAGCCAAAGGAAAATCAGTTGGACCCCAAGTCAATTTTATAGAAAAGATTTCTTCATTAACTTTTGGTGGAGAATGTTTATATACTTTCAGAAAACAACTCCAAGACCAAGTGGACTCCTGCAATAGAGAGGAATTGACAGGTCTGCTCCAACCACAAAGACAAGAGGAGAATCAGTCCAGAGATGAAAGACGCTGGGGACACCTTGCCACGTGAGCAGTCAGCAGCGGGGCATTGCTACAGGATGTCTAGGATCAAACTAGAGAGGGTCGGACCTGCATTGCCACCATTTGTCCACCATCCAGATACCATTGCTGATGTGTACACATAAGGAACTGTTTGACATTGAAACTGGAACTCAAACATTTTTTGTTCTTATAAGTTTACTTCTAGCCTACAGAGGCAAGATATTTTTAAAGAAAAGAATCAGGGGAGCAGTGGGGAGCAGATACAGAGACAACAAAGCAATGAACAGACTGTCATGCTACAGTGGGAAGGCAGGGAAGGTTGGGGTGGGGGCATATAAGAAAGAGATCAACCGAAGGACCTGTATGCATGTATATAAGCATAATCCATGGATACAAGACACTGGGATGTGGGGGATAGGTGAGGGCATGTACTGGGGGGTAGGGAAGGCTGGGGGGAGGTCAATAGGGGGAAAAAAGGAGACATATGTACTGCTATTTGTAATACTTTAATACAGTAAAAAATAGAAAAAATCTGCCGAGACCGGTTTGGCTCAGTGGATAGAGCGTTGGCTTGCGGACTGAAAGGTCCCAGGTTCAATTCTGGTCGGGGGCATGTACCTTGCTTGAGGGCACATCTCCACTGTGGGGTGTGCAGGAGGCAGCTGATCGATGTCTCTCTCTCATCGATGTTTCTGACTTTCTGTCTCTCTCCCTTCCTCTCTGTAAAAAATTAATAAAATATATTTTAAAAAATAGAAAAAATCAAAATAAAATAATAATAATGTTGCTATTAATTAATGTTACCTCAATAAAAATAAATAATTAATTTAATAACAGAGGCATACTTGCATGAGATAAAAAAAACATTGGGAACCTCTGAAGTGCTTTTGTTTTTTTGTTTTTTTTGTTTTTGTTTTGTTTTTTAATTTATTTATTTATTATCTTTTCCCCTTATTGCCCTCCCCACCCCCCCGTAAATGCCCTCTTCCAGCCCCCTCTTCCCCCGCCTTCCCCTATTGCCCTGTATCCACTGGCTATCCCCACACACTCATGCATACAAGTCCTTCGATTGATCTCCTATAGGCCCTGCTCCCCCAGCCTCCCCTGCCTTCCCACTGTAGCAGGACAGTTTGTTCATTGCTTCTTTGCCTCTGCATCTGCTTCCCCCACCCCACCTCCTAATTCTTGTCTTTAAAAACATCATTCCCCTGTAGGCTAGAAATAAACCCACCAGAGCAAAAGAATAAATGATTGAGTCCCAATTTTAATGTCCGATAGCTTTGAGACCCAGTTTCAATGTCAGACAGTTCCTTATGTGTACATGTCATCAGTGGTATCTGGATAGTGGACAGATGGTGGCGATGACAGTCCGACCCTCTCTGGTTTGGTCCTGGGCATCCTGTAGCGATACTCAGCTGCTAACTGCTCACATGGCAAGGCATCATCATAGTCTTCCATCTGTGGACTGTTTCTCCTCTTGCCTTCATGATTGGCTCAGACCTGTCAGTTTCTCTCTGTTGCAGGAGTCCACTTGGTCTTGGAGTTGTTTTCTGAAAATATATAAACATATTCTCGACCAAGAGTTAATAAAGGAATATTTTCTATAAAATTGACTTGGGGTCCTTCTTATTTTTGCCTACCCGCTATTCCTTTGACTTCTTTTGACACCATGTGTGTTTTTCATGGGTGTCTTGCTATTAGCATTATAAATGGAAATTAATTTTCTAAAGTGAAAATTTTCTTAATGTAATTTACTTACTGGATATTTTTCCTTATATGCTATTATCCTACTCCCCCCTCCCCTCTTTTTTGATTAATGGAGAATTTGGTAAAAATTTTTAATGCAATCTTGATAACTTTAAATTTTAACTTTTTGCATACAAATATGCCTGTTTTCTGTTCATTACATATTAAGCAATTTTACCATGAGATGAGCGATCAATAGAAATTTTAATTAACACTTTAGAAACAGCTTTTTATCCAGTACACTTAAATTTTCTTGGGTGTTCGCTTATTTCAGTTCGCCTATTTAAATTAATCTGAGGTCTTGATAACTCTTTTATGTCCAATTTAATACTCTACCAACAATCTTAGATCACCCTGTATATATTAGTGGAAAGGTTTATTTGCATTGAGATGGCACTGAGCATTCCTAGTGCTAGGATGAATTTAGTTATGGGGCAGCTGCTATTGCTTTGTTTCTGTCTGTTACCTGGATCCTTATCTGAGCTGGGCCACATCTCTGTCTGTTACCTGGGTCCTGATCTGTGCTGAGCATGGGAAGTGAGGTATCCATGGGGGCAGGAGACCGCCCTCAGAAGGAGTGAAGGTTCAGACCCCTGCAAGGTTGGTAGGGGGGTGAGGGTCTGTGCCCCATCTCTGTTGATCCCCAAGTTCTTTCCTGATGGCCCCTCTGTGACTGGGCCTGTCTTAGGTTGTTCTTTCCCTGAGGAATCTTACCCGTCTCTGGCTAACCAGTCATCCTCAGGGGCCAAGCAGGGTGCTGTGAGGTTCAGTTCTGTCTCCATAGTAGCCTATGCCCCGTGGCCTCCACGCCCAGCACCTGCCTTGGGGATCCCCTCTCCTGCTAGCAGGGGCCCTGGCACTGTTCACTTATCTTGGGGAATTCAGGTTCCTTCTCCATGGAGGGCCCAGCTCATACCATTTGGCAAGAGACAGATTCATTATACCAGCCACCTCGAGGCTTCAACCTCAGGATGAATAGTGAGCTCAGGCTACAGCTGAAAGCCATTGGGTTGTGAGAAGAGGGTCTCTCTTGGCAAAAGAGGAAAGAGGGCCAGTATAAATGCTCAAGTGCCTTCCCAATGCCACAATTCCTTCTGAAAGGAATTAAATCCTTTGATGTCCTCTTTTTAAATTGCTGCTAAACATTCAAAGAATTAGTTTGTACGTTTGTTTGGGGTAGTTGTACAGTATGTTGTTGTGAAATATCAAAAATTAAATGATATTGTAGGATAATATCATGTAAGGATATTCTTTGTTCTAGGCCATGGCAATTCAATTTCAAATGGGCTGACAATTTCTTTTTGTAACTTTATATAAACTATTCGGGGGAGACATAAACACAGATTACTTACCTTAGCTCAAGAGGCCAAATATATTGACTTTCAATTATGATTCTTACGACATTTAAAGGAAACTTCTCTTTATTTCCTTCTAAAAGGATTTTCATGTTACAGTTTCATTTAAAAATCTTTGTCTCATGAAGTAATTGCTCTTAAGGTTATGGTGACCACAGTATGGATTACTTATTAATATTTATAATATTGAAAATTAAAATGGAGAATTTTGAAATATTTTTATTTACTTACTTTTAAAATTATAATAATGAATCATTACATGTTAATATAAATAACATTTTAATGTGACATGTAGTCTCTAGGCAACTCTTATGCTATTCACTCTTGAAAGAAAGTGCAAAAGAAATCAGTATCTTAGTCTAATTATGAAAATAGTTTTGGATTCATGGTTCCTCTGACAGGGTCTGGAACTCCCCACACCTCCAAGGAAGTCCCTAGAACACACTTTGAGAACTACTGCCATAGATGCAATGGCTGAAACTTTGAAGGTTCTTAACAATACCTGCCATTGTAAAAATTTCCTCCAGACTGGTAATGGCAATATATACACACAAAAAATGAATAAAGTTTGAAATAATAATGAGTTTCAAGAAGAGGTGAGTGATTGCTTACTTTATATATGCCACCAAAATGGCTAATTTAACTTTGAAACAGTAGGCAAGTTATTCTTCAGATTTGAATTTTTCAAGAGCTTTTGCTTCTTCCACTCTGAGCCTTTAAAACTAATTTTTTAAACAATTTAGCAAACTGGAAACACAGTTGCAAATGATTTCTTCATGCTACCATCACCATAATATGGACAAGTAAATTGATTAATCCCAACACAAGTCATTAAGGGCTGGAAGATGGGTCTTTACTGTTTGAAAGGCATCCAAACATGTCTTGCTTCTCTGCACAGGTCTCACTAAGACCACACTAATTTCCCAGAAATATCAGGAACCCAACTACTGTACCTTTGCTCATGTCCTCTCTCTCTGAAGCAAACTCCATCTCATTCTATAGGCCAACCAAAATTGTCTTTGACAATCTTTTATACTTGTCATCTAATAACTTAGAAATTTTCAGCCCTGTTTTTAAGAAAGAAATGAGCCATCGGTAGGAGATAAAGCTTTCAGGATTTCATACAATTTATTGGTGTAGACAAGAATAATATTGAGGTCATCTTTGATTATCATCCATATGACAATTAATTGTCTCCTGTGCTTTTGCATATGAAGTATACTATATCTCTGACTCAATGAGTTAAATACATTTGTCTGTCATGTTAAAGCTGGAAGGGCATTTATGTAATGCTTCTTTCTTGTACTTCCCTAAAATATGCAGAGTTCTGTAACAGAGAGCACAAATTGAGTTAAAATCTGAAATGCAGGTTATTCAAGGGCACAGGCTGTGTCTACATTTCTTTGGCTTTTCCTCTTTGGATTTATGTAGTGCTCTTTCACATGGGTGCCTCCTTAAGAGTTGAAGAAACACTTTTGTGTTTTTTTTCTCCTATTTAATTTTAGCACTATTTTATCTATTCATTTGGCCAACAAATATTTATTCAACATCTATCACATGTGTTAGATGTTGGACATACATGTTCTCCATTTCTTTCTTATAAGATGATTCACTCCTGCAGAGAGTTTCAGAAACTTGTGTGATCCTAGGAACACTGATGTATCAACAAAATCCTCAACTCACCACCACCATTTTCTAAAAGATCATCAGGAAGAGCCCAAACTGGCACAGATGCTCACTTCTTTCCACACAATTACATCACCCAGCTGCCACCCATCTCCATCTCTAAAACCTTGCCCCAAGCCCTCTGTAATTCACAGCAAAGCCAACTAAATCCTTAGCTCTTCTTGGAACATCCCTTTCGATCTTTGGTCTGAAACCTGACCCAGTGTGAACTAATGCACAATGCTCCCTGAAGCCCTCTTTGGTGGAAACTCCTATTTCTTCCACATCTATAAGACCTCAGCTTGGAGGTGGGTGGGTGTCCTCCTTGCTCACCATTGCTGCTTTCAGACTTTTGTCCATCTATTCTCACTAAAGCCCCAAAACTTTGAAGGTCATGTCATCAGAGCATCAACAAATATTTCTTAATCATGCACCATATATCAGACACTGTCCTGAGCATTAGAAATTTAACAGTAAAACTAGAGTAAGAGAGTACTTCTGCCTGGAGTCTAGTAAAGGAAAAACATATCAAAATAAAGTATTGAAAAAAATTGAAGTACATAGTATGCTAGATGTTAGTTCCTATTGAGAGAAATAAAGCAGAAATAGGAAAAATAACATTTTAAGATGTTTAAGGAGATTGTTTTTTCCAGAGGAGGGTCATTCCAGTGGATGGACAGGAATGATCTTATTGAGAAACATGAAATATCAGAAAAGACCTAAATAAGGTGAAGGAAAAAGCAATTCTAATTATCAGAAGAGGCTAGTAATCCAGGCAGAGGGAATGGAAAGAAAAAAGGCTTCAAGAAGCAGCAAAGACACCAGGAAGTATATCTGCTCACCTTGTTACAGTCATCTGTCAACTCTTGGTTACACCCCTTGTTTAGCTCCTGATTCATTGCTACTGTTTTCAATGCTGTCATAACACTTGATGATTTTAATATGTATGTAGGTGATTCTTCAATGCCTTGGCCTCCTAACTCCCAGGACCCCTTTTATCTTATGAATTCTTCAACCTTTTTGGTATATTTATTCATACCCTAGATTTGTCATTCCCAATAACCTAAGTCTTCCTATACTTTAACTGGAAGCATCTCAATTTCTTACCCCACATTTTTTTCTCCTTTGTTCCATCTAAATTGTCAGCTTCAATTCCAACAGTTTATATAATCTATGGACACTTCTGCCTTGTCACTGCATCCCAATTTGCTCATGACCTCCTACTTCTTATAAAGCCTAGAGTCTTTAGTTCCTAATTACAATCCTTGTATACATCCTCAAAGACTTTGCTTCTATTTCCCCTCCATTTTACTTCTTCAACAAAACTCTAATCCTGTTTAAATCGAATTGTCTGCCTACTCCAGGCTTAGCATTTTTCATCTGTTAGTGGACATTTAGGCTGTTTCTGGTTTGGTTTGGGGCTATTAAGAATATTAGAGCAGTTCACTCAGATTTCACCTTTGCTCACATCATTTCTCCTACCATAGGATGTACCTAATCTTTTTTCTCTCTCTCATGCAGGAATACAATTACATGAGTATTGGCCAAGGCTTACTAGTAGAAAGCCAAAAAAAAAAAAAAAGCTCTTAATCTTCAGTTTGTAAAGCAATTTCAAACTATCTACATATTTTAATAAAAATTTTATACCCACTACCAGGATTAGAACATAGCTGCAAATTCTCTTAGAAGTCTGGGCTACCACAACACCTTCTGGCAATAACCAATGCAATAAATACCAGGTTTATAAGCAAGGGCAAAGGAGTATACAGCAAGATAAGGAAAAACTGACTAAATAATAGAACACAAACCACCTTCTTATATGCCATGGCCAGTACGGCCCCAGCTGCACCATCAGTCTATGGAACAAACCCTATATACCTTTTGAGGTATTACCAGGCCTAACACCCAAACTCTGGAGCTCTTCTTTTCCCCAGTTCCCCACTTGACCCCTATTTGAAGATCTAACATTCTACATCCTGATTCTCACATAAGTCTGACATGAAACAGAAAGGATAGATTTAAGCACCCTCAACACAACATGTAGCTTGTTCAGTCTCCCTGACTTAAAAAAGAAAAAGCAGAAAATTATGTTTTTGCTAAAATATTTTCCTACATATATATTTACATTTCTCTTGGAATACCTAGGAATAGAATTGATAGGTGATCGGTTAGATGTTTATTCAACTTCATAAGAAACTAGCAAAAAACTGAGCTCACTTCGACAGCACATGTATTAAAATTGGAATGATACAGAGCAGATTAGCATGGCCCCTCTGCAAGGATGGCACACAAATTCATGAAGCATTTCATTTTTCTTTTTTTAAAGAATGAAACTAGCAAACTATTTCCAAAGTGGTTGTACCAACCCCCAGCAATTTATGAGAATTCCATTTGATAAGCATGCACTTCTACCTTTTAATCAAAATGGAAACCAAAACTTCTCAATGACTGATTAAAATTCAGTGGAGTGAAGATAATGCATAATTTACTCCTTTAGCCTCATAAAATAACAAAGTGTGCTCTAGTAACAATAGTCAATTCCCCCAAGGAGAAAAAATGACATATGAACTCTTTCATAAAAAATAAAAAGGAATAAATGCTGCCTTATTAAAAAATAGTTTTGTCGCTGATGCTGACACTGGAAATTCCATATCATCTTTTATTATAAAGACCTCTATTGTTATGTATTAACACAGCATTTATTATTAATGGAGTTGGTTACAGGCAGTAACTATAATCAAACTTTCATAAAGATTTTTGGTCAGTGAACTGAAAATAACTACAGACATATAATGAATGGAACAGGTTCAAAAGTTTTATGATCTATTATGGTCAAAGATGTTGTTTTCTTAGCTTGCATTATCATCATGAATTTTAATATGCATGCGGTACTGTTATCAGTATATCAGTATGCCTTACAGTAGTTCTAAGTATCTTATAGTTTAGAAATAATCTTCTAAGAGAGTGCCACCTGTAGTAACTTACTACTGCTATAACAAAGTACTCCCTCCCCCAAGCTGGATAGAGGTACAGAGAACTGGATCACTCTGGTATCAGACACTAAATTAGGACACATAAACATCTAAAGCATTGTGAGTCCAAGTGTCTACTTCTTTGTTCTCCAGTGTGTGAGCCAATGAAGCAGATAATCTTACTCAGCAAGGAACAGCAGATTTTTTTAAAATTTATTGTAAAAAGTGAAGACTTTTTTTTATCATGACAACTATGTGTATTTTATGAGTTTTTTGGACATTTTTTGAGTGTGAATTTGCTGAAGGAAAGTTACAGTTTTATTGGGAAATATATTTTTTTTAATTTTAGGAATAATGAAATAATAAAATTAATTATAGACAGAACTGTCATTCCCAAAATGTCATTTTAAATAGAAGTTCTTGGTCTATAATCAAAAAAGAAAAAAAAATTGCAAAAAAATGAACAAATCTATCTCTTAGCTTTTGTTGCTTATCAATCTGGAGTTCTTTACCATAATTGCCCATCACCCACATTGCCATCCCAATGCAAACACACACCCACTTCTCAGAACCCTGGCATGGCAAGTATATAGCTTGGTTAATACACCAATTTCTCCTAGATGAGAAATCCTTGGATTTAGAAAGTTGGTCATTTCCCTTCGTTTCCTTGACCACATTCCTCATTTCCTCTTAAGACTGTAACTTAGTAACAGAGGAGTAGCACAAATATCGATGAATCAGTCTGGAATTTTTCCTTAATGAAGCTCAACATACATGTAAATAAAAGTTGTTTCACACAAAGGTGTCATCAGGAGGCTTTACATCTGCCATGCAAAGATTTTGGAAATGACCTATTGGGAACAGTTTTCAAAGCCCCTGGTGCCATGTCTTTTTCAGTAGCTGCAATGGTGGAACACAATTTCCCATGAGCAGTAGATTGGATTTTTGAGAACCTACATAGTAGATAACTATCATTTGTTGAGGAAAACACCTCAATAAAACACTTGTGTGTGGGAAGAAGGTCCAGTATGAAGGTAAACATATTTCCTAAAATGATGGAATCAATAGCAAAATTCCATTTTACCATGTACAATGCACTTGGATATTTTTCGTTTGATTCTATCTCATTTTCTTAAAATGCTTGCTTCAACTTATGCAATGGAGTTCTCAACCCACAATAGGTCACAATAACAACTTGGAAAATACTAGTCTAAGATGAACCAGTAAAACATGGTTCATCTAATTTACTCTGAATAAAAAGTTAACAGAAATTTGGAGGTGCAAGAGCGGAGTGAAGAAAATCGGGGAGAAGAGAGATGGGGACTGAAGTACGTGGTGAAAGGTTGGGCGCTAGAGAAACTGGCCAGGGAGAAATTCTCAGTAACAAAATACATGAAGACTCCTAAGATGAGAGTTAATATTCTATCTTCAACCGTCTAGCACAGCGATGTAAAGTAATTAATCACTCCTGCTGCTTTAAAACATTATTAAAATTGTGCTGCATTTTACAGTCTGTGTTTGCTCTATTTTGGAGAGACAAACAAGAACAGTATGTGCATAAGGGCAGAAAAAAAGACAATGCAAAATATGGCAAGATCATTCAGAGACTGAACTGCTTCAATGAAATACAGCTCAGAGCCATTAGAGACTATATACAACAACTTCTTCCCTCTCCCACAAAAGAAAAATGAAAAGAAAAGAAACTCAGAAAATTATCAAGAACACTAGGTGCCTTAGGACTTGTAGGTTGGAAACAGGTTTGAGTTTCAAAGGTTAGTATGATAACAAACAGTATATAGGTTGCATACCCACAGTTTTATTCAGAGCCAAGGCAATTGATTGAGGTTAGTATCAAGCTGGTCTTTCCTGTTTTGGAGGAAAATGTTTCACAGACATCCCATATTTGTTGAGCTGTTATAGTGAAAGCATTAAATACACAGAATTAGGTCATTCTCCTTGTTTTGTATAGACCTTGAACACTTCAGACCTTGAACACTTCTGCCCTTGTGAAGACAAATTCTGCAGAGACAAGAGTAGAGCTCAGAGAAACACATCAACTTTGTGTTCACTTGTTTTAACATATGTACTTTCTTTGGTGTCAGATGTTTTCACTTTGATATTTGATTTCTTGATCAGAACAAAAAAATCTATTATATCAATATTTATTCTTGACTTCTCTGGCCCATGTGCTAGTTTAACCCATTTAGTCATCCAATTGATCTTGACCAAGGTGGGTCAGAGATCTGAAGGTTTTGATCAGCTGGTATATCTGAAACTTCTCCCATTGCTAATAAATACAGGATCCAGGAGGCTGGGGTCTGCCCAGATCATCTGCCTTCCCATTGCCTGTTAACCATCAGGTAACATTTGCTCTTTGTTTAAATCCATCTTATAAGGTTTTCTGCCTAAATTCTTAGGGGACCTTATCCCAAACACCAGTGAACCTGATTTTGATCCTAATCCTGAATTATTTATACTTACAACACTACAGGCAAAAATCCTAATAAATTGTGTGGCTCCCTCCCAAACATGTACACTGATTGACACTCCTTCTAAGATCCTGGAACACCAGCTGCCATATCCCATGCTGGAATCAGATCTCCTTAGAGACTAGCATCAATGAAGATCTGATCTTAACATGGCTATTTTAACTATTGGAGAAATCCAAATCACTTACATCTGGAGAGTTGCTTCATGCCTCACCATATGTGCCTGTCCTTCACCCTTGAAAACCCATGATCATTATAAACTCTCACACTTGACTTTGAAAATGCTCACTCTACTCTGTCACAGGTGCTACTCAAAAGATAGTTTAAGTATACTTGAATATATATTCTTTGCTCTAATAATGATTACTTATTTTTAATATTTATTTTTATGTCGATATGAAATAATATATAAACAAACATGGCATAAGATGGCCAACACTGCAAATCAAAGCATGTGCTGCCTAGCTATGATGATGTGAATTCTGGTGGCTGGAGTCGCTTATACTTTTCTCTATTTATACCCTACACTAGAGGCCCGGTGCACAAAATTTCATGCACTGTGTGTGTGGGGCGGAGGAGGCCCTCAGTCTGGCCTGCACCCTCTCACAGTCCAGGACCCCTCTCTCCTTACCACAGGCCTGCAGCAGAAGCCAGAGAAGCTCCTGCCACCCAGCTGCATGAGCCCCGCTTCTGGATGAGCAGTCATTGACCACCAGGGGGCAACTCCTGCATTGAGTGTTTGTCCTCTAGTTGTCAGGGGCATCATAGCAACGGGTTGTTCTGCTGTTTGGTCCATTTGCATATTGGGGTTTTATTATATAGGATATTTTTTTTAAACTTCAAGTATATTGAAATTAACTTTGATCTAAGAAATTTAGTATCCTCTAATACTCCTAGAGATTATTGGTAATGCCTAGTAATAATGCTATACAATAGGAGAGAACAATTATTTCTCAACCAAATTACCAACTCACAGAGACCTAGGTCCATGTGTTGATAGAGTAAATGCTTCAGAATCACTGATATTTCTGTATTTCAGGCCCCAGAGATGAGCTGGCATTGAGGTACCCTTGTTCTTCACACATTTCCTCACCACTTATTTAATAAGGCAATAATTCTTTGTTGCTTTTATGCAAGATTGTAGCATCTAATTCTTTAATTCAGTAAGGCAAAGTAATATTGATAATTTAAGATTTCTTTCCTACATAGATAAGAACTTTATACAGCATATGTAATGGTAAGAATTCTCCCAAAAATTCCTTATGAAATTAAAGAGACACATTGTCAATCTCACCTTAATATTATTCCAAAACAGAATAGTAGCTCATAAATTCTTTTTTTTTCTTTTTTTTTCTTTTTTTTGTAGGAGAGCTGCTATTTGAATATGCTGAATCTATACTCACTGCACCAGATTATTTTTTCTTGGTGGCAGCAAATAGAGGTGTAATTGTTCTGCAAACAAGAAGTAGCAGAATCATTTTTTATAATGTTGACTGTGATTCATCTATTAAAGCTACTCTACTTTCCTGATATGTGTGCTATTGATTTTGGCAAAGGAAAATTAGTCTAAGTGATTTAAAAAATTATTTCTGAATTTCAAGAACAAGTATCAGAAACTTACATGACTATGAATTGATTTTGGGGAATTCTAGAGAATTCTAAATGAATTATGGGTTGGGAGTTTGTCCAACCCCTCATCCCTCTTACTAGGGATTTGGCAGCTCAGGAAAACCTGACCTAAAAGAAGAAAGAGCAGGAGACACTTGCATAAGGAAGAGACTTTGTCCCCCTTCCTTCTCCCCTGTTAAAGAGTCTAGATTAGGACTCAGTCACTGCCACCAGTCCAGAGAAAGGCCAATGATGCAAATAGTGAGTGTCTTTCCTCAGGTCAAATAAAAAATAGCAAGATGCTGTTAAAATTACTGTGCAGAGAGATGTTTCAGATGTTATGGCTGGCTGCACAGAAAATTCCCACAAGGCTACATTTACTTTGATGAATTCATGAACCCCATGATCTGGTCTCAGTCTTGCAGGTTAAGAAACCCGATTTTACTGAGTCCATCGAAAGTATCTCTGTCACCCCTCTGAGGCAAGTTCATGGAGACTGAGTGCCTGCTTATTATTTTATGACGAGAGGCAACATATGGGAAATTATTAGAGGGTTTTATGGATAGTATGGAAGCAAGACATAGGAAAGGAGTGGTCTTAAAATGAATCTCCCAATGAAAGGTGCTTCCAGCCCTCTCACCAGCCATGGGAATAGGTCTGCCAGTGAGTCCACATTGTTAATTTATTGTACTGAAGTCTCCCTGGATGGTATTTGGATGTCACAGCATTGATCTGGGGGAAACTTCCTTTTGTGTCTGCTTTCATTACGGGTTAACCCTTTTGGCTCAGGCATTTATGGATAATATATTGTCTTCTGCTTGTTCACAACCACAGCAATAAGTCCACCCATTGTATTTAACTCCCAAGTCCTTGAGATGGTTGAGTATATATCCTATGGGTACAGGGGGTTTATTTGCTAAGGTTCCCATGTAGACATAACAGCAATTATATCAATTAATAAATATAGTCATAATTAATGTGTATCTACTATGTGCCTGGAACTCTGTTTGATAGGAAGATATATACAAGAGAGGTAGGAGATATAATCCAGCCCCAAATACTTTGGTCTGCCTTGACAGGGTGATCACTACATGCAGATATTTTTAAACTATGAATGGCAGTAAAAAACTATAAATGCAAAATAAATTCTAAATATGAAAAAATCACTATCAAGTTAAAAATAGGAGTGACTTCCTGAAGAAAGTAGGATAGCGCTAGATTTTGAAGAGTGAATGGGAAAAATAACAAGTGATTTTCCAGTCTGGAAAAGTATCATAAACAAAGAAAATAATATGGAAATTAGTGTAAAACTCTAGAGAATGCTGGAAAATAGTAAGCATTCAAAAATATATAATTGAGTAAATAAATGTTCTTAAGAGTGCACAGTTGGACTATCACAAAAAGTAAAATTCACTTAGTAATATGGGAAAGAGTAGACTAAATCATGAAAGCCAGGAAGAGTAATAGAGACTTGATTATCTTATTAGATATATAAAAAACACTGGGCATTTACCTAAAATAATAACTTCCCAAATTCTCTTTCTTTTTCTCAGTAAAAAGGCAAGAATTTTCACTGTGGCATAAATCCACCTACAAAAAGTTATATTCAAAACACACAATACTCATTATGAAATTTCTAGACAAATTAACGGTGATGATCCATGTAGGTAGTTTTATATAATAATCATGTATTGTTAGTAATCTGTATGATTATTTTTAAATTCAAAAGCTTTCCCAATTTTAAAATTATGAGGTAGGGGGAAGACCCATTTATTCTCATTTTTCTTTCTTTTTTTCTTTCTTTCTATATTTCTCCTTTATTTATCCATTCAATAAATATTTAGGGTTTGCTATTTGTCAGATGTGTTCTAAGAGCAGAGTATGTGCTGATAAAGAAAATGGACAAGATACTTTCCTAGTGGAGGAAAGAGACAGAAAGAAAGAAATAAGTAAATAATGACCACTCGTGTGCTGCCTGGGAGTGGTGGTGGAAGTCTAGGGCTCCAGGCAGGAGGAGCAGTGTGTGGGAAGGCCCTAAGACAGAGAGGTCCTCAGCTATTTGAAGACCCCAGAAGGAGAGCAGTTTGCCTAGAGTGTCTTGAGTTGGAGATGGGAGGGTATGGGAGAAGATAAGCTTGTAATGCAGGATCTTAACAGATTCATGCTTTTAGATTCCCCTTATTCCAGGTGAGATAAGGTCAGAAGGATGCAGAGTGAAACTATAAGAGCCATAGGCTGGACTAACACAGTAGCTCTGGTGAGAGCTGACGGTGGCTGAGCCTGGAGTTAGTAGTTGGAGAGAAGGCAGTGGATTTCAGACACATTTTGAAGGTAGAAAACACAAGACTTCCTGATAAAATGTAGGTCAGGATGGAGGGAATGGAGAAACAACAATGTCTGCTTATCTATTGCCTCACCTCCTTCCTATATATATATTTCACATCTCTTAATAAAGCTTTCTATAGTATGTCTTTCATGATACCATCTTCCTGCCTTAGGTTAAAGAGGAATTTAACATTAGTAAACCCCACATAAATAAGCATTCAGATTTTCCACGGTGCTGTAAATAAGTAGTAGAAATATCCAATATACACTTCTCAAATGATACTTTTAATTATATAATAAAGAAAAGCAGGAGATAATAGCATGTCATACATTTCTCATCAGACAAGAACCGGTCTTTCATCATAAATCTACCAGAGAGACAAGTAAAGTTACAACCTCTATTCACTGGTGACCTAATAAATAGGAAGGGGATTTAATTCAACGAACCAAGGTAATGTCAAGGAAAGTTCACATTCATACCACCCATTAAGTAGAAATTTAGTCAGTATACCCCACAATGACAACTGTTTAACATGAGAAGCCCAGGAAGTAGGGGGAGAGGGAGCACTTGTCACTGAGTGCTGCAGCCACATACAGAATGGGAAGTCCCTGCACAGCCTCTCCCACACCAAATTCTGTCCCTAGGCTATAGGCATAAGCATGAAGGTGTAAGTCCCAACTATGAACACATAGATTTGTTCATTAGTAGACATAGAGTGGGATTTTTTAAAAGCATTCTCAAAACCACCTTTAGAAATGCGCTTTTCCCCTGGTTGATTGTAACAAGTTGAAAATTAAATCTGTAAATGCCTCCTGAGTCCTTGCCTGCACACAGTCAATCCCAGAAGGGCTTGCTCAATTTCAAGTCTGCTCCTAAAAGTGACTTAAAATAAATAATTATGCCTGGGAGATTTGTTCCTTTCAAAAAGTAGAACACTGCCGAGACCGGTTTGGCTCAGTGGATAGAGTGTCGGCTTGTGGACTGAAAGGTCCCAGGTTCGATTCTGGCCGGGGGCATGTACCTTGCTTGCGGGCACGTCTCCACTGTGGGGCGTGCAGGAGGCGGCTGATCAATGTCTTTCTCTCATTGATGTTTCTGACTTTCTATCTCTCTTCCTTCCTCTCTGTAAAAAAAATCAATAAAAGGTATATCTACACAATGGAATTCTATGCTGCCATTAAAAAGAAGGAATTCTTACCATTTGCAGCAACCTGGTTGGAACTGGAGAGCCTTATGCTTAGTGAAATAAACCAGTCAATGAAGGAGAAGCATCACATGATCTCACTCATTGGTGGATAATAAAGGACATTATAAACTGATGAACAAAAGGATAGATACAGAGGCAGTAAAGCTTCAAACGGACTGTGAAATTACAGCAGGAAGATTAAAGTTAGGTGAGGTAGATAAGAGATCAATCAAAGGACTTGTATGCATGCATATAAGCATAACCAATGAACATAGACATTGGGGGGTTGGGTTATGCCTGGGAGGGAGGGGGGGCAATGGGAAGATATGTATTAAAAATTAATTTAAAAAGAAAACAGAAAAAAAAAGAAATAAGTAAGAGTGCTCTAATTTTTAAAAAAATCAATAAAATTCATTAAAAAAAAAAGAAGTAGAACACATAGCTCCATAACACCCTGTGTTCTAAACTGTAATTATGGCCAAGATAGGTGCTGATCCAAGCACAAAATCCTTCTCATACTTTGCAGCTCTGAAATAAAAGTGTCTGTCCTAGCGCAACTAGGTTCATAAATGCTAGTAAGAAGTCAAACTCTTGTTTTTGATTTATCGTTAGTGTGTGTGTGGTGGTTCTCTTATTTTAAGCTCCCATTGCTGAGTGGCTACCTTTAGACACTTCCTTAGTCCCACAACAAATATATCTGAAGATCTATCTTCTGTTCAGGAACCATATTTTTCTGGAGAAAAATGTCAGAAATTCCAGATGTCTGAAAAGTACATCTTAGTCCACGTCTACATAAACAAACAGAAAAAATTGTAGTTTCATCCCAGCAATGGCAAGAGCTGAATCTTGGTCTTACTTCCAGTTTAAACTGGCTCCACATCTAGGCCCACAACAGGAAGGAGACTATTAGGGTTTGAGTCATGTTCCCCCAGAATCGCATGTTGAAGTCCTAACCTTCAGTCCCTCAGAGGTGACCTTTTTGGAAATAGAGTGATGGCACATGTAATTAGTCAAGATAAGGTCATAATGAAGTAGGATGGGTCCTTAATCCAAAATAATTGTTGTACTTACAAAAGACATGCACACAGGTGGATGCGATGAGAAGGCAAATCTAGCCTAGAAACTACCAGAAGCTTCGAGAGAGGCCTGGCACAGGTCCTTCCCAGAGTCTTCAGAGGAGTGTGTGGTGCCTTGTTACAGCAGCCATAGAACTTTGCACATATCCTTCAGCACTGACCTTGCTTATAACTGCTCTCTTCTTTTTTAAAAGACCCCTTTCCTTTGATGCTATCCTTTTTTTTTTTTTCCCTCATCAAAGCATTACCCAGCTCAGAAATAACTCCTTGCCTAGCCCATCCCAAGTACTTGTTAGAAACTCCCAGCTGATTCCCAGGTGCGGCTCAGGCAGAACTCTCCATGCATCTTCCTACAAGCCTGAGCACTCAGCCCCATGGCCATGCAGGCAGAGTTCGGATGGGAGAACCCTGGACAAAATCACAGACACAGAGGCGAACCCCGGACTGGCATATTAGAAAGAGGGGTGGCACTAATGTAATAACTTGGATGAAGCTTCTATAGTAAAATTTCCATATTAGTCTAAATTATGTTCACCTTAGGATTCAGAAATAGCTAGAAAATTTGTGGGACAGGCCTCTAAGAAGATCATTTACAAGCTGAATGAAAGAATTTCCTGGGGTTAGTGGGGAGAAGAGAGAGTCATAGAGGGAGAGAAATGAAGACATATATAGAGTGTCCCCAAAATATATACACATTATGAAGGCAGTGTTTAATAAAATACATTTCATTTCAAAATGTAGTAGAATCTGCAGCTATCAGCTGTTCCAGTGTGGATACATGTTGGGGGAACAGAAGGGTGCCCTGGCATTGAAAAGAAGAACCATGGCAGCACAGTGGAAGTTCTGTTATGTAGTCAGCCTGCTAGCCCCACACCCAGGGACTTATGGGCAACAGTATAAAACCTAGGAATAAAACGTAAAGGGTCCATGGTACTGAGAGTTGAAAGCCAAGAGGAGAGCCCTCGCTCCCCAGAGCAGACAGCGCTCCCTTACGATGGACATGCAGCCTCATGGAAGGAGGAGCTGGCCCTGCAGGGTCCACAGCCAGCAACACCACCGGGAATAACAGGCAAGTCCCTCCAGGAGGGAGCAAGCCACTGCACACGGATCAAGAACAACGTTCAGAGCACAGATGAAACACCTTCTAAGACCTACAACTTCTCTGGAGGAATTTAAGCAGGGCACGGACATGGGGGAGAAGCCGGAGAAATACACTTACTGTGGGTTTTTGTTGTTGTTGTTGTTTTGTTTTTTGTCATCCTGATTTCATTCCCAGAAACAAGTGGTCCGAGAGAAAGGAATAGCGCTTTCTCCCTCCAGCACCGCTAGTGGTGCCAGATATGTGAGCCCAGTGTCAGTCACAGTAACTCAGATTCAATGAGAAGGACTTGGGAATAGCTCCAAGTTAACTTGTAGGCTCACACCATAAGTATTTAAAAGGAAATGTCTTGAATGAGTCCCTATTGGCTAACAATCTCACCTGACTGAGGGAAGGAAAAAGGAATGTATGATTGATATGCACCAAAGTCCTTAAACTCAGTCGAAATTACTGCCGGGAAGATGCGCATAGAAGAGGGCAGTGTGAGTGGGAAGGCAGGGTGGCTCTGAGAGATGGTACAATACCATGAAGCCCATGGGCCAACGTGGAGTAAAATCAGTAAAAAACAAAACAACAACAACGAAAAGCAACACAAAGATCAGCCATTTAAACATGTCTAAAAAGCCACATGATATAGTATTTCCCACTTCTCTAACAAAGGAAACAGTTTATCTTTCTAATAAGATATACCAGTATTTATATTTCTGGGAAAATGGAATCTTACAGGAACTTGCTCAAAATCAAATAAATTATTTAAAAAAAAAATACTGAAAGACACTAAACTCTTGAGTTCCATGTGTTCCCTTTCTCTCATCAAAACACTCAGTTTGTAATTCCCCTGCCACGCCCCAAAGATCTAACAGCTTGACAACAGCAGTGAATAGCCCTCCTTCCTCAGTGAAGGGAGGTTCTTTCCCCAGGAACAATAATTCTGACTTTCCCCTCATATTTCCCATCATAAATTCTGTCACCACCTCTCACAGATGCCCTATTTATGAAGCTGAATGAGGAGCTGTTGGTTTAAGGTCTTCTGATTAAAAGTGGGTGTGAGTTTCTTGCTTCCGACCCACTGGATTTGGACACAACTCCCCTGGGAGGAGCCACCCAACTCCTGGACTCTTCGTCTGCCTGGGCTTTTACAGCTGCCTAAGGACATGGGGCCTGTGTGGGTCCCTGGGAATAAGGGGAAAGGGGAAGCGTGTTGGGATTTTCCCAGCTGCAAGTGTGGTGTGGGTGGAAAGGGAACACACTGAACAGGAAAGCACACACACTTGAAACATTGCTCTGTGGGGAATGAGAGCCCTGAGAATTCGGTTAGGATCGAAATTGTACACCAACCAATCAGACTATCAGTCCACAAAAAGGAATACAGAGAGGGAATGTGTTCCCTTAAGAGAGAGCAGCGAGAGCGAGAGCGAGAGCGAGGGAAGAAGGGAAGAAGAGAGAAGAGAAGGAAACCCTTATTGTATCTTTTTCTCTCTATCAGCCTAGAAGCTTTGCATTGCATTTTACTTTCTGTAGTTGGTATTATTAAAATACTAGAGGCTCAGTGCTTGAAATTCGTGAACAGGTAGGGTCCCTAGGCCTGGCTAGTGATTAGGGTCAATCAGAGCTATTCTCCCGCCCCACCCTCCCACCCCACTTCCCCTGCTGGCCATCTGCCTAGGTCTTCCTCCATTCCTTGCTGCCCCCTGGTGGTCATTGCACATCACAGCAAGTGGTAGATT
Source organism: Lasiurus cinereus (assembly GCA_011751065.1). Classification (NCBI taxonomy): domain Eukaryota; kingdom Metazoa; phylum Chordata; class Mammalia; order Chiroptera; family Vespertilionidae; genus Lasiurus; species Lasiurus cinereus. The sequence continues at coordinate 35,074,007 of JAAGEH010002534.1, forward strand.
TCCAGATCTCTGATGGAACTCCTGTGGGGACACTTTGCATACTAGCCAGATAAATAGATAGATAGATAGATAGATAGATAGATAGATAGATAGATAGATA
>JAAGEH010002534.1:35074116-35111351 GCA_011751065.1 Lasiurus cinereus
ATAGATAGATAGATAGATAGATAGATAGATAGATAGATAGATAGATAGATAGATGACAGACAGACAGACAGACATGCGGTCAGGATGAGAGGGAGAATCAACTAAAAATGCCACCTCCCCCATACTATCCTATTTTCTCTATTGGGATTCTCATACCTTTAGAGAAGAAAACAGCCATTTTCTGGAGATGTGATGCTGCTCACTTAGTTAATCTTTACTCAGAGAGGACAGTGTAGTGCCACATGGGAAGTGTTGTAAAGTGACTTCCTGTACCACAGAGAACGTTTTCAGCTTGATCTCAAAGTTCAAGTTACTCTTCCCAACAAAAGAAGAAAACTAAGAACTTAGTTCCCATCATTGCTCAAAGATGCCTTTGAGCAAGAGATACTGACAAGCAGAAGACCTGCAATACCAGCACATCAGGGACAACACCATAGCTTAGGTGATAAATTATAGCCAGGCTGCTTTTGCAGAATGCTGGATGGAGAATGAACCACTTGGAAAGCATTTATGGTATATTTAGAGGGTTTGTTTTTCTATAAGGTCAGACTGAAATCTTTTAAAAGCTTAACAGTAGTTATTTTTCTATCTCTGCACATGTGTATCAGTCAATTTCAAAATGGAATGACATAAAAGAATCTGGAGTAGGACTCTCCAAACAGAATCAGCAGTACATGAATCATATAAGATGAAATAAGAGAATTCCCTAGCCCTGTTTAGCTGAGGATGCCAGCAAATTTTTACTGAGAAAAAAATTAAAAGGTGAGAAGTTCATATAAGAACATTATTATGTCTGGATCATAGAATAATTGTACTTCAGTCCACTGTATTGTGAATGATTATTCTCATCCCATAAATTGATTCTGTTTCAAATAAATTTACTGGAAAACTTTCATGGGCCAGAAACGTTGCTAGATAGGCTCTGGAGATACAAAATGTATGAGTTCAACCATTGTCAAAATCCTTTCATCTTTTCGCAATTGCTAGTTAAATTTCTCTCCAAATATTGCCATAATAAGCCAGGGGGGTCCAAAACAAACAAACAAACAAAACCAAACACAATTACAGTGGCCAGAGGGAGTATGCAAAATAGATCAGCATCCCAGTTGAAGAATTTTGCCTTAAATCTTTTATCCAATTAGGGATGCTACATGATAAAAGTGCATTTGCTTTTTTCCTTATTGGATGCTTTCATAAACTATTTTTCTGATTGTTTTTAGAAACTATTTGGTACCACACAGTCCACTAACCCAGAATTTTAAAAGTTCAAGGAAATATATGAAACCAGACACCTAAACTACATTTTGAATCCCTAAAATTTTAAGGTGAATAGGTTTGAATTATGCTCATTACTGGCTACTTCTCTTCTAAAAATGGAGCAGCCATGGTTGAACTAATGTGTAAGTGATCTGACAATCTGGAAATCTGGGGATTTCTAACACCTTGCTTTTATCTCTGGACAAAACTATGAGCTTTCATTAAAATGAAAATCAAACTTAAATAGGTTGGACACATTCAAGCTGTGAACATCAACCATATGTGCAAAATTGGGCAAGTTGTCTCTGTGGGACTTTGTGAGTGGGAGGAGGAAATGGATGATCGGATGACTGGACAGATGTTCAAAGGGATCCTGGTGTGGCAAGAGAACCTGCATTCATTTCAGCTTCCTTAGAGGCAAACAGAAGGAACAAACAGAAGCCTGAAGGTAAGGCAAAGAAAGCTAATTGCAGGCCAGTTGATAAAGCAATTTAAGGACACACAATTCAATTAATAGCAAACACATTTTCTTAGGAACAAAACATTCACTAAAAGGGAAGTAAACTTATGGTGTTGGTGCGTAGTAAATGGGTAACTCTCACAAAGGACTGAACCCAATCCAGGAAAGTTTCTCAAATCTATACATTGTAACAGCTGAGGTAAAAAAAAAAAAAAAAAAAAAAAAAAAAAAAAGAATAGACTAATTCCCAATCTACATCAATCTGAAGTAGCCTTTTCTCTGTCTTTGGTCTTCAAAGTATTACTGTGGGTAATGTTTTCTTCTGCTTTCAATACCTCACAAGGGCCTATACAGGCACTGATCTATGAAAAGAAGCTGAAAAGGGCCACGTGGAAATCTGAGAAGAAAGTGGAAGGAAATCTTAAAGAATCTTTGTTCTTGCTGTTACTCGATAAGGGAACTTTTCAGTGAATTTTCATGCTCTGGGCATCTGAATCATGACTGTACAAGACAAGTAGATTTCACAGTGGGTCCAACTGGACAGAAACATGGCCAGCATGACACCTTTTATAACACCATTAACCAACTGTTAATTTCATGCCTGTGTTCTTGGGGTCCACACTTAACAGCTCTTCAAAACCAATCAGCTTCTAACTCTCCTGAGTTACATAGTGAGAGATATTGACAGATGAGGAGCATTACAGGCAGTGATGAGGATAGGCAGAAGATATATTTTACCAAACCATGGGGTTGCCTTTATATATATATATAGAAAAGGGAGAGAGAAATAGAAACATCAATAGGGAGGGAAAATCATTGATGGGCTGCCTCCTGCATGTCTCACACTGAGGATCAAGACTACAACCTGAGCATAAGCTCTAACCGGAAATGAAACCATGACCTCCTCCTGGTTAATAGGTAGACACTCGACTGTTAAGCCACATCGGCTGAGCTGGAGTTGCCTTCTTTATACAAGATATCTTGCTAAGACCTCCCTTTACTTGACCAAACACTGTCCTTTGCTTTGACTTAGGAGTCTACTTCCAAAAATATGTTTTGCCAAAATAAACACTTGCAGGCTCAATTGCCCAATAAAAAAATAAAGGCTGAATTTCTTAGGTTATTTAATCTCTCTGCTCCACAAGGGGGAAATTTATGTTTCTCATTTTCCTAACTAAGCTATTATAGACTCATCAAAAAGTCTCTCTATTAATGCATCTAACTGTATTTCACATTTTAAAATAATACAACAAATACTTATGTTCACACAAAAGCCTGCACACAAATATTTATAGAAACTTTATTCATCATGTGGAAAACAAGAACCATCTCAAATGTCCTTCACTTGCTGAATGGGTAAACAAAACCGTGGTACATACATACACTGTGATACCACTCATCAGTAATCTTTTTATCACTGCTGAGCCCTGTGAAAACATGGGTAAGCCTAAAATGCTAATTGAAAGAAGCCAGATACAAAGACTATGTACTATATAATTAAATATACATACCACTCAGGAAAATGTAAAATAGGTGATTTCCAGAGGCTGGGGGAGGATTAACTACAAAGGAACAAAGGGATATAAAGGACAATGAAGCTCTTCTTTGAATGTATTGATTATACAAAAATATGTGTTTGTCAAAGGGGGAGATTTTACTGTGTGTAAATCATACTTAATAAAAAATGAAAATAAATTAATTGTATCAATTCCATTTAATGGAGAATTAAACACAGAAATGTATTTTCTCACAGTTCTAAAGGCTGGAAGCCCAAGATCAAGGGATCGAGGTGTTAGCAGGTTTGGTTTTTTCTGAGGTCTCTCTCCTTGGCTTGCAGATGACAGGCTTTTCTCTATGTTCCCACATGACCATCCCTCTGTGTTCTTTGTGTTCTAACCTCTTCTTATAAGGACACCAGTAACATTGGGTTAGAGCCAGGCCAAATAACCCTATCTTACCTTAATTATCACTTTAAAAGTGCTCTCTCTGAAAAGGGTCACATTCTGAGGCTGGGGGGCGGTGGGAAGGAGAGGATGGTAATTTCAATTCCATTTAGTGCTGGAGGCCAGGGATCCTGCTAAATATCCAACAATTCAAAGGAGAGCCCTTCCTCCTCCCCACCACCACAACAAAAATTATACAGCCCACTATTTCCATACTGTCAAAATTGGGAAACTCTGCCTTAAAGTAATACTGGCATGTAATGTCCATAGCATTAACAGGAGACCATCTGTATTTCAGGATCATATAGTAAATGAATTTGAAACTAGGAGAAAATGGCGGCGGAGTAGACAGATGCATCTGGAGCTTTGTGGCTGGGCAGAGGGAGAGAGAGCGGCTGAGAGTCGCACTGGGAGTGTTTGTTGGCAAGGTAAGAGTCAGTTATCCTCCAGGAGAAGGTGGGGGACTGCTGGACGGGGCTCTCCCGGCCAGGCAGCCCCACTGCCACAGGGTTTTTGTCTGCCGGAGCCACCAGCACGAACGCGGAGACCATGCCATCTTGCAGAGGGAGGTGGATGTCTGCGGTGGTCTGAAACCGGCAGCTGGGGCACCCATAGAGCAGCCGGGGACCCGAGAACTCCACTCTCCAATCAGCGCAGACACTCGGCGGAGAGATCCACAGAGCACACAGAAAGGTCAGATTTCGCCTGGGATAAGAGGGAGGTGGATGTCTGTGGAGGTCTGAAAGCTGTGGCTGACGGAGGCACCCACCGAGCAGCCGGGGACCCAGATTACTGCTTTCCAGGCGGCGAGGACGGCGGATTCAGAGATACACGAGGCCCTCGGAAGGGTCAGATTTTGCCTGGGACAGGGTAAGGTCTCCTACCCCCCGCAGAACAGAGACTCGCACCCTGTGGGAGCCAGGCTTTGGGAAAGCTGCCTCTAGAGAGGTCCGCAGAGGTGCTCAGGGTGTGATCCCTAAGTGTGGAGGCAAACTCTCTGAGCTGTTGACAGCGAGGAGCTCTGAAAAACGACTCGTTTATTTCTGGGGCAGAGGCACAGTCTGGGAGTTATTACAGTGTCCCTGCTGTAAAATCCCCACAAACTGGCTTTGAGAACCACAGAGTAGCAGGATCTGAGCACAGCCTAGAGAGGTCCTGTGCTTTGTCTAAGAGATCAATTCCGAAAAACTGCCACCCAGTGGATGACACACAAATTGACTCTAGCATAACCACAAAAGAATAAAGAGATTAAAACACCAAGAGGGGAACACAGGGAACTGCAATACCTTCCCTACTGGGAAACAGGAGTGCCAAGCAGAATAATAGTGGAAGTGAATGACCATTCTATTTTTTTTTTAATTTATTTTATTTTATTTTTTCATTTTTACATATTTTAATTAAAAGACTATTTTTTTCTTTCCCCCTCAATTGATTTTATCTTTTTAATTATTATTTTTTGTTTTAAACTAATATTATTAATTACTACTAGTACTTTACCTTTTTGGAAAAAAACAAGTGTCATTTTGTTTTCTCTTTATTTTATTTCGGGATTAGAGTTCTACATTCTATTTTCATCTTTCCTTTAGCATAATTTTACTCCAACTCAACTCTACCTTTATGCCAACACTTTCCTCCTAACTTTCCCCATTTTGTTGTCTTGTTTCTCTTTCCCTTTTCCAACTTTAGATTCTCCCTATTCTTTCTCTTTACCTGGTTAAAATTTCACCCCATTTATATATTTAATTTCAAATCCCCTACTACAAGTCCACACAAACCTCTCTCTTCTTATCTTCACAAGCCCAAAAGTTGTTTTTTCTCTATGTCCTTTTGTTGCTATTTGCCTGAAAAGTGATTATATCAAATTTTTGAAATTTTTTGAGAGATTGTTTTAGTTTATTCTACTTGTTTTGTTTTGCTTTTTGCTTGCTTTGTTTTTTACCTCTCTTTTCCCTCACCTTCCTCGATAACAGTTGCTATTTGCAATTTGTATTAATCTCTAGGTACTGCTTGCTGGCCTTTATTGGGATTAGTGACTGTTCTATTGGAGTTTTCTCCTGACATCTATATTTTGTTCCCCTTTTCTCTCTTATCTGCTTTTTCTCTCTGACTTTGTTTCTCTTTCTCTTTTATTTTTCTTCTCCTTTTTTTTAAATTTAATTTTATTTTTTGTTCATTTATTTTTTTTCCTTTCTCTCCCAATTTGATTTTGGCATTTCTTCCTTTTGTTTTTTCCTCATTTTCCTCTTCTTCTTTCTCTATTTACCCCTAATTTGTCTTTCATTGGTGGTCACCTTGTTTGTGATTATTAACATCTTGAATACATTTCTACTCAGTGCCTTGTGTGCTGTACCTAGTCGTGTTGTAGTTTGTGCCTTTCAATCAATGTAGGAGAGAGAACTACATAACCAGACACCCGGAGAAGAAAGACCATGGGCAGAAAAAGAAACAGCCCACATAAGACAGAAAGGCAGGTTTCACCAGAAAAGAAAGTAAATGAAATAGAAGCAGAAATAAGCCTGCCAGAGAAAGAATTCAGAGAAATGATCATAAAGTGGATGAAAAGAATGGAAGACAAAATCAACAATCTGAGTAAGAGCCAAGAGGAAATGAAGAAGACCCAAGAGGAGATGAAGAAGCAGCAAGAAGAAATGCAGAAGAACCTGGAGGAGGTGCAGAATAAACAAGAAGAAATGAAAAATGACATCAATGCTATAAAGAACTCAATAGAAAGCATCAAAAGCAGACTAGAAGAAGCAGAGGACCGCATCAGTGAGCTAGAAGACATGGTAGGGAAAAATACACAAGTACAGCAGCTTCTAGAAAAAAAAATTAAAAAGCAAGAGGAGAGTCTAAGGGAACTTTGGGATAACATGAAACAAAACAACATCCGCATAATTGGGGTTCCAGAAAGAGTGGAAACTGAACAAGGATTAGAGAAGATGTTTGAAGAAATAATGACAGAAAATTTCCCCAATATAGGAAAGAAAAAACCCACACAAATCCAAGAAGCTCACAGAGTCCCAAGCAAAATGAACCCCAATAAACTGACACCAAGGCACATTATAATTAAATTGGCAAACACCGACGACAAAGTAAGAATCTTAAAAGCAGCCAGAGAGAAACAGAAAGTTACCTACAAAGGAACCCCCATAAGACTAGCTATTGACTTCTCAACAGAAACTCATCAGGCCAGAAGGGAATGGAATGAAATATACAAAGTCATGCAAAGGAAGGGTCTGAATCCAAGAATACTGTACCCTGCAAGAATCTCAATCAAAATTGAAGGTGAAATCAAAAGCTTCACAGACAAAAAAAGGACTAAGGGAATATATTACCACCAAACCAGCAATGCAAGAAATGTTAAAGGGTCTGCTGTAATAAAAAGAAAGAGGAAGCGAAGAAGGAACTCGGGGGTAAGGACTAAAAATGGCAACAGATAAGTACTTATCAATAATAACTTTAAATGTAAATGGATTAAATGCCCCAATCAAAAGACATAGGGTAACCGATTGGATATGAAAACATGATCCATATATCTGCTGTCTGCAAGAAACCCACCTCAGGAAAAGAGATGCATACAGATTGAGGGTGAAGGGATAGAACATGGTATTTCAGGCAAATGGAAATGAAAAAAAAGCTGGGGTTGCAATACTTATATCTGACAAATTAGATCTCAAAGTGAAGGACATAATAAGAGATAAAGAAGGCCAATTCATAATACTAAAGGGAACAATCCAACAAGAAGAAATAACTCTGGTAAACATATATGCACCCAATATAGGAGCACCTAAATACATAAAAAAAAAAACTCTTGGAGGATGTTAAGGGAGAGATTGACAGCAATACAATCATAGTAGGAGACTTTAATACCCCACAGTCACCATTGGACAAATCCTCTAAACAAAAAATCAGCAAAGAAACATCAATCCTAATGACTCACTAGACCAGATGGAATTAATTTACATCTTGAGAACATTTCACCCCAAAGCCACAGAATATACATTCTTCTCCAGTGCACATAGGTCATTTTCAAGGATAGATCATATGTTGGGTCATAAGAAAAGTCTCTTCAAATTCAAGAAGATAGAAATCATATCAAGCATTTTCTCAGACCACAGTGGCATCAAATTGGAAATCAACTATAATAAAAACAATAGAAAGAAATCAAACACATGGAGACTAAACAGCATGCTATTAAACAACGACTGGGTAACCAGAGAGATCAAGGAAGAAATAAAAAACAACATGGCAACAAATGACAATGACAACACAACAATCCAAAATTTATGGGACACAGTGAAAGCAGTCTTGAGAGGGAAGTTCATAGCCCTACAAGCCTACTGCAAAAAACAGGAAACAATGGTAATAAATTACCTAAACCTACATCTCAAAGAGCTAGAACAAGAGCAACAAGAAAAACCCAGTGTACCCAGAAGGAAGGAAATAGTGAAGATCAGAGTGGAAATAAACAACTTGGAGTCCAAAGAAACAATTCAAAAGATCAACTTCATCATAGATCTATGGAGACCCTTTACCTGGCAGACAAATGTTCATTGAACAAACAGAAAAAATTTGGATTTGTTTTCTCTGTTCATTTAAATTAGCGAATGAAGAAATTGGTTAAACAACCTTGTGGCCTGGTTAAAGTTTGGCACTTCTTTAAAAGTTTCACCTTGCAATGTGGGTTTAATATAAACAAAATCAGCTTAATTCTTCTTTATCATCAGAGTTACAAAAATTCTTCCCAACAGGATTTCCCATAAGCTCTGGGGCATATGCAATGCCTATTTAAGCACTTAGCTACCATTCTCCGAAAGGAGAACTCTGTGGCTTCCTAGTCACTTCCTCCTCTACAGTAAAGAAGAGGAAAATAAGCATAGCAGATAATGAGTGAGGATAACTAGATGACAGCATCATGCCCTGTTTTACATTCGACAAAGATAATTCATCACTCAAAGTATCAGCTTTTTTGGAATGGAGCAGTCCATCTGCTTTCTGGCCTTAGGGCCCCAAAACATTTGAAAATATTTCTCCTCCAATTTTCTGTCAACTGAGATAAGCTTGGGTGTGAATGTTGACAGTTTGAAGAAGGAAGACCAAGACTTTTTCTGGAAAGGAGCCACCTTTCTTCGCCTCCCTTCCTCTCTTGAAGCCATTTGGCTGGAGTCTATGGCCTTCAGGACAGAGTGACAGGACTACCTGGGGTTCTGATTTTTTTCAAAGAAGAACAAAGGGAGAGGCTATATGGTTTCAATCTCTAATTTTTAATTACTCTGTTTTTATTTTTTAGTTGTTATCACTGTTCAAGTGAAAACTGGTTCTTCAACACTTCGTGTTGTGAACATGAAAAATAGAACAAAGAACAGATGATTCTATCACAACGGACCATCAATGCCTAAAGAAACTGGAATCCAACTGTTTACACAAACACACACACTCACACACATTACTTACTAAATTTACTTAAAGGTAAACCCAAAATTCCTAGGTCAGTCTACTGAAATGAAACAAATAAATAAGCATTATTTTGATGAGAAAATAATTCTAAATGTTTATTATTTTATTTATTCATTAATCTAAAAAAATCTTAGAAAATATGATACTGCAAATATGTCAAGTAAAATAAAATCTTTCAGGTCTAACTTGCAGAATAGCTCATCACACAAAACCCTTTCTGATTTGGTTTCTGGCTACATTTCCTATCACATTTCTGCCACTTCTCTTTGTGTCCTATTTACTTCCACCAAAATGAACTGCTGGCACCATGCTTTTTGCACATAACTTTTCCCTTTAGCTGGAATGTGCTTCTTATTTCTTTCATCTAATCAACCCTTGGCTTTCAAAATTCAACCCATAGCAGCACTCCTGTAGAGAATGCTACATGAAGAATCCCTTCTATGCTACCCTGAGGCCTGCCCTCTCTTTCTCCTGGCACTTGCAAACCCAGCTAAGTTCTTGGAGGCCTAACATAGATCCTGAATAGTGAAATAACTTAGAAATATTTCATATATCATTTGAAATGGGGTTAGAAATATTTCATATATCATTTGTTATACCTAAGAGAAGATAGGATTTCAACATTCAGAGGTCAGAAAAGTGTGTTCTTTGCAGCTGGATGAAATAAAGGTAAGAGCAAAGTTATGTACAAGACAGGTGCAAGTGTAGAGGAGATTATTTGCTTACAAAACCTCTACCAGGTGCAAGGGGTGTACAAGTTGATTATTAATTTATTTAAAACTCATAGCAACAAAGAGAAAATACCTTGTCTGAGGCTAAATAACAGTACACACTCAGTGGAATTGTGGAAGAATAACTGGCAGAGATAAATTAGAGCCAGAAAGGTGATTCTGATTAGAAAAATCACCAACTCTGGGAAGCATTTGGAAATATCTGAGTGACAGGAAGACCATGCATGCTAAACATCCTGCGATGAACAGGCCACCTCCTCAAGGTGGAGGATTGACTTGTTGACGTATTATAATGAACCAACAGGATATCTTCAGAAGTCTTAAAAGTCAGGCTAACCTGTTAGAATATTATTTGGTACCTGATGGGGAGTTACTGAGGACTGTATAGTTTCACAACGTGTGTAGAGAACAAGATTTTAACCTCTTACACACATCTTCTTAAAGTGCTCGTCAAATTCTGGAGGTAACCCAAAAGGGAATGGCCATGGGAACAGAATTACTTATCTTTCTCAAGTGCAGGTAGAGATCAAAGCATCCTGGCCAAGACCTCATTTGGAAGTCTACACCATGATTTTCACCCTGCCCCAGATGTGCTGTGTGAAAAAACTGAAACTCCACTGGAATCATTCTTAAACCTCCTCACGCTTTTCAGAAAGATTAAGCTTGGTTTTGAAAGAAAAAGACAAAAACTGTTTTACTCTGAGTTGAGATTGAAATTGAAAGACATTTTTATTGCTTTTGGGAAAGACTTCAAATGAACAACGTTTCAAAAGAATGCATCATTAAACAGATGTTAGAAGTTGAACCCAGTTCCAGAGGTGTTACCATGGGTCCTGAGTGGGCCTGCCAGGAGATGTGGTCATTAGTCTTCAAGCACGAACCACAATAACATCCCAGACCTCTAATATAAGAAGAGCCAGACCTAAGAGAGGTTTCAGAAGTAATTCTCAAGGAGATACAGCCCTGAGTGCCTTGGGTCTAGACACTTAACCATTGAAACTTAAAAAGTTATGGCTGTGTTCTCATAACTTACAACTCCAAAAATGGGCAGAACATGGGGATCAGGAGAGTAATTTAGTGATGTGACCATTTGAGTGGACAAATGTATACCTCCGAGTGGCCCTGAGGGCCCATGTACTAAGATGGTGTGAGGCAGCATAAATCTCACACATCTGCACACTGAGGATAAAATACACGATATGGGGGACAGCAAATGGCAGACACTACCTTCCAAAATTTTCTACCACAGACTATATGTTGCATTTTACATTTGCCTAAATAATGAGATTCTGTGTGTTTTCAACTCATTTCCTTGGTTCTTTGCATCACTTGCCACTACATATTTAACTATCTGGATTTGCAAAAACACTCTGAATAAAATTATAAATGCCCTTCAATTCCCACCTGAATCCCATTAACAACAGCTGGCCAACCAGCTGCAAAATATCATAAGCTAATGACTTGAATGAGGGTTCACTGGGATAGGATTATAGATGTGAATTGATGTAGTTAAAAAGTCAGATTTCCTTTTTAACGCATCTTTTTTAAAGGCCTGTACTAGTACATCTATCAGCAGGTACTAATATCACTGGATTTGTGGGGTTCTCAGCAGGATGTTTAAGGAGTCCGTTCTCCATTCCGAAGTCCAGGATCAGGGAGTGGCAGGAAGGGGAAATGGATAATGGCTTAACTGTATTACTTCATTTTACTAAGATTAAGGTTGCCAAAAAAAGTACATTTACATTTGAATTTCAGATATAGAGGGAATAATGTTTTAATATAAAGTATGCCCCATACAATATTTTCCGAAATATTGCATGGGACCTACTCGTACAACAGTTTCCTCTCATCTGTGGTTTCACTTTCCATGGTCAACAGTGGTCCATTTAAAAATATTAAATGAAGAATTCCAGAAATAAACAATTCATAAGTTTTAAAGTGTGTGCTGCTGTGAGTAACCTAATGAAATCTCCAGCCATTCTCACTCTTGCCTGGAAGGTGAATCATCTCTTTGTCTGGAGTCTTCACACTATACAGGCTCCCCACCCGTTAGTCACTTAGTAGCCCTCTCAGTTGCCAGAGAGGGAGAGACCACATTCACCTAACTTTCATTACTGTATATTGTTGCAATTGTTCTATGTTATTATTAGTTATGTGGTTAATGTCTAACTCTGCCTACTTTATCAATTAAACTTTGTCATTGGTTCGTATGTATTTAAAAAAATACATATAGGGTTCTGTACTATCTGCTGTTTCAAGCATCCACTCGGAGTCTTGGAATGTATTCCCTGCAGATAAGGGGGGTCAGCTGAACTCAAAAACCATTCATTGTGTATCTGAAATTCAAATTTAACTGGCCCTACCTCTTTGTTTGCAAAATCTGGCAATCCTAATTAAGAGAAAAATTTGATGAGCAGAGACATTCTTTTAACTTCCAAATTTCAGTGTGCTGAAAGGAAACACACGTTTCAACAAAAGCACACATTTTTAATTTTATATTCAGCTTTGAGGTACATTTGGGTATCTATCTTTGAACATGAGTGTGTTCTGATAGTTCTCTGAATTCACATCAGTAGAAACTGTCACAAGGCCACTAAAGGAACTGCATGTTATCAATGTTTCCTCCAGCCTCCACTCCCTTCCCTGCTTGGTTATCTCTGCAACAAGTGCAGGCGTACAGGCTCCTTCTCAAACTGATGGAAAGCAGAAACCAAGGCAGGAAGGTGTATGTTTGCCAATCTTTCCAGAATTTACCACTGAACCGAGTTGTCATATTTTATGTCGAACTTTTTCCTCTTATAATTTCCACTCAATGTCTTGTGAATGTAAATAAGTAGATAGTGTATAGTGTGCCCTCAGCCACAACACAGTGCAACAATTGTAGTATTCATTTGGAAAAAAATAATAAATAATATGCTATGGATACATTAAAATGTCAATGTCTTGTGAACATGAAGTGTTAGCTAAGGTCTCCAGCAATACACTAGCAGCTGTGTGCCTAGGTAAAAATTCCATCAGTCCCAGAAACTCAAAGTGCAGCCTATCTGGTCAGATACCAGTTGGATAAAGAACAGAAGTGCAAGAGAGCATGTGTAGAAACCAGCACACATTGTTTTTAAACCTCCCTTGAAAATCCTGAAGATGAACACAAATACTGAGTCAGCACAAAGAGCAGTGACACAAAGGAAAACCGTACTGCAACAAATTCTCCTCTCAAGGTTGGGAATCATAATGCATGTGAAATGCAGTGACATAAATGGTTTAGCTTTCCGTGGTGCTGCCTGACTTATACCCCAGACAAATAAACCCAGAGACATAGACTAGGTGATGTAAACAGTGCTTACCAACCATGTCTGGTCAAGATGTTGTAGAGACAAGCTACAGCTGTGTCTTGTGAGGAACCCATTCTGCAGCCTGGAGATTTCAAAGCAAAGTTATTTGATGTATAAATCTTGAATCAAAGAGCTTTTGTGAAGTGGAGAAAGGTGCTAGAGAAGCCACACTTCTGGAAACAATTGAAGACCAGAAATGAGCTTAAAAGTGATATTACCTGATGAAACTATATAATAAAAGATTTAGGGACATCTCCCAGGGCAAGGGAAACAAAGGAGAAAATAAACAAATGGGACAACATCAAACTAAAAAGCTTCTGCACAGCAAAAGAAACCATCAACAAAATAAAAAGGGAGCCCACTGCATGGGAGAACATATGTGTCAATGATATATCTGACAAGGGTTTAAAATCCAAAATATATTAGGAACTTATACAACTTAATAAAGACAAACAATCTAATATAAAAATGGGCAATGTACCTAAATAGACACTTCTCAAAAGTGGACATACAGAAGACCTAGAGACATATGAAAATATGCTCAAAGTCACTAATCATTGAGAGATGCAAATTAAAATGAAGTATCACCTCCCACCTGTCAAAACTACTACCATCAACAACTCAGTAAATGACAAATGCTGGCAAGGATATGGAGATATCAGTGCACTACTGATGGGAATGCAGACTGGCACAGCCACTGTGGAAAACAATATGGAGTTTCCAAAAAAAAATAAATATGGAACTCCCATTTGATGCAGTAATCCACTTCTAAGAATATATCCTAAGAAACCTAAAACACCAATCAGAAAGAATGTATGCACTCCTATGTTCATAGAAGCGCAATTTACAATAGCTAAGATCTGCAAACAGCCCAAATGCCCATCAGCAGATGAGTGGATAAAAAAGCTGTGGAACATTTACACCATGCAATACTATGCAGCTGTAAAGAAAAAGGATCTCTTACCCTTTGAGACAGCATAGATGGGCCTGGGGAATATCACACTAAGCAAAATAAAATAGTCAGAGAAAGACAAGTATCACATGATCTCCCTTGTATGTGAACTCTAAGGAACAAAATAAACTGATGAACAAAATAGATCCAGAGACACAGATGTATGGAACAGACTGATGAATTTCGGAGGGAAGGTGAGGGTGGGTGGGAAGAGATTAACCAAAGAATTTATATGCATACTAGTATCCTGGTGCACAGATTCATGCACATTGAAAGGAAATAAATTAGAAGAAATATTTTAATATTGCTATTCGCATTTTGCTAATGAAAATAGGATTCTACCGAGTCTCCTATCTACCTATTCCAGGACTTCTGTGAAGACCAAATGAGATGAGGCACAGGAGAATGCTTCATAAACATTTGGTTAAATTGTAAAATGTTTGCACCTGGTTATAAAGTAAGTTGGGTTCCTGGGCAGAAGAAACTCCAAAAAGGCTAATCTCTAGGGAGAGGAAGCCAGGCATTGCTACATGATGTCTTTACCCAAAACCAACAGACACTGTTTCCAGGCTGGGCTGGGCTGTGGGCTGTATATTGGCCATGGGATCTTGGCAGTGTTAGCTGTGATTTGGTGGGCTGTCATTCTGGGATGATGGCGGGGCCTGTGTCCTATTAGGGAGAAGCCAAGTGTTGGCTTGTCAGAGCCAGGTCCTTGGGGCCATTTATTTTTAAATGGCCAATGCACATCATGGCAGCTCCTGCGTTGAACATCTGCCCCCCTGCTTGTCAGTGCACATCATAGCTACGGGTCGGATGGACAGACAGACACTTAGCCTTAGATATATATAGGTATACCTATAGATAGATATGCATAACCCATGGACACAGACAATAGTGTGATCCAGCTGGCAGATGTGAACTAGAAGGAGTCAAGGGGTGGGAAAGGGGCATCTGTAATATTTTAAATAATAAAAATAAATTTTAAAAAAGATTTAGGAAAAATAACATGACCCCCAAACCTTGATTTTCACATTATTAGGCAGAGATGTGGCTGGAAAAACATTGTGATTTAAAAAAAAAAATCACAAAAACAGAGCAGGTGTGAAAGTGAAATTCTAATTACTTAAATTTAAACCTTATTTATATTTAAGGCCTCATTGAGTGAGCGTAGCAATTACCATAGATTCTGAACTAGCTGTAACACAAAGCATAAGATAATCCTCTCTTTCTTTTAACCTCTTTTCCTTTTGCAAACCAAAATATTGCCATTCTTTGGCTTAAACATAAATTTTCAATGAATTGAAAAAGAATCCAATCAGAAAGAGTCAACCTATGGATTATATTTAGAAGAGTTGCTAATCTTAGTTTTGATCTGGAAGAACAAGGATAAATCAGTTCCCAAGATTAAACCTCAGGCTTTATCAGCAAGTGAATTTTGCAGATTTTCAATGTCCTCCTGGCAAATAGGGCAAATTAGAAAGTCTAAGATAAATTTAAAAGTGCCTCTCTTGTAATTAAAAAAAAAAATTTGGTAGAACCCATAAATATATAAGAAATTATTGCAACTTAAAAATGTTGATAGAATGGGACTATTAGTAGTCCTGCAACCAAAAATAGCTCCCAAGTGGCCTAACACAATATATAAAATACATGGACTCCTTTGTATCAAAACAATAAGAATTATTGGTTAAAGGAAACACTTTTATCTGGGATTTTAATAGTAAGTAATTATATTTTATAATCATCCTATATAATAAAAAGGGGATATGCTAATTGACCCTCACACCATCACAAAGATGGTGGTGTCCACAGCCAATAAGGAGGGAATATGCTAATTAACCACCCCACCCTCAAAGACAATATGGCAGTGCCCAGTTCCCTCAGCCCTGCACACCTGCCTCCAGAGTCCCCCAATTCCCTCAGTCGCCTAGTCCCCCCAGTCCCAAGTCGCCCAGGGCCAGCCTGAGGTGCAGGCAAGCCTCTGATGGTGGCTGCCCAAACGACCAGGGCCACCCAAGGCTCAGGTAACCAGGGCCAGCTGAGGCTTGTACTACTGGCAATGGCAGCAGCAGAGGTGTGATGGGGCATCACCTTCCCCTGATCACCAGGTTGCCTCCCACCCCTGAGAGCTCCTGAACTGTGAGAGGGGGCAGCCCGGGGTGAGGAACCGCCCTCCCTTCCAGTGCATGAATTTTCATCTTCAGACATCATCTAGTATATTTTATAAACTATATTATAAAAATCATATATTATGTTATTATATAATATATTCTGTATTGTTAATATAAATATTATAAAATTATCCTATTATACCACTAATTAAGTATATCCACTAACACTTCAGTACCCCATTGACAAGTGATGAAATCAGGTTTTTAGGGGGAACAAGAAGGGTATGTGGACCAAATGGAGCATCGAAGTCATGGAGAAGGGAAGGGGAGGGAAGGGAAGGGCAGGGAAGGGAAGGGAAGCGAAGGAGAGGGGAGGAAGCTTGCAGGGGCAGGAGGGAGATCAGAGGTAAGAAGAAACACATCATATAAATGCAGATGGAAAGGCCTCAACTCATTTTCTGCCAAATGGATCCTAGACACATTAGAGACCTGAGCCATACTTTCCCAAGCTCAGCTTGTGTAGGATAATATACCTTTACCTGCCAGACTTAGGAAATAAAACTGCGGGCTCCACAGGCCATGAGAGTAAATGGCAGCAACACAATGATAATGGAATGAGTTGAATACGTAATTGTGATTTGGGGTAGAGTAACTACAATTCAGTATGGCTATGCCATTTGTGAGGAATATTATTCTCTGACGCATGTGGCAATAAGAACTTTATAGTTTCCAACATAATTTTCCTTTGCCCAGCCAATTGCTACCTTGAGATATAGAGACCCATCTAGCCATTCTTATTTACCACTTCAATAAATATTCATGAAGCACTTTATTACAATTGTTTCAGGCTCCCACACTGTGGGGTGGTACAATTAAACAACCCCAGTACTCCCCTTCCATAGAAAATGCTGCCATGTATATCTGCCTGAACTCTTTATGTTGGTGGTTGAATTTCCGTACTTGGAATGTTTATAGCTTGGCTCTAAAAGAAGTGCCACATCCCCCATTGAGATCAGAATTCAGTACTGGGATAAAGAAACTTCACTTCATGCAAAAAACTTATCAATAAGCCACTGCCTCAATCATGGTTCATTTTTCCCCTTTTTATCATCTTGTCTATAATGGAGAATGACTTTTCTCTTGGTGGCTACAAAATGAACTTTCATTCAAATACAAGTCATTTGACTTAAACATAATGACGCTAAAGAGTATTAGACTTGCATCTATAAAGGCTAACATGTTTGTCATAACTGGATATCGTAAGGACTTTTGTTTCCACCAACAAGATTTTCATCAGCAAGGAGTGTCTCAAATCTACAATTCAGCTGCTTCCTTACCTTTTTTTCTATATGAAACGTTCTTCCCAGCATTCAGTACTTTTTCTGACGACGTTTTTTACTCACATTACAATGGTTTTGTTTAGTTGATTTGTATGGGGTGGGGAGTTTCTTTCTCCCTCTACCTCCCCTTCCGTCCCTTTCTTTCTTTTTTAAATTGCTTTTAGGCACTATATTGGCTCCTCGAGTTTATTGATTTTGCTGTGTGTATTCACGATTGCCCATTGTACCTGGCACCTACTTTTTCTTAGTACATAAATGGAATTTTTTCCTCACTGCAGTCTATATTTTGCCTGTCCTGGCTTCAGCTAATACAGGTCAGCTTTTATAATGCAGGTAGTGAAATACAAGTAAATGACTTCCATTCTGAAGTGGGTGACTTTAAATTGGGACCCCTTATATTCCTTTTTATTCTGTTTCTATTCTTCAGTCAAAGCTTTCCAAGTAGTTGAACAAAGAAATCATACTCGCCACTATTATTTACCTTAATTCTTGTGAAAAGTCCCCCCCAAAAGAAAAATAATAAGTAAAGAAAACTAAAATTCTTTCTTCTCAGCAAGAAGATGAGTGAAATTTAAAAATAGTGGCTTCCTTTCCTGTTTCTGCCTTTCAATTCCTTTCTAGCATCTTTTCAATTTTCATCATGTTGAGCTTCATCACACTGTACCACCTCCACTTCCATCCACCCCACTTCAGCTATCCACTGGGAAAAATTCACATAAACGAATTCACCCTTCCGGGACCTGAGAGTATGGTGTCTTCTCTTTCTGAAGATATCACTTTCATAGGAAATAGTTCTTAATCCAAAGGAATAAATCTCTGATGGAAGAATTCCAGTAGTCCTGACAAGGAGAAAGGGACAATATTTGAGAGCAGAGGGAAGTTTTCTGGTGTATTTCAAATTATGCCAGACTTAGCATTCATTATTTTATCGGTGTTCTACCTCTTTTGAAATGTGGATTTGAAGTACCTTATAAAAATAGATAAAAAATTAACAGATGATAAAATTAGAGGTGAGGGTACAAACAATAAATGAGGGTAAGATAGCAGGGATAATATTAATGCACACAATCTACATACAGTAGCCACTTGGATGATAGTTCAACTGACCTCCAAGTATCTTAGAGACAAAAACCAAAGGGGAAATAAGCTCGTTTCAAAGTCACCGAATTTATAAGGTTGGCAACACTATTCAGAAGAAATTACATTCAGCAGTAACCAAGTAGCTTCTGTGTGGGGGCAATTTTACACAGAATTCATAAAATGTTAGTCCTCACAAAGTTGTAGGAGATTATCCTGAGCAGTTTTCACCACAGCCCCAAACTGGAAGCAACTCCAAACCCATTAAATAAATAAACAATTATGGCATTACATTCAGGAGAACACTACTTACTCAACAACAAAACAGAATGAAATACTGATAAATACAATAGCATGGGTGAATTTTAAAATCATTATACTGAGTCAAGGAAGATAAGCACAAAAGCATACACTGTATGATTCCATTTATGTAAAATGTTTTAAAATGCAAATGAATCTATTGTGACAGAAAACAGACTAGTGGTTGCCTGGGGGTGGGAGTGAAGAAGGGGCGCACCTCAGGGTTGGGAGGAAAGTTTCCAGGGTGATGGGATGTTTATATCTTGATTGTGGCAGGGGCTGTGCAGCTGTATACATCTGTCAAGACTCATTAAATTGTATACTGTAAATACTTTATTGGAAAAAAATAGAAACTTTATTTATAACAGCCCAAACTGGAAACAACCCAAATTTCCATTAGCAGGTGAATGAATAAACAAGTTGTGGTACGTCCATGTGTGGAATGACCTGGTGATTCACACAACAACACAGATGAATCTCAAAATAGTTATGTTGAATGAAATTCTGAAAAATTAAAATTAATATATAGTGACAGAAAACATAATGATTATTTATAAGGGATGAAATGAGAGAACATTGAGGGATTTGGAGTATATTCATTATAATGATTGTGATGAGAGTTTCATAACTGTAGACATAACCTCAAATGCACCAAATTGTGCACTTTTTAAAATAAATGCAGTTTATTATGTGTCAACTATACCTCAGTTAAGCTGTTTAAAAGTAAATATGAACTATTGGACACTGAAATTGGGACTCAAACATTTTTTTGTTCTTATAGATTTATTATTAGTCTGCAGAAGCAAGATGTTTTTAAAGAAAAGAAGCAAGGGGAAAAAAACAGATACTGAGGCAAAGAAGCATTAAACAGACTGTCATACTATAATGGGAAGGCAGAAGAGGTTGCGGGGTGCAGGGGGAAGGAGGGGGCTGTAAGAGATCAACCGAAGGACTTGTATGCATGTATGTAAGCATAACCAATGGATACAAGACACTGGGGGAGGGGGCAGGTGAGGGCATGTACTAGGGGTAGGGAAGTTCCAGGGAAAGGTCAATGGGGGGGGGGGAGGAAGAGAGACATGTACTACTATTTGTAATACTTTAAAAACTAAAAAAATAAATAAATACAAATAATAATAAATACAGAAAAAAACCCTCTCAGATGTCTTTTTTTTTTTTTTTACATAATTCTATCTCTGTGTGTATATCATTATAGGACAGTTGTCTTTTCCTTGTCTGTGTCCACCATTGGCTGTAAGTTCCAGCAGGAAAGGAGCTTTGGGGAGCAGGTGTGCTCCTCCCAGGGTGTGGCCTGGCTCATGGATGGTCCTCAGGAAGTGTATGTTGAATAGTATTTTGATGGCCCTGGCCAGTGTGCCTTGCTTCGTTGAACGTCATTTCATGCATCTAGAGACAAAACCAAACCAAATTTTTGATTCCTGATCAGGGCACATACCTAGGTTTTGAGCTCGATTCCTGGCAGAGGCACTACAGGAGGCAGCCGATCAGTGGTTCTCTTTTATTGCTATTTCTCTTTCTCTCTCCCTCCCACTCTCTCTTAAAAATGAAATCAATAAACTATATTTCAATATCTTAGAGTAATGGCTAACATTTCTGGTATCTGTTATCTGCCAGACATTATCTTAAGCACTTTCCATTGATTGACTATTTAATCCTCCCCATAGTTCTCTAAATTGAGTCCTATTTATTACTCTGTTTTGCAGTTGAAGAAACACAGGCATCCAGTTCCAGAGCCCTAGCCCACTTCAATATGAACTTGACATTGCCTTTATGTATTATGCTCAAGTAAACAAAAATCTTCAAGGATATAAAGCCAAGACCATAAAACCTGTGGTGTGAAGATGCCAGAGAATTTAAGAATTAAGACAAAGACCAAATAAAGGGGACTGAACTGGGAGGTAGAAAATGTATTAAGACCTGACAAATTTAGTAAGCCACCTCAGAGTTACTGCAAAGACCAAATGAGAAAATGGCTAGACTCTCAATGACAACTGAATGGCATAATCTGAGCATATTCTAGGATAAATTCATTTGTATTATAATGATTTAATTAGACAAGAAGGTTATTCTGAAATCACACATCTCAGTTACATGGACACATTTAGATTTTACACACCCAGAAGCTGGCAAAGTAAAGTTAGAGCCACCTCTTATCAACCACACAGTTGTATTGTTGCCACATGTGGCATGTGGTTCTTTCAGAATTTTCAATGTTTGCTCATTTTAAAATCATAAGAATCTTATGGAATGGGTGCCTTATATTAATTGATTTCTTTGGTCTCTACTGATTTGTTTGGTTCTTTTAAAATCAAGTATCCTATAAAATAAAGAGCTAATATGCAACTGGGTGTCATGCCCTCACTTTATCAGGCCCTCATGCTATCACACCATAACTCCTCAGACACTAAACACTGGGGAGAGAGGAATGGGGACCAGCCAGACTGCAGCCTGGGAGAAGGACAAGCTGCCTGTCCCATGGTCCTGGGTGCTAGTGGGTGGGACTTCAGCCTGGGAGAGGGACAAACTATCCATCCCGCAGTCTCAGGTGCCAGCATCTGTGCCTGCACCTGCAGCCTGGGAGAGAGACAAGCCACCCTCCCCACAGTCCCAGGCTCCTGCAGCTGTGGCCAGCCTGCATGCCTGCAGCCATCCAGAGGGAGGGAAGCCAGCGTTCTGGGTGCCTGTGAACAGCCTGAGGAGGGAATCCTGGGTCCTGGGTTTAGGGCGAGGCAGAGGCAGTTAGGGGTGATCAGGCCAGCAGGGGAGCAATTAGGGGTGATCAGGCAGGCAGGCAGAGGTAGTTAGGGGCAATCAGGTAGGCAGGCAGGCAAGTGGTTAGGAGCCAGTGGTTCCGGATTGCAAGAGGCAGTCAGATATCCCCCAAGGGGTCCCGGATTGGAAAGGGTGCACCAGGCCTCTATTTAAATTATAAAGAGATTCCTTCCTCTCTAAAAAATCAATTTAAAAAACATATTCTTGGGCAGGGAACAAAAAAAAATGTGGATTTCATGAGTGTGTATATGTGAATACAGAACACTGGAAATGGGAGTTAGCTCGGTGAATCATTCAGGTTCTCCTAGTTATCCTGGTCATTACCTTCAACTACTTGATTCAGGGTCAGTAAACAGGTCACTAAATTCTACAATCTATTTTAGATTTCCAAGTCCTTGGACATACTTAAAAGGTATTTACCATAGCTAAAGTAAATAGTAAGAGGGAAAACATCCTTGCCTTAGGAGGTTTCTGCTTAAAGATACAGTTGATTTTGGCAAAAGCCACAGAAACCTAAAATTTAGCCATGGGAAAAGTCATGAATCTGATAAATTTATTTTCTACTTCTCATCTGTATGCAAATCACCCTCACCTTTAACTTGTATTTGTTACCAGTGATATGAGTCCTCTTTGATGGAAAGATTTCAGCCAAGAGACAAAGTGCAGCAAAGCAAGTAATAATTTATTGGCTGTATTCCTAGAAGTGGGATCACTGAGTCAAATGGGAGTTCCATTTTTAGTTTTTTGAGGAAACTCCATACTGTCTTCCACAGTGGCTGCACCAATCTGCATTCCCACCAGCAGTGCACAAGGGTTCCTTTTTATATGCATCCTCGCCAGCATTTGTCGTTTGTTGATTTGTTGATGATAGCCACTCTGACAGGTGTGCAATGATACCTGATTGTCACTTTGTTTTGCATCTCTCAAATGATTAGTGAATTTGTGCATGTTTTCATATGTCTAGGAATATATCCCAAGAAACTAGAAACACCAATCAGAAAGGATATATGTATCCCTCTGTTCACAGCAACACAATTTACTATAGCTAAGATTTGGAAACAGCCTAAGTGCCCATCAGCAAATGAGTGGATTAAAAAACTCATTTGGTACATTTACACAATGGAATACTATGCTGTGGTAATAAAGAAAGAATTCTTATCATTTGCAACAGCATGGATGGAACTGAGAGCATTATGCTAAGGAAAATAAGCCAGTCAGAGAAAGATAAATATCACATGACCTCACTCAGTAATGGAATATAATGAACAACATAAACTGATGAACAAAGACAGATCCAGAGATAGAGAAGCATCAATCAGACGGTCAAACCTCAGAGGGAAGGTAGGGGAGGGTGAGAGTAAGAGGGAGAGATCAACCAAAGGACTTGCATGCATGCATATAAGCTAACCAATGGACACAGACACCAGAGGGGGTGGGAGGGAGGTGAGGGAATGTGGGGATAAGGACACATATGTAATACCTTAATCAATAAAGAAAACAATTTTTTTAAAGAAGGATTTGTTGGCTACAGCAAAAACACACTTAGGACAGTGAAACAAGGAAGGGCATAAAGATGCACAGGAAAGCCTGTGCTAGGCTGCTTGGACTCACTGGGAAGTCAGAGAAAAGGGGGCTTTGGAGACGGGTTCAGAGGATTAGCCAGTGACAAGCTGCCATTGTACATTGGTCCTCTGGTTCCAAATCTCCTAGGCACCCTTAGACTTTAGGAGATGCACGCCAGTGCGGGAAGAAAAGGGGGGAGGGAATGGCCTGGGCATGCTCCCCAAAGGGAGAGCATACTGGGTTCTTCATCCTGAGGGGTAGGCAGTGATCCTAGGGGAGGTCTCAGGGGAGCATCTCAATAGAATATTCATGAGCTTTCCAAGTGTGCTCTTTCAAGTCATGGTCTCCACTGATTGGTCAGCGTGAGGAGGGGGATGCGGGGGGAGGGGGGGGCCGGGCCGGCGTGGGGGGGGGAGAGGCTGTGGTGGGGAGAGGCGTGGGTGGGGTCATTAGTCAATTCAGCTGATCCTGAGGCAGCCATAGCATCACTGGTCTGGTTTTGCTGCTTTTCTGGGGCTGGACCTGAAACACAACTGAGGTCTAGATGTTATCTTTCAGGAGGAAAGGTCAGGGGCTCTAAATTGTATGACCAGCAATATTCTAGGAAAAGAAAGGTTACCCTGGGGGCAAGGTCCTTGTTTTCCCAATTTTGCCCCATACTAAGTACTCACCAGGGCTTTCTGCCTTGGTGACCTTCTGTACTTGGCCCATCATCCTTGCTTTCCTCATGTTATTCTTACTGCCTATCACACATTCTCTTAGAAATCTTCCCCTTTTCTGAGGATTTTTATAGTCTCTTTTTAATCATACTGAAGTGCTAGTGACAAATATGAGCATATTTTATTTTTAAATGACATAAGGAGAGATATATAGGAAAATCTGGAAATATTGCTTATTCCAATATTTTCTTTTCTCTAAGATTGAATAGTATATCATGATATGTATATAGCACATTTTAGTATTCATTCATCGATAGCTGATATTTAGTTTCTTGTTTTATTTATTTGAATCTTCTCTCATTTTTCTTAGGTAGTCTAGCTAAGTGTTTGTCAAATTTTATATCATTTCAAAAATACTGCTATTAGCCCTAACTGGTTTGGCTCAGTGGATAGAGCATCGGCCTGTGGACTGAAAGGTCCCAGATTTGATTCTGGTTGTGGGCACTTCTCTGGTAGGAGGTGCCCAGGAGGCAGCTGATTGATGTCTCTCTCTCACTGATGTTTCTAACTCTCTATCCCCTCCCTTCCTCTCTGTTAAAAATCAATAAAATATATTTTAAAAAGAAAAGAAAAAAAATACCACTATTAGTTTTGTTGATTCTTTTCTATTGTTTTTTTGGTTATTTCATTTATTGCTACACTAATCTTTGTTATTTCCTGCCTTCTGCTAACTTTAGCCTTGGTTTGTTTTTCTCTCCTACTTTCATCCTTTAAATATAAAGTTAGGCTTTATATGTATACATAATAAATGTGTATGTTTATTGCTATGAAATTCCCTTTAGAACAGCTTTTGCTGCATCTCATAGATTTGACATGTTATATTTTTAGTTTTGTTTGTCTTATGGAATTTTCTAATTCCTCTTTTTATTAGCTTGAGGATGTATTATTTTATTTCCACATTTTTGTAAAGTTTCCAGTTTTTCTTCTGCTACTGATTTCTAGTTTTATTATATGGGGGGAAGGAACCCCTAGTATCCTGCTGGTGGGAATGCAGACTAGTACAGCTATTGTGGAAAACGGTATGGAGTGTCCTCAGAAAATTAAAAATTGAATTGTCATTTGACCCAGCATTTCCACTTTGAGGAATATATCCTAAGAATCCTAAAACTCCAATCAGAAAGAATATATGCAGCCCTATGTTCATAGCAGTGTCATTTATAATAGTTAAGATCTGGAGACAGACCAATGTCCATCAATAAATGAATGGATAAAAAAGCTGTGTTACATTTACACAATGGAATACTATCTCTCTATATAAATATCCAGCGACTGAACCATGGAATGACTAGAATGACCAGTCTACCAGTCGCTATGATGCACACTGACCACCAGGGGACAGACACTCCACACAGATGCTGCCCCCTGGTGGTCAGTGTACTTCCACAGTGAGAACACCTCTCAGCTGACTGGGATGAGCAACACTCCCATAGCAGGAATAGCTGCTCATAGGGTGGATCCACAGCCACTGGGCTGACCAGGCTGAGTGGCTGCTCCTGTAGTGGACTGATGCCTGAAAGCCATGCCCCCCACCACCAGTGCTCGAAGAAGGTTCTCTTATCCTTTGAGACAACATAGATCGATGTGGTGATTATTATGCTAAGTGAAAAAAAATAGTCAGAGAAAGACAAATATCACATGATTTCACTTATATGTGGAATCTAATGAACAAATACACTGACAAAGCAAGTTCTGAGATGGATGCATGGAACAGACTGACAAATCTCAGAGGGAAGAGGGGGTAAGAGTGGACAGAGATTAACCAAAGAATTTATATGCATATATGCATAGCCCATGGACACAGACAACAGTGTGGTAAAGGCTTGGGGTGGGGTGCTGGGTGGAGGGGGAGCAATGGGGAGAAAATGAGGGACATCTGTAATACTGCCAAGAAGAAAAATAAATTTAAATAATAATAATAATATTTGAAAATATGCATGTATTGACATTAACTATTATTTCTTAAATCATTTCATTAGGGTTTGTTGTTTTTTTGGTGTGTGCATGTGTGTGTGTGTGTGTGTGTGTGTGTGTGTGTGATAGGTTGTGATATAAAATATATATGTTTTACTTTGAGTCTGAATGAAAACAAGTTAGAAAGTCCCTGCCTTGAGTAACTCAGGATATTTACTGAGGAGAAAGTAAACTTGTTTGAAAGCTGGATGGTAAAAAGAAAGAAGACTTATGTTAATAGGAAGTTTTAAAATTAATGGCAGAAAATATAAATTGTAAGTGATAAATTTTGGTTATGGAAATGGAAAGAAAAAAAACACAATTTTTTTTTTCAGTAATGTAACATCTGCCCATAAGGAAATGGGTCTCTATTTTAGAAGTAGCTAGGTGTCCCCTGCAGGAGCTGTGGAAACAAGGGTTCCCCATTTAGGGACCAGTAGCTCTCGCTGATTTTCATCCAATTTTTTGAATGTTGATTTTTCTGCAGTGATCACAAACCCCCAACTTACTGATTTTTGCTATTAAACTCTACATTTTTAAGCTATTGTGTATGTTCTTTTTAAATCATAACTTGGCCCCTTTTCTGCACTTTTATATAATGCCCTTGTTTTCTTTATTTATTTTATTGTTTTATTGAATTTATTGGGGTGACATTGGTTAAAAAATTATATAGATTTCAGGTGTATAATTCTATAGTACATCATCTGTATATTATATTGTATGTTTATCACCTGAAGTCAAGTGTCTTTCCATCACCATTTATCTCTTCTTTACCCTCATCTACCTCTCTCCTCCCCCACTTCCATCTGGAAATCACCAATTGTTATCTGTGTTCATGTTAGCACTTTTAGAGTTTAGGTCTGAGAAATTTCAAAATGGTTAAAAGAAATTGCTTTAGTTGAATACTAGTCCAGGTTATGTTCCATTTTCCTTTCCTATATGCTCCAAAAAAATGAATCATGTATTACAAGATAAGCAAGAACAAATAAAATAAAACCAGTTGTAGTGGGAACAGTTTGAAATCAGTAATTCTAAAAATAACTCAATTTTTCACTGAAGGCCACAGTATATTTTAAAATGAGAAGCTGTAAATGTGGTATTAGTATGCTTGTATTTCTTAATCAGGAAGGTATATAAATTCAGGACACAATGTTATATTGGACAAAGATGTCATAAAATAAAATAACATGGAATGTTTTGTGGGTTTTCATTTCTAATGTCAAAATTCAACATGCTTGAATTTATAGATTCTCAGATATAGGCCTGGGCCCTGATCTCTGATCATAGTACTTTAAGCATTTTATATAGAGAAAACATCCACTAAATAAGATGAAATGCCACCTTAGCTTTTACAAAGATCATTTTGTAAAGAAAATTTACAAGTAGAGTTCACTTGGATGTAGTTCCACAGCTGAGAATGGTTATAGGCGGTTACTTGGCTTGCCAGAGAGAACATGGACTTTGGACACCAACCTCCTGTTCTATTTTCTATTCTTTTGTCCCTTTTCCATTCTGTTATATTTAAACTAATAGTCCCTAGTTGCTAGGAGGAATGAAACAATTTATAATCCACAGAAAACCATATGCTACATTGGCCTCAAGGTCCCCCACAGGTAAATGCAAAACAGATGGAAATAAGAAATGAGTTAATGGCAATTCACCTCAGCAAGACAATCCATGGAAGATATTCGTATGATCAGAAGCTTTAACAGATTAAAATTCACTTTATATTAAATCAATTCAAAAATTCAAGTACAGTAGGTAAGTAATGCTAATTAATTCAATCTCATTAAGCATGCAAAACATATACCCTTAATCATGGGTTTCACTAAATTACTTTATAAATATAGGTAACCATACATAGTCCTAGTATGGAAGCCCAAATTGTTCACCCAGTCCAGTTTTCCATTAGCAACAATATTTCCATTATAGCTTAAATCAGATGTCATATAGAGTAATATACATGAGACCTAGAACATTCTCAACTTTTTTTATTTTTTGACTAATGCAGATGCTTATGCTCCTATTACACAGGAGAGAGAGATAGAGTTGTTGCAGGGCCACGTGTTTCAGGATGACTAGAGTTTAAAAGTTCTAGTAATTAACTTGGGCTATTTATACGCTCAGAATATGGTGTCAAAAACTTATCATTGGCAAACAGGTTTAAGAGCTTTCACAGCCTCATTCACAACTGCTCCTTCCTGTCATAGTATTTTATTATACCAATTATTTTATAACCCATACTCCCATGGTCTTGGCTGTGGGTAAGATGCTATTGTGTTAGTTTAGCAAGATTTTTTTTTCATATGTTCCACATCTTCCTCATCCATTAAAATCTCTCCTAGTGTAGATTATTTTTCTGATGCTTGTCTCTCTGCAGTCATCATTTATTTGATAATACTTCTCACCTGCAGCTTCTTTTTCATATTCCCTACAGTATCTTCTCATAAAAAATGTATTGTTATTTCTTTTAAATCACACAGTCTGCTTTTCAGTTCATGGGTATATTTTTCTCTAGTTGCTCCCTAATGAATGAATCTGTTCAGTCTGACCACTCCCTAATCTCTTAGGCCTCCACAGGATTTTCACAAGTTCAAATTGAAGCAACATAGGGCATTTGCTCAGAGAAAGAGAGTCTGCTGTGTCTAATTATACTGTCCCTTAGGATGCTCCCAAGCTTCTAAGGCACTCATGAATCTTAACTCTTCTTTCGAGCGCACTGAGGTGACTCTGCTTCTGAATTCACTTCCAAAAGAACTTCTACTAACTAACTATAACATTTTTATTCTGCTGCTACTTATAAAAACAGGTATATGGGGCAGCTTATAGGATCTTGGAATTTTTTTTCTATTTCTCAAAAGTCTTCATTAGGCTTTTTAATTTTACAACTAGAATCTACTATTCTTGACCTGAGATGACAAGTTGCCATTCTAAATGGGCCTAATTAACCCCAGCAGTTCCTTTCTAAGAGGAGAGGATGTGTTCTCTAACAGCAGGAGGGGAACAAACCTGAAGCCAAATCTCATTCTACTTGCCTCTGACCTGCTGCTGGAAAGAAACAACCCAGAGGCCCTCCACCTGATGAGATTTCTGAGGAATGATTGATTCCAGGGTTTTTTAGGCAGTGTATGTTGTGGTAGGAGTGCAGGTTTTTTGGTTTGGTGCTTGTATATTTGCATCCCAGCTCCATCTCTTATTAACTGAGAATTTAGGCAAAATATTTAAACTGTCAGTTGAAACTGCCTCCCATCTAGGGCTTCAGTGGAGAAGAAAAGACATTATGCATATAATACAAGAAGGGCTAGCTATTATCTAGACCAGTGGTTCTCAACCTTTCTAATGCCAACCCACAAGTTGAGAACCGCTGCTGTAGAGCCTAAGACCATTGGAAAACACAGATATTTACATTACCATTCATTAACAGTAGCAAAATCACAGTTATGAAGTAGCAACGAAAATAATTTTATGGTTGGGGGTCACCACAACATGAGGAAATGTATTAAAGGGTCGCAGCATTAGAAAGGTTGAAAACCTCAGCAAAGTGTTAATTACTTCCATTCATTCATTCATTCATTCATTCAATGATCTTGATATTTGACAGCATGTTGGGGTTAGAATGATTCCTTCTGTAGTTAGAGTAACTTTTTAAAGTTTTTCTACATATCAGTATCTCTTTAGGAACTTTGCATTTCAGATACTTACAATGAAATAGACCACATAAAAGAAAGGAAAACAAGACTAACAGATGAAAAAATAATCCTTTTTACCCAGTGGTATATTTCCCCAGAATAGAAATTTTCTCCCACTTTTCTTTCAATTTATTCAATAGTTATTATAGGTAGTGTCATGCTACAATCTTTTGAAAATCTAGAGAAAAGAAAACTGGGTCTCTGATTCACAGAAGTAACAAGGCAATTCAGGAAACCAGCCATGCAATGAGTGGTGTCAATACAGGATGGAATATAATTTGTTGCCAGCAGATGTGATCTGGAAATTAGGAAGGCCTAGTTTGGGGCTCTGAATACAGCTGATACTCAGCCACTGCTCATAACTAATACCAGTAATCATTTATAACCAATGACATTGAAAAGTATGTGCCTGGGCATCCCAAGATACTTTTCAGAATATAAAAATTGATTGTCTTTGCCACCAACAGTGTATAGGTCTATAAAATGTGTCTTCTTGTTTTTATTTTAATGAATAAGTAAAATAAAAGAAAATAATCAATCATTTTAAATACACACTAAATCATAGGAGAGCTAGAGCTTGGACAAAATAAATGGAGTGAGGGTCATCCCCCACCCCCTGGGTCCTAGCAATTGCAGTTATTTATACATATTTGAGATCCTGTGATACCCTGACTTTATGTTCCTATGAAACAATTTTATCAGCAAGCTCCCCTCTAAGTCTTTCTCCAGTGTTCACCTCTACAAAGGCACTTTCTTTCCCTAGATTCTTGTCATTGTTCCTGTCAACTGCTGATGAGAGATGGGCAGCCCAGACATAACCTTGAAAGCTATCTATCTGGAACACAGGACCCACTGGGAGGCTAAGAGAACACAATTTTTTCTTCTCAAATAAGTGCCTCTCCTTTGTTACTTTATCTTCATGTCAATGAACTCCTAAGGCTTGAAAAAGAAGCCCTCTTAAAAATCTTTATATGAAAAGAAGCCAAGAAAGCATGGCCATTCACCAACCTGAAGCAATATCTAGTTATTACAGGACAAAGACAGACAAAATATGTATGGGATAGAAATTTCATTATCTTACCGGATATTAAAATCCTGTTATCAAGCTTGTCAACATTGTGATAACAAATAGAGTCTAAAAGTGATTGCTTCTTGGAATGCATCTTTAAAGATCATTTATAATTCAGTAATACCACCCTGGCTGCTTATATTGATTAACAGTCAACTGAATTAATCAACTGATACAATGAAAACATCAGGGAGAGAGAAATGCTCAGGGAGAAACAAAAATGAATAAAAGCCAAAAGAAACTTCTGCAAGACAGTTTCCACCAAGTCACTGCTTTTCTTTAATTTCTGATTTGTCTGCAATAATAATAACTAAAAGGAAAGTGTAATTCAATAGTGTAGAGATGTAGAGAAGGTATAGAGAATATACTGGAAATTTACTACAATACTGAATTTGGACTATACACTCAAAGTTTAAAGACAAAATAAAATAAAAATTTATTAATATATTTTCTGGGACGCTTAGTATGAAACATTTGCAATAAGATTCAAAGCTAGTAGGCTGGACTTTCTTAGAAGATTCCAGTATTATTGAAACCTGTAGGCCAAGATTCACAATGGAATGGAATGCTTCCAGACTGTCCCTGGTTTGAAAGATGGACTTGTGTATGCAACACTCAAGTAAATAAATACTAGGTGTACCAGTTAATAATGCGAATTTTGTAATAATAGAAAACATGATAATTTCAAGAGAAACATCCAAAGTGCTTTATTCAAAGTAATGTCCATCACTAGATACACATTTTCCCATCTTTCAAGTAATTTGTGGATACCATCACAATAGAACTTTTCTTGATTTGAGGTAAACTATTGAGAGACCCAATTTTCCACTTCTTCATATATTTTGAAGTGCTACTCAGAAAGTATATGTGCCATCTATTGGAACAAGTGCTAACCTGAAAGAGCAAGGTCTGGTGAATACGGTGGGTGGGTTAATACTTCCCAGGCATGATCTTTTAACTTGTCTTTAACTGGTTTTGAAGTATATGATGATGCATCATTATGAAGTAAAATTACTTTGCTGTGTCTTCTGCACATCTGGTCATTTTATTATCAAAAAGTGGTTCAAATTGATTATTTGTTGTTGGTAATGATCAGTATTAACTGTTTCACCTGGTTTTAACAGATCATAATACACCACACCTTCCTGAACCCATGCAAATCATTGTCTTCTTTATGAAGCAATTTGGCCTTGCATTCAATGTGGATGGTTGACCTGGATCAACCTATGATCTTGTGTATTTGGGATTCTCAAAATAAATCCACTTTTCATCAACAGTCAAATTTGATGCAAAACAGACTTTCTTTCGTGCCATTGAAGCAACATTTTACTGATGACTTTTTGGTTTTCCATTTGTCTTTTATTCATTTGATGTGGCACCAATTTTTCTTCCTTTAAAATTTTTCCCATTGCTTGTAAACAATCAGAAATTGTTTGCTGAGTAACGTTTAATCTTTCTGCAAGTTGTTTTTGAGTTTCACAGGGATATTCATCCAATAATGCTTGTAATTGTTGGATTTCCAAACTTTTCCGGTTGACCTGGACATTCTTTGTTTTTTACATCAAAATCATCACTTTTAAATCACTTAAACCAGCGTTCACAAGTATCCTGAGATGGAGCATAAGCTTCCTGAAGTATACGATAACTTTTTCTTCAAAATAAAATAATGAGTTAAAAATTCCCCCAAATGCTCTTTTTTGGCACTAAATTCAACATCTTTAAACATAAAAATATCTATGATGTTAACACCTTCAGCAAATTTGACATATGAAGTTTTGAAGTTTGCTGTCAATACAACAAAGTAGCATACATATCAAATTGCATATATATCAACATATGTGTAATTCCATCTATTGAAAAAAAATTGCATTATTAACTGGTACATCTAGTAAAGGAAAAGACCTAAAAATTCTTTGTTCTGTTTATGCAGAAGGACCATGCGTGTCTTCTGGAATGTCTGTTCTAAATGGCTACTACCATGCTTTGCTTAGGACATCCTAGCTGCTATATGATACTTTAGTAAACCCCAGGATATGAGTGTGTGAAAATGTGGAATTTATAACCTTTACTAGTGGCCCAGTGCATGAAATTCATGCACAGGTACAATCTCTAGGCCTGGCCTACAATCAGGGCCATCTTCCTCAGCTGCCCTCAGCCAGCCCCACTACCACCTCCACCCACCCCAGATTCTTTGCTTGCCATTGGATGATTGGAGCCTGCTGGCTGGGAGGGTGAGGAGCCAAGAGGTCAGCCTTTCCATTTGCTCACCAGCCTTGTCTTCCACCCCCTCCCACCTCCTTCCCCCCCCCCAATCCACCACTGCCACTACCTCCAGTTCCCCATTTACCATTAGGTGATCAGAGCCTGATGGCTAGGGAAGGGACCAAGAGGTCGGCCATTCCCATCCACTCGACAGCTCCACCTTGCCCCACCACAGGTTGCACTCTGTGTGTAGGGTGACCAGCTGGGCAGGGGCCTTGGCCTGACTCCACTCACATCCCCCACCACCATCGGTTTCCTGTTTGCCATTGGGGAGGGATCGAGAGATGGTCATTGCCCCTCATGGTGACTGGTTGAAGAGTCATTCTGGTCATTCTGCCATTAAGGTCAATTTGAATATTAGCCTTTTATTATATAAGATATTATATTATAAAGTTTATAATAGCTGAGCAATTCAATCAGCAATAGTCCAAACTCTGATTCCCACATTGTAACCCCAGGCCAAAAATGAACCAGAACCATTTAAAGTCACCAAGTCAATGACAGTTAATTGACTCACCTAAACTCAAGAATGGTGAATATTTGACCATTACTTGTGTAAGAATTCCTACCATTAGCCCACTTGTTGTGCTTCTGTCTAGAAACAATTCTTGGGCTTCCCAGATGGCCATCGTGTCTCCCTGGGTGGGTCATAGAAACACTAGTTTAAAAAAGCAAATACAGGACATTTTCCAATTTAAAAACTTAACAATAGAAAAAAGGGCCTAGTTGAGAGGAACTGATGCAACACTATATGAAAGCATATAATTAACATTTAGCTTGAGGAAATAATATATATATAATCAATCCAGACATGGTCTTTTATATATATATTTTTTAATTGATTTTTTACAGAGAGGAAGGGAGAGGGATAGAAAGTCAGAAACATCGATGAGAGAGAGACATCGATCAGCTGCCTCCTGCATGCCCCACACTGGAGATGTGTCCGCAACCAAGGTGCATGCCCCCGACCTTAATCGAACCTGGGACCTTTCAGTACACAGGCCAATGCTCTATCCACTGAGCCAAACCAGTTCCAGCCTCTTGCTTGTTCTTAATCTTAACTCTAAGACACCTCTTCTGATCTCTTCTGACCTCCAGATCCCAGTGACTATTTTGGACTTTCCTAATCCTTTAGTTCAATTATCTCTCAAAACTATTCTCAGCAATTTGTACAGGCTATTTCTCTTTTCTGTTTTGAAAGTGAAATTAATAACTTCTGTGAAAAAGGTTAAAAGCAAAGACTCTACTCTAAAAAACAAGTTTAATCATTTACATTTTTTCCTTTTTAAAATAACCCTTCTGCACACACACTCGCGCGCGCGCGCACACACACACACACACACCCCCACACACACACACACACACACAACTGTGATGCAAGGGAAAGATGTACATTCATAAAATAAAAAGCTGGAGATACTAGCAAGCTGTTAAGTGAGAAGCCTGATTCTTGTCATCACAGAATTCTGGCTGAAGCCTTAGAGCTAAGAATGCAAAGTTAGATGGCCACATATTGCAAAGAGAGAGGATGATCAATACAGAAGATGCTACGTTTATTTAAAACAACAACAACAACAACAGCAACAAGCAGAATGGTTTTTTTTTTTAATTCTCCTTTCCCTACCTCAAGGCAAGTAAGGAAGAACCGCTCAGATTGTGGGGTGCTCTCTAGGACAGAAACATCTTCTGGTTACATGTGGGGTGCTCTCTAGGACAGAAACATCTTCTGGTTACATGCTGTACAAATACATGAGTATCTGTCTATTACTGGGCCCAGAAGAGTGTGAAGACAGATATCTTGGAAGAACATTGTATGTCCTCCCTTGGGTTTATGCAACACAATGACTGGCACCTGGCACTTACTTGAAGAAAGTCCAAAGATAAGAAAGTTGCTGGTGTTGTCCTGCTAACACAGTAAGTAGAGAGGCTATAGTGAAAGCAAAATGCCTTTCCAGTGATGAATTTACCTGTGAAAAAGAGTAAGCCCCACAGAAGTTAGCTAAGCTTGATTCATCTTGAAGAAGACACTGTAAAAAGGCTGCCAAGGAGTTAAGTGATCCTAGTAGAAAGAAGTTGTGAGGGGACACCACAGAAGGGTAAGTCATAAGACATTAGGCAGAGTATGGCAGGAAATTTCAGGTCAGAAGTCCTTAGTGGAACAATTCTGAAGAATTCTGTACTAGTTGTTAGTTATTAACTCTGTGCAAAAATAGAACCACAAACTTAAAGGAACGCACATTGTTATCTTATAATTTCTATGGATTACAAGACCAAGCATGGCTTAGCTAGGTCCTCATGGTTTAGCTGGACTGCAATTGAGATGCTGGTTTGAATTTTAGTCTCATCTGGGGCTTGCCTGAGGAAGGATCTTATTTTCACTGTGGTTGGGAAGCATCTAGTTCTTTGCATATCGATGGCCTCAGTTTCTTACTGTATGTTAGCTGGAGGCTACCCTCAGCTCTTTGCCATATGACCCTCACCATAGATGACTTACAATATGGCAACTAATTTCAAATCCAGCAAGTAAAATAGTCCTCTCATAAGATCAATTAAGCTTTTCATAAAAGAAAGAGACAGCCCTAGGATGTTTACCATGACCACGTGCATTTGAAAATCAAGGAAGAAATGCAGACAACCAGCTATCTGAGACTTGAGCTCTCCTATCTCTCCCATCTTTCTTTCTTCCCCCCTTTCCTATTCCCAGAGAGACAGGACCAGCAAAGTGAAGGATAGGAGACAAAAGACCCAGGAGTTAAAGCTGAAAGGTTCAACCACAGTCATTTTCCTATTGCAGGCTTCTAGTTCTATATCAGACTGGAAGCTAAAAGTGGGGGAGGGGGGAAGAATTATGATCAATGAGAGATCAAATTTCTTTTCTATTGCAGCAAACTAAACTTTTTAAAATCTAGGCATAAAATTATACCTGAACACATCAAAGTGATTGAGAAAATTATGAGATCATCAAAGATATCATTCTGGCAATATAATTAAGAAAAAAATTAATTTATTCTAGAGCTTTACTTCTATTAAGTCCAGTTTTTAAATTAAGTAATTTTTTCATAAGCTTACTCAGGAGGCTTCAAGACTGTGAGAAATACAGGGATGCACAGAACTTACTTAACAAAGAAAAAAGGAGAAAGAAGAGAGATAGAAGAATGAGGAGGAGCAATAAAAAGAGGGAAAGGTTGGGGAGAAGAGAGAAAATGAAAGAAGGAGGGAAGGAGAGCAGAGGGAGGAAGGATTGGGAAGAAAGGAAAGGGAAAAGATTTACTCAGAAGAGACTGGTTTTTATGAGATATCATAGAAGCAGGTGAAAAAAAAAAGAAAAAATGTAGGCTGATTTGTACTCAAACAAGTCTAGTTAGTTCATAAAACAGATTATAACTATCTGAAAGAGTTGGTATTTAAATAGAAAGTAAAATTAATTACTATTAAATTATTAGATTATTCCCTTGTCTTTTGGATTACATTTTCTCCTAATTTAAAATACCATTCAACATCCAATTAGGTAATATATCTTAGTAGCACTGTTTGTCTGAAAGATACACTATCATTATTTTTCAATTTACATAAATTTATTATAAATTGTATTTATATAATTCAGTCTCATTAATAAAAGGGAAAAATAATTGAAAAGTACAAGAAGGCCATGCTGGATAGTTCAGTTGGTTATTGGTAAAGTGTCATCCTGATACACCAAGGTTGTAGGTTCCATCCCTGGTAGGACACATGTAAGAATTAACTAATGAATGCATAAATAAGTGCAACAACAAATTAGAGTTTCTTTCTCTCATTCTCCCTTCATCTCTCTCTAAATATCTATGAATATACATATATATTCAAGTACCAGAAGCCTTAAAATTAATTAATTTTGTATATTCTTCATCCCCCTTAGGTCTAGTTCCCAGTTGTGATATTTTTATATTTTTTTACTCCTTAGGGTACATTTCCTGTTAGTAACCTTTATTTTTCTAAATATTATGCTTTATTTTTGCATCTTATTTTTTAAATGTTAGACATTATTTATTTACCATTATGATGAATAACTATTTCTTTTTAACCCTACTAACACACCATTCCTCACTCATCTTTCTATTACAATTATTTTCAATTAAATAAGTGATTATTTGCTATTGACTTACATAAATATGCATGTCATATTTTTTCCTGCAACACTAAACTTAAATCATAAAAACATTTTCTTTCTTTTTTTATTTTTCTCAGAGTTTA
>JAAGEH010002534.1:35111451-35130861 GCA_011751065.1 Lasiurus cinereus
ATATATATAAAGCCAGCAACTGTAACACTGTAACTATGAGAATGCAGTTTCTATGAAGCCCATTACAGCCAGTGAACCCACCCAATCAGGGGGGTAGGGCCTGTAGCCAACCTCTCATGACCCCCTTCTCTCAGCTGGCCCCACCCCTGATTGGCTTCTCCCACCCCAATTGAGTGCAGTATGGCCAGCCAAACCCCCTATGGCCCTACCCCCCCACACTCCACCTGATCAGCCTGCAGCCCCTCCCCTAGCCAGCTCCACCCCTAATCATGCTCCCCAACACCAATCGGAGGTGGGTCATGGCCCCTCCCCTGGCCACTAACTCCCAATTGGTCCCCCACCCCATTCGGGGGCAGGCCAGCCAGCCCACTCCCCACAGCCCCTCCCCATGGCCAGCCTCATCCCCAAACAGCGACCCATCCCAATCATGGGTGGAGACTACCAGCCAATTTCTCTTGGCCCTTTCCCCCAGTGTGCCCAGCCCTGATCTGCCCAACCTCCTGCTGTCTCCTCCTCCTGACAGGTCCTGCTCTGATCTGCCCCAATTGGAGCTGGGTCAGGCCGCTGGACCCCGTCTGTGCACAAATTTGTGCACTAGGCCTCTGGTAAATAAATAAAAACTCTTAGTCTAATTACTCTTCATATTTTTTTTTACCAAAGAATCTGTTGAGTACTCTCATAAACAACATACCACTTTCCCAAAATCTGTCTTCTTTTTTGAGGACCTCTCTAAAGTTGTTCATTCTTCTGCTCCAAACTGGACTGATTCTTTCTTGGGCTTGATGCAGCTTCTCATTTTGGAACTTTTCCTTGTTGATCTCTTGAGTAGGTTCTACTATTTCCATAAATCAACATCTTTCTCTATTTTGGTTTATTCTCATTTTCCTAAACCACATCTTCAGTGTGGCTCAGTGGTTGAGCATCAACTTAAGAACCAGAAGGCAATAGTTTGATTCTTGGTCAGAACATATGTCTGGATTGTGGGTTCAATCCACAATGCAGGGTATATAAGAGGCAGCTGATCAATGATTCTCTCTCATCATTGATGTTTCTATCTCTCCCTCTCCCTTCCTCTCTGAAATAAATAAAAATTTTAAAAATAAATTTTAAAAAATGATGCATGGCAGGAAAAAAATTCTAAATTTCTACTTTATAATTCACAGATGAAAACTGATTTTATGGAACAAGATAACAAAGACTTATAAGTATATTTAAAGTCATCAAAGAGATATTTTTTGATGATGACCGAACTACTCAGCAAACCTTTGAAACACCTTGCCTAAGGATTATTTTTAATGTGATAATAAATAGCCTTCATTGATTGAGCCATTTTTATAACAAAATAAAAGCTTCTAACTTCTAAAGAATACCTTAGGGTGTGTCAAGATGATCCAGGTAAATAGGCTAGTGAGAAAGCAATAGACAGTTTTGCTCTAAGTGAAGACAAGACCCATAGTTGTTCAATGTGTTATTTAAATCATGCAGTAAAGGAGAAAAGAAGTTTAGACTTTGACAGCAAAATTTATGGTTAAATGCATATGTGAAATATTAAGGATAACCACTAAAATAACCCAATAAACTAGGTACTAAATCAGTCAAGGGAAATAAAAAAATAAATGTAGATATCCAACAGCAATCAGAAAAGGGCAGAAAATAAAGTAACAAGGATTTTTTTACATACATACACACATTCACAGGAAGATAGTATTTTTAAAAGTCCAAGTAATCCTTAGGCAAGGTGTTTTGAAGGTTTGCTGAGTAGTTCAGTCATCATCAAGAATGGACCAGTCTGTGTTCCTACCAACGGTGCACTAGAGCTATTTTTTTTCCACATCCTCTTCTGCATTTGAGGTTTGTTGATTTACTGATGATAACCACTCTGGCAGGTGCGAAGTGTACCTCATTGTTGTTTGTATTTCCCTTTCTCTGATGATTAGTGACATTGAGTATTTTTTCATATGTCTCATGGTCATTTGTATATCCTCTTTGGAGAACTGTCTATTCAGGTCTTCTGCCCATTTATTTTATTGGCTTATTTTCCTCTTATTGAGTTGTATGAATACTTTATATATTTTGAAAATTAACTCCTTATCAGATGTATCATTGGCAAATATGTTCTCTCATAGAATGGGTTCCCTTTTCATTTTGTTGCTGCTTTACTTTGCTATGCAGAAGCCTTTTAGCTTGATGCACAATGGAAGAATATACTGTGTTCATGGATTGATAGAATTAAAATCATTAAAATGGCCATACTACCCAACAAAATCTATAGATCCAATGCAATCCCTATTAAAATACTGAGAGCCCTAGATGGTTTGGCTCAGTTAATAGAGTATCGTCTTATGGATTGAAGGGCCTGGGTTCGATTTTGGTCAAGAGTACATGTCAAGGTTGTGGGCTCCATCCTCAGTAGAGGGTGTTCAGGAGGCAGCCAATCAATAATTCTCTCTCATCATTGATGTTTCTATCTCTCTCTCCCTCTCCCTTTCTCTCTGAAAACAATAAAAACATATTTAAAAACATACTAAGGGCTTATTTCACAAATCTAGAACAATGAAAAAAACCTATATGGATGCCCTAATCAGCTTGGCTTAGTGGATAGAGTATCAGCCTGCAGACTGAAGGGTTCTAGGTTTGATTCCAGCCAAGGGCACATGCCCGGGTTGCGGGCTCAATCCCCAGTGAGGGGCATGCAGGAGGTAGTCAATCGATGATTCTCTCTCATCATTGATGTTTCTATCTCTCTCCTTCTCCCTTCCTCTCTAAAATCAATAAAGAAATATATTTTTAAAAAATCTATATGGAAAGATAAAAGACTCCAATAGCCACAGCAATATTGAGAAAAAAGAACAAAGTTTGAGGGATCACAATAATGGATATCAAGTTACATTACAAAGCCACTGTAATCAAAACTGCCTTGTACTGGCACAAAAACAAGCATATAAATCAATGAAACAGAATAGAGACCTCAAAAATCTACCTAACCCATTATGCGCAATTAATATTTAGCAAAGGAGGTAGGAGCATACAATGTAGTCAAGACAGTCTCTTCACTAAATGATGCTGAGAGAATTGGACAGGTATATACAAAAAAATGAAAGTAAGCCATAAACTTACACCATACACAAGAACAAAATCAAAATGGATAAAAGACTTATGTGTAAATCATGAAACCATATGAATTCTAGAAGAAATTGTAGGCAGCAAAATATTAGACATCTCACATGGCAGAATTTTAATAAATGCATCACTGAGGGCAGTGGTTGGCAAACTGTGGCTCACGAGTCACATGCAGTTCAAGAGCTGTAGTTTGCTGCTCTGTTGACTAATGAGTTTGCTGAACACTGACCTAGACTCTTGATTCCAATAATTACAGGCTGTGTTATTCCTTGTGATTAAGCCCCTAATCCAATGGTCAGCAAACTCATTAGTCAACAGAGTGGCAAATCACGGTTTGAGGGCCACATGTAGCTTATGAGCCACAGTTTGCCAACCACTGACCTAGGGAAAGGGAGACAAAGGAAAAATAAACAAAAGGATACACAAATCGTAAGTGTTTGTGCCCCCTACCAATATTGTGCCTAAATACATAAAGCAAAAACTGACAAAGTAACAATGAATTAACTTTCTGAATGTGATAAATCCAGAAGACAAAAAAGGGAGTATAAAAGATTTCAATGACACATTTAAAAGCTTGGTCTAATACATGTAAAAACCTTCACCAACCATATGGAAAATATCCTTTTATATATAAAGAGATAATATGCAAAATGACCATTACTCCAACACACAAGATGGCTCTCCCCATGTGGTCATAGATGGCCACCCCATGTGGACACAAATGGCCACAACAAGATGGCTGGCAGGGGAAGGCAGCTGTGGGTGATCAGGCCATCAAGGGAGGGCAGTTAGGGGTGACCAGGCTGGCAAGGGAGGGCAGTTAAGAGTAATCAGGCCAGCAGGAGAGGGCAATTGGGGACAACCAGGCCTGCAGGGGAGGACAGTTAGGGGTGACCAGGCTGGCAGGGGAGCAGTTAGGTGTCAATCAGCTGGCAGGGGAGTGGTGAGGGGGTGATCAGGCTGGCAGGCAGAA
Organism: Lasiurus cinereus; assembly: GCA_011751065.1. Lineage (NCBI taxonomy): Eukaryota > Metazoa > Chordata > Mammalia > Chiroptera > Vespertilionidae > Lasiurus > Lasiurus cinereus. The sequence goes on from JAAGEH010002534.1 coordinate 35,115,545, forward strand.
GTAGTTTGGGGCTATCAAGCAGGCAGGCAGGTGAACAATGGAAGCCAGCAATCCTGGATTGTGAAGGGATATCCGACTGCCTGTTTAGGTTCGATCCTGATGGGGACATCCCTAGGCTGAGGGACACATCCCCCTCCCCATGCATGAATTTTGTGCACCGGGCCTGTGTGTGTGTGTGTGTATGTATGTGTGTGTGTGTGTGTGTGTATATATATATATATATATATATATATATATACACATATACATATGTGTGTGTGTGTGTGTGTTTTAAGAATATATAGAATATTTGCCAATGTTTCAGTCATAAATAAAGTCTCAAAATTTTCAAATATTTTATACTATACAGATTATAAAATAAATTATACAGAAATAAAAGTAAAGAATATGTATCTGATAAAAACAAAGATTAGGTATTTAATTTTTATGTTTTTCTTTTTATTAAATTTATTGGGGTGACACTGGTTAATATTTTTATAAATGTTTCAAGTGTACATTTCTATGACACATGATCTCCATTTTACATAAAACAAAAAGTAGACATTCAAAAGTGTTTATAAAAGAGTCATTTTTAAAGAACAACTCATTATGGAAACTGACAAATATTTATGTGTAAATGACAATTAAATACTACATAGCAAAATGGAAGAGATTCAGCTAAAATTATACATATTGATAAGTTTTTATTATTAAATATAACTATTAAAAATAAGAGAGCCTTGACTTCAAGAAGCTAAAAAAAAAAACCACAAAAAATAACTGAAAAAAGTAGAAGGAAATAAATATTAAAAACAAGAACAGATTTTAAGAGCAATAAATAATTAAAAATGAATTCTTAAAAAATAATAATTTAAAAATATCTTTTACAAGACAAATAAAAAAAGAGAATGGTCAGAAATAAACATTCTAATCAACAAAAATGGGCCATCAATGCAGATAAAATAAGATTTAAAAATTAAAAGAAGACTGTTTAAAAAACATTATGCAAATTAAACCTGAAACTTGAGTGAGAATAATAACTTTTTATTTATTTATTTTTTTAAATATATTTTATTGATTTTTTTACAGAGAGGAAGGGAGAGGGATAGAGAGTTAGAAACATCGATGAGAGAGAGAGACATTGATCAGCTGCCTCCTGCACACCCCCTACTGGAGGTGTGACCGCAACCAAGGTACATGCCCTTGACCGGAATTGAACCTGGGACCTTTCAGTCTGCAGGCTGACGCTCTATCCACTGAGCCAAACTGGTTTCAGTGAGAATAATAACCTTTTAGAATCTATAAATCTTTATTTATTTTTTTTAAATATATTTTATTGATTTTTCACAGAGAGGAAGGGAGAGGGATAGAAAGTCAGAAACATCAATGAGAGAGAGAGACATCGATCAGCTGCCTCCTGCACACCCCACACTGGAGATGTGCCCACAAGCAAGGTACATGCCCCCGACCGGAATCGAACCTGGGACCTTTCAGTCCGCAGGCCGACGCTCTATCCACTGAGCCAAACGGGTCTCGGCTAGAATCTATACATCTTTAAATTCTCGAGAAGCAAAAGCTTCAATAAGTCAACAATAACCAATTAAAAATTAATAGTTAAAACATACACAACCAATAAAATAAACCATAAACCAGTTTTATAGTTAAACTAGAGGCCCTGTGCATGGATTGGACTGGCCTGCAGGATTGAACTAAAATTGGCTCTTCAACATTCCCTGAGGGATCCTGGATTGTGAGAGGGCACAGGCCAGACTGAGGGGCTTCACTGGTGCACAATAGGGGCCAGGCAGGGACTGAGAGAGGGCTCTAGGGTGTGTTGGACCCATCTCACCTAGTCCTGAGAGGCTGGACCCCAGCAGCAGGCTAACCTACCAGTTGGGGGTGTCTGCCCCCTGGTGGTCAGTGCCCATCATAGCAACTGGTCAGATAGTTGAACGATCAGACACTTAGCATAGTCGGCTTTTATTATATAGGATTCCTCTGCATGTATAAGGAATAGATAAATAATTCTCATCTTATATAAGCTATACCAGAAAGCACATGAAGCTCTTACCTTGCATCAATTTTTACTAATAATATCAAAGATATAAGCAATTATGAGGCACAGGAGAAACAGAGAGAATCTTGGGCTTCCTGCATCACACCCTAGAGCAGCGGTTCTCAACCTGTGGGTCAGGACCCCTTTGGGGGTCGAATGACCCTTTCACAGGGGTCGCCTAAGACTATTGGAAAATACCTACTTCCCATGGTCTTAGGAACCAACACACCACTCCTCGGTGTAGCAAAATGTAGCAATGTAGTTTACTGTTGTTATATGAAGACTGTTTCCCATGCTACACCACGATTCAAGACAAAATTTCATTTATTTGTAATTAGAAATAAATATTTCACAATATATAATTACATATTGTTTTTGTGATTAATCCCTATGCTTTAATTATGTTCAATTTGTAACAATGAAAATACATCCTGCATATCAGATATTTACATTACAGTTCATAACAGTAGCAAAATTACAGTTATGAAGTAGCAATGGAAATAATTTTATGGTTGGGGGTCACCACCACATGAGGAGTCTTAAAGGGTCGAGGCATTAGGAAGGTTGAGAACCACTGCCCTAGAGCCTTCCACCTAGACTCATTTGTCTCTAAAGCACATAAATTAGTACTACACATAGTAGAGAGCATTTAGGTTATGAAACAGCTCTATTTATACCCTACATAGTTCTATAGTTTGTGTACATTTCCTATGCCTCATAAATCCATAGATGCTAGGTTTACCATAAGTGATCTTATTAAAGCAGTGACATCTTATCTGGTTGGTATTGCTCAATTGGTTGAGCATGCTCCCACATACTAAGAGGTCACAGGTTCGATTCTCAGTCACTGCACATACCCAGGTTGTGGGCTTGATTCCCCAATAAGGGATGTGCAGCAGGTAGCCAATCAATGTTTCTTTCTTATTGACCTTTTTATCACTCTCTCCCTCTTCTTTCCTCTCTCTCTAAAAGCAATAAAAATTAAATGCATATTTAAAAACTAAGTAAATAAGAAAGCAGCTACATCTTTCTAAGAGCATTCTAAAAATAAGGACTCTCCTCCTGGCAAATATCGTTAGTGTATCTCCCAGGGCACCCAGTTATTAGAATGTTCTCAAAGATTTGTAAGGATCCAATCACCTACCTTCTTCCCATGGAAAAGGAGTGACAGTGCAGCTGCTTTAACTTGTTCTTCCTCACTGGCAATACTGATATATCTCTAATGGTCCAACAAGAAAACAAAAAAATTGAGATCAAATTTATTTATAATTGTAAGTATAAAAATCCTGAATAAAATGCTAGCAATATTTCTTTTTAAAATGTAGTAAAACAAACTTGGATTTATCCCATGAAACCAGATAATTCAATTTTAACAAATCCTATTTAAAAATTAAAGGGAGGCGAAATAGTGGAGGAATAGACAGACTCGTCTGGAGCTTTGTGGCTGGGCAGAAGGAGAGAGAGCGGCTGAGAGTCGCACTGGGAGTGTTTGTTGGCAAGTTAAGAGTCAGTTATCCTCCAGGAGAAGGCAGGGAACTGCTGGACGGGGCTCTCCTGGCCAGGCAGCCCCACTGCCATGGGGTTTTTGTTGGCCGGAGCCACCAGCACGAACACAGAGACCGCGCCATCTTGCAGAGGGAGGTGGATGTCTGCAGCGGTCTGAAAGCTGCGGCTGAAACACCCACCAAACAGTCGGGGACCCCGAACACCACTCTCCAAACAGCGCAGACACGTGGGCGGCGGATTCAGAGATCCACACGGCACACAGAAAGGTCAGATTTCTCCTGGGTCAGGGTGAGGTCTCCTCCCCTCAGAACAAAGACGCACACACTCTTGGAGCCGGGCTGTGGGAAAGCTGCCTCTGGAGAGGTCCAATGATGTGGGGCAGGGCGTGATCCCTAAGTGTGGAGGCAAACTCTCCGAGCTGTTGACAGAGGGGAGCTCTGGAAAATGACTCGTTTTAATCTGAGGCAGAGGGATAGCTTGGGAATTATTACAGTGTCCCGGCTGCAAAATCCCCACAAACCAGTTTTGAGAACTACAGAGTAGCAGGATCTGAGCACAGCCTAGAGAGGTCCTGTGCTTTGTCTCAGAGATCAATTCCAAAACACTGCCATCCAGTGGATGACACACAAATTGACTCTCACATAACCACAAAAGAATAAAGAGATTAAAACACCAACAGTGGGACACAGGGAACTGCAATATCTTCCCTACTGGGAAACAGGAGTGCCAAGCAGAATAATAGTGGAAGTGAAGGACCATTCTATTTTTTTTAATTTTTTTTCTTTTTCTTTTTTTAATTTTTTTTTTCATTTTTACATATTTTAGTTAAAAGACTATTTTTTTCTTTCCACCTCAATTGATTTTACCTTTTTAATTATTATATTTTTGTTTTCAACTAGTATTATTAATTACTACTAGTACTTTAGCTTTTTGGAAAAAAATAAATGTCATTTTATTTTCTCTTTATTTTAAGTCAGGATTAGAGTTCTACATTCTATTTTCATCTTTCCTTTAGCATAATTTTACTCCAACTCAACTCTACCTTTATGCCAACACTTTCCTCCTAACTTTCCCCATTTTGTTGTCTTGTTTCTCTTTCCAACTTTAGATTCTCCCTATTCTTTCTCTTTACCTGGTTAAAATTTCACCCCACTTATACATCTAATTTCAAATCCCCTACTACAAGTCCATAAATACCTCTCTCTTCTTGTCTTCACTAGCCAAAAAGTTGTTTTTTTTTCTCTATGTCCTTTTGTTGCTATTTGCCTGAACAGTGATTATATCGATTTTTTGAACTTTTTTGTGAGATTGTTTAGCTTATTCTACTTGTTTTCTTTTGCTTTTTGCTTGCTTTATATTCTACCTCTCTTTTCCCTCACCTCCCTCGATACCAGTTGTTATCTGCAGTTTGTATAAATCTCTAGGTACTGGCTGCTGGCCTTTATTGGGATTAGTGACTGTTCTATTGGAGTTTTCTCCTGACATCTATATTTTGTTCCCCTTTTCTCACTTATCTGCTTTCTTTTCTCTCTGACTTTGTTTCTCTTTCTCTTTTCTTTTTACTCTACTTCTTTTTATTATTTTATTTTATTTTTTGTTTATTTATTATTTTTTTCCTCTCTCTCCCAATTTAATTTTGGCACTTCTTTCCTTTCTTTATCCCTAATTTTCCTCCTCTTCTTTCTCTACTAACCCCTAATTTGTCTTTCAGTGGTGGTCACCTTATGGGTGATTATTAACATCATGAATACATTTCTGTTCAGTGCTTTGTGTGCTGTACCGGGTCGTGTTGTAGTTTGTGCCTTTGAATCAACGTAGGAGAAAGAACTACATAACCAGACACCCAGAGAAGAAAAACCATGGGCAGAAGAAGAAACAGCCCACATACTACAGATAGGCAGGTATCACCAGAAAAATAAGTAAACGAAATAGAAGCAGAAATAAGCCTGCCAGAGAAAGAGTTCAGAGAAATGATCATAAGGTGGATGAAAAGAATGGAAGACACAATCAACAATCTGAGTAAGAGCCAAGAGGAAATGAAGAAGCAGCAAGAAGAAATGCACAAAGAAATAAAAAATGATATCACTACTTTAAAGAACTCAATAGAAAACATCAAAAGCAGACTAGAAGAAGCAGAGGACCACATTAGTGAGCTAGAAGACACAGTATGAAAAAAATACACAAGTACAGCAACTTCTAGAAAAAAAAAATTAAAAAGCAAGATGAGAGCCTAAGGGAACTTTGGGATAACATAAAAAAAAAAAATATCCACATAATTGAGGTTCCAGAAAGAGTGGAAACTGAACAAGGATTAGAGAACCTGTTTGAAGAAATAATGACAGAAAATTTCCCCAATATAAGAAGGAAAAAACCCACACAAATCCAAGAAGCTCACAGAGTGCCAAGCAAAATGAACCCCACAAAACTGACACCAAGGCACATTATACTTAAATTGGCAAACAGCAACGACAAAGCAAGAATCTTAAATGCGGCCAGAGAGAAACAGAAAGTTACCTACAAAGGAACCCCCATGAGACTAGCTGATTTTTCAACAGAAACTCATCAGGCCAGAAGAGAATGGAATGAAATATACAAAGTCATGCAAAGAAAGGGTCTGAATCCAAGAATACTGTACACTGCAAGGCTTTCAATCAAAATTGAAGGTGAAATCAGAAGCTTCACAGACAAAAAAGGACTAAGGGAATATATTTCCACCAAACCAGCAATGCAAGAAATGTTAAAGAGTCTGCTGTAATAAAAAGAAAGAGGAAGTGAAGAAGGAACTCTGGGGTAAGGAATAAAAATGGAAACAGATAAGTACTTATCAATAATAACTTTAAATGTAAATGGATTAAATGCTCCAATCAAAAGACAAAGCGTAACCGATTGGATATGAAAACATGATCCATATATCTGCTGTCTGCAAGAAACCCATCTCAGGAAAAGAGATGCATACAGATTGAGAGTGAAGGGATGGAAGATGGTATTTCAGACAAATGAAAATGAAAAAAAAAGCTGGGGTTGCAATACTTATATCTGACAAATTAGATCTCAAAATGAAGGACATAACAAGAGATAAAGAAGGCCACTTCATAATACTAAAGGGAACAATCCAACAAGAAGAAATAACTCTGCTAAACATATATGCACCCAATATAGGAGCACCTAAATACATAAAAAAAACTCTTGGAGGATATTAAGGGAGAGATTGACAGCAATACAATCATAGTAGGAGACTTTAATACCCCACTGTCACCATTGGACATATCCTCTAAACAAAAAATCAGCAAAGAAACATCAATCCTAAATGACACACTAGACCAGATGGAATTAATTGACATCTTCAGAACATTTCACCCCAAAGACACAGAATATACATTCTTCTCCAGTGCACATGGGTCATTTTCAAAGATAGATCATATTTTGGGTCATAAGAAAAGTCTCTTCAAATTCAAGAAGACAGAAATCATATCAAGCATCTTCTCAGACCACAGTCGCATATAATTGGAAATCAACTACAATAAAAACAATCCAAAGAAATCAAACACACTGAGACTAAACAACATGCTATTAAACAATGACTGGGTAACCAGAGAGATCAAGAAAGAAATAAAAAACAACATGGCAACAAATGACAATGACAACACAACAATACAAAATTTATGGGACACAGTGAAAGCAGTCTTGAGAGGGAAGTTCATAGCCCTAGAAGCCTACTGGAAAAAACAGGAAACAATGGTAATAAATTACCTAACCCTACAACTCAAAGAGCTAGAAGGAGAGCAACAAGAAAAGCCCAGTGTACGCAGAAGGAAGGAAATAGTGAAGATCAGAGTGGAAATAAACAACTTGGAGTCCAAAGAAACAATTCAAAAGATCAACAAAACCAAGAGCTGGTTCTTTGAAAGGATAAACAAGATTGATGGACCTCTAGCCAGGCTCACCAAGAATGAAGAGAGAAGACCGAAATACCCAAAATCAGAAATGAAAGAGGAGAAATAACAACAGACCCTGTGGAAAATCAAAGGATTGTTAAAAAATACTATGAATAACTCTATTCCAACAAATTGGACAACCTGCAAGAAATGGACATTTTCCTAGAAAAATATAACCTTCCAAAACTCAATGAGGAGGAATCTAAACATCTCAACAGTCCAATAACTATGGAAGAAATTGAAGCTGTCATCAAAAAGCTTCCAGCAAATAAAAGCCCAGGACCAGATGGCTACATAGGAGAGTTTTACTAAACATTCAAGGAAGAATTAAAACCTATCCTATTCAGACTATTCAAAAACACTCAAGAAGAAGGAACACTTCCAAACACCTTCTATGAAGCCAGCATCACCCTAATACCAAAACCAGATAAAGACAACACAATGAAAGAGAATTATAGGCCAATATCTCTCATGAACATAGATGCCAAAATCCTCAACAAAATTCTAGCAAATGGGATCCACCAGTACATCAGAAAGATCATACACCATGACTAAGTAGGATTCATCCCAGGAATGCAGGGATGGTACAATATCCGCAAATCAATAAACGTGATACATCACATAAAGAAATTGAGAGATAAAAATCACATAATCATATCAATTGATGCAGAAAAAGCATTTGACAAAATCCAACACCCTTTCTTAATAAAAACTCTCAGCAAGTGGGAATAGAAGGAGCATACCTCAACATCATGAAAGCCATATATGATATACCCACAGCTAACATCATACTCAATGGGCAAAAACTTAAACCATTTCTCCTAAGAACAGGAACAAGACAGGGATGCCCACTCTCAACTCTCCTGTTCGACATAGTACTGGAAGTATTAGCCATTGCAATTAGACAAGAAGAGGAAATAAAAGGCATCCAAATTGGAAAAGAAGAAGTAAAGCTGTCCTTATTTGCAGATGACATGATATTATACATAAAAAAACCAAAGGACTCCATTCCAAAACTAATTGACTTAATTAATGAATTCAGCAATGTAGCAGGATACAAAATTAATGCTAAGAAGTCTATGGCATTTCTATACACTAATAGTGAAATTACAGAAAGAGAGACTAAAATAGCAATCCCATTTACCATCGCACCAAAAAAAAAAAAAACTTAAGATACCTAGGAATATACCTACCTAAGAGGTAAAGGACCTATATGTAGAAAACTACAGGACACTGAAAAAAGAGATAGAGGAAGATGTTAACAAATGGAAGGGCTTACCATGCTCATGAAATGGGAGAATCAACATCATTAAAATGTCCATACTACCCAAAGCAATCTATAGATTCAATGCACTACACATTAAAATACTGACAACATATATCACAGACCTAGAAAGAATTCTTCATAGATTCATCTAGAACAAAAAAAGACCCCGAATAGCCACAGCAATTCTGAGAAAGAAGAATAAAGTAGGTGGGATCTCAATACCAGATTTCAGGCTATATTACAAAGCAACTGTTCTCAAAACAGCCTGGTACTGGCACAAGAAAAGACATATAGACCAATGGAATAGAATAGAGAATACAGATATCCACCGAAACCACTATGCTCAACTAATATTTGACAAAGGAGGCATGAACATTCAATGGAGCCAAGACAGCCTCTTCAACAAATGGTGTTGGGAAAATTGGACAGAAACATGCAAAAAAATGAAACTGGACCACCAACTTATACCAAATAGAAAAATAAACTCAAAATGGATACAAGACTTAAACATTAGAAGGGAAACCATAAAAATACTAGAGGAATCCACAGGCAGCACAATCTCAGGCATATGCCGAAAGAACTTCTTCACTGATACTGCTCCAAAGGCAATGGAAGCTAAAGAAAAAATAAACAAATGGGACTACATCAAAATAAAAAGCTTTTGCACAGCAAAAGAAACAATCAACAAAACAACAAGAAAGACCACTGTATGGGAGAACATATTTGCAAATGTTTTCACTGATAAAGGTTTAATCTCCAAAATCTACAGCCAACTTATACAACTTAATAAAAGGAAGATGAAGGATCCAATAAAAAAAAAAAGGGCAATGGACCTAAATAGAACCTTTTCAAAGACGACAGAAAAAAGGCCAAGAGACACATGAAAACTTGTTCAAAGTCACTAATCATCCAAGAGATACAAATCAAAATGACAATGCGATACCAACTTACACTGGTCAGAATGGCAATCATCAACAAATCAACAAACGACAAGTGTTGGCGAGGATGCGGTGAAAAAGGAACCCTTGTGCACTGTTGGTGGGAATGCAGACTGGTGCAGCCACTGTGGAGAACAGTATGGAGTTTCCTCAAAAAACTAACAATGGATCTTCCATTTGACCCTGTAATCCCACTCTGAGGAATTTATCCTAAGAAATCACAAACACCAATCAGAAAGGATTTATGCACCCCTATGTTCATAAATTGAAATAATGAAATTCTTCTGTTTGTCAAATATAAAACAGCCTAGGTGCCCATCAGCATATGCCTGGATCAGAAAACTGTGGTACATCTACACAATGGAACTCTATGCTACCATAAAAAAGAAGGAATTCTTACCATTTGCAGCAACATGGTTGGAACTGGAGAGTCTTATGCTTAGTGAAATAAGCCAGTCAATGAAGGAGAAGCATCACATGATCTCACTCATTTGTGGATAATAAAGAACATTATAAACTGATGAACAAAAGGATAGATACAGAGGCAGTAAAGCATCAAACAGACTGTGAAATTACAGCAGGAAGATTAAAGTTAGGTGAGGTAGATAAGAGATCAATCAAAGGACTTGTATGCATGCATATAAGCATAACCAATGAACATAGACACTGGGGGGTTGGGGTATGCCTGGGAGGGAGGGGGGCAATGGGGAGTTATGTATAAAAAATTAATAAAATAAATAAATAAAATAAAATAAAAATTAAAGGGAAAACTGTTAGCTCAGAAAAGCAATTTAATGCAATTCAACACATGTTAAGTATGTATCCAATAAAACATTAGTGACAAAATATAGTTTTAGAATTTCTAATGTGGTTTTCCTTACCTGTTACAAATATTTTTATTTGATATTTATTAAAATAATGTTTCAACTCCTAAAAGCTATATGTTAAGAAAAACAAATGAATAAATTTGCAAAAGATATGAACAGTCAATTTACAGAAGAATTTGAATGGCCAAAAATAAATTTGAAAATGCTAAATCTCAGTAATTATAAGAGAAATGAAAATTGAAATAATGAAATTCTTATGTTTGTCAAATATGAAAAACCAATTTGATCAGCTGGGTCACATTAGTAAAATTGAAGGCGTGCATACCTTCTCCACTTTTCCCTTCTAGAGGCTACTCTAATTAAATGCACTTACATGTGCAGAAAGAGACCTGTACAAGAATATTCATTGCAGCATCAGTGGCAAGATTTAAAAATTGGGAAAACTTGGTGAAAATAAATAATTCATGGCATATCCAAAATGAAGCAATTACATCTACTTAGTCAAAATAGATTTTTTAAAAAGTATGCTGAGTAAAAAAAAATAGTAGAATTGTAATGGCAGGATAGTAATGTTTATATAAAAATGTGAAAACATGTAAAAGAATATTTTGTTGTTTATTAGTAGATGCACATTTATTAATGGTATAGAAGGTTGTGTGGCCATAATCAACATGAAATTCAGGAGAGCACTTACCTCCAAAAGGCAAAAAGGAAGGAAAATAAGATAAGAATGGGCTTCTCCTATATTCTTGCTATATGTTTTCTAAAAATATCTTAAACAAATATGACCAAAGGTTTATATTTGATAAATCTGGATTGTAGTTGTACCAATGCTGACTTTATTGTTTGTTATTCCTTCCATTGGTATTTAACTTTTTAAATTACAGTTAACATACAATATTATATTAGTTTCACATATGCAGCACAGTAGTTAGACATTTATGTAACTTATCAAGTGCTCCCTTGATAAGCCTAGTACCTAAATGATACCATATGTAGTTATTACCATGTTATTGACTATATTTCTTATGCTGTACTTTACATTGTTGTGACTACTTTGTAACTGCCTATTTGTCCTTTTTAATCACTTTATCTTTAACACCATTCCCTCAAACTCCTTCCCATTTGGCAACCATTAGTTTGTTTTCTGAATCTATGAGTTTGTTTCTGTTTTGTTATTTTAAATTCCACATGAAATCATATGGTATTTGTCTTTCTCTGTCTGACTTATTTCACATAGAATAATACCTTCTAGGTCCATCTGTGCAAGATTTTATTCCACTGTATATATGTACCATATCTTCTCAATGGACACTTTGGACAGTTCCTTATCTTGGCTATTGTAAGTAATGCTGCAAGAAACCTAGGGGTGCATTTTTCTGTTTGAATTAGTGTTTTGGGATTCTTCAGATAAATACCAAAAATAAAAATTAAAAATAAACAAATAGGACTACAGCATACCAAAAAGGTTTTGCACAGTAAAAGAAACCATCAACAAAATGTAAAGATGACCTACTGAATGGAAGAATATATTCACCAATAATACATCTGATAAGGTGTTAATAGCCAAAATGCATAAGGAACTCATACTACTTAACACCAAAAAGACAGTTTGATTTTTAAAATGGGCAGAAGACCTGAATAAACATTTCTCCAAATAGGACATACAAATGGCCAATAGACATCTGCAAAGATGCTCAGTGTTACTGATCATCAGAGAAATACAAATCAAAACCACAATAAGATATCACCTCACACCTGTTAGAATGGTTATTTTAAAAGAAAGAAAGAAAGAAAGAAAGAAAGAAAGAAAGAAAGAAAGAAAGAAAGAAAGAAAGAAAGAAAGAAATAACAGGTGTTGGCAAGAGTGTGGAAAAATGCATTGCTAGTGGGAATACAGACTGGTGCAGCCACTATGGAAAACAGTATGGGCATTATTCTAAACATTCAAAATAGAACTACTGTATGACCCAGCAATCCCACTTCACTCTATTGGTTATAATAAAATACTGAAAGACTGGTTAAAAGCCCTGTGTCTGAATTTGGGTTGGCTGATTGCTAGGATTCATTGATGGGCAAGAGGATCAGGAGTTCCTGATGCTCTGGGATTTCTGATACCAAAACCTAGAGGGCTTTCCTCTGGAAGCTTTCAGTCTCTCCTCCAGGCTGGTTGCTAGAAGCCTAGGTGATTGGGGAAAAAGAAATGGGGATCTGTACTCCCCGGCACCATATCTGATCTCTCTGAATATATCTCAGGGTGCTGGAGGATAAAATGAACCTTCGTTACTGACTTTGACTTTGCTCTACGAGTTACCTTTCCACCATCTGCTTGCCATTTAACTGTTCACACTCTGACCCTCCCCTTCATTTTGTCCCTATAGGCTTATTCCCCTTTTACTATCATTTTAACAGGACAGAGAAAAGAGAATGTGTATGTTTAATATACCATCATGAACTAGAATGGATAATGTATCTGTATGACAAGAAAAGCTAAAAAGAGAGGAGATTATTATGGACTGAATATTTGAATCCCCACAAATTTATATGTGGAAACCCTAATCCCCAATGTGGATAATACACCGACAGGAGGCCTTTGGGAGGTAACCAGGTGATGAGAGTGTTCTTATTGGATGAGACAGTAAAGAGCTTGCTCCCCACCTCTGCTCTCTTCCCTGTGAGCATATAAGGAGAAGGTGGCCCTCAGCAGATCTGCTAGCACCTTGATCTTGGACTTCCCAGCCTTCAGAACTTTGAACACCCCAGGCTATGGTATTTTGTTAAAGCAGCCCCAGTAGACTAAGACAGGGGTAGTAGAATAGACTTTATATTGACTGGGTAAGTTGGCTATGTTTTCATGTTTCAGCACACAAAACTAGCAGACATGATGGTTCCAATAGCACAAATGTGGAAAAGGAGAATGAGGAGAATGAAACATTTCTCCTGGAAATGTGTGCAAGTAATCCTGGACAACTCCTGCACTTGCCCATTAAGCACCAGTGCTTTGGAGCTTGTGTTTCTATAGACACACCTTGCCTGGAAGCAGAAAACCCACATTGCAGCTGTCCAGTTAATAAACTTTCCAATCACCAGAGGAGCTCCTCCTGAATCACCACATACCACAGGTGGAGACTTAGTGATGGGTGTATATTTTATTACTACATTTTTTTTGAATGTCAAAGGAATGTTTTGGCCGGAAAAAGTACACCAAAGTGAGAGTTTCTAATACTAAAAAAAATCACTATAGAAATAATTCAAATAAATTAAAAAATTATCCAAAAGAACTTTCAAAAATAAAATCTTTACCCTGGCATTTCTAATCTAACATATTATTATTATACTTGCTAGAAGAGGAGCATTTAAGAAGAAAAATACAAAAAGATGAAATTTTCACAGAGAGTAGCTTAGGCATAATAAATTACCTAAGGATATTTTTTGAATTTGGGGCAATATTGATATCTGGGGAGAGATGCTTTGTCATGGGCTGCTCTAAGAGCAGAGAGCCATATCCTCTCGGCTGCATGTGAACTTCAGAGAACTCTTCAGACTACTGTGGACGGCTGAGTAGTGGCTGGAAAGCTGAGGTCATCGGGTATCAGCTGTCACATTTGTTCACTGAGAAAACATTTTGGTTTTAAATGGACTTGGCATTCAAAATATGAAATAATTGGTTTTCAATGACGTCCTTCTCCCTGCCTCTTTCTCCCTACAACAAATAAGCAGTTAATTATCATAGAAAGAGCTCATGTATGTGTGTGTGTGTGTATGGGTGTGTGTGTGTGTGTGTGTGTGTGTGTGTGTGTGTGTGTGTATTGTCAGAGCACAGTTAGAGTGAGCCAAAGCTTTCAGATGGTGCAATTGTTCAGTCATCCGGAAAAAAACAAATGGAGTAATTTGCATTTCCATTTAAACAATGCAAACCCTCTAATCAGAATATGATAAATGGTTTATGAATATTGCCTCTGACAAATGCTACAAAATCATTCCCTTTTTGAGAATAAAAATATATGCTGCACAAAGGTCAATAGCAAAGAGTGAGCATAGCTCATTTCCACAGTATAGTTTATGCTTCTCCCAATAGGAACTGGGTAACAGCTGACTGTGAATTTTGCTGCTACTACTCCCCCACGAATTGCAAAGCATCACACTGCTGGAGACAGATTTGAATTCAAATTTCTTATGCCCAACCTGTTTTCCCCTTCATTCTTGTTTAGATACCTTCATTTTGATCTTGAAAAGTCTTTATGATCTTTAGCATATGTTTCTCCATCATTAGAGCCTCTTTAAATATCACAGGACCTCTGCTGAAGAATATGTTTTTGAAAAATTAACGTGCTCAATCTTTCAACATTTTCCAAGCCAGTTATCTTGCATCCTAATGCCAGTGAACATATGCCACATCCAGCCTGATGTGAGGTGTGCTTTCATTATCAGGTATATTTATGTCTCCCAAATTCTCCTACTCATAACAGCAATGGAGGTTGAAGTGAAAATCTCTTTTCTGTTATCCTCACCCTTAGCATCTCACATTCTTCTATACTATTCTCCGTGTTTGAGATCAAGGCAGAAAACTGAGAGGACTAAGACAATAGCTCCGAATTGTTTGGGAGGGCCTGAAATCTGTCCTGAATGGTACCTTGGTGTTGGGGCTGGAAAAAAAAACCTCAGTCCTAAATCATTGTGCATTAGTTAGGATTCTCCATATAAACAGAACCAAAAGGGTATGTGTGTGTGTGTGTGTGTGTGTGTGTGTGTGTGTGTGTGTGAGAGAGAGAGAGAGAGAGAGAGAGAGAGAGAGAGAGAGAGAGAGAG
>JAAGEH010002534.1:35130871-35215722 GCA_011751065.1 Lasiurus cinereus
AGAGAGAGAGAGAGAGAGAGAGAGAGAGAGAGAGAGAGAGAGAGAGACAAATTATAAAGAACTGGCTTGCGTGATTATGAAGACTGAGAAGTTCCAAGATCTGCAGTTAGCAAGCTGAATACCCAGAAGGGCCAAAGGTATAAATTTCAGTCCAAAGCCAGCAGTCTCAAAACCCAAGAAAAGACGATCTTTCAGTTCAAGTTGGAAGACAGGAAGAATACTGGTATTTCAGCTAAAGCACACAAAAAAGAAGAGCTCCCTCTTGTTAAAAGGAGAGTCAGGCTTTTTAGCCTACAGCCATGTACCGCATAACCACATTTGGGTCAAAGACCAACTAAATACACAATGGTGGTCTCCTAAGATTATAGTGGAGCTGAAAAATTCCTGTGCCTAGTGAAGTCTTAAGTAACTGTGAGTCCTTCATAGCCAGCCTAAGTGTCATAGCAGAAGGCATTACTGTTTTGTGCCCATTTCAGTCTATTTTACCTGCAAAAATGCCTGGGGAGCTCCTCTGGGCTCCTGAGAGCTCCCCACAGACATTTCCCCTTCTAGACCAATGTTACAACTGGACCAACCCTTGTGGTCTTAATTACAATTGATTTCCCTTCAGCAATCAACATATGAAAACTTTGAAGGCAAAAGTTTATTACTTACAGGCCCTAAAGCATACAAGGCATGTCTGTGGGCACACAGCAAGGTCAAGGGTAGGGAGAGCGCCTGGGCACAGGCCTGGACCTGGGTTTTGTTTTTATTGGTGTCAAGTGTGGGAGCCTACAGTTTCTTGGGCTCACTATTTATTGATGAATTTAAAACATAAGAGTTGAGGAAGAGAAAAATAATAAGTAACCCAAATGGTCAGTTATCAAAATCAAGATCTCCTGTGAAAGGAGCCTCAATTGGGAGAGTTGGCCTGGCTGTATCTAGTCCTGTGGCTGGCCATGTGTTCCTTTGAGAGTGCCTTCATTGAAGTGGATGCCTTGGTAATCAAAGCTTAATTCAGGCACTTGTATTATAGCACTTACACTACAATTAACTCATGTATTTTCAGTGATGCTGGTGTAAACAAACCTACTGGGCTGCCAGTTATATAAAAGTACAGCACATACAATTACAATAGTAGGCTATACAATGTAGGTTTGTGTAAGTGCACTCTATATTGTTCACACAACTCTGAAGTTACCTGAGGACACATTTCTCAGAACAAAACCCTAGTTAAGTGACACAGGACTGTATTCAAGTATTCAACTATTAGATGAGGCCCACACACATTAAGAAGGGCCATCTGCCTTACTCAGCTTAGCAATTCAAATATTAATCACATCTAAAAGATACTCATAGATGCATTCACAATAATGTTTGACCAAAGAGCTGGGCACCCAGTGGCCCAGTTGAGTTGACATAAAATTAACCATCAAACCTAGGTTCACAATCTCAACTTTAAATCCAAATCAAGTAAGAGCTTTTTAAAACCTTAATGTGAAATCTGCACCTTGGACCAATTAAATAAGAATTTCTGGAATGTCAACCAGACATAGTGTTTTAAATGCATGTCCAAGCAATTGCAATATAAGCCCAAGGTTGACAATCCAAGAGATCGCCCAGAATTACTGTTTTGTCTATGTAATATATCATTTGCATCCTGGCAGACATGCAAATCAGATGTGAACATGTGAGGAAACAAGCTTTTTGTGGAACTTGTTTTTGCTGTAAATTGCAGGTGGCAGCAGAGATGTTCAGTTTTCAGAAGCAGGTTGAAAAGTGGTTTTCAAAGAGAAGTATATGTTCCTGGCAACTTTGGTTGTTGCCGTGGATTTGAGTTAATGGCATTTATGTCTTGGTGATGCTGCACATTGATGGTTACTTCAACAAACCAGTATTCTTGGGCACTGTTCTGAAAGGATTAATCTGCTTCACTAGCTCTCCTGATGACTAGGGGAGCTAATTGATAGTCTTAAAGTCCCTTTCTGTTTGCAGTCCAACACCTTCACCAATATGTCTCTATGATTTCACATTGGGATAAATGTTCTCTCCTATGTACTCCTATTATAGCTTCCTTTCCATTAACAGTATATATCTGTAACTCTGTTTCTCCCACTAAACTATAAGCTAATCCATCCACAGCAGGGATCATCTCATATTCATTTTGGATCCCACACTGCCTAACCTAGTGCATGGTATGCATGATGACACTCATAGACTGCTTCTTTCTGATTAGAACTGAACATTTTTCTTACAGCTCATACCACAGTCATCTCACACATGGGTGTCGAATGATACCTTGTAAACTTCCTGAGGATTAAGGCAATTTCTTTTTTGTCATTTTATCACCACCACAACTCCTATAATTATATAGAATTATGGACAATCATTGTTTAAGTGACAACCCAGTTGAGGCACAATTTTAAAACACTATCACAAAGGAGGCAATAATAAATTAAGTAGGTAAAGTTATCTTATGGCAAAGCTTTCCAGAACAAATGAGTACAGTGTTTTCAATTTTGTACAGACAAAATTCTTTAGTTTTTTTCTGAATAACTAAGTGTATCAATAAATCAATTACAACAGTAATAAGTGTAAAGCTCGCTAACTTAAAGGGAGAGAAGCTGAGTTTGAATCTTACCTATGGACCCAGACTGATTCTAAAGTAAATGTGTAAATTCAAGAAAACCATAATAGCCAAAACAATCTTTAAAAAGAACAATGTTGAAAGACTCAAACTTGCCTATTTCAAAACTGACTGCAAGTCTTCAATAATCAAGATTTTGTGGGACTCACATGGAATATACATACAGATATAGACCAGTAGAATATAACTGAGAATCCAAAATAAACCCTTATGTTTATGGTCAATATATTTTTACAAGGATGCCAAGGCAATGCAACAAGAGAAAGAATAGTGTTTTCAACAAATGTCTGAGATAACTGAATAGCCATATGCAGAAGAATGATCATAGAATCCTTACCTTTTACCGTGTATATGGATGAAAGACCTAAATGTTGAAACTCTCTCTAATAAAAGAGTAATATGCAAATTAAAAATCACTCTGCTATATCCACAAGCCATGCCTACCAGCCAATCAGAGCAAGTATGCAAATTAACCCCAACCAAGAGGGCTGCTACCACAGAGTGAGTAAGAGGCTTGGCTCCACTCCAGGTTACTAAGTTTCAATTGTAGAAGATAAATAAATCCCAGATACCAGGACCTCTGCTTGGGTTGCCTGGGGGTGTGGCCAGCCTGCAAAGCACCACAGGCCCTCTGCCCAGGCTGCTCCATGTTCTAAGGGAACCCCCATCCTAATCCGGGACACCCTTCAGGCAAACCAGCTGGCCACCACCCATACACCAGGCCTCTATCCTATCTAATAAAAGAGTAATATGCAGATGGACAATCACTCCAACATGCAAGATGGCTGCCCTCATTTGGTCAAAGATCCTGCCACCATGTGGACACAAAATGTCTACCACAAGATGGCCAGCAGGGGAGGGCAGTTGAGAGGGACCAGGCCTGCAAGGGGAGCAGTTGTGGGTGATAAGCCTGCAGGGGAGGGCAGTTAGGGGCAAACAGGCTGGCAGGGGAACAGTTAGGCATCAATAAGACTGGCAGGAGGGTGGTTAGAGAGTGATCAGGCTGGCAGGCAGAGGCATTAGGGGCAATCAGGAAGGCAGACAGGCAAGCAATGAAAGCCAGCAGTCCTGGATTGTGAGAGGGATGGCCAACTGCCTATTTAGGCCCAATCTCAATAAGATCGGGCCTAAATGGGCAGTCGGACATCCCTCAAAAGGTCCCAGATTGCAGAGGGTGCAGGCTGAGCTGAGGGACACCCCCCATGCATGAATTTTGTGCACTGTGTCTCTAGCAGAATCAGAACAAAGAAATAAGTGCAAATCTTTGAGACCTACACAGTCTTAGGATGTGTAAGGTTAAGACTTCTTAGGTATAACATCAAAGGCACAAATGACAAAAGAAAAATACAGATGAGTTGGGCATATCAAATTTAAAACATTCTATGCTTCAAACACACAATATAGAAAGTAAGAAGACAATGTATAGTATGGTAAAAAAAAAATTGAAAATTATGTGTCTGGAAAGGAACTTGCATCCAGAATACATAAAGAATTTTTACAATTCAAAAATAAAAATAAAAAATAAAAAATTTTAATTAACAAGAGATTTAAACAGATCTTTCTCCAAATCAGATACACAAAATGACCAGAAAGCACATAATCCCTACTATGTTGTTACAGGACAGAGGCCAGCCTGGAGCTGGTTTGCCTCAGACCAGACTGTGGTGTGTAGGTCCTTCACTTTGTGTAGGAAAGATTTCACAGCATAAGTCCATATGGGTTTGAGATCATGTTCATTAAAGCTGGGGACAGTGAAACAGAGGAAGAAGTTAGGATGGAAGGAACAACTGGGAGAGCCTCGGCAGTGTGTTGCTTTGGCTCTCTGGAAATGTTACAGGAAAGAAGTGAGCCAGGGTGGGGCTATGGTGAGCTCACTGGGAGTGAAGGTCACAGTGATAGAAGTGAGCCAAGGCCGGGCTGCTTTAGTGCACTGGGAAGTCAGGAAAAAGGGAGCCTTGACGACAGAACCTCGGGATGAGCCCAGGTCAAGCTGTTGCTGCCCATTTCTCCCCTGGTTGCAAGCTTCATGGGGACCCTTGGAAATAAAAAGTTCATGCCCAAGAAGGGGCAAGGGCATGAGACCCCACATTGAGTCTTTGTCTCCAGGGCTTTTTCTGCAGGTGAGAATCTCAGGGGAGGATTTTAGCAGAATACTCACCAGCTCTCCAGGTGCATTTTAATATGTTGATGTATCAAAATGAGAGTATAGGGGAGTTTGGGATTATCCTTTGGTTTGTCTTACTTTCACCTTAGGTATGTCTAGCCTTAATGGGATTTTTGTTATTTATTCCCCAGCTTCACCTGTCCTTGAGTTTAGCGGGAGCAAATGACATTTTTGGTGGGTTTTTTTCTCTATTTTCCCAAGCCAGGGTGTTTTAAGCTAAGTATTCTCTGGTTAGGGAGGAAGGTATGAACCATTTGCTTTCAAGTGTCCTTGATTAGGGAAGATTAAGTTTTTGCTATTTACAAGCTAACTGCAAGCTGCTCAAACTGTTCGGCCTTGTTTCATTTTCTCACCTCAGTTTCCCCATTCCACTCATCCAGAGATTTTCCTAGCTTCTTATCATCCTGCCACAATGTAATATAATTCAGCCAGAAATTGGAATGAAGTGTTGATACAATCCACTTCATGGATGAATCTTAAAAACATTATGCAAAGTAAAAGAAGCCAGCAAAACAGTCATATATTGTATGATTCTACTTATATGAAACTGGAGGCCCAATGCACAAATTCATGTACTAGTGGGTCCCTTGATCTGGGCTGAGGGATCAGGCCTAAATTGGCTCTCCAGCATCCCCAGAGAGGTGTTGGATTATGAGAGGGCACAAGTCAGGCTGAGGGACCCCATTGATGCATGATCGGGGCTGAGGAGAGATTCAGGAGATTGGCCATCCATGAAGGAACCACAGGAGGACTTCAGGGCATGTCCAGTTGGTCTTGTCCAGTCCCAATAAGCAAAATCCCAGCAGCAAACTAACCTACCAGTTGGAGTGTCTTCCCCCTGTGGTCAGTCCACGTCATAGTAACTAGTTGACCAGTCAACTGTCTGTCCTCTGGTGGTCAGTGCACATTATAGTGAGTGATTGAGGGGCCTTAGCATATCATTAGCATATTTTGCTTTGATTGGTTGAACAGACGACTGAACACTTAGCATATTAGGCTTTTATTATATAGGATGATCATAATAGATAAATCTATAGAGACAAAACAAGACTAAGTTTTACAAGGCCTAAGGTGGGGGGAGTCTGAGGCAGAGAGGAATGTTGAAGGACTACTAATAGGCAAAATGCTTATTTTTGAAATAATGAAAATCTTATAGAATTAGGGAGTGGTGATAGTTGCAAAACTTTGGGAACACATCAACAACTACTGGATTGTATACTTTAAATGGCTGATTTTCATGGTATACTAATGTTTCCTCATTTTAAAAACTTTTAAAAATGTGAAGGATGGAAAATATAGTATTTGTCAAAAAAAAGTTGTTATGGCTATATCACTATAAAATAAAGTAAATTTTATAGCAAAGAATGACACCAATAATTCTCAAAATTCAATAATAAGAATAAATAACCCAATTTTAAAATCTGATGGGGGGGGAATTAGAATTGACATTTCACCAAAGGATGAAATAGATGGAAATAAGTATATGAAAAGATGCAAAATAATTTTAATCATTAGGCAAGCAAACATTAAAATGAAATAGCATAAGTATTTACTGAAATGAAATAGTGTAAGTATTTACTGAAATAACTTAAATAAGACAAGCATATTAATATGTTCAACAGGCTGTGGAAGAAGTAGAACTCTCATAGAGTGCTGATGAGAGTATAAAATTATACAACCACTTTAGAAACCAATTTGGCAGTTTCTTAAAATTTAAACATAAACCTACCATACGCTGCATCTATCTACTACTAGTATTTATTCAAGAGCAATGAAAACCTATGTCCTTACAAAGATGTGCGCATGAATATCCATAGTACTAGTTTGTCACAGTCAAAGTTAAAAACCACTCCAATGTTCATCAACAAGTAAATAGACAAATCAACACATTCTGTGTGACCCCATTTATATAAATTTCTAGAAAATGCAAATTAATCTATAGAGAAAGAGAGTATATTAGCAGTCAACTAGGAAGTAGTGGGCAAGGTGACAGGGATTGGAGGCAGGGAGGACATGTGGATATTTTGGAGTTGATTAATATGTTTATTATCTTGATTGAGATGATTGTTTCATGCTGTATACTAGTATATGTGTTAAAAGGGAACAAATTGGCCCTGGCTGGTGTTGCTCAACGGTTAGAGCATTAGCCCACCCATTGAAGAATTGTGGGTTTGATCCCTGTCAAGGACACGTACGTGGGTTGTGAGTTCAATCCCTGGCCCTGATTGGGAGGCAACCGATCAACGTGTCTCTCTCACATAGATATTTCTCTCTCTCTCTTCCTTCTCTCTCTCCGTCTCCTTTCCCCTCTCCCATTCTCTCTAAAAATCAATGGAAAATATATGCTCAAGTGAGGATTAATAACAACAAAAAGAACAAATTGTATACTTTAAATATGTGCAGTTTATTGTACTTAATTTACAATTTAATAAAATAGAAAAATGTGGACTCATTCCCAGAACCCTCTGTCCCTATTGTCACTCCTTCTTCCATCCCAGAAATGCATCTCTAATAACATGCTTATTCCCTTATTTCCTTTTCATGGCAAAGTAGAGTCCACAAATCATATAATAAAATGTTTCATACAATCCTCAGGGAAAAGATTGGGAAAAAGGAAAATCAGATTTGCCTTTCAATATATAATGTGTGGGATACTTAGTTAATCACACATTCTATAAAATATGGAGAAATAGCCAGGCCCTGGCACCAGCCATGGGAAAAGCATGGAGCACAAAGACATGGATGGGATACCGCCTTCTTCATAGAGCAGAGATGGAACAGTTGTGTTTTCCAAAGATGTTCTCTTTTATTGTGATTTTGATACTCTTCCCTTTAGAAGGTGAAGCCTGTGTTATCACCCCTTGAATTTGGCAAGCTTTTGATGAGAGCTGAGGTACACAATGTGACCTCTAAGGCTAGTAATTAAAATTCATACAGCTTCTGCCTGATTCTCTTGGGGCACCGCTGTTGGAACCCAGGCACTATGCCGTGAGGAAACTCAAACGGCCACAGGGAGAATCAATGTCTAGGTGTCCAGGTCAACAGGCCCATTAAGATTCCAGCTGACAGTAATGTCAACTGCGAGTCATGGGAATAAATGAGCCTTTGGATAATTTTAGTTCTCCAGCCATGTAATCTCCCCTACAGAAGTCCCAGCTATTGTGGAACAGGGGCAAGCTGTTCTGATAGGCCCTTTCAACACACAAAACCAACAGAATATATTAGCATAATAAAATGGTTGTTTTATGTCTCTCTTTTTAGGTTATATACTTATACAACACTAGTAATTGGAACAGGAAGCCAGAAAAACATTTTCTTCATTAATTCCCATCCATACAAGTCTATCATTATTGCCAACATTCTCAAAATTGCTGTTAAGATCTTTCATTCGGAGGAAAACCAAAAATGTCATGCTCTATAACATGTTTCTGAAAACACTGGGTCCATGAAATCCATTGGCGAGAGTGTGACTTCAATATATTGAAGTTATGGCAATGAATTAACATAGAAATCAAACTGGATGCTTTCTATTTAAATTGAAAACCACACACTCTTATAGTAAGAAATCCCTAAAATGAATTCATTAGTAAAGCTAATGTTTCTTGACCCATAAGAATATTTTTTTCAGTGCCATTATTTTATTAATTATCATAGAATTGGAAATGAAGAAAGCAGACAAAAAAATCAGCATTCTTAGTTTTGGTGAACTATAACATTTTATAAAAAATTTAACTTATTTGCTCTAAAATGTTTACCAGCATAGGCATAGTTAAGTTGAAAGTTCATAGATGTCACTTTGATTTTCCAGCTCAGGGTAAAATCACATAGTATTCAAAAACTAAAACCACAAATTTCCAGCTTAGTTTAACATACATTTACTGAGTACCTACTAAGAAGATGGCAGCAGATGACTCCATGTCCTTGTTCATATTTCCACAAATATCCTAATATCGATTTTCTGTGTGGATAGGGGAGGGAGGTGAGAAGAAAGTCCACTGAAATTAATGGAATAATACAGTCTCTGGCAGGGCCTTAAGGAACCACTCCTAGCTAGTTGCAATCTACCCAGAATAAAGGGTACAGTTTTTTAAAATCAACTGTTAAGTAAACATTTGAGCTAATGGCTTCTCTAAGACTCCTAATAGTTTCCCGGGACTGATGGAACTGACTGGCTATTTTTGGTATTACACAAATCCTTCATTCTCCATGCCTATATGGTTTCATTTTAATTTATGCAGCCTTCCCAAGCTAATGGAAAGAAAGGCATCACAGTTCTTAGAACCATTTATGCCAAGTATCATAAATAAATTTATCAATATCTTTTTTTTCCTGGAACAAAAATAGCAATGTGTTAGAAAGAGCATTAGATGAGAGAATTGAGATATATATAGTTCAAATATTGTCACCAACCAGCTCTGTGACCTACGAGAAGGCCTCCTCTTCCTCACTTTTGTCATAAATCTATGATTCTAAGACCTGACTGTGCCCCTTTGGAAAATAAATGTGCTAATTGTCTAAGCTTTCACAAAATTAGAAACATCAAGTTTCATTTGCATTTTTTTGTTGTGAGACTATGAGTCACAGATTTTAATTCCTGACACAAGTAAGAGAACATCTGAGCTGAACAAGTGTGTTTTGAGACTTTCCAGCTCCCAGAGAAGCTGCTGACATTTGGTAAATCACTAGAGAGCTAAAAACCCAGAAATAGTTTTCACTTTACTGCCATGATTATTGAGCCACATGGCTTTTAACTGCAATGGTTCTTGGCCTTGATGATTTAGTTTGAAAGAAGAGAAGAGAAAATAAACTATCTTTTTTTCTGGAGAGGGAAAAAAAAGAGTTATTGGAAGTTTTAAAAAGAAATCTGTCAGACAGAGATAATTTTCCCAAGATCATCCAGGTAGTAGAACTGGGAGCTGAATCTAGATCTTTCTGGACACAGAGTTTATTTTTCACTCTCAATACAAAATGACATTGGCTAAGTATTGGGATAAACATTAATCTCAATACAGTTTTCTTTCTTCAAAATATCTCATTATCTCCCTAAATTCCCTAAATTATTAACATGATTTATTTATTATATCAACTCACTGATATGATATGCTGACCATTAAAATAATAATTGCTATAGGAGAGCATAGTAAGCATTTACTTATGCCCATTTTTCATTTCTATATGCATTTTATCAAGCATTTTTCAATGGAAAATATAAATGTATGTTGGGTAAAGATTCTTTATCAAGTGATGAAGGGACACAGAGATGTCCCTGGACTAGAAGAACTCATGATCTAGGGGGTGCCAATAGAAATGTAGATCATTTCTCTGCAACTGGTCACAATGAAAGGTCTATAATGGAAGGATATGGAAAGTGGTGGATATGGGAAGTGGTGCAGGGACACCGAAAAAAAGCCAAAGAAACTTTTAACTAAATGAGGGCAGGGGCCATTGGAGTATTGGAATGGATGTTGTCAGTTTCCTCATGAAGAGAAGAAATGCTAAAAAGAGAATGTATTATTCAGTAGTAAAGAAATGGCCCTCTCAAACTGAATATTTTGAGAGTATAACCAATAGACAACTTACAAAGTATGGGCAGGTGTAGGGACCCACAAAGGGCAATGCAGTGTCCCAGGACTAGTTACCACCCCAGAGTTGAAGGAGTAAAAGGGGAGATTGGTATGCAAACGCAAGACAGAGAAGACCATCTGATAGGAGCCGAGCCCCAGGTCAGGGATGAAGCCCACTGTTGATGACTGCACTTGGAGAGAGACATGGGACTAGCCTCACTCTCCTCCTTCCCTCCAATCTCCTGCTAGTGCTCTCCTTGGCCAGACCCAGTGAGAAGTCAGAGAGCAAAGGAACTAGTTGATGTAGTTTGAAAAACCAGGATAGAAAGGAAAGCAGAAATTGAATCAGAATGGACACAGAGAAAACAAGCAGCCAGGAAAATAGGGACATAATTTGTAAACATTCTGTGTAGTGAAGACATAGGGCAGAGCTCTGGGTACAACTCTTGCCCCTGAACTCGAGCTTTGCAACTGTGTGAGCCACAAGTTGATTTTAAAAAAATGAGCAAGGATATGGCACTTTTGAATTTATGCTTGAGGCTGATAATCTTATCTGTATACCTCTTGGAAAAGACATCACCTTTCTGAGGAAACAATATAGAGGAAATAATGACCCATTAATATATCTTACAACCCTCTGTTGAATGGGAAAGAGAATAATTCATCAGCTATGTTCCCACCACATAAATATACGTAGGTAGAAAGGCTGCAAACAGAACTACCACATCTAAAAAGAAGTGGTGCAATTATTGTATATTTGGAAAACTAAAAATACACTTTTCCCAGAAACCAAAAATAATAACTAAGTGAAAATTACAGCAGAGAATCAGACCTTAGAGATTGTACTAGTTTCAGATGATGTTTAATTTAAAGTTTTGCTGTTTCAAGAAATTCACAAGAACCAATCAATGTTACAACAGTCTAAAGTTCTTACATAATGCTTTACTTCTCAAAAGGTCTTCTTGTCATTTTTTTCTTTCCCATATTCATGTACTAGTAAAAATTTTGATGATTTAATAATCTACTAGAATTTTAAGCTTACAAAATTTAAAAAGTATAACTCCAAGATGACAGAAAGGCAGGGCTCCTTTCCATTTAGGGCCAACACACCTCTTAATCAATGACCAGTTCTATTCTGGGAGCTTAATTGCTTAGAAACTGGACTCAGTGTATTTCAGAAGATAGAGTCTCACTGTCTAGGAGTTCATTTTCTTTCACAGTGATCAGATTAACCACACTGCAACAAATGTGGCTCTATGTGTTCTCCAAGAAGATAGATTAAACAAACTCATCCAAACAAGGGCCCTCTTCCCATCAAGTGTGAGTCAGATGAGCACTGTGTAAAGACCTGAGGAATGTGCAAATATCCAAAAGAATTCAACAAATGTCTTCAACTAGCTGGGCTCAGTTATATACAAGCAGGAAGAAATTTTATTTCTCTTCTTCACTCTCTTCAAATTGTCACAGGGGAATCTCCCTTCCTCACCCTGATAGTGGAAGCACCCATACATTTTTCTAGGCATTCTGGGTACTAATAAATAAATATTAAAAAATAACTGATAATAAGGTTTTAAAATTTCCATTTGTCATTTCATCTATGGCTTCTTCCATTCCTTACCAAACATCCACATTCAAAAACCTGGAGTAGAAGTTTTTCTTCTCCTTTTATGTTCTTCCCCACTCAGGACCTGTTTGTGCTGGGTTGAGGCTGCAGGAGTCAAAATAAGTAAGGGGACAAAGACCATATGATGTAGTGTTGTGGTACTCAGGGATTGGTATAGAAGATACTCAATGTATCTTCTCCCACATGGCTGGAGGTGACTAGTGGTTGCTATGGGGCTGTGACTATCTTTTGTCTAACTATTATTAAGCTCTGCCAATGGAGATGCCACTCTGGTTTTTAGTATGCGGTCTCCTCAGCTAAAAATCCAAGACCAGAAAAGTCCCATTTAACATCCTTTTACATCATTAAAACTGCCTGTGTGCTGAGGAGAGGGGAAGGGAATTGAAGCTGTAAGATATAATGACAACAGCCTTGCCTTTGGCATCAGAACATGTGAACTCTTTCCATGGAATAGTTAGTGGCTGGCATTCATCTGACAAGGCCCTAGTCCTTCATCTCTGTTCTGTATTTGGTTAGATAACAAGATCTCAGAGTTCTTTCCCATGTCTAGTGTACTATTTTCCTATGAAATTGTTACTACAAATCTTATATAGTCTAAAGTATTAGAAATGTCCCAACCCACACAGCAGGAATTCCACAAAGTAACTCTGTCTTTACCCTATCAGAACCCATGTCCAGCCAAATGTAGAACATGAACTCATCAAGCCAAGGAATTTGGAATTCTTGCTGTTTCTAAAATATGTGTGCCTACCTCATCCTGCCTGGCCTTCACAAACACCATTTATCATCAGTATTTTCTTTCCCATGTTCTGCTATATTTATGTGGATTTTTTACCTGATACCTTTTATATGTATTTTCAAAATGTATCCAAACCAGATTCAGAAAATAAAAATCTCTCCTTATGGACTCAGGCTGTCAGAAAATATAAAACTTTTCAATGCTCAGACACCAGGGTTTTCTGACCTGACACTGTCAAACCTTTTCTATCTGCCTCAATATCCAATTCTACCTTTATCCAATTGTAATTTAGTAATTATCACAATAGGAGAAAACTGACAGTTTGTTGAATTATATCTTCTTAATTGCTAATTTAAGGAGCTTCATGATAGAAGCATGATTTTTTTTCCTCAAGAAAGAAAATGGGTCAAGGTACTTACTAATGGCATTAAGATGGTGCCAAGTAAAGACAAGCCTTGAGATATGTATAAGATTCCCACTGTGAGGGTTTTTTATTAAATCTGATTATAGCTCATGTGTCCATGCAGCTATTCTTAAATATCACTAATCCCTTGTAATAAAATAGATACCACAAACATATTGGGAAAATTTCCTTAGCCACATAACTTCAGGCTACGTTATATACAAAATATACAAACCAAAAACAAATGTACCAATCTTTTGTCAAAGGAAGCATTGTGGGGCATTAAACCACTCCTAACCACCCAATTAAGTAGTTGTGGTTCATCTGTGTGACTTTTAAGTAACTTATTTCACTTTGCTAAGCCATAATTGATACCTTCTTCAATTTTCTCATCAATTTTTTCATTTAACACAGTTGTTGCAGCAACTTCCTCCATTGAATTGTGATGGCATCTTTGTCAAAATCAGTTGGCCATACCATCATCTAAAAAACAAGATTAGCAAATGCTGACATGGATGTGAAGAAAAGTGAACCCTTGTACACTGTTGCTGGGATTGTAAATTGGTGCAGCCACTATGGAAAACAGTATGGAGATTCCTCAAAATTAAAAATAGAACTATCATATGACCCACCAGTTCTATATCTTAGAATATATCCAAAGAAAACAAAAACACTAAGAAGATATTTGCATCCCTATGTTCATAGCAGCATTAATTACAATAACCAAGGTATGGAAATAACCCAAGTGTCCATTATCAATGGATGAATAGATAAGGAAGTTGTGAGATTTGTACACACACACACACACACACACACACACACACATATTTGAATATTATTCAGCCATAAAAAATGAGGAAATTCTACCATTTGCAACAACATAGACTTCAAAGGCATTAAACTAAGTGAAATACTTCAGACAGAGAAAGACAAATACTGTTTGATATCTCATATATGGAATCTAAAAAGAAAACAAATCAAACTCATATAAAAGAGATTAGGCATGTGATTACCAGAGATGAGGGGTGGGGGAAATTTGAGGAAGATGTTCAAAAGGTACAAATTCTCAGTTAAAAAAATAAATAAGTGCCCAAACCGGTCTGGCTCAGTGGATAGAGCGTCAGCCTGTGAACTGAAAGGTCCTGGGTTCGATTCCGGTTGGGGGCATGTACCTTGCTTGCAGGCACATTTCCACTGTGGGATGTGCAGAAGGCGGCTGATCGATGTCTCTCTCTCATTGATGTTTCTGACTTTCTA
The DNA here is from genome assembly GCA_011751065.1 of Lasiurus cinereus. Lineage (NCBI taxonomy): Eukaryota > Metazoa > Chordata > Mammalia > Chiroptera > Vespertilionidae > Lasiurus > Lasiurus cinereus. The sequence goes on from JAAGEH010002534.1 coordinate 35,145,249, forward strand.
TCTCTCTCCCTTCATCTCTGTAAAAAAATCAATAAAATATATTTTTTTAAAAATAAAATAAATAAATAAGTGCTAGGGATGTAATATACATTATGATGGCGATAGTTAACACTACTATGTAGAAAAGAAGTTAAGAGACTAAATTCTAGAAGTTCTCATCACAAATAAATTTTTTCTTTTGTTTTCTTTCCTTTTTTCTTTTCTTTATATCGGATCTATATGAGATGATAAATGTTAGCTGAACCTAGTGCAATAATCATTTCACAATATATAAATCAAACCAAATGCCTTAAATTTATACATTGATGAATATCAATTATTTCTCAATAAAACTGGGAAAAATCAATTTGTTGTATAAGTGTAGGACTAAATATTTTGGCTGTATTCTATACATATATACATATATATATCAACAATTTTCAACTAGTTTGCTGTGATACACTGGTGTGCCACAAGAATTTTTAAAACATGCAATACTTGATTATTCAGTTGGGGCATTGACCTATTTTTCCCTTAGATTATCAAATTTAAAAAGAAAGTCAAAACAACAATAATGATCTGGTGTGAATGAATCAAAATTATACCTATTTTTTTGTTGGATTGGTAAAAAATATAATATATATTTTTGGTGTACCACAGAATTTTAGTAATTAATTTATGTGCCATAAAATGTAAAAGGTTAAAAATCGCTGATCTATATGATAATGTTTTTGATACCATAAATTTAAAGTCTTAAAATCAAGTAGTCTAAGTCCTCTAATTTTATTATTTTTGCAAGATTATTTTGACTATTCTAAGTCTTTTGAATTCCCATATAATTTTTAGAATTATCAATTTTGCACCGCAAATGCTATATTTTAATCGTGTTGTATATATAGATGAAATGAGGGAGAACTGATACCTTGACAATAGTGAGTTTCCCAGTCCATGAACAACATTTCAGAGTTTTCAGTAAAGCAATCTTTGTAGGTCTTTTGTTAAATTTTTCCCTAAGAATTTTAAGATTTATGCTATTGCAAATGATTTTAAAATTTTTTTCAATTACTTGTTACATTTATAGAAATATATTTCATTTTGGTATATTGACCATGTATCCTGAGAATTTGCTAATTCTAGTGGTTATTTTGCATTTTCCTGAAGGTTTCTGATATACATAGACATGGTAATTGTTCAGAGGATGTAATTTCTTCTGAGAGTTATGAAAGAAGGGTATGTTGCAGGCCTCTCTCCTTGGTGTATAGTTAGCCATACTTTTCTTGTATCATCACATGATCTTCCCTCTGTGTATGTCTGTGTCCAAATTTCATCTTCTTCTCAGGGTACCAGCCCTACTGGATTTGGGTCCACCATAATGACCTCACTGTAACTTAATTATTTCTTTAAAGACCTTATCATCTAATATAGTCCCATTCTGAGATATAGGGGGTTAAGACTTCACCATACAAATTAGGTGGGGACATGGAGGGGTACATATAACTTAGCCCATAATCGTGATGCATTATCTATTTATATGTTACTGAATTCTATTTACTAATCTTTTGATGAAATCTCAAAAAACAAACTAGAACTATTTCTATGCATGAGGAATATTGGCCCATAATTTTAATTTCTTCATCTTCTTAGGTGATCAATCCCCTTTTAACTCTTATATTCAATAATGATTCAATGCTGAGGAGAATAGTTCTGTGAAATAGAGAACTATCATGTTTTGCTCAGCAAACAGTCATTAATAACTACTATGTGCCAGTATCTGAGCAAATAAATTCTTTGTTCACAAAGTGCTCACAGGCTAACATGGAGAAAGCTACTGGCTCAAAATGTTATCCTGTCAAAATAGTGAAGTAGAAGACAACATTGAGAACCAATTCAGATTGCAAAAATATGAGGATAACAATATTAAAATAATTATGAATAAGAAAATAGAGATGGAGGCAAATTCCTGAAGCTCCGAGGGTAAGACTCAACCAACAGGACAGACAGATGATGAAACACATGTAGAAACTTTGCAGCCTTGCTCCTGTGATTGAACACCTTCATGTTCGTGTGTTTTCTAATCTCACTCACCTCCAGTCTGCAAATTCACTTATTCTTCAGTGCCTCCTTCTTTTTGGGGGTTCTCCCTATGTTCCCCAAGAGGAAGAACTGCCACCACTAACCTATCTTTTATTATGTGCATATTGTCTTACTGCTACAAGAAATGAACTCTTTGAGGAAAAGCTCTGTCCATTTTGTCTATATGTGTCTCTCAGAATCTAGGACATGGTGGAAGCATAATAAATTGAAAGCAAATTCTTCATTTCCTTACCAGCAGTGGTTATCTGGTCTACATTTGGATCTGTTTTACCCACTCTTACATTCTACCAAGACATTAACTCTCATTTCATTACAAGTCCCTGAGGCTCAGTGGAGGACAACCTAACCTTGACAGCAAAAATATAGCCACTCTTACTAGACAATGTGAATCTCTTCTCTTCAAATTTCTAAGTCTCCTTTTGACTAGATTATAGTTCCTATATTCAAGACACTTAAGTAAATTTCTAGTTGTGGCAACAACACATTTGCAAAACTATATTTTTTCATATTTTTTATAGATCTCAGTTTTTCTTGTGATACCTATACATAGGTAAGTCCATACTTTATTATGGTCAAAAGCACCTACCTTTGATTTCTCACCTTAATGTACTGGATAATCAAATCGCCTGGAGTTAGCAGTGGTTCAAGGTACTGACAGCCCAGAAACTCAGTAAGGGAGAAGGATGCCTGGTAACACAAACCAATCTCCAGGAAATAGCTGCATAGCATCTGTCTACCAGGTGTGAATGGCAGTCATGGCTTATTCAGAATAGAAATAGATTTTCAAATAGAAATTGATTTTCAAATCTCAATGTATCATCCTATGAGATGGGTGTGTGGCTTATTGTGTTGTCTTTGAAAAGTGATTACTTTTGAAGACATAGCTGAAGAAAACTCAAAGTAATTATGTTTTGAAATGAAGTCTTAGCCAGGAAACTTGATTTGGCATCAAGAGTCATTATCCAGAGACTGGCTCCCAGATTATCTTTTTCTGTTCACTAGACTATTACGTTTCAAGTGACTGACTTTGGATGCCACGGTGTCTATCTTGTCTGTCCTTTAACTCCTGTGGTCTGAGAGAGTGACTGCATCTTCCAAATCTGTAGCCAGAAAGATTTGGGACTAGGGTGGCCTAATCTGTTCAAATAGCAGCAGTGATAATCACAGAACATCTGTTTCTTTTATTGATGTTATTACTAACCAGTTGTCTCATTTTGAGATTTAAAATATTTATTAAACCTGTTTCTGTTGTAGAAAAGTCCCCATAATATAAACACCTCATAGGAGGTAAAGAGGTGTTTACAGTATACCATTCTAGCCAGATACATTTGACCAAAAATGTTTTTCATGAAATATTGTTTGAGCTTATAGCAATTCACTAGTTGAATATATAAGTCATAATATTAATATTCATCAAGCAGGCTTGGGTCACGAAGGGCTCAGGTGTCACAACTTCAAGGGCTTAGCTACTGAGTTTTTGGTTTATAGACCAAATGGGAAATTCTGTGAGTGCCAACATTCTAGATAATGTTAGAAACTAGATTTATCTCAAGTGAGAACAAGCAGAAGAAAGCAAGATTTTTGTTAAATCTTATTTGAATAAGAGAGAGCATGGCCATCGACATAGAAGACAATAAAAGCCAAATAAAGCCCTGCCAGGGTTTAAACAAGAAAACCTTTTCTATCCTCCTTGGGCAAGTTCTAGAGAGGACAAAGCCAAATGTTGTACTTCTTTGGAGAGATAGGATAGATGAAACAAAGACTTTCGTTTCAGGCAGACTTCGGTAAAGGCTAAGCTCCATCACTAGGTCCAGCTGTGCGACACAGGTGTGTTTGTGTGTAAGGGCAGATCTGGAGGAGTAAGTATCACCTAAAGCAAGACCTAATAGATTTGCACAAGTTTTCCAAAGAAAGAAAGAAAAAGAAGAATTTCTAAGCAAAAGGAACAATACAGTTGAAGTCCTGAAACCAAAAGAAGTGGCATGCTTGAGAAAGATTAGTTTATGAGAGAAGGACAGAACTGAGGGAGGAGATTAAATGGGTCGTGACAGACGCCCGGAATGTTGGACTTCATCTGAAGATCACTAGGCTCCAGCAGAGAGAAATGACATAGCTACGATATGGTAGGTGACTGAAGTGGCTAGGTTCGCTACGTGGATCCTTAGATGCTAGGGAAAGGAGAGACAAATCAAGAATGGTGTCCAGTTTTCTGGATTAGGCAATTCAATGAGTGGAAACAAAAGTTGTAGCATAGATAATGAGTCTAAGAGGCAAAGTTGTAATCAAAGTCCAACATGGCTATCAGATACCAAAGTGACAGCAGTTCATGACAATGGTAGCAGAAAGATACTAACAAATTAACCAATCTTTTTCAACCACATGTAAATATCAGCTGTTCATCAATAACTTTAAATAACAAGAAAAATGCAATAGTGTCAACATTGAAAATTTTTAATAAAAAAAGAAAAAAGAAGAAAACTGCCCTCACAATGCTTTATTTATTGTCACTCAAATTAAATAATTTAGATAATGGGGTCAGGTTAGAATCCTTCTGAAAAACTATCGGCCTCATCAGGCATCTAGAAAATATTTGCAACACTATAGAATATTTTAGAAGCAAAGTGTCTGCTTTGCTTCCTTAGCACAAGAAATCCGCAAAGCCTGGAAAAACACAGCTTCCCCAACCAGAGTGCTGCACTACTCACAGGGTGGGGGTCGCTGACAATAAAAAACAAATTTCAGGCACTGGTTGTCAGACTTAGTGATAAATAGTCAAAGGGAGGATGCTGAGACTTTCAAAACAGAACATTGTATTGGGGCTCATGATGACTGCAATTTCTACAGGGTTTTGGATTTAATGAGAAACAGCTTCTTAAAGCCTTTGTTTATTTTTATAAGTGGCTGTTTAAACATTTGTGAGGTGAAGAGCTAGGAAAAGGCCCACCCCCTTCCTGTGCAGTACTTCTGCTTGTGGGCTTCAGGGAGGGAGTACTATGGGAAAATTAGAAAGAACATAAAGCTGGCCTGCTTCCCACCACTTTACTTTCCATGACTGTTTTGTGACAAGAAAGATTCAGGCTAGATGTATGTGTTGCAGCCTTATTCAGAGTCCCTAAACAATTTCTAATATATATGGTTTCTTTGTTTTCCTTTGTCCATAATTCTACTGTTTGGTCTTTTGATGTTTTTGAGGTTATATTTTTTATTTCTCTCACTCAGGCACCAAAGATGCCACCAGGATTTTTTAAATGCCTGCTCCTTTTATCATCAAGCCTTAACATCAAGCCATGCTTAGGCATGGCTGGTGCTGGTACTGTGTGCACTCCTTTTCTGCACAGCAGCCCACCAAATTGTCTCCAGCTACAGTCATATCAAATTACACCAGCGAAATAGAGTGAAAATGACTCAGTCCCCAGCCAGAGCACCTTCATTGAAGATGCCACCCTGTACTTAGTAGACATTTATTTATCAGGTATCAAACCCCAAGGAAACATTCTTTATGTATTATGTTTAGCAAGTTATTGGAAAACACACTTATGTATTACATTGCTTTTTAGAAACATTAAATGTGACCACTTCACTGAAATGCAATATTTAATAATCATATTACTTATAGCATCATACAGTAACTTTTATCAGTGATACTGGCGATTTTCTTTCCTTCACCACCCACTGCCATATGAGAGCTCTCTCTACTGCAACTAATAATCAAACCCAAAGGATTCTAATTGTAGGATGAGAGAACCTCAGGTAAACGATCAACTCGCTAGTAATTCTTATTGCCTGAAAAACATGTTGCTGGCAATAAATCTATAAGCAAAGTCCAGATCTACATTAGCAAAGTGAAGCAGAGAATTAAAGAAATTATCTAAATAATTCATCATGAGCCTGGGGTAGGTGGCTGAATTACTTAAATGAATATTTTAGGGGGAAATGCATTTTTTGGTAAAAGGTTTTTGAAAACTCTTTCTTGGCTAATTGCACATAAAAGAAGAAAATCATTATAATGATGAAGTCCATATGTATATGGAAGGTATCTCCTCCTAGAGCTTTGCTTTGAAAATGCAAAACTATTTAAAAAATGTCACTGTTTTTTGTATTTGTCATCACTTCACCATTCAACATGTAAATGAACAATTTAAAAAAAATAAGAAAAGAATATGAAACCTTAAAAAAAGTTACTGTGGTTTAGAATTTTTGGTGTTTGGCTCAAAAAACTGAAATAAAAATAAAACTGAGGAGGATCAAACAGTCACTCGGAGTGCAACCCTATCCACTGTTCTTCTGAAAGTCTATAATGTACAGGCCTCTAGTTGTCATTTCCTTCCCTGCAGTCATCCAGCTGAGCCCAAGGTCACATTTACCCAGCCTGCAGGAGAGAGGGAATTTTGAAAGTTTTTTAAGATGGCATGTCCCTCCACTTTATTCAATGCTCAGCAAATCTCAGAAGGAAAGTTTTCATTGCTCTGTTTCTATATTCCTGTCATACAGTGTCTTGGTGTCATGTTCTTAAACTGTCCAGGAGGATGCAGAGTAGAGAAGCATGCTCTCTCTCTGTTATCAGAGAGCCTCCCAAGTCAAAGGGGGCTCTCTCCTCTTCAGTTCTTGTTAGCTCATGAGAAAGAATCAAAACAAGCGACAGACAACTGTGTTGAATCAAAGCAAGTGAATTTATTAAGGAAGAAAAGCACATTACGAGCAGGCAACTCAGTTGGTCTGAGCACATCACCTGGTGGGGGTTCAAGGATTTTATATATTTTTGCTCCTATAGGTTTCAAGGTTCCCCTTTTACATTGTTGAAATTTTTCCCAGAATTTATGAGAATACCTGGTGATTTTATCTTGGCAAGTTCCAAGATTGCTGACTTCTTTGTTCAGTGTGTGAGATAAACTCTCCCCTTTTTCCCTCTCCCCTTCCCCTTTTCTCTCCCTGGAAGCTATTTATTCTACCACATTTCACCCTCAAGTGACACCATCCAAATACTTTTGGAGCTTTTATTATTTGTTCCCTACACTTCATCTGTCCTTGGGTTTAGCTGGCACAAATGGCATTAGTTGCATCTTTGTTCTTTATTTCCCCAGGCCAGGGTGATTTAAGCTATGTAGTCTCTGATTAGGGAATAGAGTTATAAACCATTTGCCCTCAAGTATCCTTGATTGCAGAAGATAAATTCTTGTGATTCACAAAACTTGCTACAAGCTGCCCAAACTACTTGGCTTTGTTTAATTTTCTTGCCTCTGTCTCCCCACTGCATTTGCTCAAGAATTTTCCTAATTTCTTGCCACATTTCCAAGTAGGAGGACTTCAAATTCTTGCATCTAAAAATGTGGCTTATATATCAGTGACACCAGCACCTCAGGGCCTGTTAGAAATCCTGAGTCTCAGGCCCCACCCATTCCTGCTCATTCAGAATCTGACCCAGATTCCCAGAAAGTTAATGTTTGTGAAGCACTGATCTTGATGATGCTGTGGAGTCAAAAGAGCAAGAGGAAATTTTTGAGCAAACTAGCATACACACACACACACACACACACACACACACACACACAGAGAGAGAGAGAGAAAGAAAAAGAAAATGAGAGAAGGATCACAGAAGGCTGCAGAGTCCAGATCTTAGAGGTCTGAAAAAAAGCTAAAGTAATTCAATCAAACCAGGTTATGATCCCAGCGCCTTGGGCTTGCTGTCTGATGCTTCAAGCCAAGTGTCAACACCTGGGGATCACAGGTGTTAATCATGGCCACAAAGTGCTAGAGGGCCTGTCTGACAATCATCACCTGAAGAGAAACACCTACAACCCTATTGATGGCTTCTTCCCTAAGGGCAGGTCCTGCCCCCAGAGGATGGCCAGTCCCTTGGTATCTTTTAGGGGGATGTGAGCAGGACCAGCAGGTGATAGATGAGCATGCACACTTTTAAATATTTCCTCACCTTAGTTGAGCATGATGAAAATATGCTGTCTCCATAGCACATCTTGTGTTAGCTTTTATTTGGTATTATTGCAGCTGTTAATTTAATTATTTTATTGACTGATAATCACAGAGCTTGCATCCTGAGGATCCTTTATTTTATGGAGAAAACTAACTCCAGAATGAACTACAGATTCCACCTGTGGCGGAAGCCCATTTCCTCTTGTTTTGTCTTCAGAAAAGATAGCAAACTGCTGGCTGGCTTCTTCCATACACACTGAAAGGGCCTGACTGAGTCACAGGAATGCCCTAGTTTCCTGGCAGGCCCACTCCCCTTTCTCAGCAATGTTAAACATGGCCATTTACTGAAAGGGCCAGCTATGTGTGAGGCTCTACACTATTATCTATTAATTTCGTAAGAGATCCAAGTTCCCATTGGTTCTAGGCTCAGTTCTAAATAGGCCACCACTTAATTTCTCTTTCCTCAGTATACCCACCCTGTAAAAGATGACAAACTACCTGACCTGGTGCATATAAGATTTAACTGAATGACCAAATGAGGGTACCCAGAGATAAGGACTATGACTCTTGTGAAGCTTTTGTTTCTACCTAAAACTTTTTCACGCCCCTCTCCCAGCCCCTTCTTCCAAAGAAACCAGAAACAGTGCTGTCACCTGTGCAGAAAAGCAGGTGGTCAGAGCTTCTGCATTTAGCCCAGGGCACTAATTCAGGACCAGCTATCAAACACCTTCTCCAATGCTTGTTTACACAGCCAGCCCTCCCACACATCCAGCTGCTACAGGGCTCTGGCTTTCCCTTCCTAAATGAACTGCACTCTCTTGCTCATTATAAAAACTTGCCAAACCTCATACTGAATTCCAATCCTGTCCTTTACCCCATTAGCCACACCTGCCCAAATTGGCACTGTTGGTAAATCATCCCCAGAGCCCTACTGAGTCATCATCCATTAAATCCTTTACTCACCAGTAGCAAGGGAGTATAATTTATTTGAATGTCAAATACTTTGGTGAAGTCTGACTGCCATTTAACATACCTAATCAATACTTCAAATGCTCTAGGACGAAATTCGAGATTCCCGTTAACCAATCTGGTGACATAAGACTCAGATTCAATAGAATGTTTATTAAATAGTACCTCCCTCTCTGTTGAGCTCCATGCCAAGGCAATTCTCCTATATTATATTCTTTAGTTCCTACAGTAGCCTGGGAGATAAATATTAATACCCTACTTCTACATTTTAAAAAATCACAGAAGCTAACCAAGCTCTCCAGAGTCATGGAGCTACTTGGAAAACCTGAGGTTCTAATCCAAGACTCCCAATTCCAAGTCCAGACTGCTGTCCACAATGCCACAGTTGCCACTGAGAGCAGCATGGAAGAAACATTCGCAGTACTTTTCACTATGAGGCCTTGCCTTTACTATATCCAGGAGCTTTGTAAACGTGTCTTGAGATACTTAAAGAGAAATTTCACTTACTTGACATCTATTTTCCTGTCACTATTTACTTCATACGGGTGAGAACACATGAAGTACTGGCTGTAATGCTTTATAGTGCTCATTTAAAATGACTAAGTGTTATTTCATGTTTGGCAGGGACTAGTATATTTTGTCATCCTCAAAGAATTTTTGGCCAACAAGTTTTATTCAGACCCACAGTTGTTAAATATTAGAGATATCTGAAAAAACATTGAGGTTGGGCTGGTTGAAATATTTAACTGGTGACTGGGTCAACCAATACAGAGGCTCTCTAGTTCTATAATGCCACCAGTGTCCTAAAGTGAAGGAGAATTTAATTTTTGCTCCTCTCAGGACATAGATTTCTGGATATGAATTAAACCTTTCTATTTTAAAGAGGAGCTATGTGTACTAAACTATTCTGCAGGCTTAGCCTCTTCATTCTGTTTAAGAAATGACCTTTTACAAGAGAGAGACAAATGAGTTGTATTCTTTAGAAATTCAACTCAACTATTGGAAACAAAGGACAGACTTCCTTTATTTATTTATTTATTTATTTATTTATTTATTTTTAATTAAATCTTTATTATTCAGATTATTACATTTGTTTCTCTTTTTTCCCCTCCATAGCACCCCTCCACCCAGCTCCCACCCCTCCCTCTGCCCTTAGCTCCCTCCCATTGATCTCATCCATAGGTGTATGATTTTTGTCCAGTCTCTCCCTGTACACCTCTCACCCCTTTCCCCCTGAGAATTATCAGTCCACTCCCTTTCTGTGCTCCTGATTCTATTATATTCACCAGTTTATTCTGTTGATCAAATTTTTAATTCACTTAATTTTTAGATTCACTTGTTAATAGATATGTATTTGTTATTCATAATTTTTTGGCTTTTACCTTTTTCTTCTTCCTCTTCTAAAAGAGTACCTTTCAGCATTTCATATAATACTGGTTTGGAGTTGATGAACTCCTTTAGCTTTTTCTTCTCTGTGAAGCTCTTTATCTGCCCTTCAATTCTGAATGATAGCTTTGCTGGATAGATTATTCTTGGTTGTAGGCCCTTGCTATTCATCATGTTGAATATTTCTTGCCACTCCCGTCTGGCCTGCATCGTTTCTGTTGAGAAATCAGCTGACAGTCGTATGGGTGTTCCCTTGTAGGTAATAAACTGTTTTTCTCTTGCTGCTTTCAATATTCTCTCTTTCTCTTTTGCTCTTGGCATTTTAATTATGATGTGTCTTGGTTCCCCGGCATAGTGAAAATGCTGAGACAAGGGAAGGGATCACAAACAAAAGAAATGGAGGAAAAAAAAAGACTGGATATAGAGTTCAAAACCACACTTATAAGGTTTTTCAAGAATATGCTAGAAAAGTTGGATAAATTTAGTGAGACCCAAGAGGAGATGAAAAAGGACCAACTAGAGATGCAAAAGAGCCAACTAGAGATGGAAAAGGTCCAACTAAAGATGATAAAGGACCAAATAGAAATTAAACATACACTGACTGAAATAAAAAATATTATACAGAGTCCTAACAGCAGACTAGAGAAAGGCAAGAATCAAGTAAAAAAATTGAAATATAAAGAAGCAGACAACATTCAACTGGAAAAGCAAGAAGAGAAAAGAATCCAAAAATGTGAACATAATGTAAGGAGACTCTGGGACAGCTTTAAGCATACCAACATCAGAATTGTGGGGGTGCCAGAAGAAGAGAGAGAGCAAGATACTGAAAACCTATTTAAAGAAATAATGACTGAAAACTTCCCACATCTGGTAAAAGAAATAGACTTACAAGTCCAGGAAGCACACAGAACCCCATATAAAAGGAATCCTTTATTTATTTTTCATGTAAAAGAAATCTGGAGGCAGGCAGATTAGGGTTTATGTGGCAATTCCACCATGACATTGACAGCCCAAATTTCTTCCATCTTTCTGCCAAATTGGTTCTTGCTGGCTGATAAGGCTCCAGGAATTATCCCCACATTCCAAGGAAGCAGGAAGATGGAGAAAGGCAAAAGAAGACTAAACGGTTATTTGTTGCCTCCTTTAGGACCTTCTCAGGTGTCCTTTACCGAGCTTCCTAGCTCCAAAAGAAGCCAAGATTATATTATTTTGTTCCCAGCCAATAAAAACTGGAGTTTCTTACTAAGGGAAAATAAAAGTGAATGGTTATGTAATAGTCAACTAAGAGTCTCTGCCAGTTACCAGGAGATAAAAGACTTCCTCTCTACTTCAAACTCTCTTTGGGTAGATTACAATCATGGATTCACAAGTTTAGGAAGATCAATTAGTTCAACACTTGCATTTGAAAAGAAATTGAGAGACAGAAAAGCCACTGGAACTGGCCAAGGCAGCAAAGGCAGTGAGCATTAGAGCATGGGTTAGAAATGGGTCTCAGTAATTCCAACCTAAAGTGGTTTGACACACCATGTGTCGTTACAACACTGGGCTCTACAAATCCTTTTGTAGTGAGGGTGTCTACACATAACATTTTTTATTTCCATCTTATTGAGAAATAAGGCAGAAAAGCCAAGCAGATTGTTATCAAATACTGGCTTTATTATGATAAAAGTAATAGTGTTACCAGATGGGGACCAGACCCAAAGCCAGGCACCTCTAGCTGCCAGTTGTGTGGGTTCTTAACTTCATGGAAGAAAGAGTTCACGATATGAGTCCAGGTGATTGTGAGAGCACATTTATTGCAGCTGGGGAAGGTGAAATGAAGGAAGGACTTAAGATAGAAGCAGCAACAGGAGAGAGCCTAGGTGGAACTGCTTTGGCTCTCTAGAAGAAAGTGGGCCATCTTGGGCTGCATGAACTCACTGAGAAGTAAAAGCCACAATGACAGAGTGAGTCAACGCAGGGCTGCTGTTAGCTCAATAGAAAGTCAGAGCAAAAGGTGGCCTTGGAGACAGGTTCAGGGGGTAAGCCTCCAGATAGTCCATTGCCTGCTGCTCTGCTCATTGCAAGTCTTGCAGGAACCCTTAGAAGTTAAGAGAAAGACAGCAGAGATTCACAACTAAGGGAGAAAGTCATGGGTGTATTCTAGAGAGAGTGCACACTGGGTCCTTTGTCTAAAGGCTTCTTATCTTTCTTCTGCTGGTAGGAATCCTAGATGTCTTAGGGAAGGGTCTTGACAGAATATTCATTAGCTTTACAAGTGTCTTTTAAATGTGAATTCATCAAAATCTGTGTCTAGAGTGGTCAGGGTTATTTTCTGGTTAGTTTCATTTTTTAAAAAATTGATTTCAGAGAGAAAGGGAGAAGGAGAGAGATTTAGAAACATCAATGCTGAGAGAGAATCATTGATTGGCTGCCTCCTGCAAATCCTCCACTGGGATGAAGTCTGCAACCAGGGCATGTGCCCTTGACCAGAATCGAACCTGGGACCCTTCAGTCCACAGGTTAACACTCTATCATCTGAGCCAAACCAGGAAGGGCTAGTTTTGTTTTTAAAGAATGTCATGGAAGCATCGAAGATAGAGCAGAATCCAGGTAACTCTGCCCTGGGATGGTCTGGAATGTGAAAACCCTTTGCTCGTAAGTGATCTTGATTAGGGAAGATAAACTTTTGTGCTTTATTAGCTGACTGTAAATTGCTCAAATTGTTTGGCCTTGCTTAATTATTTTGTCTCAGTTTCCCTTATTCCACTTGTCAAGAAATGTTGCTGGTTTCTTATTATCCTGCCTCAGGTGGGCAGTGTGGATATACAGCAGTAACTAAAAGAGCTTCCCGCTGTCCTTTTATTAGACACACTTACCCACGTATTCACCAGTTTGACTGCTATAAAGACCACCACCCACTGGGGGACTTAAACAACAAACATTTATTTCTCATAGTTCTGGAGGCTGGAACACTGAGATCAGGGTGCCAGCATGGGTGGGTTTTTGGTGAAGGCTCTCTTCTGGGTTCTGTCCTTTTATAGTCTTCATTTTAGTACAAACACAGAGAAATATCCTGTTTCTTCCTTTTTATAAGGGCATTAATCTCATTATAGGGACTCTGCTCTCAGGACCTAATTAACCTTATTTCCCTCACAAAGGCCACAACCTCCCAACTCCATCACATTGGGGATTAGGAGTTCAACACAAACATTTGATCCATAATGCCCACTCAGTCACAGGCAGCACTTACTGTCCTTGGCCTCTGCCATAAGGTAGCCTCTTGAGAGTGGGGAATGAGAAGAGGGCACTCCATAATCATGTCCCTTGTAGGAAGACCGACTCAGAAAATAAGGGGCAGGGTTGAGCATGTTCTGGCCCTTCTCCCAGTGAGAGAAACCTCTTCTCCACACGTTCAAGAGGAAGCAAAGAAAGACTGGAGATGGTCCTTTAATGGGTTCTTCCAAATGGAACTTCTTCCATCTGAGGTCAGAGAGGGCATCCCTCTCAACACTTACAATTTGTTTACTCTTATCCTTCATCTTTTCTTCTATAACACTGTACACAGCCACCCGAGTGTGCCCTCACTGACTTACTTTGAGATCTACCATGAGGTTGGGTACAAAGGAGTCTGGAAAGTAAGACACAGAAAAGTCAGTGAACTTATTCAAAGCCACACACCATGTTGTGGACAAAGCTGAAACCAGGGCCAAGTATCCAGTCTCCTTTATACTTGGCTGCCTGTCTATAGAACTTCCAGGTTGGACACAGCAAGTGTACACTAACTAGAGACCACCTGGAGCACTAGGAATAACTCCTCAGACTCTTGCTGTATTTACACTGGTGCTCCAGCAGTGAGCAACAGTCTGAGGGTAAAGGATATTCAAGCTTATACTGGTAAAACTGGCTGGTACACTGGAGAATTAACTCAACCAATCAAGACACATTTTTAATTGTCTTCTGGGTGCCAGGCTAGTCCTGAGATAAAGTGGTTAAACACACACAAAAAACAAAACAAAATAAAACTAGCTGAAAGCAGTCATAATCTTGTCAGGAAGACAGACCAGAGAAAATAGTCTCTAATGTGACAAGTGCAATGACAGATGTGTTCAAGAGTGCTAAACAGGGGTGGACACAGGCTGAGGCAGTTGTAAGCATCCAGAAGTGGAAGGTCATGTTTCCTGATAAGCATAAGCTATTTAGAATGGCTAGATCACAAGTGTAAGTGAGTGTGGTAGGAGTAATGGAAGGAAAAGAAATTTCCTAGGGACAGAGTGAAGGTTTAAGATGCACCTACTAAGTAGGCAAACCACAAGGAGCCCCTCAAAGTGATGAGATCATCACAGGTGTCCCCAGAGGCACCTATCACTTGAATAAGAATAAGCCTAGAAACCAACCATTTGAAAATTATTATTTTGAATCTCATTTCAACTGTTCCAGTTCCTGTGATAAATTATTACTGCCAACATCAGCATATATTCATTGATAAGATTGTTTCCCTACCAAATAGTTTTCTTTTATGTGGACACAGATGTGCACTCAGGAATGTTTGTGCTTTCTTCAGATGGATGCTTCTGTTTGCCCTTTCAATATCAGTACTTGGGCTTGGTTTGTAGCTCTGATTCATTTCAGAAGTAGGCCAGGTAGAAGTTGGAAAATAGATGGCACATTAGAGAGTGGGCAATGGAATCAGTATTGCTTTATTCTTGGTCTCCACTTCAGGTTTAAAGTCCTTAAAATGATTTCCACATTTCAAAGAATTTTAAGCCATTAATCCTTTTTTTCAGAAGTTGTATCTCCCAGATACCTATCCTGCTGCACCTACCCCTCTTTCTTCACCACCCTCTTCAACAACCAAGAGATACCTTCACAAACCTCTCTCTCTATCCCACCCCTGGACTCCCTGGAAGACACAGTGAAAACCATTGATCTCTGAGCTGGTTAGAGAGGCTCTTGAGTTCTGCCAAGAGGGCAGAGCCTCTACATAATGGTCCTCTTGGCACCTCACACCTTGCCTCATCTGTGACTGTGCAGTTGAACACCCAATTGCCAAAATTCCTTCCCAAACCCTCCCAGTCCCTTTGGTAAAAGCACCAGAATTGATGGAACTACAGCATCCCATTCACTGGAGATTCCCAAGCTCTAGTCAAGGGCACACTTATTGTGAAAATGACAAATGCAACACAACTTCTGGAATTTTTTCCTGTAGAATGAGGGATCCAGACCTGCTCACTGCCTTGAGCATTTTCTCCTGGATATATTCCAGTTTGCCAGAGTCTAGGAAAAGCAAAAATTTAAGAATGCACTTTAACACTCCATTTCTGTAGGGGTAGTTAATAAGGTACTTATCTATCTATCTACCTATCTATTTTTATATTTATTTGTGGGAGAGGCATAGAAGACAAAATTTGTAGTGATGGTTCCCAATGTTGTGAGCACTACATGTATATAATAGGTAGGACAAGGCTAGATCAACAGTAAGAGAGTCTGTCTCCTTTTATTTCACTCTCTTGTAGAAAAACAAACAACAAAATGGAAAAACAATATTCAGGCCTGGATCATATCTCAGATTCTTTAGGTAACCAGCATCTTCCAGCTCACAATTTTGTCTTCCCCAAGGGCTAGCACATCGTGCTTGTGGTCTGAGGAAGTATTTCTTTCCAAACATGAATATTGAAGAAGAAAAGGAAAAAGAGAGTGGAACAAAGAGAAGGTGCCTGCTCTCTCTTAAGGACACTGTCACACAACTTTTTTCTAATATCTCATTGGTCAGAACTTTGTCACATGATCATACCTAACTGCAAAGAGCCTGGAAATTTATTCCTTGGTGGTCATTGGCTCAGGCAAATTTTATTTTACTCTGGAATAAGGAGAGAATAGATATTTAGGGATAATCAGTATGGTTTACCATGCTTTACAACTCCATAAAGCAGGTATTATTAAACTCATCAAACAAATGGGGAAACTGAGGCTCAAAATATTTAAGTAACTTTTTTGAGGCCATATATCTAGAATGTGTTGTAGCTACGACCTCAGTTGTAAATTTTTGTACTAGGGATTTTTATTTCCTCTATATATCCCCATAATCAGTAATATGAAATTTATATTAAAGAATTGTCAGTTTTTCCAATAGTTGTATCATACCCTTGGTTTTCAGTATGCTTGTGGTGAACTAAAGTACAATGTTCCCTTCTCTCACACTTCTCTTGTACTGCCACCAGCCTAGTACAAATCACATCACCTGATTATTGCCATTGCCTACTAATTAGATTCTCTACTCCCCTCTTGTCCTCCTCCAATTTATTCTCCACACAGCAGGAAGAGTGGGGGTTGTTGTTTATTTTTTTAAATATATTTTTATTGATTTTTTACAGAGAGGAAGGGAAAGGGATAGAAAGTCAGAAACATCAATGAGAGAGAGACATCAATCAGCCGCTTCCCGCACGTCCCCCAACCGGAATCGAACCCAGGACCTTTCAGTCCGCAGGCTGACGCTCTATCCACTCAGCCAAACGTTCTCGGCTGTTTATTTTTTTAATGTGAAGTCTAACAATTTTATTTCACTGCTTGAAAACTTTAAAACCTCATTACTCTTTGGATAAAGATCAACTCCATTTATAATCCTACCTCCCTCCCTAGATTTCTCTGTCATGATTGTTCTCCTCCCTCTCTGTACTACTTTGAACCTCTGTCAGCACTCCATGATTCCTCCTATCTCCAGGCCTTAATCATGCTGTTCCCTCTGTCCTGAGTCTCTTCCCCTATATCTATGTCTCCTTCACATTTTAGATATAGACTCAGAAAAGCCCTCCTTGATACCCCACGCTAGATCAAGTCCTTCAGTATCTCTCAAAACCTAATGTGTTTTCTGGACACTGTAAGTGTATATACATTTTTTTTAAATATATTTTATTGATTTTTACAGAGAGGAAGGGAGAGAGATAGAGAGCTAGAAACATCGATGAGAGAGAGACATTGATCAGCCACCTCCTGCACGCCCCTACTGGGGATGTGCCCGCAACCAGGATACATGCCCTTGACCAGAATCGAACCCGGGACCTTTCAGTCCACAGGCTGACGCTCTATCCACTGACCCAAACCGGTTTCGGCTATATATACATTTTAATGTAATTTATTCCTTTTTTTTATTAATTTAAATTCTTTATTGTTTAAAGTATTACATGAATCTCCTTTTCCTCCATTGACCTCTCCCCAGCTGCTCCCATTTCCCAGCACATGCCCTCACCGCCCCCCCCCGCCTACTGCCTGTGTCCATTGGTTATGCTCATATGCATGCATACAAGTTCTTTTGTTGATCTCTTACTCCCCTCACTCCCCTGATTCCCTCATAGGTTGGACAGTCTGTTCAATGCTTCTATATCTCTAGTTCTATTTTTGTTCATCAATTTATGTTGTTCATTATATTCCACAAATGAGTGAGATCATGTGATATTTATCTTTCTCTGACTGGCTTGTGTCCATTAGCATAATGCTCTCCAGTTCCATCCATGCTGTTGCAAATGGTAAGAATTCTTCCCTTTTTACAGCAGCATAGTAGCCCACTGTGTAGATGTCTAATCTATTCATCTGCTGATGGGCACTTTGGCTGTTCCCAAATTTTAGTTATTGTAAATTATGCTGTTATGAACATAGGAGTACATATATTCTTTCTGATGGTGTTTCTGTTTTCTTGGGTTATATTCCTAGATGGGGGATTACTAGGTCAAACAGAACAGAGAGCCCACACTATTATACTCAGTTAATATTTGACAAAGGAGGCAAGAGCATACAATGGAGTCAAGACAGTCTCTTCAATAAATGATGTTGAGAAAATTGGACAGTTAAGTTAAAAAATAATGAAACTAGACCATCAACTTACACCATGAACAAAAAATAAACTCAAAATGGATAAAGGACTTAAACATAAGATGGGAAACCATAAAAATCTTAGAAGAACCCATAGGCAGCAAAATAGCAGACAAATGTTGTAGCAATGTCTTTACTGATACAGCTCCTAAAACAATGGAAACTAAGAAGAAAATAAACAAATGAGTACATCAAAATAAAAAGCTTCTACGCAGTAAAAGAAACCATCAACAAAACAATAAGAAAGCCCACTGCATGGGAGAACATATTTACCAATGTTATTTCTGATAAGGGTTTAATCTCCAAAATACATGGGGAACTCATACAACTTAACAAAAGAAAGATATACAATTCAATAAAAAAAATGGGTAAAGAACCCAAATAGACACTTTTTGAAAGAGGACATACAGAAAGAAGGTTGGGAGACATGAAAACATGCTCAAAGTCACTAATTATCCAAGAGATGCAAATCAAAACAACAATGAGGTATCACCTCACACCAGTCAGAATGGCTATCATCAACAAATCATCAAAAGACAAGTGTTGGCGAGGATGCTGAGAAAAAAGAACCTTCTTGCACTGCTAGTGGGAATGCATGCTGGTGCAGCCATCATGGAAGACACTATGGAGTTTCCTCGAAAAATATTCCTACTTCTATTAGTTATAAAATAACTAAAGAAAAGACCATTTTCCTCTTTAGTATCTAGTAAATAACTGTTTGAAGGAGAAAGTTTAATTTATAACTTCTAATCTTTAGTTAACAATTTTTAATTACCCATTTATCCACTTAAAATATTTACTGAGTATCTACTATGCTCTAAGCATTGTTTTAAGCTTTAGAAATAATGCAGTGAACAAGACAATTATGTCTCTCTCTTTACAGATTAGATTCTTATAGAAAGATTTAAAAAGGGGAGTGCGTGGATGAATATATGGATGGATGAATGGATGGGTGGATAAACAGGTGAATAGATAGATAGATAGATAGATAGATAGATAGATAGATAGATAGATAGATAGATAGATGATAGATAGATTGAAAGAAGAGATAAAGGAAAACAATGGAGAGAGAAAAGGAGAGAAAAACAGAAAAACACGAGGCTTTGTTAAATGCTATGAGGAAAAGTAAAGCAAAATAAGACAGAAAGTGGTAGTATAGAGGTGGGATATATGTAGGCAGGTTAGACAGGGAAGACTTCCCTAAGGAGGTGATATTTAAGCAAAACTGAATTATGTTAAAAGGAAATTGGGTAAGGATATGGAATAAGAACATTCTAGGGATATAGGGGGGCAAGAAGAAAAACCTTGATGTGGGAATAGCAAGACCAATGTGGCTAGAATAGTGAGTTCAGTACCAAGGTGGAACATTTCAATCCACTGAGATAAATGTAAAATCACATTCTTCCAACAGTAGAATAACTTTCAGCTTTAAGGCCTCTAGAAATTTGGTAAATATGGCAGTTACAATGATAGAACACAGTGAGTCATTTCAATTTACCTCTAAGATCACGCTTGATTAAAACAATAGCTTGTGTCCAAATCAATAAATTTTCCTATTAAATGTTTAGCAAAGAAAAAAATGAATTATATGTTATTGCTTTCAAAAAGAAAAAAGGTGGAATATTTCTTATTTTTTTTTATAAAGCTAGTATTACCTTGATGCCAAGATCAGAAAGAGACAACACATTATAGGAAAAGTATAGAGAACTCATTAATATGAATGTGAAAATATTTTTAAAATATTAGCAGATAGAATTTAGCAATACATAAGATTAATATGCTATAATTAAATGGGATTTATGTAAGAATCAATTCAATCCATAATTTTAACACACTAAAAAATAAAAATCATCTAATTATATAAATAAAGTCAGGAAAAGCATTTGACAAAACTCAACACCCATTCATTATTTAAAACACTCAGAAAAATAGGAATAAAGAGGAATGTACCCAAATTGAGCATCTACAAAAAAGTTAAAGCTAACATAGTTAGTGGGAAATGATGGCATGCTTTCCCTACAAGATTGGAAAAAAGGCAAGTATATTCATTTTTTAATCTTTTTTTATTAATTTTTTATACATATCTCCCCATTGCCCCCCCTCCCACCCCGGCATACCCTAACCCCCCAGTGTCAATGTTCATTGACTATGCTTATATGCATGCATACAAGTCCTTTGATTGATCTCTTATCTACCTCACCTAACTTTAATCTTCCTGCTGTAATTTCACAGTCTGTTTGATGCTTTACTGCCTCTGTATCTATCCTTTTGTTCATCAGTTTATAATGTTCTTTATTATCCACAAATGAATGCAATCATATGATGCTTCTCCTTCATTGACTGGCTTATTTCACTAAGCATAAGGTTCTCCAGTTCCAACCAGGTTGCTGCAAATGGTAAGAATTCCTTCTTTTTAATGGCAGCATAGAATTCCATTCTGTAGATGTACCACAGTTTTCTGATCCATTCATCTGCTGACGGGCACCTAGGCTGTTTCCAAATTGTGGCTATTGTAAATTGTGCTGCTATGAACATAGGGATACATAAATCCTTTCTGACTGGTGTTTGTGATTTCTTAGGATAAATTCCTAAGAGTGGGATTACAGGGTCAAATGGGAGATCCATTTTTAGTTTTTTAAGAAAACTCCATACTGTTCTCCACAGTGGCTGCACCAGTCTGCATTCCCACCAACAGTGCACAAGGGTTACTTTTTCTCCGCATCCTCGCCAACACTTGTCGTTTGTTGATTTGTTGATGATTGCCATTCTGACCGGTGTAAGATGGTATCACATTGTCGTTTTGATTTGCATCTCTTGGATAATTAGTGACTTTGAACATGTTTTCATGTGTATCTTGGACTTCCTTCTGTCTTCTTTCGAAAAGGTTCTATTTAGGTCCCTTGCCCATTTTTTTATTGGATCGTTTATCTTCCTTTTATTAAGTTGTATAAGTTGGCTGTAGATTTTGGAGATTAAACCTTTATCAGTGATATCATTTGCAAATATGTTTTCCCATACAGTGATCTTTGTTGTTGTGTTGCTGATGGTTTCTTTTGCTGTGCAAATGCTTTTTATTTTGATGTAGTCCCATTTGTTTATTTTTTCTTTAGCTTCCATTGCCTTTGGAGGAGTATCAGTGAAGAAGTTCTTTCGGCATATATCTGAGGTTGTGCTGCCTGTGGATTCCTCTAGTATTTTTGTGGTTTCCCTTCTAATGTTTAAGTCCTGTATCCATTTTGAGTTTATTTTTGTATTTGGTGTAAGTTGGTGGTCCAGATTCATTTTTTTGCATGTATCTGTCCAATTTTCCCAACACCATTTATTGAAGAGGCCATCTTAGCTCCATTGAATGTTCATGCCTCCTTTGTCAAATATTAGTTGAGCATAGTGGTTTCGGTGGATATCTGGGTTCTCTATTCTATTCCATTGGTCTATATGTCTATTCTTGTGCCAGTACCAGGCTGTTTTGAGAACAGTTGCTTTGTAATATAGCTTGAAATCTGGTATTGAGATCCCACCTACTTTATTCTTCTTTCTCAGAATTGCTGTAGCTATTCGTAGTCTTTTTTGTTCCAGATGAATCTATGAAGAATTCTTTCTAGGTCTGTGAAATATGTCGTTGGTATTTTAATGGGGAGTATATTGAATCTATAGATTGCTTTGGGTAGTATGGACATTTTAATGATGTTGATTCTCCCAATCCATGAGCATGGTATGCTCTTCCATCTGTTAACATCATCCTCTATCTCTTTTTTCAGTGTCCTGTAGTTTTCTACATATAGGTCTTTTACCTCTTTAGTTAGGTTTATTCCTAGGTATCTTAATATTTTTGGTGCCATGGTAAATGGGATTACTTTTTGAGTCTCTCTTTCTATAATTTCACTATTAGTGTATAGAAATGCAACAGACTTCTTAGCATTAATTTTGTATCCTGCTACATTGCTGAATTCATTAATTAAGTCAATTAGTTTTGGAATGGAGTCCTTTGGGTTTTTTATGTACAATATCATGTCATCTGCAAATAAGGACAGCTTTACTTCTTCTTTTCTAATTTGGATGCCTTTTATTTCTTCTTCTGGTCTAATTGCAATGGCTAATACTTCCAGTACTATGTCGAACAGGAGAGGTGAGAGTGGGCATCCCTGTCTTGTTCCTGTTCTTAGGGGAAATGGTTTTAGTTTTTGCCCATTAGGTATGATGTTAGCTGTGGGTTTATCATATGTCTTGTATGATGTTGAGGTATGGTCCTTCTATTCCCACTTTGCTGAGAGTTTTTATCAAGAAAGGGTGTTGGATTTTGTCAAATGCTTTTTTCTGCATCAATTGATATGACTATATGATTTTTATCTCTCAATTTCTTTATGTGATGTATCACGTTTATTGATTTGCGGATATTGTACCATCCCTGCATTCCTGGGATCAATCCTGCTTGGTCATGGTGTATGATCTTTCTGATGTACTGCTGGATCCGGTTTGCTAGAATTTTGTTGAGGATTTTGGCATCTAAGTTCATGAGAGATATTGGCCTATAATTCTCTTTCATTGTGTTATCTTTATCTGATTTCGGTATTAGTTAGCTTCATAGAAGATGTTTGGAAGTGTTCCTTCTTCTTGAGTGTTTTTGAATAGTCTGAATAGGATAGGTTTTAATTCTTCCTTGAATGTTTGGTAAAACTCTCCTATGTAGCCATCTGGTCCCAGGCTTTTATTTGCTGGAAGCTGTTTGATGACTGCTTCAATTTCTTCCATAGTTATTGGACTATTGAGATGTTTGGATTCCTCCTCATTGAGTTTTGGAAGGTTATATTTTTCAAAGAAAATGTCCATCTTGCAGGGTGTCCAGTTTGTTGGATTAGAGTTGTTCATAGTATTTTTTAACAATCCTTTGTATTTCCACAGGGTCTGTTGTTATTTCTCCTCTTTAATTTCTGATTTTGCGTATTGGGGTCTTCTCTCTTTGCTTCTTGGTGAGCCTGGGTAGAGGTCCATCAATCTTCTTTATCCTTTCAAAGAACCAGCTCTTGGTTTTGTTGATCTTTTGAATTATTTCTTTGGTCTCCAAGTTGTTTATCTCCACTCTGATCTTTACTATTTCCTTCCTTCTGCATACACTGGGCTTTTCTTGTTGCTCTTGTTCTAGCTCTTTGAATTGTAGGGTTAGGTAATTTATTACCATTGTTTCCTGTTTTTTCCAGTTGGCTTGTAGGGCTATGAACTTCCCTCTCAAGACTGCTTTCACTGTGTCCCATAAATTTTGTATTGTTGTGTTGTCTTTGTCATTTCTTGCCATGATATTTTTTATTTCTTCCTTGATCTTTCGGGTTACCCAGTCATTGTTTAATAGCATGCTGTTTAGTCTCCATGTGTTTGATTTCTTTCTATTGTGTTTATTATAGTTGATTTCCAGTTTTATGCCACTGTGGTCTGAGAAAATGCTTGATATGACTTCTATATTCTCAAATTTGAAGAGACTTTTCTTATGACCCAACATATGATCTATCTTTGAAAATGACCCATGTGCACTGGAGAAGAATGTATATTCTGTGGCTTTGGGGTGAAATGTTCTGAAGATGTCTATTAATTCCATCTGGTCTAGTGTGTCATTTAGCATTGATGTTTCTTTGCTGATTTTTTGTTTAGAGGATTTGTCCAATGGTGACAGTGGGGTATTAAAGTCTCCTACTATGACTGTATTGCTGTCAATCTCTCCCTTAATATCCTCCAAGAGTTTTTTTATGTATTTAGGTGCTCTGGGTGCATATATGTTTAGCAGAGTTATTTCTTCTTGTTGAATTGTTCCCTTTAGTATTATGAAATGGCCTTCTTTATCTCTTGTTATGTCCTTCACTTTGAGATCTAATTTGTCAGATATAAGTATTGCAACCCCAGCTTTTTTTTTTTTCATTTTCATTTGTCTGAAATACCATCTTCCATCCCTTCACTCTCAATCTGTATGCATCCCTTTTCCTGAGATGGGTTTCTTGCAGACAGCAGATATATGGATCATGTTTTCATATCCAATCGGTTACGCTTTGTCTTTTGATTGGAGCATTTAATCCATTTACATTTAAAGTTATTATTGATAAGTACTTATCTGTTTCCATTTTTATTCCTTACCCCAGAGTTCCTTCTTCACTTCCTCTTTCTTTTTATTACAGCAGACTCTTTAACATTTCTTGCATTGCTGGTTTGGTGGAAATATATTCCCTTAGTCCTTTTTTGTCTGTGAAGCTTCTGATTTCACCTTCAATTTTGATTGAAAGCCTTGCAGTGTACAGTATTCTTGGATTCAGACCCTTCCTTTGCATGACTTTGTATATTTCATTCCATTCTCTTCTGGCCTGATGAGTTTTTGTTGAAAAATTAGTAGCTAGTCTTATGGGGGTTCCTTTGCAGGTAACTTTCTGTTTCTCTCTGACCGCATTTAAGATTCTTGCTTTGTCGTTGCTGTTTGCCAATTTAATTATAATGTGCCTTGGCGTCAGTTTTGTGGGGTTCATTTTGCTTGGGACTCTGTGAGCTTCCTGGATTTGTGTGGGTTTTTCCTTTCCTATATTGGGGAAATTTTCTGTCATTATTTCTTCAAACAGGTTCTCTAATCCTTGTTCAGTTTCCACTCTATCTGGAACCCCAATTATGTGGATGTTGTTTTTTTTTTCATGTTATCCCAAAGTTCCCTTAGGCTCTCATCTTGCTTTTTAATTTTTTTTCTAGAAGTTGCTGTACTTGGGTATTTTTCCTACTGTGTCTCCTAGCTCACTCATGCAGTCCTCTGCTTCTTCCAGTCTGCCTTTGGTGCTTTCTATTGAGTTCTTTAAAGCAGTGATGTCATTTTTTTATTTCTTTGTGCATTTCTTCATGCTTCTTCTTCATTTCCTCTTGGCTCTTACTCAGATTGTCGATTTTGTCTTCCATTCTTTTCATCCACCTTAAGATCATTTCTCTGAACTCTTTCTCTGGCAGGCTTATTTCTGCTTCTATTTCGTTTACTTATTTTTCTGGTGATACCTGCCTATCTGTAGTATGTGGGCTGTTTCTTCTTCTGCCCATGGTTTTTCTTCTCCAGGTGTTTAGTTATGTGGTTCTC
Organism: Lasiurus cinereus; assembly: GCA_011751065.1. Lineage (NCBI taxonomy): Eukaryota > Metazoa > Chordata > Mammalia > Chiroptera > Vespertilionidae > Lasiurus > Lasiurus cinereus. Next base: position 35,170,537 of record JAAGEH010002534.1, read on the forward strand.
TCTCTTACATTGATTCAAAGGCACAAACTACAACACGACCCAGTACAGCACACAAGGCACTGAACAGAAATGTATTCACGATGTTAATAATCACAAACAAGGTGACCACCAATGAAAGACAAATTAGGGGTAAATAGAGAAAGAAGAAGAGGAAAATGTGGGAAAAAGAAAGGAAAGAAGTGCCCAAATCAGATTGGGCGAGGGAGAAAAAAAAATAACTAAATGAACAAAAAAATAAAATAAAATAAAATAAAGGAGAAGAAGAAAAAGAAAAGAGAAAGAGAAACAAAGTCAGAGAGAAAAGAAAGTGGATAAGAGAGAAAAGGGGAACAAAATATAGATGTCAGGAGAAAACTCCAATAGAGCAGTCACTAATCCCAGTGAAGGCCAGCAACCAGTACCTAGAGATTAATACAAACTGCAAATAACAACTGGTATCGAGGGAGGCGAGGGAAAAGAGAGGTAGAATATAAAGAAAGCAAAAAGCAAAATAAAACAAGTAGAATAAGCTAAAACAATCTCACAAAAAAGTTTTAAAAAATCGATATTATCACTGTTCATGCAAATAGGAAAAAAGGACATAGAGAAAAACAACTTTTTGGCTAGTGAAGACAAGAAGGGAGAGGTATTTATGGACTTGTAGTAGGGGATTTGAAATTAGATATCTAAGTGGGGTGAAATTTTAACCAGGTAAAGATAAAGAATAGGGAGAATCTAAGGTTGGAAAAGGGAAAGAGAAACAAGACAACAAAATGGGAAAAGTTAGGTGGAAAGTGTTGGCATAAAGGTAGAGTTGAGTTGGAGTAAAATTATGCTAAAGAAAAGAGGAAAATAGAATATAAAACTCTAATCCTGAAGTAAAATAAAGAGAAAACAAAATGACACTTGTTTTTTTCCAAAAAGGTAAAAAACTAGTAGTAATAATACTAGTTGAAAACAAAAATGTAATAATTATAAAGGTAAAATCAATTGAGGTGGAAAGAAAAAAATAGTCTTTTAATTAAAATATGTAAAAAAATTTTTTTAAATAAAATAAATTTAAAAAAATAGAATGGTCATTCACTTCCACTATTATTCTGCTTAGCACTCCTGTTTCCCTGTAGGGAAGGTATTGCAGTTCCCTGTGTTGTACTGTTGATGTTTTAATCTCTTTATTCTTTTGTGGTTATGCGAGAGTCAATTTGTGCATCATCTACTTGGTGGCAGTGTTTTGGAACTGATCTCTGAGGCAAAGCACAGGACCTCTCTAGGCTGTGCTCAGATCCTGCTTCTCTGTGGTTCTCAAAGTAGGTTTGTGGGGATTTTGCAGCCGGGACACTGTAATAATTCTCAAGCTATCCCTCTGCCTCAGATAAAAACGAGTCGTTTTCCAGAGCTCCCCTCTGTCAACAGCTCGGAGAGTTTGCCTCCACACTTAGGGATCACGCCCTGTCCACCTCCGCAGACCTCTCCAGAGGCACCTTTCCCACAGCCCGGCTCCCACAGTGTGCACGCCTCTGTTCTGAGGGGCAGGAGACCTCACCTTATCTCAGGCGAAATCTGACCTTTCTGTGTGCCCTGTGTATCTCTGAATCCGCCGCCCGCGTGTCTGCACCGATTGGAGAGTGGTGTTCTGGGTCCCCTGCTGTTCGGTGAGTAATTCAGCCTCAGTGTTCAGACCACTGCAGACATCCACCTCCCTCTGCAAGATGGCGTGGTCTCCTTGTTCACACTGGTGGCTCCGGCCAACAAAAACCCTGTGGCAGTGGGGCTGCCTGGACAGGAGAGCCCCTTCCAGCAGTTCTCCACCTTCTCCTGGAGGATAACTGACTCTTAACTTGCCAACAAACACTCCCTGTGCGACTCTCAGCTGCTCTCTCTCCCTCTGCCCAGAGACAAAGCTCCAGATGCATCCGTCTATTCCGCTGCCATTTTTTTCTCCATATTCATTTTTATCAATTGTATTTCTATAGACTAGCAAGGAACCTGTGGACACTATAATGAAGATAAAATATTACTTAAAACAATAGCTAAAAATATTGATGTATTTAGGTATAAATATGAAAAATCCTGTACACGACTTGTATGCTAAAAACTACAAAGTGCTAATGAAAGAAATTAAAAAATATTATCTAAAGAAATAGATATACTAGTACACCATGTCCGTGAATTGGAATATTCAATATAATATAGATGTTAATTCTCTTCAAAGCCCATATATAGGTTTTATGCAATGGTCATCAAAATCCCAGCAAGATTATTTTGTACATATAGACAAGATTTTCCTAAAAATATATACAGAAAAGCAAAGGAACTAGAATAGCTAAAACAATTTTTAAAAATAAGAATAAAGTGGGAGAAATCAGTCTATCCAATTTCAAGATTTATTATAGAGCTACAGTAATCAAGACTGTAGTGGCAGGATAGAAACATGGATCAATGAAGTAAAATAAAGAGCCCATAAATAGACCCACACAAATATGCCCAATTAATTTTTATTTTATTTTATTTTTTTATTTTTTATTAATGTGTTATATGTACTATACATAACTTCCCATTGACCCCCCCCTCCCAGGCATTCCCTAACCCCCCAGTGCCTTTGTTCATTGATTATGCTTATATGCATGCATACAAGTTCTTTGGTTGATCTCTTATCTATCCCACCTCTCCTTAACCTTCATGTTGTGATTTGACAGTGTTTTTGATGCTTTACTACCTCTGTATCTATCCTTTTGTTGATCAGTTTATAGTGTTCTTTATTATCCACAAATGAGTGAGATTATGTGGTATTTCTACTTCATTGACAGGCTTATTTCACTTAGCATAATGCTCTCCAGTTCCATCCAGGTTGCTGCAAATGGTAAAAATTCCTTCTTTTTTATGGCAGCATAGAATTCCATTCTGTAGATGTACCACAGTTTTCTGATCCAGTCATATGCTGACAGGCACCAAGGCTGTTTCCAAATTGTGGCTATTATAAATTGTGCTGCTATGAACATAGGGGTGCATAAATCCTTTCTGATTGATGTTTCTAATTTCTTAGGATATATTCCTAAGAGTGGGGTTGCTGAGTCAAATAGGAGTTCCATTTTTAGTTTTTTGAGGAAACTCCATACTGTTTTCCACAGTGGCTGCACCAGTCTGCATTCCTACCAACAGTGCACAAGGGTTCCTTTTCTTCCACATCCTCAAACAACACTTGTCCTTTGTTGATTTGTTGATGATTACCATTCTGACAGGTGTGAGACGGTATCACATTGTCATTTTAATTTGCATCTCTCGGATAATTAGTCACTTTGAACACGTTTTCATGTGTCTCTGGGCCTTCCTTCTGTCATCCTTTGAAAAGGTTCTATTTAGGTCCATTGCCCATTTTTTTTATTGGATCATTTATTGTTCCTTTTATTAAATTGTATAAATTGACTATAGATGTTGGAGATTAAACCTTTATCAGTGATAATATTGGCAAATATGTTCTCCCACACAGTGGGCTTTCTTGTTGTTTTGTTGATGGTTTCTTTTGCTGTGCAAAAGCTTTTTATTTTGATGTAGTCCAATTTATTTATTTTTTTCGTTAGCTTCCATTGCCTTTGGAGCAGTATCAGTGAAGAAGTTCTTTTGGCATATGTCTGAGATTTTGCTGCCTGTGGATTCCTCTAGTATTTTTATGGTTTCCCATCTTATGTTTAAGTCCTGTATCCATTTGGAGTTTACTTTTGTATTTGGTGTAAGTTGGTGGTCCAGTTTCATTTTTTTGCAAATATCTGTCCAATTTTTCCAACACTATTTATTGAAGAGACTGTCTTGACTCCATTGTATGTTCATGCCTCCTTTGTCAAATATTAATTGAGCATAGTGGTTTGGGTGGATATCTGAATTCTCTATTTTATTCCATGGGTCTATATTTCTGTTCTTGTGCTAGTACCAGGCTATTTTGAGAAGAGTGGCTTTGCAATACAGCTTGAAATCTGGTATTGAGATCACACCTGCTTTATTCTACTTTCTCAGAATTGCTGTGGCTATTCAGGGTCGTTTTTTGTTCCAGATGAATCTTTGAAGAGATCTTTCTAAGTCTGTGAAATATTTCGTTGGTATTTTAATGGGTAGTGCATTGAATCTACAGATTGCTTTGGGTAGCATGGACATTTTAATGATGTTGATTCTCCAAAACCATGAGCATGGTATGCTCTTCCATCTGTTTATGTCTTCCTTTATCTCTTTTTTCAGTGTCCTATAGTTTTCTGCATATAGGTCTTTTACCTCCTTAGTTAGGTTTATTCCTAGGTATCTTAATTGTTTTGATGCAATGGTAAATGGGATTGCTTTTTAGTATCTCTTTCTGTAAGTTCACTCTTAGTTTACAGAAATGCCATAGATTTCTTGGCATTAATTTTGTATCCTGCTACATTGCCGAATTCATTTATTAAGTCTATTCGTTTTTGGATGGAGTCCTTCGAGTTTTTTATGTACAATATCATATCATCTGCAAATAAGGACAGCTTTACTTCTTTTCCAATTTGGATGCCTTTTATTTCTTCTTGTTGTCTAATTGCAATGACTAATACTTCCAGTACTATGTATAACAGCAGTGGTGAGGGTGGGCATCCCTGTCTTGTTCCTGTTCTTAGTGGAAATGGTTTTAGTTTTTGCCCATTGAGTATGATGTTAGTTGTGGGTTTAGCATATATGGCTTTTATGATTCTTCTATTCCTTGCTGAGACTTTTTAGTCAAGAAATCATGGTGGATTTTGTCAAATGCTTTTTCTGCATCAATTGATATAACTATGCGATTTTTATCTCTCAATTTGTTTATGTGATGTATCACGTTTATTGATTTGTGGATATTCTTGCATTCCTGGTATAAATCCTACTTGGTCTTGGTATATGATCTTTCTGATGTGCTGCTGGATCTGATTTGCTAGAATTTTGTTGAGGATTTTGGCATCTATGTTCATGAGAGATATTGGCCTATAATTCTCTTTCATTTTGTTGTCTTTATCTGGTTTCGGTATTAGGGTGATGCTGTTCTTCATAGAAGGTGTTTGGAAGTGCTCCTTCTTCTTGAATATTTTTTAATAGTCTGAGGAGGATAGGTTTTAATTCTTCCTTGAATGTTTGGTAAAACTCTCCTGTGTAGCCATCTGGTCCCGGATTTTTGTTTGCTGGAAGCTTTTTGATGACTGCTTAAATTTCTTCCATAGTTATTGGACTGTTGAGATGTTTAGATTCTTCCTGGTTGAGTTTTGGAAGGTTATATTTTTCAAAAAATATGTCCATTTCCTGCAGGTTGTCCAATTTCTTGGAATAGAGTTGTTCATAGTATTTTTTAACAATCCTTTGTATTTCCACAGGGTCTGTTGTTATTTCTCCCCTTACATTTCTGATTTTGCGTATTTGGGTTTTCTCTCTTTGCTTATTGGATGAGCCTGGCTAGAGGTCCACCAATCTTGTTTATCCTTTCAAAGACCCACCTCTTGGTTTTGTTGATCTTTTAAATTGTTTCTTTGTCTCCATGTTGTTTATCTCTGCTCTGATCCTTACTATTTCCTTCCTTCGGCTTACACTGGGCTTTTCTTGTTGCTCTCTTTCTAGCTCTTTGAGTTGTAAGGTTAGGTAATTTATTATCATTGTATCCTGTTTTTTGCAGTAGGCTTGTAGAGCTATGAACTTCCCTCTCAAGACTGCTTTCATTGTCTCCCAGAGATTTTGGATTGTTGTGCTGTCATTGTCATTTGTTGCCATGATGTTTTTTATTTCTCGTTGATCTGTCTGGTTACCCATTCATTGTTTAATAGTATGCTGTTTAGTCTCCATGTGTTTGATTTCTTTCTATTGTGTTTATTATAGTTGATTTCCAGCTTTATGCCACTGTGGTCTAAGAAAATGCTTGATATGATTTCTATCTTCTTGAATTTGAAGAGACTTTTCCTACGACCCAACATATGGTATATCTTTGAAAATGACCCATGTGCACTGGAGATGAATGTATATTCTGTGGCTTTGAGGTGAAATGTTCTGAAGATGTCCATTAATTCCATCTGGTCTAGTGAGTTATTTAGGATTGATATTTCTTTGCTCATTTTTTGTTTAGAGGATTTGTCCAATGGTGACAATGGGGTATTAAAGTCTCCTACTATAATTGTATTGCTGTCAATCTCTCCCTTAATATCCTCTAGGAGTTTTTTTTGAGTATTTAGGTGCTCCTATATTGGGTGCATATATGTTTACCAGAGTTATCTCTTCTTGTTGGATTGTTCCCTTTAGTATTATGAAGTGACCTTCTTTATCTCTTGTTATGTCCTTCATTTTGAGATCTAAGTTGTCAGATATAAGTATTGCAACCCCAGCTTTTTTTTTTCATTTCCATTTGCCTAAAACACCATCTTCCATTCCTTTACCCTCAGTCTGAGTGCATCTCTTTTTCTGAGGTGGGTTTCTTGTAGACAGCAGATATATGGATCATGTTTTCGTATCCAGTCAGTTACCCTATGTCTTTTGATTGGAGCATCTAATCTATTTACATTTAAAGTTATTATTGATAGGTACTTATCTGTTGCCATTTTTATTCTTTACCCCTGTGTTCCTTCTTGGTGAAGTACTATAATTCTCTTCTTAGAGATTTATTTGTTTCTTATTGAGTAGAATAAGCAAAACAATATCACAAAAAGTATAAAAAATCAATATAATCACCATTCAGGCGAACAACAACAAAAGGACACAGAGGAAAACAATTTTTTGGATAGTTAAGACAGAGAAGAGAGAGGTTTGTATGGTCTTGCAGTAGGGGATTTGAAATTAGATATGTAAGTGGGGTAAAATTTTAACCAGGTAAAAAGAAAGAATAGGGAGGATCTAAAGTTGGAAAAGGGAAAGAGGAACAAGACAACAAAATGGGGAAAGTTAGGAATAGAGTGTTGGCATAAAGGTAGAGTTGAGATAGGGTAAAATTATGCTAAAGGAAAGATGAAAATAGAATGTAGAACTCTAAACCCACAGCAAAATAAAGAGAAAATAAAATGGCATTCTTTTTCTCAAAAGGTAAAATAGTAGTAGTAATACTACTAGTTGAAAATATAAATGTAATAATTAAAAAGGTAAAATCAATTGAGGAAAAAAGAGAAAAAAATAGCTTTTTAATTAAAATATGCAAAAAAAATTTTAAAAATTAAAATTAAAAATTAAACAATAGAATGGGCAGTAGCGGAGGTCATTCACTTGCACTATTGTTTTGTTTGGTACTCCTATTTCCCAATCGGGAGGTTATTGCAGTTCCCTGCATTCCATTGCTGAGGTATGTCTTAATCTCTTTATTCTTTTGTGATTATGCTAAAGTCAATTTGTGAGTCATCCACTGGGTGGCAGTGTTTTGAAATTGACCTCTGAGACTAAGCACAGGACCTCTCTAGCCTGTGCTTAGATCCTGCTTACTCTGTGGTACTCAATACCGGTTTGTGGGGGTGGGTTGCCCCAGAACTGATTCTCTGATGGTTAGTCTGTGCTCCAATCCCCAGGTTCCAGAAAAACAACTTTCCCCTGCAGTCTCTCAGGATGTCTCCAGCTTGGCAGGAGGGACAGTGAGGGGCAGCCAGGCCAGCAGAGGGGGCAGTGAGGGGCAACAGCAGGGGGTGTGGGGAGGGCAATGAAAGGTGACCAGGCTGTCAGGGAGGCAGTTAGGGACAACCAGGTTGGCAGGCAGAAAGTTAGTGGTGATCAGGCTGGCAGGGGGAAGTTAGGGGCTATCAGGCAGGTGAGCAGTAAGGAACCAATGGTCCCTGAATGTGAGAGCGATGTCCCGGATTGGAGAGGGTGCAGGCTAGGCTGGAGGTCTTCCCACCCCCATGCATGAATTTCATGCAGCAGGCCTCTAGTTTTAAAATAAAGTTTATGCTCAAATCAATAGGCTTTTTTTTTCTATATGGGTCTTTTCATGGGAATATGCTTAGCGACCTCCTTGTTCCAACACCATCAAATATTCGTCTATATTTTCTTCCTTTTAATAGTTTAAATATTTACATTTTATTTTGCAATCTAGTACAAAAAAGGCTCTAACCTGAGTTTTTTCAAAACTAATGTTTTGTTAATGAATGGATTCATTCTTCATTGGTTTATGATGTTTCCTTGATCATGCACTAACTTTTAGAATACACTAGGGACAGTTTTTTTTAGCCGTTCTTACTGTTTAGTTTTTGCAGATGTACACAGAATCTTTTTGTCAAGTCCAAAAAAGAAATTATTCATGATTTTGTTATGATCTATTAAACTTATAATTAATTATGGAAGAATTAACATACTTACAAAGCTTAATCTTCCCATGAAGAAATTTGATTCTCTATATTTTTTATATCACTTGGTAAAGTACTATAATTTTCTTCTTAGAGATTTATTTGTTTCTTTTCAGAATTATTCTATGATTCCTGTGACTGCAGTCTTCATTCTCATGCAGAGGGGATAGATGTCCAATTTTTTAGGTTTATAGAATCCATGTTTCTACAGCAGAAATTAAGTAGGGTGAAGATAACAAAGGAGCATGTCTTTCAACCTACATTTAGACAATCATTTGTAGATTATTGAATGTCCTTTTCATTAGCCTTAAATTTCGTGAGAATTCCCCTCCCTATATTAGTACTGATATCGTAAGCAGTCCTAATTTCACTTTTCTTCTTTCCTGTATATTTATAGGTACTCTAGTAAGAATTTGAGAGCAATAACTTGAACACTCACCAAATGTCACCATGTACCAAATATTTTGTCCTTCCATTCTAAGTAGTTTTCAAATAGATCCCAGCCATTCAAAAGTACTTTTATACTACGTGCATTTTGCCACATTATCCATATTGGTATCTTGACTGATTTTGCCAAATGTTTCCCTAAAACCAAGAAACACTAGATCTATGTTACTCTCCAAATCCCGCAACTAGTAAAATATTTTCACAAAGGCGATGAGGTTAGTTTGGCAGGACTTGTCCCTGGTGACTCCAAGTCTTCTAGCAGTCAACACATTCCTTTCAAAGTGTTCATAGGACACATGCTTAAAATTCATTCTATAATGTGACCAAATGTTGACCGAAGTTGTAGTCTATAGTTTCTGGAGATCATTTCTTTTCAAAAACTTGTGACATTAACTTACCATGAATTTTCTGGTTACTCTCTTGTACATGATTTAAAAAAAAATTACCAGTAGTGACTCCCTGGTTACATACTTAAATTCTTTCAGCACCTTGGGATGGGGCTTGGCTGCACCTGAAGACATGAACTCATGACATGAATTATTGCTTGCTCTTCATTTCCAGTCCTTTGGGGCTGTGATTCTTTTATTATATAGGTTATTCTACTCTTAGCATTCAAAGACTCTTGAGAAAGCTTGCAGCTGTGAGAATGTTCTTGTCCTTACCGGGAAATTGTTTTAAACCAGCACAGAAAGTTGTGTCCATTGAAATAACTATGCATGGTATGGTATCAGATGGGTACTAGACTTATTGGGGTGATCACTTCACAAGTTATATAAATGTCTAATCACTGTGTTGGACATGTAAAACTAACATAACTTTGTAACTGAAAAAAAAAATTTTAAGTGAAATGCTTCCTGACTTGTAATCCACAATGACATCCAGATTCCTGCTGCATGGTTTGCTCTATAATCTGGAGGTTTTTCCTAGTTTCATAGTTTCTTATTTTGTCACCTGCCTGTTTCCTGTCTTTGAAAACTCCCATGCACTCTGCCTATTTTGAAGAGTCTGCTATTTTTCTGCCTATAGAGTCTTGTAGGATTTTTATCGTTTCCCATCTTACATTTAAGTCCTTTAGCCATTTTAAGTTTGTTTTTGTGTATAGTGTAAGTTAGTGATTTAGTTTCATTTTTTTGCATGTATCTGATCAAATTTCCTAGCACAACTTATTGAAGAGACTGTCTTGACTTCATTGTATGCTCTTGCCTCCTTTGTCAAACATTAATTGACCATATAGTTGTGGGTTGATTTCTGGGTTCTCTGTTCTTTTTCATTGATCCATATACCTGTTCTTATGCCAATGCTGGGTTGTTTTGATTACACTAGCCTTATAGTTTAGTTTGATATCTGATATTGTGATCCCTCCAACTTTGTTCTTCTTTCTCAAGATTGCTGATGAATTTGGGATCTTTTTTTGGTTCCATCTAAGTTTTTGGAGTATTTTATTCTAGATCTGTGAAATATGTCATTGGAATTTTTATAGGGATTGCATTGAATCTACATATTGCTTTGGGTAGTATGGACATTTTAATGATGTTAATTCTTCCAATCCATGAACACTTATTTGTATCTTCCTCAATTTCTTTATTCATGTCTTATGGGTTTCTGAGTACAGGTCTTTTATTTCCTTGGTTAAATTTTTCTTAGGTATCTTATTTTGTTATTGATATAATAGTAAATGGGATTTCCCCCTGTTCCACAGTTCATCAATGGTGTATAGAAATGCCATGGATTTCTGTATATTAATTTTGTATCCTGCTTTGCAGAATTCATTTATTAGATCTATTCACTTTTTGGTAGAGCTATAAGGGTTTTCTAAGCACAATACCATGTCATTTGTGAATAATGACAGCTTTACTTGCTCCTTTCCAATTTGGATGCCTTTTATTTCTTCTTATCTGATTATTATAGCTAAAATCAGAAATGCGGGGATATGTTGAGTTCAAGTGGTAAAAGTGGACATCCATGTTTTGTTCCTGGTTTTAAGAAAAATGCTTAGTTTTAGCCCATTGAGTATGATTTTGATTGTGAGTTTGTAATATATATGGTCTTTATTATATTGAGATTTGTTCCCTCTATTCTCACTTCACTGAAAGTTTTTATCATAAATCAGTGCTGGGTTGTATGATCATGTGGGTTTTATCCTTATTTTTGTTTATGTGATGTATCATATTTATTGATTTGCAGATTTTATACCTATCTTGCATACCCAAAATAAATTCCACTTGATCATGGTGTGTGTTTTGATGTACTGCTGGATTCTGTTTGATAATATTATGTTGAGAATTTAGCATCTATGTTCAGCAAGACTACTGGTCTATAAGTTTCTTTCTTTGTAGTGTCTTATTTGGTTTTGGACTTAGGATAATGCTGGCTTCTTAAAATGAGCTTGGGAGTTTTCCTTTTGAATTTATTGAAATAGTTTGTGAAGACTGGTCCAGGACTTTTGTTAATTGAGAGTTTTAAATTACTGCTTCAGTTTCAAAAGTTGTAATCTGTATATTCAGATTCTCTGATTCTTCCTGGTTTAATTTTAGAAGATGCTATTTTGGGTGGGAATGCATCCATTTTTTCCAGGTTGTCCAATTTGTTGGCATATAGTTATTTGTAATTTTCTTGCAGTCCTTTGTACTTCTTTGATGACAGTTCTTATTTATCCTCTCATTTCTGATTTTATTTACTTGGGATTTCTCTCTCTTTTTTTTTTAACATGGTGAGTCTGGTTAAAGGTTTTTCAATCTTGTTTTTACTTTTCAAAGAAATGGCACTTGGTTTTATTGATCTTTTGTAATTTTTTCATTTATTTCTGCCATGATACTTATTATTTATTCCTCCCACTCACTTTGGAATTTGTTTGTGGTCCTTTTTATTGTTTCTTTAGGTGAAGGATTTGGTTGCTTATTTGAGATTTTTCTTATTTTTTTGAGGTAGGCCTGCAAGATGATGAATTTCCATTTTATGTTGCTTTCATTGTATCCCATAGTTTTTGGGTTGTTGTGTTCTCATTTCATTTGTTTCAAGATATCTTTTATTTCTTCCTGATCTTGTTAACTCATTCATTGTTTAGTAACATGTTATTTAGCCTCCATCACTTTGTGTGTTTTTCATGTTTATTTTTCTTATGATTAACTTTTAGCTTCATATCATGATGGTGAGAAAAGATGCTTGACTGGATTTCAGTCTTCTTCTTTATTGAGACTTGTAGTGTATCCTAGAAAAAGTTACATGTGTACTTGAAAAGAATGTATATTCTTCTGCTTTGGGTTGAAAATGCCCTGAGGATAAAAATTAAATCCATCTGATCTAGTATGTCATTGAAGGCCACCATTTCCCTGATTTTCTGTCTGGAAGACCTAAATATGGATGCCAAGGAGGCATTAAAATTCCCTAGTATGATGGTCAATCTCTCCTTTTATGTCCATCAAGATTTGCTTTGCATATTTAGATGCTCCTATTTTAGGTACATAAACGTTAACCAGAATTTTATCCTCTTGTTGGATTGCTCCTTTTATCATTATGTAGTATTCATTTTTGTCTCTTATTATAGTCTATTTTAAAGTCTATTTTACCAGATATAAAAACTGCTACTCAGCTTTTCTTCCTTTCCATTTGCATGAAATATTTTTTCATTCCTTTACTTTTAGTCCTTTACTTTTTAGTATATATCTTACATTCTGAAGTTGGTCTCCTGTAGAAAGAAAATATATGCATATTGCCTTATTATCCATACAACTATCCAATACCTTTTGATTGCAGCATTTAAGCCATATACCTTGAAAATTATTATTGATAGGTAATTATTTACTGCATTTTCTTATTTTTACTCTGTTCTTATTCTTTTCTTTCTCTACTTCTTAAACTAGGCCCTTTAACATTTCTTGAAATATGTATTGGTTTTGTGGTAAGAAACTCTCAGCTTTTTCTTGTCTGGAAAACTCTTTATTTCTCCTTCAATTTTGTTTTTCATTGTTTAAAGCATTACAAATAGCAGTACATATATCTTCTTCCCCCCTGCCCCCCATTGACTTCCCTACAGCCTCCCCCACTCCCCAGCACATGTCCTCAGCCCCTTGGTATCTGTGTTCATTCTCCTTCCATTCTAAATGATAGCCTTGCTGAATAAATTACTCCTGGTGGTAGGTCTTTGTTTTTTATCACTTTAAATATTTCATGACTAGAGGCCCGGTGCATGAGATTTATGCACTTGGAGGTGGAGGGGTCCCCTCAACCTGACCTGAGCCCTCTCACAGTCCAGGAGCCTTTGAGGTATGTTCAGTTGATGGCTTAGGCTTGCTCCCTGCCAGGAGCAGCCCTAAGCTGGTAGTCAGACATCCTTAGCACTGCTGGGGAAGAGGAAGAGACTACCACCACTGCCACTGCACTCAACAGCTGTGAGCCCTGCTTCTAGTTGAGCGGCATTCCCTCTATGGGAATGCACTGATCACCAGGAAGCAGCTCTTGCATTGAGAATCTGCCCCCTGGTAGTCAGTGCACATCATATTGGCCAATTGTTCTGCCATATAGTTGATTTGCATATTAGCTTTTATTATATAGGACAATTCCTTCTGTCATAAAATGTTTCTATTGATAAATCAGCTGACAGCCTTATGAAAACTCTTTTTTCTCTTGTAGGCAATTAACTGCTTTTCTTTTGTTGCTTTTATTTTTTCCCATTTTTTAATTAATGTATTACATGTGTACATATCTTCACATTGCCCCTCCACCCCCCTCCCATATATGCTCTCACCCCCCAGTGTCTTGAGTCCATTGGTTATGCTTATATACATGCATACAAGTCCTTTGGTTGATCTCTTATCTACTCCACTTCTCCCTAACCTTCCCACTGTAATTTGACAATCTGTTTGACACTTTACTGCCTCTGTATCTATCTTTTTGTTCATCAGTTAATTTATTATCCATAAATTAATGAGATCATGGGATATTTTTCTTTCATTGACTGGCTTATTTAACTTAGCATAATGCTCTCCAGTTCCAGACAGGTTAATGCAAATGATAGGAATTCCTTCTTTTTTATGGCAGCATAATATTCTATTGTGTAGATGTACCATAGTTTTCTGATCCATTCATCTGCTGACAGGCAACTAGGCTGTTTCCAAATCTTAGCTATTGTAAATTGTGCTACTATGAACATAGGGGAGCATATATTCTTTCTGATGGGTATTTCTAGTTTCTTAAGATTGATTTCTAGGAGTGAGATTACTGGGGCGAATTATTGGGAGTTCCATCTTTAGTTTTTTTAGGAAACTCCATACTGTTCTCCACAGTGGCTGCACCAGTCTTCATTTCCACCATCAGCGCATGAGGGTTCCTTTTTATCTGCATCCTTACCAGCACTTATCGTTTGTTGATTTGTTGATGATAGTCATTCTGACAGTTGTGAGATGGTACAGCATAGTCCTTTTGATTTGGATCTCTCAGATAATTAGTGACTTTAAGAATGTTTTCAAGTGCCTTTTGGCTTTCCTTCTATCTTCTGTTGAAAAAATTCTATTTAGGTCCATTGCCCATTTTTTTTATTGGATCATTTATTGTTCCTTTTATTAAGTTGTATAAATTGACTATAGATGTTGGAGATTAAACCTTTATCAGTGATAATATTGGCAAATATGTTCTCCCACACAGTGGGCTTTCTTGTTGTTTTGTTGATGGTTTCTTTTGCTGTGCAAAAGCTTTTTATTTTGATGTTGTCCCATTTGTGTATTTTCTCTTTAGCTTCCATTGCCCTAGGAGCAGTATCAGTGAAGAAGTTCCTTCTGCATATGTCTGAGATTTTGCTGCCTGTGGATTCCTCTAGTATTTTTATGGTTCCCCATCTTATGTTTAAGTCTTGTATTCATTTTCAGTTTATTTTTGTGTTTGTTGTAAGTTGGTGGTCTAGTTTCATTTTTTTTTGCGTGTATCTGTCCAATTTTGCCAACACCATTTATTGAAGAAACTGTCATGACCCCATTGTATGTTCTTGCCTCCTTTGTCAAATATTAATTGAGCATACTGGTTAAAATCGATATCTGGGTCTCTATTCTATTTCATTTGTCTATATGTCGATTCTTGTGCCAGTAGCAGACTGTATTGAGAAGAATGGCTCTGCAATACAGCTTAAAATCTGGTATTGAGATCCCACCTACTTTATTCTACTTTCTCAGGATTGCTGTGACTATTTTGAGAACTTTTTTTTTTAATTCCAGATGAATTTTTAAACATTTCATTCTAGGTCTATAAAATACGCTGCTGGTATTTTAATAGGGAGTGCATTGAATCTATAGATTGCTTTGGATAGTATGAACATTTTAATGATGTTGAGTCTCCCAAATCATGAGCATTGTATTCTCTTCCATCTGTTTATGTCTTCCTCTATCTCTTATTTCAGTGTCCTGTAGTTTTCCACTTATAGGTCTTTTACCTTGTTAGTTAAGTTTATTCCTAGGTATCTTAATTTTTTTGGTATGATGGTAAATGGGATTGCTTTTTTAGTATCTCTTTCTGTAAGTTCACTATTGGTGTATAGAAATGCCATAGATTTCTTGGCGTTAATTTTGTACCCTGCTACCTTGCCGAATTCATTTATTAAGTCTATTAGTTTTTTTGATGGAGTCTTTAGGGTTTTTTATGTACAGTATCATGTCATCTGCAAATAAGACAGCTTTACTTCTTCTTTTCTAATTTAGATGCCTTTTATTTATTCTTCTTGTCTAATTGCAATGGCTAATACTTTCAGTACTGTGTCAAATAGGATTGGTGATGTTGAGCAACCCTGTCTTGTTCCTGTTCTTAGAGGAAATGGTTTTAGTTTTTGCCCATTGAGTATGATGTTAGCTGTGGGTTTATCATATATGGCTTTTATGATATTGAGGTATGACCCTTCTATTTCCACCTTGTTGAGAGTTTTTATCAAGAAAAGGTGTTGGATTTTTGTCAAATGCTTTTTCTGCATCAATTATATGAATATATGATTTTAATCTTTCAATTTATTTATGTAATATGTCACGTTTATTGATTTGAGGATATTATACCATCCTTGCATTCCTGGGATAAATCCTACTTGGTCCTGGTGTATGATCTTTCTGATGTACTGCTGGATCCGATTTGCTTGAATTTTGTTGAGGATTTTGATATCTATGTTCATGAGCGATATTGGTCTGCAATTCTCTTTTATTGTGTTCTCTTTAGCTGGTTTTGGTATTAGGGTGATGCTGGCTTCATAGAAGGTGTTTGGATGTATTCCTTCTTCTTGAATTTTTTTGGAATAATCTGAGGAGAAAACACTTTAATTCTTCCTTGAACGTTTGGTAAAACTTCTCTCTGAAGCTGTCTGGCCGCGGACTTTTGTTTGCTGGAAACTTTTTGATGACTACTTCAATTTCCTCCATAGCTATCAGCCTATTGAGATGTTTAGATTCTTCCTGATTGAGTTTTGGAAGGTTATATTTTTCTAGGAATATGTCCATTTTCTCCAGGTTGTCCAGTTTGTTGGAATAGAGTTATTCATAGTATTTTTTAACAATCTTTTGTATTTCGGTGGGGTCTATTGTCATTTCACCTCTTTCATTTCTGATTTTGTTTATTTGGATCCTCTCTCTTTGCTTCTTGGTGAGCCTGGCTAGAGGTTCATCAATCTTGTTTATCCTTTCAAAGAACCAGCTCTTGGTTTTGCTGATCTTTTGTGTTGTTTCTTTGGTCTCCCTATATCATTTATCTCTGCTCTGATCTTTACTATTTCCTTCCTTCGGCTTACACTGGGCTTTTCTTGTTGCTCCCTTTCTAACTCTTTGAGTTGTAGAGTTAGGTAATTTATTACCCTTGTTTCTTGTTTTTTGCAATAGGCTTGCAAAGTTATGAACTTCCCTCTCAAAACTCCTTTCACTGTGTCCCAGAGATTTTGGATTATTGTGTTTTTATTGTTATTTGTTGCCATGATGTTTTTTTATATCTTCCTTGATCTCTCTGATAACCCAGTCATTGTTTAATAGCATGCTGTTTAGTCTCCATGTGTTTGATTTCTTTGGATTGTTTTTATTGAATTGATTTCTAGTTTTATGCCACTGTGATCTGAGATGTGTGATATGATTTCTGTGTTCTTGAATTTGAAGAGACTTTTCCTATGACCCAACATATGGTCTATTTTTGAAAATGACTTGTGTGCACTTGAGAAGAATGTATATTCTGTGGCTTTGGGGGGAAATGTTCTGAAGATGTCAATTAGTTACATGTGGTCTAGTGAGTCATTTAGGATTGACATTTATTTGCTGATTTTTTTGTTTAGAAGATTTGACCAGTGGTGATAGTAGGGTATTAAAGTATCCAACTATGATTGTATTGCTGTCAATCTCTCCCTATATATACTCCAGGAGGTTGTTTTTTTAGGGTTTTTTTTTATGTCATTGGGTGCTCCTGTATTGGGTTTGTATATGTTTACCAGAGTTATTTCTTCTTGTTGGATTGCTACCTTTAGTATTATAAAGTGGCATTCCTTATCTTGTTATGTCCTTCATTTCGAGATCTACTTTTTCATATATAAGTATCTGACAGCTTTATTTTCATTTCCTTTCTCCTGAAAAAACTTTTTCCATCCCTTCACCCTCAGACTGTGGGCATCTCCTTTTCTGAGGTGGGTTTCTTGTAGACAGCAGATATATGGGTTATATTTTCTTTTTCAATCTGTTGCCCTATGTTTTGTTGGGGGCATTTAATCCATTTACATTTAAAGTTATTATTGATAAGTACTTATTTTTTGCCATTTCATTCTTTACCCCTCTGTTCCTTATTTGCTTCCTATTTCTTTCTTTCTTTCTTTCTTTCTTCTTCTTTTTTTTTTTTTTTTTTACACAGCAGACTCTTTAGCATTTCTTGCATTGCTGTTTTGGTGGTAATAAATTCCCTAGTCCTTTTTTTTCTGTGAAGCTCCTTGTTTCACCTTCAATTTTGATTGATAGCCTTGCTGGGTACAGTATTCTTGGATTCAGACTCTTCCTTTGTATGACATTATATATTTCATTTCTTTACCTTCTGGCCTGATGAGTCTGTTGAGAAATCGGTCACTAGTCTGATGGAAGTTCCTTTGTAGGTAACTTTCTGTCTCTCTATGGCCACTTTTAAGATTCTTACTTTGTTGTAGGTGTTTGCCAATTTAATTATCATGTGCCTTGGTGTCGGTCTTTTGGGGTTCATTTTGCTTGGGACTCTGTGAGCTTCTTGGGTTTGTGTGGGTTTTTTCTTTCCTATATCAGGGAAGTTTTCTGTCATTATTTCTTCAAACAGGTTTTCTATTCCTTGCTCAGTTTTCTGTCCTTTTGGCACACCTATCATGCAGATGTTGTTTTGTTTTGTGTTGTCCAAACGTTCCCTTAGGTTCTCCTCTTGTTTTTTTTTTTCCTAGATGCTGCTCTTCTTGGGTATTTTTTCCTACCTTGTCTTCTAGCTCACTGATGCGGTCCTCTGCTTCTTCTAGTCTACTTTTGATGCTTTCTATTGAGTTCTTTACAGCAGCAATGTCATTTTTCATTTCTTCTTGGTTCGTCTTCATTTTCTCTTGGTTCTTACTCATCTTGTCGAATTTGTCTTCCAGTCTTTTCAGCCACCTTATTACCATTTCTCTGAATTCTTTCTCTGGCACATTGCTTGCCTCTATTTCATTTACTTACTTTTCTGGTGATGATGGCTTTTCTTTCATAATGCAAGCTGTTTCTTTGTCTCTCCATGGTCTCTCTTCTCTGGGTATCTGGTTATGTAGTTCTCTTTCTCCTTATCCCAGGCAAAATCTGACCTTTCCATGTGGAGTATAGAACTGCTCTATATCTGCGTGTTGAACCAATTGGCGACTGGTGTTCTGGGGTTTGCAGCTCTTCAGTGGGTGCTGTAGTTGTTGGTTTTCAGGCTTCTGATAGCATCCACTTTCCCATTCAAGACTGTGCAGTCTTCATGTCTGAGCTGTTGGCTCTGATAGAAAACCCAGCAATAGTGGGAGCTGCCCAATCAGGAGAGCCCTGTCCACTTGTCCCCCACCTTTTCCTGGAGTATAGCTGTCCCTTAACTCGGCAACAAACACTCCCCATGCAGCCCTCAGCTGTTCTTTCTGTCTGCTCAGGGACACGGCTCAAGACATGTCCATCTATTCCACCACCATTTTTTTCTCTTTTGTTGCTTTTAAAAGTCTTTCTTTGTCTTTATCTTTGCTATTTTAATTATGATGTGTTTTGGTGTGGTTCTCTTTGGGTTCATCTTATTTGTAACTTTGCACTTCTTGGACTTGTCTGTTTTCTTCATCAGCTTTAGGGAAGTTTGTTGGTCCTTATTTCTTCAAATAGTTTTTCTATATTTGCTCTCTCTCTTCTCCTTCTGGTACCCCTATGATGCAGGTATTTTCACCTTTCATGTTGTTCTCAAAATTCCTTAAACAATATTAATTCTTTCTTTTTCCCTTTTGTTGCTCTCTTGTCTTTCAAATCTCTGATTCAATCCTCTGCTTCATCAAATATAATTTTTATTCCTTCTGGTGTACTGATATAATTGTGGTATTCTTTCCTTCTGAAAGGCTTTTACATGGTTTCTTTCCTTTATCATATTGTTATAGTTTTTACTAAATTCTTTTACTATCCTTACATACAATACTTTGAACTCTATATCTGATAAATTGCTTGCTTCCATTTCATTTTGCTCTTTTCCTGAATCTTCCTCTTGTTCTTTCATTTGGAGTCTGTTTTTTGTCTACCAATTTTGGCTGCCTTTTTCTATTTGTTTCTATTTTGAGATAGATCTGCCATGACTCCTGGTATTCATGGGGTAGACTTATGTAATAGGTGTTCTTTGGACCTAATGGTACAGTCTCCTGAACTGGCAACGCTAGAAATGTACCTTTGTGGGCTATGTGGGCACTCTTGTTGTAATTGTGTCTTGCTTGTTTTTGCCTGTTAATGCACGGGATCCCCCCTGAGGTGGCTGAGTATGAGGTCCAAACCTGAGGATGGTATGTGAGCTGCTCTACAAATGCAAACCAATATATTTTTTTAAAGATAAAGAAAAAAAGAATAAGAAAAGTAATAGACAAAAAAAATGAAATAAAAGTAGAATTCACCTCAGCAGAATTCAGTGCCTGCTTTATTTATTTATTTATTTATTTATTTAAATATATTTTATTGATTTTTCACAGAGAGGAAGGGAGAGGGATAGAGAGTTAGAAACATCAATGAGAGAGAGACATCGATCAGCCACCTCCTGCACACCCCACACTGGAGATGTTCCCACAAGCAAGGTACATGCCCCCGACCGGAATCAAACCCAGGACCTTTCAGTCTGCAGGCCGACGCTCTATCCACTGAGCCAAACCAGTCTCGGCCCTGCTTTTATTTTTAATGTTTATTTTTTAAAGCCTACAGCACCCAGTATTCCCAGATGGTCTTCGATCCAAGTACTAACCAGGCCCAACACTGCTTAGCTTCCAAGATCAGATGAGATCTGGCGCATTCAGGGTACTATGGCCATCGACTGCAATCTCCTTTTAGATGTGCTTTTTGTGAAGTTTGTTGGATTCTCCTCCAATATGAAGTTGACCACTTGGTGTGTCTAGGTCTCTTGGGAGGGAATCTGGTATAGGCCAATGTTACATGCTATCTATGCCCTCAGCATCCAGTTTAATGCCACAAGTGATCCACACTTGTGGCTGCCTCTGCAGTTTAGCTGCACATGGGAAGAACCAAGCTGAGGCCAAGCCACTTTTACCAGCATCAGGCTTGCAAGCTGGTCAGCAAATGTCCCAAGGCACTCTGGGTTCTGCTTCTGTTTGCCTACACCTCCAGCTGAGTGTTAGGCTCAGTCATTGAAATAACTTCAGGCAGAATCAGAAGGATGGGGGCTAATGGATTTCCCATGAGGGTCAGGTGCCAATCAGAAGATGGTTCCTCGGCCCAAAGCCAAATGACTGAGTCCTAGCCTTTTCCCTGACTTCAGCACAGTGGAGCCCCTAATAGTCATGCAGGCAGGTCCTGTGAAGGCCAGAGATTGGGTCCTCCAGAAGCTTGGAGGGTAGTTCAGTAGGATCTCCTGTGAGGGCAAGGCACCAGATTCACAGGAAAGTGTGAGGGATGGCCCCATCCCAAAACCTGTCACTGAATCCCCCTGAATTTGCCCAGAATTCTAAACTCAGCCTATTCCATTGACTCCTCAGCAGAGCTTAAGATCCATAGAGTGTGGCAAGAGGGATTCCAGAAGGTAGGATAATTACGTTCCTCCAGGGTGATGTAGCTCAAAGGGAATGCTCTTCCCAAGAAAGATGGCTACTGTAGTGTCAGAGAGTTACTCTGTATAGGGATTCTGGTGACTGTTTCCAAGCCTCTTCCCCAGAGCCTCAAACCCCTCTCCTTGGGTGACTCTTGTCCTCCTGCCACTGGAGCTTAGGGTGAGTGACTGCAAAGGAAATTTTTTAAATTAACTATTTAAAGGGGTGCCTGTGTCTCCAGACTCCATCTCTCCTTAGAGGACAGAAACCCTGCTTCTTTTTCCAGTTGGATGTTATGTGGATGCCTCTTCCCATTTCTAGTGCTCTGAGCTGGGGAGCTTAGCCTGTGATTTAGACTCTATGCTTCTCAGGGGGAACCCCTCACAGCAGAACGTTTGCCACTGCCTGCGGGAGGGGGGCAGCCCTTTTCTGGTCTCCACAATTCCTACCAGTCACAATGTGGCTTCTTCTGTAAATCCTTGGTTAGGAATATTATAACCAAGGATTTACAGAAGAAGTTGGTTATTTAGAATGATTATTCTTCAATTTAGTTATATTCCAAGTTTGGTCCTGGGGGCGAGATGAGTGTAATATCTGCCTACTCTGATGCCACCTTGAGAAACGTCTGGTTATATTGGCTTTCTCACTAGTATCTCAGGTGAAGATGCTTAGACAATGAACATAAGCTTATCATCAGTGTTGACACAAATGGATGTTCTATTTCTTTACGAGGCTCCACTGGTCTTCTCCCAGGATCCACTGTGGTTTTTTTATGAGTTTATCAAATCAGCATGCACTAGAGCACAATCTACTAACTCCAAGGCCAAAGTACATGCTCTCTGGAGACTTAACTGCATCCCATGATCAAGGTGTTTATAGCATACTTCACCCTATCTCCTCCATGATAGACTCAATTCTTGTTAGAAAATCCTGCATGAGTTCCTTGCACCCATCATGAACTGGTTCTCACTATAGGTTGATAATTAATAGAAGCTCATTATTGAAATGAATGAAATAATAATTATCTATCTATGCTTACCTTTATATGTTTTGTAGCTGGCCATTTACAAAGCAGATGTATCCATCCAAAATGAATGTCACTTTTGTTGAAGCATAGGAGATTAATTACAGATCATTCCTGATCTGTGCCAAGATACACCTTCTCTCATGCAACTGTACAACCCCTTAAACTGGATGTAATTCAGACATGCAGCATTTTAGGCATTACCAGGATCCCTGACTCAGGGAAATTATCCTGGTGGCAAGGGCCTGTGTGATGCTTCTCCTCTCACCCTTTGAGATGAGGCATATGCAGAGGTCACAATCACTGCTCTACCAGGAGAATCCAGGTATCGTGCAGGAAGTTTACTTGCTATGGGTTCAAAGGATCACAACCACCAGTATCTTCCAGATTTCATGTAAAAACACAAGAATTGCTAAACTCTGAGGCACAGGACATGTTTCATTCCAAACATCTGTATTTTCTGTGGAGACCACAATATTCCTTGATTTATGAGTATCCCCATCCATTTTCCCACCTCACCTACAGATCAATCAAACGTTCTGTATAAATGTAGAAACTATAGCTAATCAGTAGGATGTTATTGTGTTATTATTTGTCAACCTTTATTTGTCAATAAGGATTTTTGTGTTATAACTAACTTGTTTCTAACTAAAATAATTTTATTACATCTATATAGTAAGTTTATAAAAGACAATGTCCTATTATACCGATTACTCACATATTGAAATTTAACCTAATATATTATGGAAAAAGATATTCAGAAATAGTACACAGCTGCCCTCTTGTGTCACTTTCATATAATCCAATCTATTAGTGTTTAACTACCAGTGATTCCATTAGCTATGCATTTTTAAAGGTCACCATGTACCATTACTTTTCTACTTCTGGTATTAATATTCTAAATGGTAATTTACAAAGCACAAGATGTAAAAATATACCAGCTTTCTATGTCAATTTAATCAGAACTTATTGCATAAACATCTAAATATTTAACATATACCTATAATTTGCTCTGTCCAGATCATTTCCTTATCCAAATACCCAAAAGTCTTAACATGTTTTTGTGCTATCTCATTATACTCAATTAGTGCTCAATTAATATTTAACCTGCTCCTGTTGGAGGCATGGATTGTCCCTAATCCTTTGTTAATGACCACTCAATGTCCCCATAGAAGATAAAATTGAATCAAATTGTCTTTTATAACAGTTAACAAGGGCATCCCCTACAAAGGACAACTATAGTCTCTGTTGCCATTTATTGAGCACCTACTATGAGCAAAGTACTGTGTTAAGGTTGTTATAAACAGAGTATAGAGAACATCCATAAAAGAGAAATTTTATCTCCACTGAACAGATGAAGAAACCCAGACACAGGATTTAGTTAGTACCTTCCAAGAATTTGGTGAAAATTCTTGGCTAATGGTGGTCCAAGTCTTCAGTCTATAACTTTGTCAACCAAAACAAAAACTCTTTTCTCCAGCATTTCCCACCACAATAAGCCATCTCCATGAGTTCATGGCCAGCCAACCATTCACTATCCTGGAAACAATCTGATTGAAGCAAGAAGATGCTTAGACAATGAACATAAGCTTATTATCAGTGTTGACACAAATGGATGTTCTATTTCTTTACTAAGTTATGATGTTTGTTTATTAAGTACTATGTGGTTCTAGCTCTGTATACTATTTCTCTGTATCAAAAAAGGGTAGATATAAAAAGTTTAAAATGAGCCATATTATTTTTGGGAAATTAAGAACTGAACTTCTGCACTGGTCAACACTAGTTGGTGGCTACACACAATACCAGGTAGAGAGATGACCAACCTTGTTCAGTCCCAGTCCCTCAATTCCCAGAAGCTTCTAGAACTTACAACAAAGAGATATAAATACAATGTAATGCAGAAAATGTAAGCTGAAGTATGACCATAAACAAGTGTGCATGGAGGTAGAATGGGGAGATTCTAGAGAGGTTTTGGAGGTGAAGAAAGGGTGAAGATTGTAAATCAAGAATGAGCCTTAACTCTGTATTGTATTACTATATAAACCCAGCTCTTCTAGTAGTGCAGGTGGTAGCTTCAGAGTGGGCATAAAATGATATTGATCCTGCTACTCTGACTGCAACTGCTAGAAGAGGACAGGTGCCTATAGTTGGGATGTCTGGGAAAACATCCTTCTGTAGAGTATAATTTAGCAACAGTGATTTAGAGCATGCAGCAGTGGATTTCTTGACTCAATAGCACTGCCAAGGATTGAAATCAGAGGAGGAAACTCAGGGGAACAGCCAAGCTTCTTAAAGCAGCGAAGTATGAGAAAACCAAGAATTAAAAATTGTAAATCCTAGGCTCCTGTCTTATCTCTGTAACTAATTTGCTGTGTAATTTTGGGCCAATGGCTTCATTTCTTTCTTTCTTTCTTTCTTTCTTTCTTTTTTACAGTGTAAAATTTTTATATTTAGAGTTAGGCAGCTGGACTCAGTTTAGATTATTCCAATTTTGTTGGCAACATCCAAAGCATCATAGTCAGGAGCCAGTCGAACATATGCCTTCTTCTCGCCAAGGCCAACAAGCACCAGATCAAACAGGCTGTGAAGAAGCTCTATGACATTGATGTGGCCAAGGTCAACACCTTGATCAGGCCTGATGGCGAGAACAATGGCTTCATTTCTATGGTCCCTAGTTTCTTCTTTCAAATGTCTTCCTTGGGCACTTAGTTCCTCCAATTCTTCTTTTCTTAAAAATGTATTTTATTGATTTTCTTTTACAGAGAGGAAGGGAGAGAGATAGAGTTAGAAACATCTATCAGCTGCCTCCTGCACACCTCCTACTGGGGATGTGCCCACAACCAAGGTACATGCCCTTGACCAAAATCGAACCTGTAACCTTTCAGTCCACAGGCTAACGCTCTATTCACTGAGCTAAACCAGTTAGAGCAGTTCCTTCATTCTTAAAGCTCTCTGAACTCAATCCCTTTCAAGTTAGAGAAAACTCGCTGTGTCTATCGGCCCACAAAATACTTTTTTCATTTGTGTTAGGCTGAACTTCATGCCACTCCCAAAATTTATAACCCCAATACCTCAGAATCTGACTGTATTTGGAGATAGTCTCTTGAAAGAGGTAATTAAGTTAAAATAAGGTCATGAGGATGGCCTTTAATTCAATATCAACTGGTGTCATTTTAAGATAAGAAAATTGAGTTATATAGAGAAGACAATGTGAAGATAGGAGGAAGATGGTCATCTATTAGCTGAAGAGGTAATGCTCAGAAGAAAACAACCTTGCTCACACCTAGATCTCGGATTTCTAGATACCAGGACTGTGAGAAAATAAATTCCTGTGGTTTAAGCCACCCAGTCTGTGGTACTTTGTTAGCCTGATTTGCTACTCACCCATCCTCTTTTGTAATCCATTTCTCTCTTCACTTTCTTTTCTATGTGTACTTCATCTCACCCAGCAGTCTTAAACACTAATGGGCAAAGTCTCCAATACACCCTTCTAATTCTTCCTCTCTCTCTCTCTCTCTCTCTCTCTCTCTCTCTCTCTCTCTCTCTCTCTTTCTCTCTCATCTCTCATCTCTCACTCTCTCACTCCTCCTCTTTCTCTGTTTCAGTTACTGTCTATTAGGCTCTTACATGAAGCAATTATATACGTAAAAATCATGGCATTAACATGCAGCAGACACAAAGCAGTTCCTGTAACTAAAAGGTGTCCTCATGAAAATGAAAATTAAAACAAACAATGCCATTCAATGTCAGAAAGGGTTTGATGAAACAGATAAACTGTTGCTGGGAATACAAATCAGTAGAAACTTTCTGGAAGGTAATTTAGCTGTACACTAGTACATAGAAAGTTTTAAAAAAAATTCGTATCCAAATGATGAATACCCCAAAGGGGCAGTGGTAAAGGAAAACCAGGAAATCAAGGTGGGGGAAATAAACTGCAAATGGCCAATAAGCATGTTAAGAAAATGTTCAACCTCATTAGCAATGAGAAATGAAATATATAACAGAGTTATATCAACTAATGGTAGGTTTCTAAATTGATAAATCTTACTGAGTGACAAATTAAGATTATTTATTAAAATCCTTAAAATTACTAGTACAGCAATTTCATTTTGAGGAATTTAAGGAAATAACAATATGAAGATATTTACTGCATCATTTTAAATGGAAAATAATCTAAATGTTCAAAAAAGAAGGTTAAATGATTAATTTATTAATATGATATTTATTAAATTATTTAATGATAAAAGAATTTTACTTATGCAATGTTCAATGGGGAAAGAGTACATAAAACCATCTATTCCAATTTTTAAAAATATATGCATATGTGTAAATTCCCTACAAGAATACACAATAACATCAAGAATTTCTCAGAATCAGTTTGTTATTTTTTTTCTCTGTACTCTGCTAAATGTTTCCAGTTAGAATGCATTATGTTTTAAAGTAGAGAGCCAACACATTCTTTAAAAAGAAAAACAAAAAACAGGAAACGGACAGGATGGGATAGAAAGGAAAGGAAGGAGAAAATAGCACTGCACACATTGGAAAAAGGTGATGTCATCGCATGTCACAAATTTATCTTACAGTCCAAGGCTGAACCCTGCTGGCATCACTAGTGAGGAACACATGAGGCATCTTTTAAAAATGTTTGTTGAAAAATGACACTGTAATACAACCTGGGTAGAAGTCCCGAGGCAGTCTAACTACTCAAACAAAGGGTGGTTTCAGTGTAGAGCAGACAGCAGCTTAATTCACCCTTCTAAGTCTTTTCGGGAGAAGAAAGGGCTGGATGTGAGACAGAACATAGTCTTACTTCCTATCAGCACTCTGAAGACATATCCTTAATTCTTAATACCCATCTGCCCTTGCCAATATATTAAAGCTTTATGAGGAAATTCCCTATATTCTGTTCCTTGAGTCACATATACACAGAGTAAATATTATATCAATGAATTAACAAGTTACTGCTTCATCCACCTTAATCAAGAACTATCACTCAGTAAACCTGGAAAAAAATAGGTATTTATGAAAGCTATGCAGAAACAATTCAGCTTTCATACCAGGAATACCTGTACCCATGTCACTGACCATGGTGGCCCCAGTTACTCCCTTGTTTTTTGTCAATTATTTAAGATCATGAGAAGATTTCTCTCAACCTCCAATCCTTTCTTTCTACATACATACTGGTTGAAGTTAAATTCATTTGATATTAATTATGCATATTTTTATAAAGCCCATGGAAACAATTTCTAACTAAAGTGATTTTCAACAAGATATATAAAGTATAATCCTATAGAATAAAGATGTGATATGCAAATTGACCATCATGCCCTTGCACAAGATGACTGCCCCCATGTGGTCACAAGATGGCCACCACAAGATGGCAGGCAGGGGAGGGCAGTTGTGGACAATCAGGCCAGCAGGGGAGAGCAGTTAGGGATGACCAGGTCAGCAGGAAAGGGCAGTTGGGGGCAACCAGGCCAGCAGGGGAGGGCAGTTAGGGGTGACTAGGCTGGCAGGGGAGGGCAGTTAGGGGTTACCAGGCTGACAGGAGAGGGCAGTTGGGTACAACCAGGCCTGCAGGGGAGAGCAGTTAGGGGCGACAAGGCCTGCAGCAGAGGGCAGTTGCAGGGGACCAGGTCTGCAGGGGAGGGCAGTTGGAGGTGACCAGGCTTGCAGGGGAGGGCAGTTGGGGGAGACTGGGCCTGCAGGGGAAGGCAGTTGAGGGCAATTGCAATGGCAGGGGAGGGCAGTTGGAGGTGACTGAACCATCAGGGCAGCAGTTAGGCACAGATCAAGCTGGTAGGGGAGTGGTGAGGTGGTGATTAAGCTGGCAGGCAGAAGCAGTTAGGGGCAATCAGGTAGGCAGGCAGGCAGGCAGGTGAATGGTTGGGAGCCAGCAGTCCTGGATTGTGAGAAGAATGTCTGACTGCCAGTTTAGGCCCAATCCCACACCTGCCAAAGGGTCCCAGATTGGAGAGGGTGCAGGCAGGGCTGACAGACACCCTCCCCCACCAGTGCACAAATTTCATGCACTGTGCCTCTAGTATATCATAAAAGGTAAGTTAAGAGCTTTGGAACATTTGAACTGTAATAATATATTAAAATTTCAATCACATTTGACAGTGTTTTGTTTGAGTGCAGATCTTCCCATCATTTGTGAAATGTATTCCTTGTCAAGAGGAGGTGACCTCACAGTGTCAGCAGAATAGCTTTGTATCTGGGCAGCAGGCGTCGGGGCTGCCTAACACAGAAGCCACCATAACAAGAATTCATTTCCTCTTGGGTTTAGTGGTTCCTGCCACTTTTGACCATCTACTTTACTTTTTACTCAATCTATTAAATATATTTCCCTATCTCATAACTTGTTCTTACTCATGCTTTCTTCTCATTCACACCATACTTACTCCTGACTTCCTTCTTCTTTCTCTATGTCTTTTAGCTTTTACTAATACAACCTGTTAGCTACCTTGCTCTATCTTGTGAACTCAGGTCTTCAGACCAGGTTGGGTCTCCATCATCCCCGTTAGGCAACATTCTTGTGCAGCCCCATCAAAAGCACCTGCAAAGTCTACAGATCAGTTACTTGGATTCTGTCAGCTATCACTAGAGGGGTGACAAAGAAAAAAAAAAGCAGTTAATTTGAGCCTTGCGGCCTTGGATAGCAAACCTCTGAAAAAAGGAAATAACAAGAAACAAGGGTCAAGAACAAGAAACTAGTTCATTGATAGAACAGTCTAATAACTAAATTTGAGGTGCAGCAAAGTGCCTTATTTTTTGAAGTGGAATAACTGAAATTCAGATTTCACTTTCTCTGTTTTACTCTACTATCCTCTTTCATGTTTGCTATTAAAAAAAAGAAAAGTAAAAAGTGGCAAAGATCAAAATGCCGTGGTATAAACACAAAAATCAGTAACTGGGTCCTCTGTTCTAATATTGACTTTTTATCCTTTAAATCTATTTTTTTTCATCCTGTTTTTCATCAGAACTCTGCTGCTCCCAAATACAAATATAATAGACAGGGGCCTGAGAATTTTGTTCAGAACTGTAGAAAGTTAGATGAAGTTCCCACTTGGGCCATATCCAGTTTTCTGCCATCACAAAAACTCTTATTCAACCCTGTGTAAGAGAAACAGATTACATAAAGAAAGGAACAAAACTTTCCTTTTATCTAGTTTTTAAGTCTGAATACTTTTTAAAGCTATTTTGTTAGGCTTCTGATGGTCATGTATATCTTCAATTACTTATCTTCACAAATTTTTAAGTTAATAAAATTATAAGTATGGTATGTTCTAAACCTAAATTATTTCAGTTTAGAAAAATATCTTGCTAGGTTATTTATTTATCTGTGGCTTGGGTTCCAAAGAGGAAATTTATTATCATGGAAGGGGAACAATCTTAGAGATAGAAAAATATAATAAATTCTTCAAATAAATAAATAAGCCACTTTGTAATTTGAAATGTCATCAGTATGTTTGATGATTATTATCATACAAATATTCATTTCATACTTTTGGAATATAAAAACTCACAAAGTTGAAGTTTAGAAATAAGTGTTTATTCTATCAATAAGTGTCCTAAATGTGTCATCTGCAATGCTTATCAGTTCATAATTAGGAAAGCTTATCCACCATCAAAAATAAACTTTTACAAAATAATATAGAAAGGCTAAGGTTCTAGTCTCAACAGATTTTATGAGGATAAAAATAGGGACTAACTTATTTTTTCCAACTATGGGAAAATTAGAAAGAAAGCAATTATGTTCTATTGCATGAGTGATTCTTAGCCACAAAAAATCATAGTATCTTCCCATTTCATGTACTTAATTAGTGCATTTTTTATTCATTGCTCCAAACTGTTTCTTTCATCTGACAAATCCAAGAAAATTAAAATTGTACTGTTGAGGACATATGAGAAATTTAATATTGAAAGAAGTAAACTACAATGAAGTATCATTGTGATATTTTGATAAAAAACTCAGAAAGATACTAAGTATTAAAAAGCATATTTCTATCATTTAAAACAGCTTATTGGGAGAGGAAAATACATTTTGAATGACTCACCAATGTGAGTGCACTGAAGACAACATATTCCTTTGATGAGATTTAATGTTGTCACGATAAACCTTAGACCTAGGGAATTATCAATGACCCTTGCTCCAAGAAACCAAAGTTTAATCACCCATGACCCAAGACACCAAGGTCAGAACCAAGAAGTGGAACCATTTTTTATATCCCGCATTTATTTAAGCAAACCAAGTTGTAGATAGGAAATTAAAGCATTATAATGTTTTACAAATACAGAAAGAAGACACAGAATAATAATACCCTGAAGAAAGTGCAGCTGAGAACATAGTTCTGTCTCCCGAGGACACCTGCAGTGACCACACAGAATCCATGGCTGACACATCCATCTTTCAGTCTTGTAATTAAATCGTTCAATTCTAGTAGATAGTTCAGCAATTTGCTTTTAAACAAATAATAATACTAATGATTATGGTAGCCTTGAAGGGTTTGTGAATGACTACACTGTACATACGTGATATTAGGTATAATGTGTTATTCCAATGCCACTGTACATTAGGCAGGGGAAATAATGCCTTATTAACAATTACTGTGACATTCACTAAAATGTGAACTAGTTTGCATAGGTTAGTCCTTTGGGCAGCATGATGTTGCTCTAGTCCACCAAGGCTTCAAGGTTCACAGTATAAAGGAAAAAAAAATGAATTAAAGCATTTCTACTAAAATATGTTTTAATAGCTGGTGTTAACAATTTGCATAACAAAAGCCAGATTATATTAATAACATTGGGTTGTTTCTTTTGTGAGCCCCTTCATTTTGAAAACATTGTTTCCTTCAAAACTGTAAGCTTTCAAAATTAGTAAAATCTTGCAAACTAATCAACCACAATTCTACATATTTTGAAGCAAATAAAAGCCAAACTGAACAGTGATTCAATTTTGCACTTATATTACAAGGCAAAGACCAAACTGTTCCATGCCATGCCTATAACAATAACATAGTTGCTGCTGCTTCTAAAATGCTCAGCCATTTATTGTGTGGACTCTGAAGAATGGTACTATAATGCAGATTTCGCTTTTCCTTTAAGTGAAGCATTTTTAATAGCACTGGTTTATAATGAAGTATATATACTATGCAAACTGAATACCATATATCTAACACAAAAAACATATGGAATTTCCATGAATACACTAAAGTAACATGGACAACCGGGGATGAGATTTACCCTGGGGATCCTTCCAGGTTTGTGGACTCCAGGAGTCTAAGCATCCTGGAATGATGACCACAGAAGCATTATACAATGTCATATTTTAGATGACCAATAGTTGACAGCAGCCTGGAAAGGGACTAATGGGCAAGGAATACTTGAGAAGGAGACTTTCATTGATCAGTTGTCTACATAGCTTCTTCCTCAGCTAAAGCTTTCTCAGCATCATGCCACGTTACCCAACACAAGCACACTTCAGTCACTTTTACATGATCAGAAGCAAATAGCTAAGATATAATGAATTTGTGAAGTGAATTTCATCGTGTGTAATGAATTCAGCCTCATAATATAGGTATTTTATATCTTAAGCCTAAAATTAATGTGTATGCAGCTCAACTATATATAAATCTACAAAGAACCATTCAAAAATTGGTGGAAAGAGTCAGTATTTTCTAAATTTCTAAACCTTTAGAAGTAAAATATAGTCAGCTATCACCCTTCATACCTGTCAGGAGCGTCTTACTTCCCCACCACAAAAATACCAATTATGTGTAATAAAATACTACTATAGGATAAGCAGAAGCTTGGTTTTCTTTCCCAGACCATAGTGGATAAACAAGGGTAATCAAAAAGGCACCTATTTTTGTATATGTCTATATTATAATTTTGGTATAAACTATATCTACTTTATATAGAGATGTGTCATTAAAGGATCACACACATTTTGTCTTTTCATTAAAAACATTTCACTGGAGTTGGACAAATCTAAAAAGAAAAAAAATACACCTCTTCAACTTCCACTGTTGTAGAAAAGTTGGCTTCTCAACCCTCAAAGTGTTGTAGAGCTCAACACAGAGAGGATAAGGAAAAAAAGACTGTGGCAAAACTGGCAAAGCCGCATCTTTACCATCTTCAAGCAGTGACCCTAGTGGCAGGGGAAGGGGTGGGCTGTTCTCATCCCACTTCACACAAGGTGCTCTTGGAAATTGTGCTTGCATATTCCTGGGTGGTGTCTGGAGGTGGGGGGAGGCCTGAGAAGATGCAGGGACATCTGGCAACCAGATAAATGTTTCAAATTGGGCTACACTGCCAATGTGAGATTACAAGAAGATACAAGGAAGTCACTTTGCCACAGGTAAGAGATAGAAAGCTTCTTTGGAAACCAAAAATCCATAAAAACACTCACTACAAACACTGCTTTCTCCAGAGAGATGTGATCCACATACAGCTTTGTTTTCAAAAACTTGAAAAGTCTATCAAATTGCTCCTTGTGCTTTTGTCAGGTTGGAGGACATGGGCTTAGAAAAGCAGGTGCATGCTCTCGGCACCCACAGTCTTCTGTAACTTGATGTGTAAAAGGCTCATTTAGACCCTTGTTCAGCTGTCAGTGTTATGTATGCTACCTCTTGCCAAACTGAAGCTGAGTAGGGGCTGTGCTGAAAGGGGAAAAACTATTCAACAATGCAGTTTTGAAAATGATTCCGTAAAATAGCACTATGGTATTACACACACATTGCCTATATTTCTGCTGAGATGCTTAATATCCTGACAAGCTTTAGTGACAATGACACTATCAAGTGAGAGTGTCAGAAGCATGTGACATCTTGTTGTTCCTTAGTCTTTACTTTGAAATAACCTCCCTCTAGTTAAATTCTGATCAGATCTTAATTCCTAAAGGCTGGAAGCAGAAACATCTTGCTATGCAGGCATTATGTAAAGCTTATGATTTAGGAGAATTATTCCCCAAGTAAGTATTGGCCTTTACATTCAATGAATCCGATTTTGAAATCAGGGTATAAGAAAAACAATGAAACATTAAGCTGCTACTTTATGGTAACTTTCTCCATTATACTTATCATTTTAAGTCAGTTTTCTTTGTGTTCCCTATAAATGTGCTATTTATCAAAAATTGTACCTGTCCTACATTTAGTCTGCAAAATTTAATCAACAACATCTCCTTTTTTATAATCGTGAAAGGAAGTCTGAGTAAATGTAAATATTTACTTAATGGTATAATAAAACTGAATAAAACCGAGCAAGCTCATTTCCCTCACTTTTAATGCACATAAATTTTTGCAAGAATATTGCAGGTTCAGTTTGTGTTTGTAGGTTTGTGTAGAGGACATCAAAACTGATATGGGGTTTAATCAATCTAATCATGACCAGTCATTCCAATGATAGAAAATCAGTCAAGCTGCCTTTTCTGTAAAGCTCACTCAAAAAAGTC
Source organism: Lasiurus cinereus (assembly GCA_011751065.1). Lineage (NCBI taxonomy): Eukaryota > Metazoa > Chordata > Mammalia > Chiroptera > Vespertilionidae > Lasiurus > Lasiurus cinereus. The sequence continues at coordinate 35,203,950 of JAAGEH010002534.1, forward strand.
TCTAGTTACTTGCCTGAATTTTTTTTCTTCGATTTTATGTCAGTGTCATGCAGATGAAGCTTGTGCAATAAATTTTATTCTATTTACTCTTTTAGCTAGATAAAATGAAACTACAGATTTTTAAAAGTATTTGCTAAGCTTTCAAAGGTGTTAATAAATTAATGTTTGCCTTTGGACTGATAAACATTTCAACAAAATACATTTTGTTAATTTCTTTGATTATATGGTATAAGGAAATATTCCCAACCCATACATTTTATTACATTTTTGAGACTTTGCTTTTTCAGTTTCACCTCAACTCTAGAGTCAGATCTTACATGAATGCTACCCTGTTGCAGGTCCCAATAAATGACACAATCAGAAAAACACAGTTGCTGATGGATGTTAATCTCAGGTGATCTTGACTGTTGTCTCAGGTGAAAGTCACGACCCGCCAGCACAGGCTGCAGTCATGGTTGTGAATCCAGAAAGAAACTGCAAGGTCACTCATTGAAAATCAAAATCTGACAACAATTCCATTGTTAGTGAACAACTGTGCCTGTACCTAAAATCTCTGATGACATTCCTATGTCACCCCCTGAATGTGATTGAGAAAGTAAAAAGCAGAAAGTGACAAGAAAGTCTTTTCTTTTGCTGGTTTCAGTAGCTACATTTCCATTCCAGAATTTGAATACCTTTCCAAAACCAGAAACCAGACACACACACACCCCCCACCCCTGCTCTGTAGAGTTGGTCAGTCACTTTCTGTTCATTGGTTTTCTCTAGCACACTTCCTATCCCACTTTGTCACTGGCTTCTGTTAAGTTTTCTTAACTTTTAAATCAGCAGTGGCATTAAGTTAATGAAAACTGTTCAATAAACACCTAAGTCACTTATTTACTAGAGTATACATCTATTTCCTAAAGTGTGCATCCTTCAAAACTAGAGTGCAATGCAGCAGGAGAATCTCAAGCAACTTTTCAAATATGTTTTTCTGATGAGCTGACAACTAGAGGAAAGGCCTTTAGATATCAGCCACTCTTTTAGATCTAGTAGGAGTACTGGGCAGTGCAGCTGCCTATGTTACAGAAGCTTGAGCCTACATGTCATGCAACAGGGCAAAAGGCTACTAGAGAAATCATATAGATGGCCTGAAATCTGCCCTTTGCAGAGCGGCTAAGACGTTATTTGGTCCTGACATTCGATGGAGTTAAGCATACGTGTGGGTCCATAGAATGTAAGTGGAGAGTAGGCTATGTCTTGGTACAAATAAGAAATAAACAGACCCAAGTTGGCCAAGGAAAGAAAAACATTTCTTTGTTCAGTAGAAGTTTCTAGGTCCTTAAGGCCACCACTCAATATAATTTTAACCAAACTGTCATTTTGCCATTGCTTACTTTATTATACTAGATGATTTTCACTGAAATTGGAAATTGCCTAATGACTCCAAAGCAACACAGATTTTAAATTATTGGCTGTGTTGCTGAATTAAGAGAATTGGATTCTGGTGATTCCAAAGTGACAGCTAAGAAGTCCAGATACGTGTTACATTACAGGACAATCAACATCTCTATTAAAGTCTACAAAAATACATTTCCCAGAAGGGATTCAGTAGCCAATCAAAAGAAACCAGTAATACAATTAGCAGCACCAGGTCTCCAGACTAATTATTTTGTTTATAGGAACTACTGAAAATGCTGCTGTTCTCAGCCCAGAAATCATTCCTTCTTCCTGGTACCTGTGTGTCTAATTGTTAAAGTAAGGGTAGATTACTGTAAAATAACTGCCAAGTTTTCTTAGAAGTATCCTCTATCTTTTAAAAAGACTAGGTTTAGTATATATTAGAGTAAAGCTCACAGGGCAAGGAGAAATAATTAATTAACAAACTCAATGTAATTTGCTGGGAGCATCCCGGTTTTCCCAGTTCTCTGCACTGTGCCGTACATCCAGCCGTCATCGATGGGCTGCACGTTGACAATGTAGTCGCCATCCCTGAAGGAGACTTCATCTTCATCCTGGGCACTGTAATCATACATGGCTCGGTAGGTCCTCTGAGACAAGAAAGACAGGGTCACTATGAATACCAATATAGTCATGGCCACAAATGCCAATTCCAACAAACCAACCCACTCATAAAGCAACTATTAGGAATGTTTCCAAGTACATTTATTTCTGGAGAGTTGTACACCAGAGCCTAGTATTCTAACTGTGCTCATCTCAAGTTTACTAGGCTAGCAAAAAGCTAACATTTGGGAGCCAGAACAGGGAGAGAGAAAGCCACTAAATACAATTGCTAGCCTGTCAAAAAGTAAGCTTTAAAGTAGTGAAGCTTAACTCCCTCCAGGTTTGGCTAACCTCAGAGACATCAGGTAACATAGATTCTCTCCTAGTCCACAGTCTGGCCCCTGGCAGAGGCAATAAACTTTCCTTAAACAAGTATTTAAAATGTCTTTTTCCTCTTAAAAATATACAAAACAAAAGAAAGAAACAATAATATACTCATTTTTTTGGCTTTTGCATCACAGTGATAGAAATTTAGCATATACATATTCTAAATATCAGGGTACATACTACTATAACTAAATCTTTATTATAATGAGGAAAATGTTTACTTCTTCACTTCAAACTATGTTATAAAACTATGTCATCAATACAGTATAGTATTGGCATAAACCAATGGAATAGGATAGAGAGCCCAGAAATAAACCTATGCATATATTGTCAATTAATTTATGACGAAGTACCTATGAATGCATAATGGGGAAAGGACAATTTCTTCAATAAAAGGTGTTGGCAACACTGGACAGCCATATGCAAATGAAAAAAACTGGACCACTATTTTATACAATACATAAAATATTAACTCGCAATGGATTAAAGATTTGAATGTAAAAACTGAAATCATAAAATTCCTAAAATAAAAATGGTCTTGGCGATGATTTTTTTGACACCAAAAGCAAAGGCAACGAAGCAAAAAATAAATGGGACTACATCAAACTAAAAAGCTTCTGCACAGCAAATAAACTAGCATCAAAATGAATAGGCAACTTACTGAATGAGATAAAATATTTATAAATAATATCTCTGATAAGTGATTAATATTCAAAATACAAATTGAGTTTTACCATACTGGTTTTCATTTAAGGCCAATAATTTAGCTAATATTAACATCAGACAATCCCAAAATCAAATGAATTGATACCCTGGGGAAACTGGCTGAGACACAAAGAATTTTAGAGCAACTAAAAATAAATTTCAAACTGCAGGAGTTGGTGCGGGGCACCTGTTTCTAAGTTCTCAAAGGGCCAAGTAACTGTGTCAGTTGCTTGGAGAAGCAATTTCAGCATGAGATGTCATATTTTACATCAAAATGGCCATAACAGCGCTTCCAAACTTGATATTTAATTAATAAATTAATGCTTCAAGGTTTCCAATGGGAGGATTCAAAGACATGTTGGCTCTGTCATTTAGGTTTTAGTGGCTGTTTTGATTAATATCCAGATTAATTAGTTAATATGACCAAATATTTGTGCTTTGCAGATGTGAATGAAGATCATAACTGGCTAACACCAATAACAAAATAACAATTAGGGTATTATAGTAGTAGAATCTTTGCTTCATAGTTTACGTTTTCACATCATACCTTCCCTTCTCAATAGTTTATCTCTATACGCCTTTTGTTTCCTTCAAAAGGGTTGTACCAATGACAGCACATCATTTACCTTTATTTGAAAATGTACATGCCCATTGGCAGATGAACAGATAAAGAAGTGGTACATATATACAACGGAATATTAGGCAACCATAAAAAAGAATGAAATTTTGCCATTGGCAATAAAAAAATGGCTTAGAGGATATTATATTAAGTGAAAATGTCAGTCAGAAAAAGATAAATACTGTATAATTTTACTTATATGTGGAATCTAAAAAAAAACAACAACAACAAAGAATGAACAAATAAAACTGCCTCATAGATACAGAAAACAAAGTAATGGTGCCAAAGGGGAAGAAGGATAGGGGGAGTGAGTGCAAAAGGTGAAGGGGATAAGAGGCACAAACTTCCAAAACAAGTTAGTCATGGAGACATAATGTACAGCACAGGGAATATAGTCATTAACACCACAGTAACTTTGTATGGCGATGGATGCTTACTAGACTTACTGTGCAGTAATCAGAATGTAAAGTAAGTAAATGTCAAATCACTATGTTGTACACCTGAAACTAATATAATATTGCATGTCAACTATAAGTTAATAAATGATAAATGTTAAAATATAAAATAAATAAAAAACTTTTCCATGTGTATTTATATTCTGGAGATGAAATGGGAACACTGGGCAAAAAGAAACACTTCAAACCCACACTTACTAGATTTGGTGAATGGTGCATTGACCTCATGGATGACAGGCTTGTCTGGTGCATATACCCATAGCCTTGGGAATGGCTTTGCTGGTAGGCTCCGGGAAGAACAGGTGCTGCACGTTAAATACACACATGGATAGGTTCCTTAAAGAAAGTCTCAAAACACCTCTGCCACCCCCCAGGTGACTTCATGCTCTGCTAGCATCTTCTGAAACAAAATACCACTTTCAGTGCAATGGGACATTTGTGTCGTGATGTTATAAGCAATCTCTAGATTAATATGAATTCAGTAGTTAAGGACATATATAGGGAATCAGTTAAACATGCAGTTAACTATATTAGAAATGTTTCTATAACTCCACAAATACAAAAATGAATTTCCCATAACCTCTTAACAATATTATATTTTCACTTGGCCAGATGACCCTCTTAGATGTGTTTTTTAAAAATATATATTTTAAAAAATTTAAGTGGATGGTCAAGCCAATGACAGAGTATAAATGTTTGCACTGTATACTTCACACATAAGAGGATGCTATGCATATTTTAAGACATACAGCTGAATGTTACCTTTACAAAGATGATAAGCACAGCATATGTTTAGCAACATATGCTTGTTTAGCAGTTAATAAGTCTACACCATTAAAATAAACTTTTACTTAGAATATATGAATTTTCCATTTTATTTTACTATAAGTTAAGATTAAATCAATCAACTGAAGCTGTTGCAAAAGCATTTAAAGAATGTCATAAATATTGTCCCACTATATTAAAAATACTATCAAAATAGTATTTACTTAATTTGTGCTGTTCTCGCCACTAATTATGACATTTAAAAGACATAGTTTGAAGAACACTGAATTTTAGAGAAATCAACAGAGAAGCTAGATAAAACCCAACAAAATCAGTAGACATATGCTTGTGTGTTTCTCTAGAACAACTTTTCAATATTGGTAAGCAGAAATATGGGCTTTACATGAGGGCATTTTAGTAACACACCCTTCACCTTTGGATTAATTATATGATACATCAGTAAAATTTATGGAATACATGTGCTGTAAAAATCCATGACAGGTTCCCATTTTTGTTCAATCAGGTTGAGTAAAGTAATTATTGTGGGTTGATTATTCAGGTCAGTTTTTATAATAAAAGAATAAAGCAGATGTAATTCTTGGGTGTTACGAATAATTAATGTATGAGTAGCACATTGATTCTAATGATATATATCAAACTTTAAAGAAATTTAATACTCAGAAAATTACAAAATATTAATGTGTTCTCCTGATGATAATGACATTAGGTTGAATGGGGATTTTTAAAAATAGTTCTTGAATTAATTCATATTACAGTGTTGTTACAAAATTGTCCTGATTTAATGTCTAGATGTGGCATCAATGAGAAATTGCCAAGATATTTGTTTAGATTTGTAGTACATTATAAAGTTACTAAAACATTAAACTTCAAACACTTCAGAAAATAGCACTTTTTAACATTATCAACTCATTTTAAATATTTAATGTCAAGAGATGTCAAAGATATTGTCAAAATTCATTCATGAAGAAAAATAATGAAATCCCCATAAATATCTAGGCCACCTAATTAGTTGAGTCAGAGAGCCTTTACTGTGTGTTGGAAGCTGGATGCATTGACCATTTATTCATTCCCTGGACTATCAGCAAATATTTACTAAGTGAGTTCATGTGTGCACAAGGCTTACTGCATTGCCTTTTATTTAGTAAACCTCCACAAAAATTTTTGAGGCATGCCAGCACCAACAAAAACCACTGCTCTTTGAGAGCAATGATGGCCCTGGACATCTGCCCTTTGCCCAATTAAAGAAATGGCTCTGGATACTTAGGGCATTTCCAGTTAAATATATTAGTCAATAATTCCAACTACATATTCCAGATTGGCACTTCTGAAGAGGTTTTTATCCATTACACAAGCCATTTCATTAATTATTATTTTATCGTACTTGTAAATACTAAGTAAGGTTAAATAAATAACCCTGTAAACTTACTTAAAATAAAAATTAAACTTTTAATTCTTTGTTATGCTATTTAATTATGTCCTTTAAATTTTTATGCACAGAGTTAAGTACAACCATCTTAAATATTTTTGGGGGGAAAACAGGAAAGGACAGTTAAAACACAACATGAAATATACTATCTCAGATGCTGTAATATGTTTATGTTTAGATAGTTTGTACCTAATCCCAGTTAAAGCCCATCAGTACTAACAATTCAAGAATGTTGCTTAATAGAATTCTCTAATTTTTGGCTTTTAAAAATCAAGTATATTCATGCCTACTCAATTTCTCAAGTTTGACCTTAAGAGAACCTTTTGTTATTATCAAATACCAAGAAATAAAAGTAATGTATTTGTGCCCAGACAGTGTTGCTCAGTGGTTGAATGTTAACCTATGAACCAGGAGGTCACAGTTGCATTCCTATCAGGTCACATGCCAGGGTTGTGGGCTTGATCCCCAGGAGGCAGTCGATCAATAAGTCTCTCTCATCATTGATGTTTCTATCTCCCTCTCCCTTCTTCTCTGAAATCAATAAAAATACATTTTTAAAAGTTAATGTATTTGTCCTAAATATGCCTGGTTTTGAGAGAGCAGGTAAGTGTAGAATAAGAAACCTTGGAGTAAATATAATCAATCTATATAGTTCTTATGACTTCTCTTTATGTTTTTGTTTATTATTTCCATTTCCCTCTCTGGCTGCATTATTTAATGCAAGTTCCTTTGGGGGTAACTGAACTGTGATATCTACTTTTTACCTGGTACAGTGAAAGAGTTATTAGGAAGCTCCTATTAGGGCTATGAAAAACATAACTGAGAGCCCAGATAAATCAACTTACTAAAAGCAAATGCCAATTTAAAAAGAGGCACAAGGTAAAAGGGGTTAAATGGTGATGGAAAGAAACTTGATTTTGGGTCATGAACACACAATTAATACAGATGATGTATTATAAGAGTTGTACACTTGAAACCTATGTAATTTTACCAACCAATGTCATCTCAATAAATGCAACTGAAAATACATAAAAAGAGGCACAGACATTGCTTTCTATTTTGTTTCGTTATACAAAGGTGTTTTTAGAAAACAAAACAAGCAAAAGGAAATTGGAAGCAATGGATTTGGAAATTGGGTTTATTTGCTTAAAAGATAGTCCATGTGAGTTGGAGATTTCTTCCATGAAAATATGAAATACAAAGTGTTGTGCAAAAGTTAAATGTTAGGCTAACTTCCTAACAAGCAAGGACTTCTTATGAAAAAGAAAAACACAGCACCCCTTTAATTAATTAGTGGTCAGTCCCACAGGCATTGGTACAAATGGATGATGATAAGGACACAATCATCTTACAACCCAAGAGTTTTGAGTTTGAGGGGTTTTTATTTCAATAACATGAAAGTCAAAACACACTAGCTTACATTATCCTAAGGCCAACATAAAACACAAAAGTGAGACTCACTTTCATTTCACATTTGTGAGCTTTATTGACCAGAGATCTGGGAGCTGACAAAGGTTCCAAGGATCCCAGGGTTGATTTGGAGTGTCCTGTAGTACTTATAAAACCAAAATCTCACTTCCACTGTGCCATAAAGCTCTCCCACAATTAGCCATGACTAATATTTCCTATTTATTGTTTATTCTTACAATGGTAGATAAAACCAAGATAAAGAAATAAGAAGCCCTAGCCATTTTGGCACAGTGGCTAGAACATCAGCCTGTGAACTGAAGAGTATCAGGCTTGATTACAGCAAGGGTGCATACCTTGGTTGCAGGCTTCATCATTGGCCCCGGCTAGGGCATGTGAGGGAGGCAACCAATTAATGTGTCTTTTTCATATTGATGTTTCTCTCTCTGTGTCTCTCCCCCACCTCCTTCTACTCTCTCTATAAAAATCAATAGAAAAAAAATCCTTGGGTGAAGATTAACAAAACAAAAGAAGTAGACATTAAGGTCAGAAAACAGAGAAAGAAAGTTTTTATAGAGTGACACAAACTTGAAAATAAAAAAATGAGGAAATATATGCAAATATACAAAGATTAGAGTAAATGAACCCCCCTGCCCCCACAAAAAAAAGTATCTACAATGAAAGGAGAAAAGACCCAAAAAGGAGTCCACTTTGGGGGAAGTGTCAAGAATAGGTGAAAGAAGTAGACTTTTAGTTACTAGAACTCCTTTTTTAGATAGGTGCATTCGATTTTCAGAATAAAAATACAACAGCTGACAGATTAACCAGGAAAACAGTAAGTTAGCTCTGCACTGTGACACCACAACAAAGGTCTCCAGTCATTAAAGATGAGGTGGAGATTTTAAAAACTGTACCAATACTATAGGGTAACAGTAAGTGGACAAACTCTAAATGCAAAAAATAAAAATAGTGCTATGTTGATGTCTTGGCCTATTGGGTTGCTATAACAAAATTCCACAGACTGGGTGACTTAAACCATAAACATTTATATCTCACAGTTCTATAGACTAGGAAGTCCCAAATTAAGGGGTCAGCAGGATTAGTATCTGGAGACCTCTGGCTTCCTGATTCAAATCTCAGTGTCCTTATGTGGTAAAAATGAACAAAGAAGCTCTATGAAGTCTCTTTTATAAGGGCACTAAATCCCATTCATGGGGGCTCCACTCATGACCTAATCACTTCCCAAAGGCCCCTTCTCCCAAAAACATTACATTTGGGAATTAGATTTCAACTTGTAAATGTTGATGAGGATGTGGGGAAGACACAATGGCTATCTATAGACTTAACACAAATAGAGAAAATAATTTGGGGGATTTTATTCTTGAAAAAACCCATATAAGGAGAAAATCACCAGAGGCTTTCCAATAAAGAATACAGGATGCAATAAAAGTACTGTCATTTAGGCTGTTTCCAAATCTTAGCTATTGTAAATTGTGCTGTTATGAACATAGGGGGGCATATATCCTTTCTGATTTGTGTTTCTATTTTCTTGGGATATACTGTATTCCTAGAAGTGGTATTACTGGGTCAAATGGCAGTTCCATTTTTAAATTTTTTGAGGAAATGGCATACTGTTTTCCACAGTGACTGCACCAGTCTGCATTCCCACCAACAGTGAAGAAGGGTTCTTTTTTCTCTGTATCCATGGATTAGAAAACTGTAGTACATCTACACAATGGAATACTATGCTGTTGTAAAAAGGCAGGAAATCTTACCATTTGCAACAGCATGAATGAATCTGGAAAGCATTATGCTAAGTGAAATAAGCCAGTCAGTGAAAGATAAATACTACATGATCTCACTCATTTATAGATAATAAAGAACATTATAAACTGTTGAACAAAAATAGACAGAGGCAAAGGAGCATAAAACAGACTGTCAAGCTTCAGCGGCATGGTAGGGGAGGGTTGGGGGGTAAGAGATCAACTGAAGGACTTGTATGCATACATATAAGCACAACCAGCAGATGCAAGACACTGGGGGCAGGGGACGAGGGTAAGTCCAGGGGGTAGAGAAGGCCAGGGAGAGTGGGGCGGGAGGTCAATGGGGGGAAAAAAAGAGAGAGACATATGTACTACTATCCTATCTAATAAAAGAGTAACATGCAAATTGACCATACCTCCACTATACCCACAAGCCACGCCCACCAGACAATCAGAGCAAGTATGCAAATTAACCCAACCAAGATGGCTATGGCCACAGAGAGAGCAGGAGGGAGGCTTGGGTTGCCCCTGGTGATGGAGGAAGCCAAGCTTTCCGCATATCCTAGCTGGCCCAGGCCTCCGCTTAAGGCAACAAAGTTTCAATGGCTGTGGGAGCAGAAGGCTTGGCTCCACTCTAGGCTACAAAGTTTCAACTGTAGAAGATAAATAAATCTCCGATACCAGGGCCTCTTCTTGGGTTGCTGGGGGGCGTGGCCATTCTGCAAACCACTACAAGTCCCTCACCCAAGCAAGCCCACGCCCCAAGGGAATACCCACTTTGATCCAGGACACCCTTCAGGGCAAACCAGCTGGCCCCCACCAGTGTACCAGGTCTCTATCCTATCTAATAAAAGAGTAATATGCAGATTGATCATCACTCCAACACACAAGATGACTGCCCTCATGTGGTCAAAAAATCCTGTCCCCATGTGGACACAAGATGGCCATCACAAATGGCCAACAGGGGAGGGCAGTTGATAGGAATCAGGCCTGCAAGGGAGGGCAGTTGTGAGCAATCAGGCCAGCAGGGGAGGGCAGTTGGGAGAGACCAGACCTGCAAGGGAGGGCAGTTGGGGGTGATCAAGGCTGCAGGGGGGCAGTAAGGGATGACCAGGCCGGTAGAAGAAGGAAGTTGGGGGACCCAGGCCTGCAGGGCAATTGTGGGGACCCAGGCCTGCAGGGAAGGGCAGTTAGGGGTGACCAGGCCTGCAAGGGAGGGCAGTTAGGGGCAAATGGGCTGGCAGGGGAGCAGTTAGGCATCAATCAGGCTGGCAGGGGAGTGGCTAGGGGGTGAGCAGGCTGGCAGGCAGAAGCGATTAGGAGCAATTAAGAAGGCAAGTAGGTGAGCAGTTAGGAACCAGCAGTACTGGATTGTGAGAAGGATCTCTGAATGCCCGCTTAGGCTCAATCTAGGTAGGGCCTAAATGGGCAGTTGGACATGCCTCAAGAGGTCCCAGATTAGAGAGGAAGCAGGCTGGGCTGAAGAACACCTCCCCTCCCATTCATGAATTTAATGCAACGGGCCTCTAGTTTGTGGTAAACTTTGGAATGTCAACCCCATAAGAAGTTTATGTCTGTTCTAGAGATGTGCCAGACCATCTCTGGGAGAAATTATAGTGAGAACAATTCATTTATTTTTGGAAAAGCAAGCTCAAATATAATTCATTTATTTTTGGAAAAGCAAGCAAGCTCAAATCCCAAAGAGTAGAATCACTTCTGGAGCAATGGCTTTTAGATTTATTTTTAGTGTCATTTTAGCATCTGATAAGTGTCCAATGTGTGTTTTTAATCTTTGTTTCTTTTTCCCATTGCCAATGCTATCCTATTTTACCCAGAACAATTGTCATTCAGTCACCTTAGACTGCATGAGTAATTTCAAGTCTGTGTTGAATTCTGGCTCCTAAATATGACTCCAACCACTTTCTCACCGAGCAACAAAGACACACATGATGATGTCTCCTAGCAATTTTCAAAATCAGCTGAAAACGTTACATCCCCAAATCAGCATCAGAATAGTGACAAGTTCTTTTCCCACAGACATGCTAAGAATTTAGCAATACAATTAAATCCAAGAGATTAAACATTTTTCCCTAAACTTAAGCAGTCATATTTATAATGTTGCTTTAATCAAACCTAAGTTGAATATTTAAATATTTCTAATTACTCATTGACTGCAAAAGAAAATATACAGATTATGTACTATTTAGAACTATGCATGTGTATATATATATATATATATATA
>JAAGEH010002534.1:35215822-35313628 GCA_011751065.1 Lasiurus cinereus
TATGTAAGAACTTCTACAATACTGTTTTGGGATTCTGAAGTTCCTAGTTATTGAAAAAACACAAAACAAAATTTGTTATATTTTAAATTATTGTCCAGAAAAGCAGTAAATTCTGATTTCAAGGTTAACTGGTTTGTGAATGTTCTCTGATTTGAGTAGATCTAGAGATTTAAGAATATCTGTTATTTTGCTCAGAATAATCTAGCCAATTTATACCTACATCTAGATTTGAATTTCAACTTGTGTACTTTTTTCTCTGATTTATTTATAATTTTCAACTACTTAAGCAAAAGATAAACTCTACATCCTGTCATTATAAACCAAATCACAAATATAGTGGGACTGTCATTAACGGAAAAAGAAATAATTTCTGCCCCAAATTACACAGTCTTTAATAATATTTTTATTGCTCAAAAATCCATAGGGTATATATCTGTGTTTACACAACACACACACACACACACACACACACACACACACACACACACACATTATCCCCACTCCCCCAAAAAAGAAAAGAAATAAATGTACAGTATAGATACATTTGTAGTTTCCTGACAAGCACTATATAATGTGGGGCAGTAGTTTGAGAAGATGAAAGCAATAAAGAATTAAGAATGGCAGGTGGACAGGATCACTGTTTCCATTTAGGTAAACCATATCATCAAGTCTAACTTTTGGAAACAAATTATGCCATGACTAAAAAGTCAGCTCAAAGCAGATCCCCATTTTCCTTGGTGAATAAAACTGCACATATTGTATGAATCAATCATACACAGGAAGATTCTTCAAAAGAGAAGTGCTCATAATGCCATTGCAGAGTATTCTATAAATACTTATTGCATAAATATATGTAATATATTTTTAACAACTTAAAACTGGACTATGTTTTTGTGCTTTTTTCTCCTGTGCAAATCAATTCAACTCTTCGTGAATATCATCAATCCAAAAGAAGTTCCAAAATATAGTTTTACATTTGACACCCTTAGTGACACCCTAAGCCACATAAATATCATATATAGATATATCTAAGTATTTGTTACATTTCTGAACAAGACAATAAATTTTTTCAACTAATACACATATATGAAACTGACTCAGTACATCCCTGACATGATTTCAAAATAGAGAAATGTAAGGAAATGAATGTAAAGAACTATCTGGGTCTCACAGAACCCAAGCTCCAAGTTCAAGGTAAGTGACTGAAGAGTCACAATCAAGTAGAGGTAGGGAAGTGAGCAACAGGTCATTGTGTAAAAAGGCACACTATTACAAGGACATTTAGACAGGATACAGGTAATATCCTAGATCTTAAGAGACAGATTTGTAAAAATAATTTCAGTACACATGGGTCAGGAATATGGTGAAAAATAAAGATCAAGAACCAGAAAGGATGTCTGAAAAGTGTGGCATGGGCAGATCAGCAATATCTTAAGGGAAAGATTGGGCAATAAGGATCAGGGGATCTGTCCATAAGTGAAGCATCATGACAACAAACCTGGGCAACAGGAAATCGTGAACAAACAAAATGCAGAAACTCAGTACATCAGCCAGCAGTGTCCATGAAAGTTAAGTACTTCCTGTTAAAGTCAGGATCCAATTCCCATGATCTACTAGCCTGGGGTTTGGGGCAGAAGAATATGGGCACCTGGATGAAACAGGAAGTTGGGGAAAGTGGGTAAATTCATGTCTTCAGAAAAAATGTTATGGCAATTCTGTTTTATATATAAAGCAAACACATAAATATGCATGTGTACTATACAACTTGGACATCAATTTTGAGCCATAAAAAATAAAAACTACTACTTCCAATTTTACTGTGATTGTTCAACAATATAAAAAAACAAGAATGGAGAATCCAGGATGGCGGCATAGGTAAACACCCACACTGCTGCTTCGCACAACAATTTCAAAACTACAACTAAAAGACAGAACGGACATCATCCAGAACAACAGGAAAGCTGGCTGAGTGGAAGTTCTACAGCTAGAGGGAAGGAGAGGGGCTCACGGAGACCCAGAGGAGCTGCAAAAAGCTGAGGTACAGAGACTCGCGCGTGGAGAGAGCGGGTGTCGGAGTACCTGGCTGGCTTTCTTTGGCGGGAGGGAAACGGAGACTCCCAACGGCATTGAACCCCTTATCTTACGACACTAAACCCCAGATCCAGCCGAAACTCATACGGGGGGAGTTTGGACTGTGAAAAGGGAGAGGTGCATGGAAATTTAGGGGAGTCGCAAAAGATCAGAGGTCTGCTGGCGCGCACGGCACTGCACAGAGGATAGATTGCTGATTGTGCCACTGGCTTTCGTGAGTGGGTGGGAGACAGACCCTCCCAACTGTGCCACTTCTGACTCCACTAAGCCCCTGTTTCGGGTAAAACAATGGGGAACTAGACTCGTGTGGTCCTGGAGAGCAGGAGAGCCGGGAAGGCAGTGGTCTAGAGGCACGAGGACCGCTCCAGCGATTACCCAGTCACATGAGACTCGGGGGGCCGTGGAGGGCGGGGCCGACTGGAAGGCAAGGCAGTCCCTTAAGCCCTGAGACTCCACCCATCCCAAGCTCAACAGAGGTTTCTTCAGTTTTGCAAGTCTGGTACCATAAGGCTGAATCCAACACAGAAGTTCTCCCTGTATAGTGAAAATGCCGAGACAAGGGAAAGGATCACAAACAAAAGAAATGGAGGAAAACAAACGACTGGATATAGAGTTCAAAACCATGCTTATAAGGTTTTTCAAGAATATCCTAGAAAAGTTGGATAAAATTAGCGAGACCCAAGAGGAGATGAAAAAGAACCAACTAGAGATGGAACTAGAAATTAAACATACACTGACTGAAATAAAAATTATTATTCAGAGACCTAACAGCAGACTAGAGGAAGGCAAGAATCAAGTCAAAAATTTGAAATGTAAAGAAGCAGAAAACATTCAACTGGAAAAGCAAGAAGAGAAAAGAATCCAAAAATGTGAAGATAATGTAAGGAGCCTCTGGGACAGCTTCAAGCGTACCAACATCAGAATTGTGGGGGTGCCAGAAGAAGAGAGAGAGCAAGATACTGAAAACCTATTTAAAGAAATAATGACTGAAAACTTCCCACATCTGGTAAAAGAAATAGACTTACAAGTCCAGGAAGCACATAGAACCCCATATAAAAGGAATCCAAAGAGGACCACACCAAGACACATCATCATTAAAACACCAAGAGCAAAAGAAAAAGAGAGAATATTAAAAGCAGCAAGAGAAAAATAGTTCATTACCTACAAGGGAGCACCCATACGACTGTCAGCTGATTTCTCAACAGAAACGATGCAGGCCAGACGGGAGTGGCAAGAAATATTCAACGTGATGAATAGCAAGAACCTACAACCAAGAATAATCTATCCAGCAAAGCTATCATTCAGAATTGAAGGGCAGATAAAGAGCTTCACAGAGAAGAAAAAGCTAAAGGAGTTCATCAACTCCAAACCAGTATTATATGAAATGCTGAAAGGTACTCTTTTAGAAGAGGAAGAAGAAAAAGGTAAAAGCCAAAAAATTATGAGCAACAAATACGTATCTATCAACAAGTGAATTTAAAAATTAAGTGAATTAAAAATTTGATCAACAGAATAAACTGGTGAATATAATAGAATCAGGAGCACAGAAAGGGAGTGGACTGATAATTCTCAGGGGGAAAGGGGTGAGAGGTGTACAGGGAGAGACTGGACAAAAATCATACACCTATGGATGAGGTCAATGGGAGGGAGCTAAGGGCAGAGGGAGGGGTGGGAGCTGGGTGGAGGGGTGCTATGGAGGGGAAAAAAGAGAAACAAATGTAATAATCTGAATAATAAAGATTTAATTAAAAACAAACAAAAAAAAAACAAAAAAAACCAACAAGAATGCCTATCCTCTCCTTTACATGGATGCCACTTTACAATCTACAAAACTCTTTCAAAGTTTTCTCACTTGGTGCATAAGCCATAGCCACATTTATATCTTTCCTGGTGATCAAACCTCCCCTTTTCCCAATCAACTCAGCTTCACAGGAAATTTACTCTTCATGTTTTATTGTTTGCTACTTTAAGTGTCAGGTGTTTCTCCTTCATACACATATAGAAGGAACACTTTGATTTAATTTTTGCAAATAAATGAAAGACACATGGGCATCTTGGAACAGGTGCTATTAATTAGTATTTAATTCTTTCCCCAATTTCACACTCAGAAAAGGAAACTTATCTCATTTCTTTCATTCCAAATCTACCGATACTAGGAACACAAGTTTCTTTAAGCACTTCAAATTCAATCAGAATACTGGGCAAAAGGTTGCGACTTTATGAACTCCATTCATGTTAAAAGAGATTTCGAAACACTGCTGGTTATGCAAACATCACTTTCAAAAGATATCAATAGCTTATTAATGTGGCTGAATTTAACATTTCTGTTCTCAACTCAATGGCAAGTTTAACTTTTAATGATGCTATTGTCCTTAGGAACTCAAGGCACATCCTAGTGGTCTTTGCTGACTCTAGGAAAGTGATTATTTGTTTTTGCATTTTGTCTCCTTTCATTTACTCATTGAGCCCTCCTGATTCTGTGCTAGGCACTGGAAGGGAAGCTATCTGACAAATGCATTCTATCTCCACAGAGGTCATGATCTAACAAACGAATACACCAAGATAAAGGCTATGAAAAAGATACGACTTTCAGAATTCTGAAGTACACTTCTACTCTACTGAGTCCCTATTGAGGACAGATGTCATAACTAAAATACACAAAACACTAAGATGAGGAGTATTTATATGAACACAAAAGTGTTAATGTAGGAATGATTTACTGCTTTTTTTGGTATGAGAGGTCATTAGCAGATTCAGGCTTTATAATAAACATAGATTACAATGTTATATTCAAGTGACAGAAACACATAAAATACCGGAAGCAAACTGAATACAATTTCAAACTGAAAAGAGTAAACAAGGGATGAGATTACAAACATAAAAACACTAGCAGTACAGAGCACTGTAAATTAAGGAAAACTGAGGAAATATGAAGTGATACCAGAAGGCAAATACATGTTTCAGGCAAATGAACCAAAGACTAACATGAAGATCAAAAAAGCCTTGCAGTGAGAGAAGCAGGAACCATCAGGATTATTGCCTCTTAAGAAACTGTGTCAAATGGAAGTATGTAAGCTAACCTAATTGAATGTCAAAAGGCAATAAAGATGATTTCCAATAATACTATTCAAGAATCCAGCCAAAATTCGATGAAGTTTAAATAGAAGTCCCCTTTATTGCATCAAAGTAACAGTAGAGATGCAAAATGAAAAGCCTTTGGTAACTTAATATCTTGGAAAGTAGACTGAAACGTAAAGAAAGCCCAAAATAATCACAGAAGAAAATGAAAATGCTCAGCCATCAAAGCAGTTTGGGGAAGTATCATGAGAAACATATAACTAAAACAATGTTAAAAACATAAGGGGGAAGCCTTCTATGTTAATGCTGATGAACACCAAATGGGAGTGATAAAAACATGGACTTTTGCCTTAAGAAAATGAGCTGATCATCTAACCCTTTGTGCTAACAATCAGAATTTTCTTAAACTCAGAAGGAGCCTAAAACCATGACCCCCACAATTGCCAGGTCACTTAATCCACAAAGTAAAAAACAGATCAGCTTCAGAACATAAGCACGTTCTCATACATAGAGGTTACAGAAAGAAAATAAAGTTCATTTAAATTTATGGCACTCAGACTAGGAAATGTAAAATATCTCAGAGAGCTTCTTGCTCTATACCCTCCTTGGTACAAATGTGGAATCTGAGGCTAAGAAGGTAATAAATGCCCTCCCGTGAGCACAGACTATGTAGTGAGAGCAAGAGTGAAGCCCAGTGTCTCATCTTCCTGCAGTTTAGCACCATCACATGCTACCCCAACAACAGGGACACTTTAATTTTTTATTAAAAATCCTAATCAAAATTAAAGAAACTAAGATAATCTGGATGGGGAAAATGGCATTTCTTAATACTAAAAACATTTTCTTTTTCATCTTACCACTAGCATGTACTTCTCTAAATTTCTTTTCAATTTCTAGAATAGTATTTAAACAAATGCATATGATGGACTGTTATTACTATAGGCACTAAAGGTTTGCATCAAGCAGCTGTCATGACTATAGCCACTTCGTACTTCTACAGAGTCAATCAGTGCTTCCTCACCAGCATAGGGCACATTTCAAAGGAGACCCTAAATTTCAAAGCAACTGAAGTCATGGATATGACTCTTTTCCTTCCCTACCAGAAAAAAAAATACACTGGGAATGTTTTCACTTTAACTTTTTCCAGCTATGATTTAAGGTTATTTAAACAGATCAAAACAAAAATGAAAAAATTTTCTTGAAAGCTTTACATGATAGAATTTTATTTTTAAAAAGTCATAGTTAGGTTTATATATGTAATTTTAATATTTAAACTAGTAATTTATTGTACACCTAAAATACAATGTTATATGTCAATTATATCTCACTTCAAAAAAAACTGAGGTATAATTGACATATAACATTGTCACACCAGCTGGTGTTACTCAGTGGTTAAGCATCAACCTATGAACCAGGAAATCACATTTCAATTCCCAGTCAGGGAACATGCCCAGGTTGCAAGCTAAATCCCCACTGCTGTGTGTGCAGGAGGCAGCCAATCAATGATTCTCTCTCATTGATGTTTTTATCTCTCTCCTTCTCCCTTCCTCTCTGAAATCAATAAAAATATTTTAAGAAAAGAATAAGCAGAAAAGTAATTTAATTTGGCCATTTCATTCATTCATCAAATATTTGCTGAATGCTTATTCAAAGAACTAGAAATAGATCAGCTAGCAGCCCAGCTCCTGTAGGGCTTCATTCTAGTAAGAAAGAGAGAGGTGGTGTCAAGGGCTAACGGGGAAAAAAAGCACAAGGAAAAGGGCCGGACAACACAAGAAGGGGTGCTATTTTATCTCTGGTAGAGAGGGTCTCTCTCATAAAGCCACAACTGAACAGAATGTGAAAAAAAAATAGGGTAAAGCAAGCTTTAAATAATGCACTAAATCAGATTAATTTAATTGATATCTTCAGAGAATTTCACCCAAAGCAGCAGAGTATACATTATTTTTAAGTGCACATAGTACATTTTCTAGGATAGACCACATTGGGACACAAAACAAGTCTTAGTAAATTTAAGAAGATTGAAATCGTATCAAGCATCTTCTCTGACCATAATAGCATAAAACTAGACATCAATCACAAGAAAAAAAACTGAAAAATACACAAAGACATGGAGACTACACAACATATTACTAAACAATGAATAGGTTAATAATTAGATCAAGGAAAAAAAATAAAAGGATTGTAAGAAAATACTATAAACAACTATATGCTAATGGACTGGACAAATAGGAGGACATCTATAAATTTCTAAAAACATGTAATCTTCTAAAACTGAATCAGGAAGAATCAGAAAAATCTCAATAGATATATCTACTGAAATGGAAGCAATATTAAAAAAACTCCCAACAAACAAAAGTCCTAACTGAATGGCTTCACAGGTGAATTTTACCAAACATTCAAAAAAGAATACCTACCATTCTCAAACTATTCCCAAAAATTCAAGAGGAGGGAAGATTCCCAAGCTCTTTTTATGGGGTTAGCATTATCCTAATTCCAAAACTAGATAAGAAACTATACAGAAAGAAAATTATAAGCCAATATCCTTGATGAACCTAATGCTAATATCCTCAACAATATATTAGCAAACCAAATATAATAATACATTAAAAAGACCATACACCATAACCAGGTGAATTTATTCCAAGGATGCAAGATTGGTACACTATCCATAAATCAATAAACATGATACACCACATAAATAAAATAAGGGATAAAAATCATATGAGCATATCCATTGATGCATAAAAAGAACTTGATAAAAACCATTTATGACAAAAACTATCAGCAAAGAGGGAATAGAGGAAACATAGCTCAATATAATAAAGGCCATATATAACAAATCCATAAACAACATCATACTCAATAGAGAAAACTAAAAATATTTCCCTTATAACCAGGAACAAGGCAGGGATGTATGCTTTCAACACTTTTATTCAACATAGTACTGAAAGTCCTAGACATAGCAATCAGATAAAAAGAAATAAAAGGAAGCCAAACTGGAAAGGGAGAAGTAAAACTATCATTATTTGCAGATGACATGATACTATATAGAGAGAACCCTAAAGACTCCACCAAAAAACCACTACAACTGATAAATGAATTCAATAAAGTAGTAGTCTACAAAATAAAAATTCAGAAATCAATTGCATTTCTATACACCAATAATGAACTAGATCCAAAAGGGAAACTCAGAAAACAATCCCATTTACAATTGCATTAAAAAATACCTTGAAATAAATTTAACCAAGAATATAAAAAACCTATACTTGGAAAATTAGAAAACACTAAGGAAAGAAATTGAAGCAGATATAAATAAATGAAAGCATATACCATGTCCATGGACAGGGAGAATTAACATAATTAAAATTCCCATATTTCCCAAAATAATTTATAGATTCAATGTAATTGCTATCAACATACCAATGGCTTATTTAAAAAAAAAAACCTAGTACAAAAATTTATATGGAACCACAAAAGACTCTGAATAGCCACAGTATCTTGAGAAAGAAGAACAAAATTGGAGGAATGATGCTACTTGATATCAAAATATACTTCAAGGCCATAATAATCAAAGCAGCATAAAAGCAAACATATAGATAAATGGAAGAGAATAAAGAGCCCATGTTTTTATGGTCAATTAATATTTGTCAAAGGAGGCAAGAACAAATGATGGCATAAGTCTTATAATAAATGTTGTTGGGAAAATTGGACAGATAGATGCAAAAAAAAAGGAAAAGAAACTGAACCGTCTTGCTGCTTGCTATACCACATACAAGAATAAACTCAAAATGGATTAAAAATTTAAATGTTAGACTCAACACTATAAAATTCTTAGAAGAAAACACAGACAGTAAAATCTAAGACATTTCTCATAGCAATATTTTGTATGATATATATCCTTGGGCAAGAAAAACAAAAGAAAAATAAACAAATGGGACTATATCAAACTCAAAAGCTTTTGCACAGCAAAAGAAACCATCGCCAAAATGAAAAGAAAACACACTGAATGGGAGAACATATTTGTCAATGATACATATAATAATTTAATATTCAAAATTTATAAGGAACTTATAAAATTCAACACCAAAAAACAATCCAATTTAAGAATGGACAAAGGACCAGAATAGATACTTCTCAAAAGAGGACATATGGATGACCAATAGACATATAAAAAGATGATCAATGTCACTAATCATCAGAGACATGCTAATTAAAATCACAATGAGGTGTCATCTGATAGCTGCTAGAATGACTATCATCAATAAATCAACCAAAAAGTGTTGGTGAGGATATGGAGAAATGAGAAACCTTGTGCACTGTTGATGCAAATGAATATTGGTGCAGACTGAAAAGCAGTTTTTGAGTTCCCTGAAAAAATTAAAAATGGAATTGCCTTATGACCCAGCAATTACACTTATTGGAATTTATTCAAAATAACCCAAAATACTAATTCAAAGGAATATATGCAACCCTAGGTTCATTGCTGTGCTATTTACAATAGCCATAATTTGGAAGCCGCCCAAGTACCTATCAGTAGACGAGTTGATGAAAAGAAAGTGGTACATTTACACAATGGAATATTACTTAGCCAGAGAGAGAGAGGGCGGGCGGGGGGGGGGGAGGGGAAGATCTTACCTTTTGCGACAGCATGGATGGACCTGTAGAGTATTATGCTAAGTAAATAAATCAGTCAGAAAAAGACAAATACCATATGATTTCACTTAAAGTTGGAATCTAATGAACAAAATAAAGTACTAAACAGTATAGAAACATTATGGTCATCACCAGAGAGAAATGGGGTAAAGGAAGGGATGAATAGTGATGAAAAGAAACATGACTTGGGTGGTGAACACACAATACAATATACAGATGATGTATTATAGAATTGTACACCTGAAATCTACTTTTATTAACCAATGTCACTTCAATAAATTCAATTTAAAAAAACAAACAAACCTAGAATCTAAAGAACAGAAAGGATATAGAGTCTAAGTCTACAATAAAAAAAAGTAACCCAGGCTGTAGGGGGTGCCCATAATTAGCTTAATCCCAGGATATGAACACAGGAGAGCACCTACAGAGTGAGAAAGAGGCCATTTAAGAAAACAAACAAACAAAAAGTATAATGAGTAATAAAAACATTTTGAAAATACTACTGATGGATGCACGATATTATACACACAATCAATGCTGCTGAATTATATACTTAAAATAGCTAAAAAGGCATAGTCCATGTTATATATATTGTATCACAATAAAATAATTTTAAAGGAAGTATGATATAAAATATGACACAAAAATATATCTTTTAAAAAATAAAATTTGTTGAGAGTAGAAAGTAAAACAAAAACAAAAACACAAATAAATAAACCTTTAATAACAGCTTTATCATCAGTATTAGTTTAATATCCAAAACAATTTCAACAAAGAGTTTTAGACCTAATCCACCAGTTTGGATGTAAAAAACAGGAAAGAGTAGAGGAATAGGTAAAAAACAATCAACAGAATTTTTCTTAAAAAGACAACAACCCTCATATCCAAAATGTCATGCCCAACTTCTTTTTGGCAGGATCTAGCAACACTTTGCCACTCCAATGTAACTATAAGAATGGTTTTTCTCAATGGAAATACGAAACAAATTTTGCAGAACTCAAGTTTCCACTCTGTCTGTATATAGCCGTCACATACAACTTCTGTAAAACACACTCACATAGCAGATCCTAAAACCCTTTTGTCAACAAAGATCCATTTGCAGTAACAATAGTAAATGAAGAAGGGAAAAACAAATATGCAAAAAAATGAAAATTAGTAGTTTTAAAAAATCAGGGCTCAACTTTCTAAACATAATTTAAAATTTTCAAACACACCCAGGCTAAATGCTTATGCAGAGGTGAAGAATGTTAAAAGCACACTGTGACACATTTTTTAAAATGAATAAATTTTTTTTGAGAATGGTTAATGTTTGATACCTCCTTCATCAGACGGTCTTGTCACCTCACTGCTGCATGAAAAACTAGGGTAAATCTCGGATATTTCTGACTTGTCATCTCCAATAACTGTACCAAAAGTACTGCTCGAATGAGATCGAGACCGCTGTCTCCTATATTGACTTGCCTTTTCTATATTGGAGGGAAAATATTCATACTTGTGAGTAAGTGAATTGAAAAAACAAAAGAAACAAAAAGTTACTTAAAAGTTCAACAAAAAGAAAAACAATCCCTTATTAAATAATAATCCAAAAGCTCAGTATTACAAATTCTAATCATTTACTCCCAAACTTTAACATACATTGTATCAACTATATTAATGACTTAATGATCATTTACACTCACTTTTAATCTAGATTTTAAGAGATATAAGATGAGAAATTGACAAGAACTAAGAAAACATTAGTAAATTGATAAATTTCTATCAAACATAATGACTGATTATAAATAATTGCTTTTATGTATCACCAAACATATAATATTTGTTGCCTTTTCTATATTTTTAGAAATTTAAATGCCTATTTGGGTGATTATATGGATCAAATTGACTATTAGAATTCCTATTTTGACTTGAGCTTTCAATTTTATCCATATCAGCAATTAAATCTAAAGTAGAAAGTAAAGGGTAAGACCTAAGTGATATAATATCTACTTTTGTTTTAAAAAAATTGTATAACTGTCAAAGCTTTGGTTTGCTAAAAAAAACAGTTTGAAAGTTTAAAATATCAAACTATTATACTATCACTATAGTCAAATATCCAAACCATTTGAGTTTTTGTTTTTAATTATAAATATGCAGTCTAAGTTACAAGTCAAATAAACTTCCTATGGAAACTATAAACTTTACATTATATAAAAACTCAGAAGTAAAATTTAGGGACACATGAAGGTTTATTTTATGACATTTATAATGCTGTATAGATAACCTCCCCACTGTTTTATATAACTAGAGGCTCAATTCATGAAATTTGTGTAAGGGGCTCGGCCCTTGCAGCCGCAGTGGCTTGCCTTGGCCCTCGAAGACTCAGCTTCATCCAGGAGATCATCCAGAAGGATATCCAGAAGGTCATCCAAGCTGCCCAGTCTAATTAACATATTATGCTTATATATATAGATTCTTTAAATCTATCTTTAAAATATTATAAATGTTTTTCATGAAATGGATCTCCTTTACGTTTTGGCAGTTTAGTACAATCCAAATAAATGCATCTGAAAGCCCATAAATTCTATAAGGTAATATTTACTAATCAAAAGCAGATCTAAGTTCTAGATGCCTTTATTTTTTCAAGTTTTTGGCTAATCCTCATCCAAGGTTACTGTTCCCTTGATTTTTAGGGAGAGTAGGAGAGGGAAAAACAGAAACATCAATATGAGAGAAACAAATCAATTGATTGCCTCCTATGCGAGCCCCAACCAGGGCCCCGGGCTGGGGAGGAGCATGCAACCAAAGTACTTGCCCTTGACTAGAATTGAACCCTGAGACTGTTTGGTCTGCAGGTCGATGCTCTATCTACTGAGCCAAACTGGCTAGGCTCTAAGATGCCTTTTTAAATGAATCTAGAACAAACTAATTTGGATATATTAAAAAGCCCTTTTCAAGTTCTGTTTTCATAAATGATTAATGGAATTTTAAAGCAGTCTAGCACTTTTTTAGTTTTTTGAACCCTCAACTTTTAAAATGTTCATTACACAGTGCACTTCTACAGTTCCAGGTAGCTCCACTTTTAGGATAAAACCATGTGAATGGGAAGGAACTCAAAATGTAAGCAGTACCAGAGAGCATGTGTAGACTTCTAGACTGAATATTGTCTTCCAGGGGGTCAATGTCGAAGATGGAGCCAGGATCTGTGCGCCAAACTTTGAGGTCTTTTACCAAAAGGAAAAAATCAACAAATCAAGAATGAATTAAAAAAGTCAGCACCAAAGAGAGGCAAGAGAAAATCATGAAAGGGACCTATGTAAAGAGAGAACATATACTAAGCAAACACACTGCAATGCAGACGTCCAAGGAGAACAAAGAACATGTCTGCTCAGCAGGAAATTTGTTGAGAAAACTTTAGGATGAAATGTAAGCTGCCCTGTTTATCTTCATTGCCGTCCCCCTGCACACATGCACACCAGACAACTCTGTGCGTCTCCCCACATCCCTTAACTCTGATCTCTCATGCTTTCCATACACTGAAACAGGTACAATGTTTAATGAAAACTCCTGATTGAAGACATATGACTAATTCTTTATGTGACCGAGAGGTTTTTGTCTGAGAAAAACAAAAACTTCTCTCCCTCTGACAGAAATAAATGTTTAAAATGTAGGCAAGTGGTAGCCCAGTTTTCATTGTGAGCCAAAGAGCACAAGCTAACCCACACACTGTAAGATACACTTATATGAAAAGTACAATAAAGCAAGGCACCGAGCAAGGCTGGAGGGATGGGAAGATGAATAAAGTAGAGCTGCCTGCTCTGAGTGGTCACAGATTAGTTCACCGCCATGGTCAGTATCAGACACTGCAAGCCAATTTATTCTCTTATTTTAGTTGGAAACAAAAATCTAAATCTAATAACTTTCATGTTTTCAGTCTCTCTACCTAATGGCTACCAAGTCCTAAAATAATCTGTACAGGCTGTACCAACAACAGGAAAATAAAAACCTAATTAAAGATGGCAGAAATGAAACTTTAGTAAAAACAATTCATTAGTAACCTGGAACTGGAGATCTGTAATTAATTAATATTGTATAGTGTTTACCAGGTACTATTCTCAGTTATAACATAACTCATTTAAGCTTTACAACATCATAAAGTAGTTATTATCACTATTCTCATTTCATAGATGAAGAAATTGAGGCAAAGAGATGGAGTTAGCTTAGCCAAGGTTATGCAACTAGTAAGTAGTAGAGCCTCCAAAAATTGGCTTAGTCTGAATTACTCAGGAAACCTCTAAACCTGTATTTCTATGCCTGTTTCAGAAGTTTAATGTTTGTTGAATGTAATACATTTTGTGGCTTCATAGGCAAGTCTTCAATGGAAAACAGTTTCCCCAGTTAGGAAAAAAAAAACAAAACTGACCTCTGGATTGCCCAGAAAATTATTAAGTTAAAGTTGAACATCTTATATTTTTAAAAATTTATAATTTCTATCTCAAAGGTAATAAGTACCGAATTATCAGAGCTCAAAGTCTAAACAATCTTATATTTAACAGGAATCTCACATTCATTCTTGGCCCCTGTCCTGGGGTGGGCCCCTGGTGTAAGCTGTGCAGACGTCACCTTCCTGGAAATCAGACGCTCTGCTCTTAGGAGATGTCGATAAAAGCAAGGAAACTAACCCTGTGATACTTTTGATGCAAACCTCACTATTTATCCAAATGAATGGGATCACTTTAAGCAACCAACTCGGGAAGATCAGCAAAACTATCAACTACCTGCAAATATGCTTGGAATCCCTCTTTGGAAAACACTTTCAGAGTCACTTAGTAACCATCCAAGTAACTCACTGCCCTACTTCAGTACCAGTGTTTTACACTAAGACACGAGCCTGTCAAATATACAGTTTCCTTATCCATCTCATCTCTAAATGGCCTCTCAGTAGATCCACAAAAGCTTTTACATTTGAAGATGATGTAACCTAACACTGAGATTGCTGACAGGCATTGTTGCAGTTACAAATATATATTATTTGAGCAATGTAATTGGACTAGCTATAAAAATTCAGAGGCTAACTGCTCAGAAGTCAATAGTCATTTGGAAGTAGGGGATGTTAATATATACTGAAAAATTAATAATTTTCCTGCCTAGTGCTGTCTTAGACTTCATTGGATCCTTGCTGTCTCACCCCTTCAAACACCATGTCCCTAAGACTTCCCCAGACTGACTAGAAGGAACAGCAAGAAAAGAAGGTTCTTTCCTCTCTGATGTGTGGGACTTCCAGACAGCTCTCAATTATCCCAGTTCAGAGATAATATTCAAAAACTATAAGCTATTTATACAACGAAACAGAATCTCTCTGGGATTTCTATTTGTGCTAGACTATGACTTCAGTACAATATATTGATCAAATACATAAGGTAAAAACCAAACTAATTGTTCAACCCATGTTATCACCCAAGTTTGATATTGGGCTGCTTCTTTGCTTAACAGGTAGAAACATTCTTAAGACCAGAAAGTTATTAAAGACAGTGTCCAACTATAGAAAGGATTGAAGCAATACCTGGCGAAAGCCACGAATCCCATTCAATATGGTGCCTCAATAACACTTTGGTCCATTTTCAGTTTGGATAGCACATCAAACATTGGAGGAGCTGTCCAATGAACAAGGAGGCTACTTCTAAAGCTTGGGCAGTCATGATCATTGTGACCTGCTGAGAAGTAGCTTCAGCTTACCAACGATGATGCCAGGTCTCCTGTCCATCTCCACGATATGAGGGTGGACACCTTTATAAGCAGCATCACTGACCACCTGGGTGTTCTTCCTCACACGCTCTGTCACAGGGTCATCCACGACAGGGGTAAAGCCTCTGCCCTTTGTCTTTTCAAAATCTTCATGATATTTGACCTGAAAAAAGGTAAAATAACATTAACTGTAATTTCCTACTGTTACATAGCTCACACATTTTTGACATAACGACAGCTGTCACTGCACCAGACACATCTAGCTTATTTTCTGCACATATGTACATTTTTCCATTCCAAATATAACGTCTGAAACTTCTGCTTCCTAGCATTAGAAATCAAGCGCTGATATATTCACAGTTTGGCATCATTATGGTTAGCAGTTCTTTTAAATTATATATAAACCTGAATATCAGTAAGAATTTTAAAAGATAGAAATGTTTTTTTAATCCTGGTTCCTCTCTAAAATATATTAATTTAGGTACAAATTCATTTCCTATTCCTTAACTTTTAGTATGCAATAAAATGATAAGCTAATTCCACACTTATTCAAGAAAACAGTATTAAAATTAGATTAAGATAATTACAAATAATTACAATTATTTGTAATTAACTTAATTATTTGTAATTAATTTTGTAATTATATACAAAATTGTATATATACTTCAAAATATACACTTTTCAGGTACTGAAACTGGATTAGGGTGATGGTTGTTCAACTCTACAAATTATATAAACCACAGAATTGTATGCTTTAAATGGGTACATATAAATCATATCTTATGAAACTGTTTTTAAATACATACATATTTTTAAATTTCTTTGCAACATGCCAACACACCAAACTCTGCCTTAAAATTAATTAGAAATAAGTCCATCCAAATGAATTTCATAAAATGCATCTACAATAGTCATGTTAGAAATAAAAACACACCCAAAAAATCACACAGAGAAAAATTTTTTATTAGAGAATATTTCCATTATATTTAAGTGGAATTAAAAAGTCTCCCAAAAAGCACAGGCACATCTGCATATCCATGCTTTGTTAGTTATCCAGGTTATTGGTGAACTAACGCCGTCAGCACACTGGGCGGTGCCACTTCTTAGTGTATTTTAGTTGTGGGAAGAAGGATCTGGTTGTACCCTACCATTGAAATATGATTTTGTGCTTCTTTGACATATCTCAGACCAGGTGTATCTAAAATAAGACTTGGTCTACCTTTCATCTGTTTATGGTCCTGGGTATATTTTACCTGCAAAGTAAATAGCAGAACATACTTAATAAGAAATTAACATCTTTAAGAATTACATAACTTTCTCAAGTTTTCCAAATGAGTGAAATATATACAACATATTCTAAATTATTCTCCTAGGTAACTTGTTCAATGAATTAATTTCATTCTAGAATAACAATCTAAAATTTTATAAATGTAAAGTTATACAGTGGCAGCTTTTGGAAATCATCTGAAATAACACATGTGCTTACTGCATATATCCCAAGTATTTCTTGAAAGTATATTTTGTTTTCATAAGGAAAAAAACACAGGATTATGCATAAATAATAAATGATACATCCTTTGCGAGTCCAAATGAATAAAACCACTTGCCGAACTAATATTTTCTTGATTCTTCTTTACTCTTTCCATTTCAGGAGTTACACTTAAAGCTGTAGCTCTTCCCAGCTGACCTTTATAATAAACCTATCATTTCAGAGAACAAAAAATAATGTATTGTGAATCAACTCAACTAAGTAAGAGTCTCATAGTATTTAAAGAACTAGCCAAAAAAAGAAAACTTCAAAAAAAGAGGTTGCTATCAGATGTCTAGTCATATTTTAAATGTTTGCACCTTAAAATAATCTATTTTAATTCATCCATAGCAATGAATAACTGAATGTACTCAAATATATGGGTATACCATCAGTAACATTGTAATATGTATTCCACCACAAAGGAATGTGATAAGAAATGTCTTCATGGTACTCCTGCCCATATAGAAAGGTACAATGTGGTTTCTTAGTAATTAATTGTGGTAGATCTTTTGAAAGGTTATCTTTAAATAGGTGACACGATCTTGCATAAAAAGGCCAGTGTGCTTCCCACTACTCTCCTCCTCCTTTTCAATAACCATGTCCCTTTTGAGAGTAATGGAGTCACATCCAGAGTGATTCTAAATATAGCAGGAAAAGATGAACATCTACTTCTCCAAAATATAGTTGTCAGGAAAAGTGCCAAACAATAAGATGCCTTTGCTTTATAATCTGGTCTAATAAGTTGAAAGGTTTAAAGAATATAAGGTTTCTTTGAACCTAATAGATTTCAAATTTCCTCCTCCAAAGAACTCTATCTATATGTTAATGACTTCAAAGAAGAATTCTCTCAGTGAACTGTGTCCGTGGATTACATAAACAGCAAGGAGCTAGAACAGGCTGGGAGTTAGTATCTTAGTAAAAACTGGCAGCCCCTACAAGGACCCTAAAATGGGTTGCCTTGGGTGACCTATTTAGCATACACACTGTATAGTTGCTCCCCAGACAGCATCCAAAAATAAAATAATAATAGCTGGGAGTGGGCTGAACAGGCTAAAGAGATCATGTGTAGGAAGGAAAGAGACTGGGAAAGCTGATGTGCAGGGCCATGACGCCAGGAGCTGCCTCCGAGTCCCTTTGAGGAACCACAGCAAGCACAAGCAGGAAGACTAGATACACAATAACCTGCAGACAAAAGTCACACCAGCATGTCCCTAGGAACTCTGGGAGAATGTCTGGCTATGCCCACAAGACCTAAGACCCTGAAACTTTTCCAAAAAGTTTATAGTCCTTTGAGAGCAGAACCCAATGTCAACTCCAGGTCATGAACACTTGTAAACATCATCTCTACATTGACACGCTGACAATATGTTTAGTATTATAAGAAAGAAGTCGCTAGGATCACACATTGCTGATGTTCCTCTGGTTTTCTTTAACTCTCTTCAGCTCTGGTGGATCAGAAATTGCAGTTGCCTGTTTAATCTCTCCTTTGTATTTTACCTGTGGAAGAAAAATAAGAATTGTTAATAGGTTGAATGATGATTTCTACCCAAACATTACAGAAGATGAGCCTCAAATTAACCCTGTCTTCTCACACATCTTTTCCATCTTAGATATGTTGACATCTCCCACTGGATTCTGATTCATCTGACTTAGCCAGCACAAGTTTTGGTTGTGCTTTTTAAAAATGAACTTCTAATAAATTCTTTGCTGTTCAATATCCAAACTAACTGCTAAAATTTCAGGACTAAAAGTAATGGACATAGAAGGGGGAATCATCTGAATGAAGTCATTACCTAAGAGTTATCGTGAGGTCACATGACAAACTGGGAAAGCCAGGACTCTCTTTCTGACCCAGGGCTTCAATCTTCAAAAATCAAAAACCAGA
This sequence comes from Lasiurus cinereus, assembly GCA_011751065.1. Lineage (NCBI taxonomy): Eukaryota > Metazoa > Chordata > Mammalia > Chiroptera > Vespertilionidae > Lasiurus > Lasiurus cinereus. Next base: position 35,234,785 of record JAAGEH010002534.1, read on the forward strand.
GAGGAAGGAATGGGGGGGGGACCAGTGAAAAAGGCAAAGGAGACTAAGTATAAACTGTTAGTCATAAAAATAGTCACAGCACAGGGAATATAATCAATAATATTGTAATAACTATGTATGGGGACACATGGGTACTAGACTCCACCAAACCTCCCTGGCCCCTAACAAGTCCTTCAACTCCCCGTTTCTCTTTCTCTGCATGCAGGGAAGCCTCCTGTAGTAGGGTCCAAAGGGTGAGTGCTGAATCAAGCCCAGCTCCCTGGTTCCTTTATCCCCTTCTCCTGTCTTTAGGGTGGGACACTGCCATGAACCCTAACATTCATATCAGTTCCCCTCTAACTGGGGAAGGAACCTTGAGAGGGCCTGAATTCATCCACTTGATTGGTTAACTGAAGCCTCCTTCATTTTAATAAAATCTGATCTCCTTGGAGACACAGCAGTGAATTGTTTGGGATTTTTTTAATGATAGAAAGAAAGGTATCTGCGGGCTGCTGATGCACTCGCGCCCACCCTTGCCACTCTCAGGCTGCTGACATGCACTGGACTTCCTACCAATTGAGGGCAGGGCTGATGTCTGGGCCACAACTAGTCCAAGCTTGTCCCTGAAGATCCAGTTAAGCTTCTGTCTGAAGTTCCACTTTCACCTGCTGCCCTGACTGGCAGTGGACACCCCCCAGCTGATACCGAGGGCCAGGAGCAGCCCCAGGAGGCAAACAGGTTCAGAGCATGTTTCCATTTACAGGAAACAGAACACAGGCCTTGGAGTATCCAAGGAGCAACGTGCAGATTGCATGATGGGCAGAGTACCTCTACTCCCAGGACAGTATCTCTGGCAAATACTGGGGACAACTGTCAACAATGCTGCTGAACACACCGGAGAACACAGTCAGACTTTGTTCAGTAACCAGGACATGCATGAAGTAAATTAGCTTGAGAGGCCATATTTGCTTCAAACGTATGCTTAATGGGAGCAGGATGGCTGCCATTCAAAGTCTATTCACAGGAAAACAGGACTGGGGTCTCATACAACGGATAGACACACACAGATTAACCAAAAAAGTTATTGTATATAGACTGCACTTTGTTCAACATGGATTTGGGTTTTGTGGATTCCAAATACACTCATTCACCTCACAGCCTTGGATTTATCTATTTTTGTATACATATATATTCCTTCCTTTTTAATATAATGTCAACGTCTAGTCTGAATATTATTGGTCAAGGGGTGGGGGGGAGAATGAACCTCTTCATAGGAACAGGGCTGGGCAGGGAATGTTAGTTTTGGCTGCTTGCTTTCCCCATTCAGATTATCCCTATCAAAGCTTAGCTGAACTCTAGCTGATTTTGCTCAGTGGATAGAGCTCAGTTGGCCTGTAGACTGAAGGATCCCAGGTTTGATTCCAGTCAAGGGCACATGTCCAGGTTGTAGGCTCAATCCCCAGTGTGGGGCGTGCAGGAGACAGTCAATCAATGATTCTCTCTCAGCATTGATGTTTCTATCATTCTCTCCCTCTCCTTTTCTTTCTGAAATCAATAAAATTATTTAAAAAAGAAAAAAAGCTCAGCTAGTTATTTGAAGCCAAACTACAGTAACAAGGATCATGCGGTCCATCTGGACAGCCACCTCCACTCCTCCCTAGGCCACTCAGACTCTTTACATAGGCTACAGTGATTAGTTACCCCACTCAAGGGCAGGGGGAGGGGAAGTGTGAAAACCACAGATAACCAAGGTATTTTCCCCCCAAGGGGTCAGTTTGGAGGGAGAGAAGAAGAGAAAAAAAAAAGAGGGAGGGAGGGAGGGAGAGAAAAAGGAGATGGAGGAGGAGGAGGAGGAGGAGGAAGAAGAAGAAGAAAGAAAAAAAATCCTGCATGTGAGCCAGGCTATGGGGTTGCCTCTGCATTTGTTCAGAGAACAGCAACATGAAGGCCCGCAGACTGTGTCCTTGGGGTGGAGGAGAGCCTGGTCACCTGTTGGTACAGACCAAAGGGCAGATATGCAGAAAGCTACACTCTATCCACTGCCACGGCCCCCTCCTGTGTACCCACAGAAGCTCCAGAGATAGCCTCCATCCAACCCAGACACAAAGCATCTCCTTCTCGTCAACTATAGTCAGGCTCTTTGAAGTCCACCCTGGGCAAAAAGCATAGACTTCCCTTTCCAAACATAATTATTGCCTGCCTACTGGTAGAGTTCTTGTTTTAGCTTTTCTTTAAGAAAAAACAGAGAAGGCAATATAATCTTGTGAACCTGAACCAGCCTGCAGCCAGCCAGAACCTCCTGGGCAGGATTCCTCAGGGATGCACAGTGATGCATTGATCTTGTCATCTGGAATGTGGAAATGCAACAAGCCCCTCCCCACCTGCCACACAACTGCCTGTCAGCCCTCACCCTCCCACAAGGCTAGCCCACGTCCAGCTCTGCAGACACTGGCACGTGGTAACAACATCTGGGTCTCTGCGGGCTTCCTTCTCTATCTAGGGCTGAGACTTGCCGCCACTCCGGGCTGAGATATGGCCAAGTTCTCTTATACTAACACCAGAGCCAACATCTACTTCACAAATCATTGCCTCAGGGCATAGTCTCAGCCCCCTTCCTTGGGGGCTTCAATAATACACGTCTCTCCAACCTAAGCAGATAGTGAGGTCTTACTGACTTGAAAAGGGGAAAATGGAAATGATGGTGGGGAATAAGGAATGAGTCACAGAACCAACTTCTCAGCCCTCCACAACACTGTGCTTCTGTGAGGGGAGAGGCATATCCAGAAGATGTAGGAAAATGTGAGTGAATGGGGCAAAAAAAGGTAAAAGGAAAACAAACAAGTAGCTGTACCACTTTCTCTGCAAGTCACCTATGCTTCTCTGGCGGTTCTCCCCTACCCTGGTTGCTCTCCCAAGTTCTCAGGTACAGACAGGGCCTGCTCTCCCTGAGGGAGCTGCTGCGCTGGCAGTTTGGGGAGTCCTGCTCATTGATGGTATTCAGTAGCAGGCATGAGGGTGGCCTTGGCAGGTGAGAATGCCCAGGATCTTGAGCCTACTCCTTAGAAGACTAGCAGAGCCCTTCCTCCTCATCTCCAGGGGCCACATCTGGCAGCGGTGATAGATGTCCAGGGCTCCATCCAGAGCATTGGCCAGTGCATTCAACTCTTTGAGATCCTCAGTGTGGTGGCCCCTGTTGCTGACACACACACCTTAATGCCCAAGTCACCCAGAAGTGGCGATGTCTGCCAGGCGTGCTGTCCTTGCTGTTGGGAAGGGTGCTGTCCGGCTTGCAAGTGTAATCTTTCAGCAGCTCTTCCTTACATTCAGAATCTGTGTCCAGCAAGGCCCCAAGGGCCAGTTCCCAGGGCAGAGACAGAGCCACTGGGCTCCATTCCAGGGGTTTTGGTGGCTGTGGGTTGGCTGGCGTGTCTGTGTTGGAGGGCTCAGGGTCAGTGATGATTCTGGGGGGTCACATGCTTCTTCAGCTGGGCCCAAAGGGATGCCCTGTCCCCCCGGGGGTCCCCTGGTGGGATTGGTGCCTGGGGACTGCTGCCCACAGAGCCACACTGTACAGGCAGCTGCTGCTGCTGTAACTGGAAGGCATGAAATAAAACGGCAACGCTAACTGTGGGCTTCTTGGTAGGAGATCAGGTTGATTTCATGTTCCTACCACTGGGCCAGTAGGCGGTGCTTGGGTGCTGGGCCGGCAATGGTGGCAGACACAGCAGCAGCTCAGGATGATGATGATGGCCCACACCAGCCAGAACACAACACCAGAGTTTGTAGTAGTAGGTGCAGCGCTGAGACTGTCCACAGCAGTGTCCTCTCTCACAGGCATAGCTTTGATTGTTGGTCCCCACACAGTCTCATCCCATGGGGGTTCAGCCGTGGCTGACAGGGGCCTTGACAGCACCTGGAGGAGCTCCTTGCTTCCCAGAAGCCTTATTTTTTCCATCCCACCTCCTCCTCTTCTCCACCTCCTCTAACTCCACCTCTTCCTCCCTCTCTCCTCCTCATTCCTCTTATTAGTTTTATTATTCTGGAATATCTGTGACTTTGAAGCCAAGATGGTTTTCTTTTCTTACATTTAATGTCTAGCATAATACTGAGCATGTATCAGAGGCTTACTAAGTATCTAGTGGATAAATGAATAAATTAGGATAAAGAAATGGGAAGAAGCTAAAGATCTCTCATTCTCACCATCCTCCAAGGCACTTAAAAGGATAAAGCAGTGGTCACCCTGAATTTGTCCTCCACCTGGGAGAACTCACTTAATTTTAAAGTCCTTTAAAATTACCTATTTGGAAGAAGGAGGCTATTGTTTATATTGATAAAAGTTCCATTAAGAGGGTAAAACAAACAAACAAAAAAAACAGGAAAAATAACTATTGAGGGTAGCGCCTTTGAAAGGATTTCTAAATTCCAAGAAGCCTGGTTTACAATTTCAGCCCTGCCCTTTTAAATTGTGGGTCCCTGGAATGTTCTCTGATCTGCCAGATTCAATTTCTCACTCCTGAAAACCAGAGAGATAAACTGTACCACTTCATGGGGTCACATAAGACATGTAGCACAGGGTCCACATTAGAGGTACCTCATAATTGTTAATTATCATTGCTTTATTAGCAATAGATTACTGACTGATCAAATATTTTTTTCCTTTATTTATAAGGTTTCCTGCCCCAACAGTATGTCTTAGAACCCCAGATGTTCTTTTTACCTACTCAGTCGGTCATTTTTCTCTCCATTGACAGCCAACCCACAACTCCCCAGGTCCTGACCTGGATGTAGTTTTAGAGATCTACCATTAAATTATGAGGTCCAGGAAGACAGGAACTGGGTCTTATCCATCTGTGCACACCAGTGACCAGAATAATGTCTGGTACATTGGTATGCTTATTGAAGATTTTTTAAACAAACAAAAATATCTATATTACAGTAAAACAACCCTAAATTTCCTATACTCCCATGGGAGGACCCCAGTTCACGCCCTTCCATGTGTGCCCAGGAAAAGGACCATCATGGTGCAGAGGGTTCAAAGGTTTTCAGAGAGTTTTGTGATGAATAAGAATATGTAATGTGTGATACAATAAGAGAAAACAGAGACAACTTGCCATACTCAGCTGCTCCTGGTTCCTCCTCACTCTCTCTATCTCCGGTGTCATGCTGACTTGGGTTGCCCTGTAGCACTGCTCTTTGTACTGGAGCTGAGAACACAGGGCAAAACAGTGTGAGGCTGTGGGAAGGAAATAGGTGCCCCTCCACCTGAAGGATCAGAGGAAATGTGCATGCTACAGAGCATTCATTAGTTAGAATCTTCATCAGGATTCTAAATGAAATATGTATTGTTAAGAGACTTCATCATATTGATCCCAGACTACACTTTTTCTTGTCCAAATGTTTTGAAGTCCACCTTTGGTTGTTACTCTTTCAATTGCATTATGTATTTGACCTTATCAGTGATAACAAATTATCCTTTCTGTGAATTTATTTCTTCATAACAGTAAAACAACACTGATCGAGTTACCATTTTATATTTTAAAAGAAAGGGGATTATATCAGTTCTATGCTTGTACTTTAGGAATGAATGGTCACTATATAAAGAAACCATGAACCCCAAAGTTTTCTTCTCTGAAAACATCCAATCTTGGAAGGCTTGCCCTCTGGAATAGCAAGAGGGATGTTTCCTTGGCCTTCAGCATAGAGGTGCCTTTGCTTAGCCAGGGCATTAGACCCATCATTTGTCATCAGTTTTCCCAGCAATTCCACAGACCCCAGAAAATAAATGAGCATCCAACACAGGGGGGGGGGGGGGAAATGGTATGTTCATCAATTGAATCTTTGATAGGCAAAAGTAAAACTCCCAGTTAAAATCCCATAAGGAAGTCTGAAGAGACAGTGGTAGCAAAATTTTAGAGTTTAAATTTTGCACATGGGAATTTTTTACCTAAGGAATTACCAGGCCTACAGTGCCTTCAGATAAAATGGATTTAAGATTTCACCCTTAGCAATGAATGCGTAAGTGAAGAGTCATTTGATAAGTTTGAAAAATAAGCGACAAAGGGACAGGCCCCTTCTACAATGTGTGACCTTCTCTGTGCCATGACATGCATTTTGAGAGGTTAGGCAGATTCTGTGTCTGGGATAACTGTGTATGTAAAAGTGAGAAAAGGCCCAGTATAATCTCTATTGGTGGCAAGATACACGGAGATCACTCTGGGTAGAGTTCAGAGGGGGAGAAAATCTGTGGAATAGCATTACTGATGTAGAGAGACTATTGAAGCTGATTTCTGGTGGATATAGGTTTGGGGACATAAGGTTGATGTGGAGATTGTTCAGATTTTGCATTCATCCATTTGCAAACATGCTAAGTGCTTTACAGGCAATTTCTCACTTAATATTTTAGTCCCAGTGCTACAGATGAGGAAACAGAGGCTTGGAAAGCTTGGTGGCTTATGAAGGTTATAGAACAAGTAAAATCTGGAAATGGGATTGAACCAACAGACCAGGGACCACATTCTTCCCCGCTATTCCAGTGTTATCTAAATTTCCACCATTTGCACACCACTTACCTATATGTCATTCCAGATGCCATCTGTGCTGTGATTTATATTATTTTTCAGTTCTTTTACTAGTTATTCTTTTCAAATAAAGTTATTTTTGTTATGTTTCTATTATGAACACATTAAGACTACTTAATCACTAAGCCAAGGCATAATCATCAGCAGGCCACTTAACTGCCTGTGCACCACATTTGAGGTACCCACAGTCCCTTAAGACCCTATGTTATCTTGTGCCACAATTCACCCCAAGAACCCATCACACTAAGCTTCCCCCAGCTTGAATAAGCCTTGGATTCTGAACAGAATCAATTTGCTCTGCCAGTAAGGCCATTCCCCAGCAAACCCAACCCAAAACTTTATTAATTCTTCAAGATCTAACTCAAAGGTCACTTTTTCTCCAAGAATTTTACTCTCTCTCACTAACACAGCCTTCCTTCTCTGCATTTCCCTACATCATTTTGCAAGAGGAATTATTACTTACTATTAAATGAGATATTACATGTAAAGTACTCATAAAGCAGAGTAAACACCCAATAAATATTGGTTATTGTCTTAACACTTAATGCATCTTCATTACCTTTTTATGACTGTTTCTCCTAGAGACTTTGAGAATATTCACAGCCTTAACTTTAGGGTATACCTTACTCATCTTTGAATTCCTCCCAATATAAAAATATAATAGGAATTTAATAACATGTTTGTGTTTTTTAAATAAGTAAATGTACATGAAGCATGGGCTAGGAGGTGTGAGATTCTATCTCTGCCTTTCAAGAACTGGCCCTCCTGAATGATATTCACCATAATGGGCCTCCACCTTCGTAAGTGTCATGTATGATATCAGTCAGTAAAATAAAAAACAATACTTTAGAAAATGTGATCACACATCCCTGATGTTCTGATTTTCTTTAACTCTCTTTAGCTCTGGAGGATCAGAAATGGTTGTTGCATGCTTTATCTCTTTGTATTGCACCTGCATAATTTATTTTTTTAAAATGTGTTCTTCAACACAAGACTTTCAAAAAATTAAAAATTCTTCATTTGGCCGAAACCGGTTTGGCTCAGTGGATAGAGAGTCAGCCTGCGGACTGAAAGGTCCCAGGTTCGATTCCGGTCAAGGGCATGTACCTTGGTTGCGGGCCCATCTCCAGTGTGGGGTGTGCAGAAGGCAGCTGATTGATGTCTCTCTCTCATCAATGTTTCTAACTCTCTATCTCTCTCCTTCCTCTCTGTGGAAAATCAATAAAATATATTTTTTAAAAAATTCTTCATTTGTATCTATTGCATAGTTGAAATTTTCTAATTCCAACATTAACTTTCCTTCAATAGGAATAAAAATTTTTATTTTATCTGATACTTTCAGGGTTCCTTTATATACAGTACAAATAAGTCCATATATATTCATCTAGCCATCATTGTAGGAGTTTTTTAATTAAAATAAGCACATGTTGTTTATGATAATAAGTTTTGTCATTAGGCAGATATACAAAAAAAACCTTGGAAAATATTTGCAGTAATATAATAATTTATTATTGTATATACAAAATGTCCAATTAAGTTAGCTACCAAATCTTGGGAACATTGCTTATTCAAATAATTCAGAATAAGGAAAAAATAAATATGTCCACGATAAAAGAAGAGAAAGGGGGAGTAGAGAAGTACTTGTTCTAAAAACAGAGGCCACTGTGTCCTGATCACTATAGAAAAACCAGTACCAGAAAGTCAGCAACTGTCTTCTATCCCCACAATCATGTCATGGAAAGCCAGCCTATATCCTGGCATACAATTCATTAAAAAGCTCCTCTTTCAAATCTATTTAGAGGAACATCAACCCAACAAATGGTAATACCAGAATACATTTATGCATGGGGCAAGAGACAGCTCTTTAACTTATAAATGCCATCATATCAGGTGTTATTTTAATGTCTAAAATTCATAGAAGATTGGATTTAAAAAAGGACACAAATATATATTTAGGTGTAAAAACATAGGCTAAACTAAAGAGGCACACATTGAAACTTAGCAAAGACTTAAATCTATTAAAAAAAAGAAAGAAAAACATTTTAGAAGCCACTTGGTAGCATTTAAGGTGATTAAGGCTAAAATTCATACGGGCTGTAAAAAAAAAAAAAAAGTACTACCTAAATACCTCAGATATCATCTATTGCAGTGTCTATGGATTTAATGTGAGTAATAATGCCAATATTAGTCTGGATCCAAAAGAGTTAATTTGAGAGTACACTGAAACAGGCTACCTCTAAATAAGATTCAGAAATGGTGCTTACAGAAAGCTAATAACTAAAAGGCTTGTACTCTGGAGGTGGAAAATGTCGAGATCTTTAAATGTTAGAGAATCATATCTTGGTTTGACAGATCTAGCTATTCTTGAAAGGGCAACTTTCCATTTGAATACTAAGCAGGAGTTTATGCCCAACCTCACAGAGATGCAGAACTATGCATTTATTGTGTGCTGGAAGAGGCCATGAAACGCTGGGAGAACAAATGATATACTGTACTACTTGGTATGATTTTCCTCGGGTGAGAAGTTAAACACAATTAAAGATGAACATTTTTGTTTTCCATGGGACTCTAATCAAAATGGCACAGTCATTTCACTGTAGGCAATAGAATTGCACACTACAGAACATTTATAACATTATATTCCAGTATATTGATGTGTACATTTCAAATATTATCATTACACAAACATTTTACACTTCTCTGCCAAACTAATTTCCTACCAGACCTGAGTGTTGCCTAAGACAGGCTCTCTCCATGTGGAGCACAGCACTTTTATACCCTCAGCATTAAACCCTTCTCTTGTACTTTCTGCAAAAGATAGCTTCATTCATGCTACAGAGATTTTATTACACCAGCATTCTGTACATTTTTTATAAATTCATTTTCAAGTATGTTTTACTACAGCATTACTTGCCTTCCCTGCTCCTTCTCCACAAATGCCAGCACACACTCATATTCTAAAATGAATGCCACGAAACTGTCAGAGTTCCTGACACATGAGTCAAATCAAAGAATTTTCACTTGGATTACTTAAAGAAAGGCTTGGCCTCCAAGGGTGAAGGTAAAGAGAAAGCCAAAAGGGGATTTAAGAAAAGAACCCTTTTGACTTCCTTGCCAAGAAACAAAACATACATAGAAGGATACCCATTGATGTATGGGTAGCAATTATCCATTGTCAATGTCAAGCAATTTTGTTATACCCATACATTAAGCATCTCCCCAACCTTCCCCTCTAGCTCAAAAGGAAATGGAAGGGAAGTTAATTTACAAATGATAGTTAAAGTGTATGTTTGCTTTGCTAGACCCTGGAAGAGATAGAGGCCAATGGCTCCTTTGAATCCTTATCTTAAGACATCAAATAAATGTTTTAAGGCCTTTAATCATTCTCCAGGGTAAAATTCCTTTCTTCCAAGTTGCAGAGAGGTACTGAAATGTATCCTTTCTCTAAAAAAATTAATACAGTGAAAATTCTGTTTAAAAAGATAAAATCTAATCCTACATGTCATGAGTATACTATTAAAGTGATAGATTTCTGGTGCACTATGATACAGCAAGATGAAGCACTGCTTTAGGTTCAAGAGGAATAATGCTACAATTTTCCTTCTGAAAGTTAGATATTTGATATTTGATGAAATAGCATGTCAAAAAAGTTAAAGAAAATTTACTTTTTATTAAAGAATGAAAAACATTTATCTAACTTACATTTGTTTTTGGAAAGGATAATTAATGCCATAGAGAACTTACTGAACTAATATTCTGCTGATTTTTCTTCACTCGTTCAATCTCTGGAGTATCTTTTACTGCTATGCCAGTTCCTACTTCTTTCTTATAGAATACCTTTATTATAAGAGAAGGAAAAGAATAACTATATGCTTATTAACATTCAAGCCCTAGATTTGATTTTTATGAAAGACAATTTTTCAAGTCTTAAAGTATTGCAGTTACAGCTTCTATTTATGAGTACCATTGACACATTAATCAATTAAATACTCCATTATGAGAATAAAGGCCCCACTTTGGTTTCATAGGCCATAATCGTACAAGTAACCCTCTTAAGCATGCTTGGTATCTTCCTAGTATATGGCTACAAATTATTTGCTCTAAGAATATGTTAGAGAACTAGAGTTTCCTTCTTCAAATATAATGCCACATGGATATTTTGAGAAAAATCAAAGTGCATATTGAAAAGTTCACTAATTCAAAAGCAACATGAAATTTTAAGCAGGTATTAATCTACAAACACAAAAGTGCCCTTGTTCTCTTTAAAGAAAATACTGTGTATCATTAACATCAACATAACTCAGTATTTTCCTCATCTTCCATTTATTCATTAACCTCCCCATGTCTTTCCACCTCCACCAATATCTATGCCTTTCCAACATAAAGAAGAAAAAAAAGTGCTCTACAACAAGAAGAGGAGGAGGAGGAGAAGGAGGAGGAGGAGGAGGAGGAGGAGGAGGAGGAAGAGGAGGAAGAGGAGCAGGAATTATAAGAAAGCCATGAGGACAGAACAAATCCCTCTTTTGAAGTATGATAATCCACATGTCAGGGTTGGGAGAGTGGCATGAGAGATGTTCTCCTCCAGAATCTAGAAATCTAGAATGCCATAAAATCACATGACTTGAAAGCCAAAACAGCCTTTTTCTCAAACTCTGCCTTCCAAAAGGACTCTCGCTTAGCATAACCTGACTATGAAAACTGAGAAGCACTTGTCCATTATCACTTGTCAATTTTTTAGCAAGTAGAAAAATATTTCAGAAATTATCAGACAATAGAATTTATATTTTGATGAGACATTTGCTTAACTACTAAATGAGCTAATTCTACTTTAAAATACTGGCTGTATGGCTGGCTCTAGCTGGTTTGGCTCAGAGGATAGAGCATCAGCCTAGAGACTGAAGGGTCCCAAGTTTGATTCTGGTCAAGGACGCATAGTGGTTACAGTTGGATCCCTGGTCCTGGTTGTGGCACATGCGGAAGGCAACCAATCAATGTGTCAATATCACATCGATGTTTCTCTCTGTATCTCCCCTTCCTTTCCACTCTGTAAAAATCAATGGAAAAAATATCTCTAGGTAAGGAATAACAATATAAACAAAATAAAATACTGGGTGTGTGGTCAGTTTTTATCATTTTATAATTCAAGTTCATATATCCATTAAACATAGACCCAATTTCTTAATTAATGGTGCTGATTCAATTCTTATTGCTCAAAATAGATATATGAGAGTTTAAAAACTGGTTACAAACTAGTAAGTCCCTAGATATATTATCAGTGCAGGTCAGCAATGATTGGGAAGGAAATCTCTTCATCTGACTATTTTCATCTTCAAGGTAAAGTATATATAGAAAATTAAGACTTCTTTTCCTAAGGGAAAATTAATAATTTCAGTTAAAAATAACTATAGCTTATACTAAAGAAGAAAATTTGGATTTGTAATTCTAAAACAATCATAATAAAGAAATAAAGATAATAAATGTGATATAAAATTCAAGTAATGCAATAAAAATATGAGACAATGAGGGAAGGTCCTCCTTACAAAATATAATTTCAAGGAGGTGGCTAAAGAGAAATAATGGCTACTCACTGAACTAATGTTTTGTTGAGTTGTCTTAATTCTCTGGATTTCAGGAGTATCTGGCACAGGAGAAAAGTTAGAAAGCATCTTCTCTGCTTCATCTTTATACCTTTTCTAGAAATACAAACAGTTAATATCAACCTGAAACTATGTGTGTGTGCACATATACTCATGTGCATGTGCATATATGAGATAAGGACAGAGAAAATGATAGTGATACTACTTCAAATTCTACTCTACCACATGGCTGTAAGTTATATCTTATGATTCAAAGCTGTTGTTGATGCAACAGCAAAAATAAGGGAGTATGTTAACACAATAAGCCTACAGTCAGGAAGCAACCGCACCTCTGCTCAGGCAGTGGTTCCACCCCTGTCCATTCTAGGCTTTAGGAGGGCTTGACTTCTAAGCCACTCTTTGTTTAGAACCTATTCTTTTATGAGCAGACCCATCCCTGTTCACAGTTGCCCCATAGTTCCTGCAAGTAACCTGGGCTCTCTATACCTTCTTGTTTTCATGCTTCTGGGTTTCTGTTCTTCTTCCTACTTCAAATAAAGATATATTTGAGTCCTGGCCGGGTGGCTCAGTTGACTGGTGTGTCATCCTGTACACCAAAAGGTTGTGGATTTAATTCCCAGTCAGGGCACATACCTAGTTTTTGGGTTTAATCCCTGGCCAGAGTGAATATGGGAGAGAATCTGTTGATTGTCAATGCTTCTCTCACATATCAGTATCTGTCTGTCTGTCTGTCTCTCTCTCTCTCTCTCTCCCAACCCCCCATTTCCTCTTCCTTTTTTTCTAAACGTCAATAAAAACATATCCTCGGGTAAGGATTTAAAAAAGTTATATTTGATTAAGGTAAAAGTACCTTAAAATAAAAATTATTTTATTATTCCCTCTTATAGATGGGGAAACAGAGTCAATAACTAAGAAGTGTCAAAACTAGGAGTTAAAACCAGGCACTCTTATTCCAAAACCAGTAACGTTAACCATTATAGCACACTATTGCTTGTTAGGAAAAGTAATTATTGTTCATGTTGAAATGCACCATAGCTTCATTACATCCTCTACAATTTAATTGTATTCAAAATAATTTTTAAAAATCAACACTGGTCAGTTAAAACAAGAAATTCTGACAGCTGAGGTATCATCTCAACTGTAAAGCCTTTACTCTTGAATCCTTTACTTTCTCATAGCGTATATCATGGTGTATCATACTTTCCTTGCATGGTTATTTGATTATTAGATTAGCCTTTACCTTCCAAAGAGCAAAACTATATCTAATTTTCCATGTAAATTGTGCTCAGGAAGTATTTGCTTAATGAATTAATGACCTTAGTATTACTAAGATAGCAACTTCTCTCCACTGACTCAAATCGCCATTTGTCTATTTTACATATTTATCTAGGATACTAGAGAACTGGTGAAAGAAATTCGTGCATGGGGGGTAGGGGTGTTCCTCAGCCTTGCCTGCGCCCTCTCCAATCTGGGACCCCTTGAGAGATATCCAACCACCCGTTTAGGGCCTAAACAGGGGTCTGACATCCTTCTCACAATCCAGGACTGCTGGCTCCCAAGAGCCCTCCCCTTCAGGCCTAGTCCCCCCAACTGCTGTCCCCTGCAGGCCTTCCCTCCTGCAACTGCCCTCCCCTGCAGGCCTAGTCCCCCCTCCGCAACTGCCCTCCCCTGCAAGCCTGGTCCCACCCAATTGCCCTCCCCTGCTGGCCTGGTCTCACACAACTGCCCTCCTCTGCTGGCCCGGTCACCCCTAACTGGCCTCCTTGCTGGCTGGTTCCCCCAACTGTCCTCCTCTGCAGGCACTGTCCCTTTCCAACTGCCCTCCCCTGCTGTCCTGGTCCCCCCAACTGCTCTTCCCTGCAGGCCTGCAATCCCAACTGCCCTTCCCTGCAGGCTTGGTCCCCGCCAACTGCCCTTCCCTGCAGTCCTGGGTCAGCCCCAACTGCTCTCCCCTGTTGGCTTGGTTCCCCCCCTTGCTGTCCTGGTCTCCCCCAATTGCCCTCCTCTGCTGGCCTGGTCACCCCTAAATTCTCACAACTGCCCTCCCCTGCAGGCCATCTTGTGGCAGTCATCTTTTGTCCATATCAGGACAGCCATCTTTGACCACTTGGATGCAACCATCTTGTGTCTTGGTATGATGGTCTATTTGCATATTACTCTTTTATTAGATAGGATTAGTTTAACTGATTTAGTGAGAGCACTTCTCCAAGTCACATGCCATCATGAGACATTGAGGACAAATGGACATGCACATCAGGACCATCCCAACTGCTGTGCCATCTGATGGGGCTGAAAAGCAGACATCTCCTTTGACAGCTGACTCTGCCATCTTGATTTTCACATTTTTCAGCCAGCATATGTTTAGATTCCTTGCTCATATTTTAATCAGAATTTTTAAAAAATTGGTTAAAATTTATTTTCAGCATAACCAAATTTACTCTTTATTTTTACTATTTATTTTTCATTGAGACTCATTCTTTTCCATGTAAATTTTATAGCAGGGAAATATTTCACTAATGAAAATTTTTACTCAAATCAGATTTTAATTCTTCTTTCATTAAATACTTTATTTTGTAGTCATTATTTCACCCATATCGTTTTCCTGAGGATAAATTTGGCATATTACCAAAAAAAAAAATTAGTTCTTAATTTTTATTCAATACTAGAGGCCCAGTGCATGAAATTTGTGTGTGTGTGTGTGTGTGTGTGTGTGTGTGGAGAGGGAGGTCCATCAGCCCAGCCTGCTTCCTCTCACAATCCAGGACCGCTCACATCCTAACTGCTTACCTGCCTGCCTGCTCAGTGTACAACATAGCTACCGGCCATTCTATTGTAACGGTCACTTAGGCTTTTATATATATGTATATATTATATATAGATTCACTTTCATCTTACACTCTGTGCAGTTTTACTCACTTTTAGTTTTAGAGTTATTTTAAAGATAATACTCATTATGAAATGGGAAAAAGATAATTAATTCATTTGTAATCTTGTTTCTGTACAATGAACATTAAAGCTAAGTATGCAATAAAGCTTTTTGGTATTTTTTTAAAAAGGTCTAAATGTCCTTGGATACAAAACAGGGGTTCCAGCAGAGGAACTCTGACAATGAATAATGTCTGTGGAATTGAATCTGTGGCAGTTGTCCCTTTCATTAGTGAAGTTAATTAAGTTTGGCCAATGTTTCCTTTACAATGGAGTGCACTGACTTTGAATTCAGTGCCCTCAAAAAGGTATCAATCATAGGAATGCACAAAACACAATGTGATTGGCTATTAGAATACATTGTTCTGAGCAGCTTAACTACACCAACCTGGCTATAAATTTCTGATGCCCTCTTGGCTCGAAGCATATCTGGAATATCCATGCTCACTTGCATTCCTTTCCCTTTGATTTCTGTTTCCAAATCTTTCTTATATTCTACCTAAAAGAATAAAAAGGTATCTTCAGGGCTGTGCTTAACCTTCCAGAGCAATGTAGATATTTATGTATTCAAATCTCAAAACCATACATGTGAAAATACCATTTGTACTCGTTCTATATACAACTCAATATGTTTGTTTTAAACTTTGTATGTCATTCATTTCTTACCTGGCTGGCCATTCCGGATGCTTTCTTGGCTCTCTGGATATCAAGTGTGTCTGTGCTCACCTGCATGCCCTTCCCTTTAATTTCAGTCTCTAGATCTCTTTTATAGTCTTTCTGTAAAAAAATAAAACATGTAATTAGAACTCCAAAATAATTTGAAAATTTTGATGTCACTTCACCATCAGAATCATTATCTTCTGGAGATATGCTAGACCTTTATGTCTTTTATTTCTATAGAACTTTAGAATTTTAATTTTAGAAACATGACTGGGAATGTCTTAGTCACATAATCAGAAGGCTTTTTCCTACTCACATGAATTAAGAAAAAAAAAACACAGTTAATCCAAGGGAAACTTTCTATTTCCATATGAGAAAATTGATGAATAATTGCTGGTTGCTTCCCTGAAATCTAACTCACCCTTTTCCCTGCTCCCCCATTCTAAGCTACTCAGCTTGGGTGAGACTGCCCAGATGCATGTGCCCTGTTGGACTTAAATCAATCATATCTATCCCTGGCTCTTCATGATTGGCTCAGGGATAGGTGCATTCTTTCTCCTCGAGAGCTATCAAACAACTCTCTTTCCTTTTGTCCATGAAGGAAGTGACTCCAGGAGCTGCTAGATGCCTCTTTGCAAGCAGCAGAAGAAAGCCTGCATAAGAACTGAAAGACAGAAACCAAAACTGAATTACACAGTTTGCGGCCTATGTCAAGCTGTCTAAGAACTCCTCTGCTGTTTGGTACAAGAACAGTAAATTCTCCGCTTTTCTGAGCTATTTTGAGTTGGATTATCTGTTACTTACAAAATATCAAAACCATACACACAAATGTCTTAAGAGACCCTTGTCACACTTTAAAAATAATGATTATAAAAATCAAAAAGCTGCACCCATTTAAGTGTATTCTTTTCTGAATGCATGCTACTCTTCAAAGAAAAAAATTTATTAAAAGAAAAATGCTATTGACAATATCTAATTACACTTCTTCCAAAACAGTTATTTCCCATTGTGTTCACATACTCTAGATTTATAGATTCTCCAATTTAAAGAAAATGCTGTCTTGCTTATTTATGATGTAGTGCTAAAATTTGGAGAAGTTGTAAATAAAAATCTCAATCTCACATAAATATTATACTTTTCCTTTCTTGCGATCATAAATCTGCCTATTTTTACTCAGAGTCCCAGTTTCAATTTTCTGAATAAAAGTTCAATTAATAATGTTTAACTTTTAAAAGAATAACACTGAACTATTAGTCATGAGGAAACCAAGATGGCGAGATAGATGAACACCTAAACTCCTTCCTGCCTCACACAACAATTTCAAAACTACAGCTAAAAGACAAAATGGACATCATCCAGAACCACAGGAAATCTGGCTGAGTGGAAATTCTACAATTAAAAGGAAATAGAGGGGCTCACAGAGACTCAGAGGAGCTGCAAAAAGCTGAGGTATGGAGACATGCATGTGGAGAGGACAGGTGGTGGAGTGCCTGGCTGGTTTCCTATAGTGGGAGGGAGACAGAAACTCCCAACTGCACTGAACCCCAGTTCCAACTGCACTGAACCTCAGTTCCAGGCGAGACTGATACGGGAGGAATCTGGACTGTCGAAAAAAGGGGGCAGTGCATGGAAACTCAGGGGAGCCGTGAAAGACAGAGGTCTGAAGGTGCGCACGGCAGTGTGCACAGAGAGGACTGACTGCTGAGTGTGCTGCTGGCTTTCTCTAGTGGGAGGAAGACCGAACCTCCCAACTGTGCTGAACTCCACTTCCGACAGCACTGAACCCCAGTTTCAGGCAAGGTCCTGGGGACTCAGACTCATGAGGGTCCCTGGCACGCACAGAGACCAGGGGAGCTGCGAAAGGCAGAGGTCTGGAGGTGTACAAGTGCAAGTGCTCACAGAGAGGGCTGAAGTGATTACCGAGGGACATTGAGATCCAGGGGCCGCATAGGGCAGGACAGGCAGGAAGCCAAGGCTGTCTGCTCAGCCCTGAGACTTTGCTACATCCAAGCTGCACAGAGGCTTTTGCAATTTTTCAAGTCTTGTATCATAAGGCTGACTCCAGCACAGAAGTTCTCCCAGTGTAGACACAGCTGATCCCCACAACCAATTGGTTTGGAGGTCAATCCCCCCCAGTAATACCAACAACAATCAAGACTTAACTACAACAAGGCTGTACACACAGTCCACAAAGAGGTGCACCAAGAGAGTCCACCTCAGGTAACTGGGGAGGCAGAGCTACTGGGCCATATAGGATAACTAGCACACAAAGCTATTCTACCAACTCAGTGAAACAGAAAAATGTGGAGACAAAAAACAGATCACAAATGAAAGAAATTGATGAAAACAAATGACTGGATATAGCATTCAAAAAGCACTATTATAAGGTTTTTCAAGAATTTCCTAGAAAAGATGGATAAATTTAGCGAGACCCAAAAGGAGATGACAAAGGAACAACTAAAAATTACACATACACTGACTGAAATAAAAAATATATAGAGACCTGACAGCAGACTAGAGGAACTCAAGAAGCAAGTCAAAGACTTGAAATACAAAGAAGCAGAAAACACTTAACTGGAAAAGAAAAAAAGAATAAAAAATGTGGAGATAGTGTAAGAAGCCTCTGGGACAACTTCAAGTTACCAACATCAGAATTATGCGGGTGCCAATAGAAAAGAGAGAGCAAGATACTGAAAACCTATTGGAAGAAATAATGACAGAAAACTTCCCCCACCTGGTGAAAGAAATAGACTTGCAAGTCCAGGAAGCACATAGAACCCCAAACAAAAGGAATCCAAAGAGGACCACACCAAGACACATTATAATTAAAATGCCAATAGCAAAAGACAAAGTGAGAATATTAGAAGCAGCAAGAGAAAAACAGTTAATTACCTACAAGGGAGCACCCATATGATTGTCAGCTGATTTCTCAACAGAAACTATGCAGGCCAGATGGGAGTGGCAAGAAATATTCAAAGGGATGAATAGCAACAACCTATAACCAAGATTACTCTACCCAGCAAAGCTATCATTCAGAATTGAAGGTCCGATAAAGAGCTTCATAGTCAAGAAAAAGCTAAAAGAGTTCATGGACACCAAACCAGTATTATATGAAATGCTGAAAGGTACGATTTAAGAAGAGGAAGAAGAGGAAAAAGGTAAAGATAAATATTAGGAACAACAAATACATATCTATTAACTAGTGAATCTAAAAATCAAGTGAATAAAAAATCTGATAAACAGAATAAACTGGTGAATATAATAGAATCAGGGGCATCGAAAGGGAGTAGACTGACAATTCTCAGAGGGAAAGGAGTGAGGGGGGTGCAGGGAGAGACTGAACAAAAATTGTACACCTATGGATGAGGACAATGGGGGGGAGGTAAGGGCAGAGGGTGGGGTGGGAGCCAGGTGGAGGGGACCTATGGTGGGGGGGTGAGAGAAACAACTGTAATAATCTGAACAATAAAGATGTATTAAATTTTTTTTAAATAATAAATATTACTATGTCTATAAAGAGCTCTAAATTTTTAGCAAGCCTCTGAAGGCCCCATGAGACACTTCATTTGAAGAATAATATATTAAGAAACTGAGGCTCTACTCATAGAGCTCTTGTCAGGGCAAGGCAGGTGAGCAGTTAGGAGCCACCAAAGTTCCATGGTAGAAGGTATGTCATTTAATTTTCCAGTATGAACTTTCAAATCTAAAGTATTTTAAAGCCCATAAATAGGCTGTCTATGTAGGACACCAGTTATATCAGCTATTTATTGATGTATACTAAAATACTTTAAAATAGGCCTAAAATAACATGAAATAATCCCCAATGCACATTCCTTTTCAGAGCCTCTGCCTGAATCATCATTGCTAATATTCCATTAGCTAAAGAAAACCACAGGATCAAAAAAATCATGTCCTTAGGTACTAGAAGGTTTGGCCATTGGGGACCAATTATTCATGTAACAATATACCACATTGACTTTATTTTTTTAAAAAAAATGAATGTTGTACTATGGAAATATCCCAAACTCTCATTGAAAAGGATTTGATAACCTGTCAATTGGGCAAAATGGGACATGGCTATGATTATATGCAAATGAGACTTTTGGATTGCAAAGATAACTACATCCCCAAAATTGATTTGGGCTACCTGTAACCATAATGCAGCTGACTCCTCTACGCCTGTTTTTCCCCTAGGTTCTTGATAACTAAATTTGTACCTTTTTCTTATTATAGAATCCCAAGATACACAGAGAAATATAAATCAGCATATAAATGAATAAACTAATCTATTACCTACTAGGGAAAGACATGACATTCAAGCTTTCATAAAAGTAATGCATCATAGATAAAAAGTTGATCTTTAGATAAAAAGTTTGTTCTTTCCATATTCTTTTCTCCAGTAAAAGGATGCTTTTTTTTTAGACTCAACTCTTAGTCTTATGAGGATAATTTTGAAAACTTCTGCAGCCTTAATTTTGCACTGCAGCATACTCTAATCCAGTACCTTGAACTAATAGTGGATGTCACCCTCTCCTCAAAATAGTAATAACTTCAGAAACTTATAACTAGTTACTTGATAGTACCTGGATAGTTAGTTATTCAGAAATCTAGGGGATTGTCTTAAGATAATACTATTAACCTAATAAATCCTATATTATAAAGAGCTAATATGCAAATGGTTTCATGCCCTCCCACCATCATGCCTTAATGGCTCAGACACTCAACACTGGGGAGAGAGGAATGGGGACCAGCCAGGCACAAATGAGCTCACAAGAGAAGAATGGGGACCAGCCATGCTGTGGCCCAGTAGAGGGACAAGCTACCTGCCCTGTGATTCCAGGTGCCAGCAGCTGTGCCTGTGGCCTGGGAGAGGGACAAACCACCCACCCCATGTCCTGGGCACCAGCGGCTGTGTCTGCACCTGCAGCCTGGGAAAGGGACAAGCTACCTGCCCATGGTCCCCTGCTGCTGTGGCCAGCCCAGGCAAAGCTGGTCTGGGTTCTGGGTGCCTGCAGCTGGCCAGAGGATGGGGAGCCCTGGTCCCAGGTGCTTGTGATTGGCCAGTGAAGAGAATCCTTGGTCCCAGGTGCAGGGCGAGGCAGAGGTGGTTAAGAGCAATCAGGCAGGCAGAGGAGTTAGGGGTGACCAGGCAGGCAGGCAGGTGAGCAGTTAGGAGCCAGCGGTCCCAGATTGCAAGAGGCAATTGGACATCTTCTGAGGGGTCCTGGGTTGGAGAGGGTGCAGGTCAGGCTGAGGGACCCCCCTCTCCCCCTCCCATGCAGGGAGTTTGTGCTCCAGGCCTCAAGTAAATAATAAGAAAAAGTACAAGAAAGAACCAACCATGCAAAAGACCAAGGAAAGGACTTTCAGGAAGATAAGAGAGCTGTATAGAGACCCTAAAACCTGTGGAGACACAAACTGGAAGCCTGTGAGGCTTTAGCATGATGAACAGGGAAGAAAGGTGCAGTATGAGGATAACCAGGAGGAAGAGCTTGAACACCAAAGCAAGGAATATGATGTCTATGCTGAACATGAGTAGGGAAAGTAACATAATTTAATTCTTCAAGGATTGTTCTGGCTGATAGGCAGAAAATGGATACCAAGGTGTCAAATTCTGGTTAGGAATCTAGGTAGTAGAGAGGGCACAAATGAGCTCACAAGAGAGGAATGGGGACCAGTTTGGATGAAGTTGAGGAGAAGGAGATGGTTTTAGGAAACCATTATGGGGTTAGAGGAGGTTGGGAAGAAGGAGATGATTTTAGGAAACTATTATGGGGTTGGAGTCAATAAAATTTGCTGACAACTAAATCAAAGTGACTTATGGGATTTCACTGACACTCTTTGCTAAGAAGGAGGTGGAAAAAGGAAGCACATCTGAGAAAAAATTAAGGATTCTGGTTTGGGATGTAATGTTAAATCCCTGTTATAACACACTGTATATATCATCTGCATGTGATAATACCTATGAAATACCAAAAGGTAAATGGTTACATCTTTACATCGATGCTATATAACACTTAATTTTTTAATAAGAATAAGGGGGAATTATATGAAGTGACATGAAAAAGGGTCTATGATATTATGTGAGAAAAGCAAACACAAAATAAAGTTCTAGTGCATGTTAAGTTTTTAAGTCTGTGTACAAATTTATGTCATATATATATAAATCTGAGGCCTGGTACACAAAATTCATGCACGAAGGGTGTATGTGTCCTTCAGCCCAGCCTGCACCCTCTCCAATCTGCACCCGGTAGGATCAGGCCTAAAAGGGCAGTCGGACATCCCTCTCACAATCCAGGCCTGCTGGCTCCCAACTGCTTGCCTGCCTGCCTGCCTGCCTGATTGCCCTAAACGCTTCTGCTAGCCAGCCTGATCACTCCCTAACCACTCCCCTGCTAGCCTGATTGATGCCTAACTGCTCCCCTGCCAGCCTATTTGCCCCTAACTTCCCTCCCCTGAAGGCCTGGTCACTCCTAATTGCCCTCCCCTGCAGGCCTGGTACCCCCAAAATGCTCTCCCTTGCAGGCCTGGGTACCCTCAACTGCCCTTCCCTACAGACCTGGTCACCCCCAACTTCCTTCCTCTGCCAGCCTGGTCATCCCTAACTGCCCTCTCCTGCTGGTCTGATCATCCACATCTGCACTCCCTTGCAGGCCTGGTCCCTCCCAACTGCCCTCCCCTGCTGGCCATCTTGTGGTGGCTATTTTGTGTTCACATGGGGGCAGGCATCTTTGACCACATGGGGGCAGCCATCTTGTGTGTTGGAGTTATGGTCAATTTACATATTACTCTTTTATTAGATAGAATAAAAGGCTAATATGCAAAGAGTCTCCTCAGGAGACTGGGAATTTGATTGCTTAATATGACATACACTGACCACCAGGGAACAACATGGAAGAAGGAAAGCCCCAGCTGATAGCCGGAAGGCCCCTGATCACCAGCCAGGCCTAGGGACACTACCCGTGCATAAATTTTGTGCACCAGGCCTTTAGTATATACATAAATACAGATCTGGAAGGCTCTATAACATTTATAAAAATGGCTATCTCACAAGAAGAGACAAGAATTAGGATCAGGGTGAAAGGAGGTTTGTAAGACTTGTTCAGCATATATTTCCCCTCTGCCATTTCTAAATGGAACCAATATTCATCAAGAATTCTATGCCAACCCCATTTTCTTTATCTAAACCAACAGTAGACATCCCATTCCCCTAGCAGTCACTACCTCCACCCTCCAGATATCCAGAGTGGGAGTCAATCCTGAGCCTTCTTTCTCTTCTCACTACAAGTGCCATGTTATATCTCAGAGCAGCTCCACTGAAACATCCCCATTATCAGCGTGGAGATAAGTAGCACTCCTTAACCTGTACCCCCAAGTTTCTCTTTACATATATTTCTCATAAATCATCTCTTCCCAACTACTCTCCAATCCGTCAACCCTTTTATATTCTTGAAAGTTTGGGGGGAAGTTCAAGAGATATGAAATCAATTCTGGAGTATTTCCTTTGAAAAATACACATATAGTCTGATTCCTACAACTTTGTTACCTGATATGTATCATATCATCACATCTAAGTCAAAATTACTAAATTAACATCCTGACATTACATGTATTATACGAAGAGAAAATGGTATTAGACAAAAGAACATGGTCACTTATGATATATAATACCCCAACCCGAAATGCTGACTATAGAAATTACAGGAATGGTGATGAGGTCAACAGCGGATATTTTGAGGACATGTAACCAAATCACACAGAAATGGCTATCAATGACATGTTAGAGTCTTCATATGTGATTTTCAAACTCTGCTCAGAAAGTTGGAAACAGAAATGGAAAGTAGCACATGACCCATCCTTAAAGAAAAAGCAGAATGAAAACATTTAGCATAGCCTAGATTAACGGAAAATGTGTTGCATTATAGAATACAGTAAGATCTATGTGCATGCATGCGTGTGTTTGTTATATTAAAATGTCTTCCCCTAAATTTTCTTTGATATATTTCAAGGAAATGAGCCAAGCAGAAACTATAAGTTTTCAAATAAGCATGATGACTTGAAATGGTTTCTATTCCAAACTGTTAAACTGGTCACAGAAAGCTTTGCAACATTCCAGGCACTAATCAGGTTGCTAATATGACTTGTTAAGCTCTAAAATATGATTCTCTAGGTCTGCATCACTTATTCTGCTCACGTCTGAAGCTATTTCTGAAGCTTTTTTGGCATGTTGTATTTCAAGGGTATCAATGCCAACTTGCATTCCTTTCCCTTTAATTTCTGACTCCAGGTCTTTCTTGTATTCTTTCTGAAAAATAGCAATATTTACAACAGTCAGACACTCAGGAGACAATCATATGTTTGTATTCAAGGATACCAAAACAAAAAAATGGTTAAACGTATTTATTAAGAAAGAAAAAGAAAACACTACAGCTTACTTAAGTGCTATGAATGATCACCTAGAACTAAAGTCTCTGAATCTTTTAGAACTCTAATCACTATTTTCACTGAAGAACAGTATATGAAGTTCTGAAGATTTTCACTGTAAAAAGGTACTGTCTTGGCAGGGAGGCAGGTTTAAGTGAGTGGATGTTGTAAAAAGACTGACTTTGAGGCCTTGACAGCTGTGTGACACTGGAATGTTTCTTAAGATTTCTGGTTTACTAATATGCAAAATGGGGTAATGATTCTTAATGAAGGATCACTGTGAGGAGTTTTCAACAACTGATAGCTTATTCTGGTCTTTCACTCCTATATCTATACACTAAGACCTGTTTTATTGCTGTTCCAGTCACCATCTTGCAACTGCATCTGCCTCGACTTTGCCATTGAGAGTTCAAGACAATTTTTTTCCAAATATATGACAAAGGATTATGTTTGTAAATCTACGCTGGATATTTCATCATAATAAATTAACTTGTAGAAAAGTATTAATGTATGAATATGCAATGATGATATTAGCAAAAGATGATAGTGAACTGTTGGTGTCTTTTGTTAAGGCACCATAATGCCGGGGTTCTTTTCCCAGCCTTACAAAGGGTTCAGCATTCTGGAGAAAGGGGCTGTGCATAGATGATTAAGAAGGAGTCCAGCTGAGACCGGTTTGGCTCAGTGGATAGAGCGTCGGCTTGCGGACTGAAGGGTCCCAGGTTCGATTCCGGTCAGGGGCATGTACCTTGTTTGCGGGCACATCTCCACTGTGGGGCGTGAAGGAGGCGGCTGATTGATGTCTCTCTCTCATCAATGTTTCTGACTTTCTATCATTCTCCCTTCCTCTCTGTAAAAAATCAATAAAATATATTAAAAAAAAAAAAGAAGGAGTCCAAAGACAAAAGATAGTTTTGAAAGGTATTGGGGGTCAGAAGAGCTTCAGATAAAAGGAACTGAAGATTCTCCTCCTTCACTCAGAACTCTGCTTATATTAGTATAATTTGTCCCAAGGCAAGGTGGAAATATATACAAAACATTTTCTTTGTTGCTCAATCCAGTTTGAGTTGGGTTAAGTTATCAAAGGGTACAGAAGCATTATCAGTTTGGGGAATAGCATACCACTGTTCAGGTATTTGGCCAACAGGAGGCAATAAAATGCCCTGAGCTTTCTGGCAGTTAATAATCCTATTCAGGTTTGGGGGAAGTGCCTTAGTCATTTCCAACAGGTAAACTACATATGACTCAACCCTGTTGAGTTCCTCAAGCTTCACCAACCTTTTGGTAAAACTTGTAATTATTGCATGCTGGAATTGGTTTTTGGCAGTGAACACCCATTGTTTTTGCCTGACTAGCATCCATTCCTCCTTCTTCTGGCAAAAAGTTCCATAATTTTCTTTTCAGGAATTACCTGCAACCCCTCTCAATCCATACACTTTGAGTTGGTTGATTTTCCTACTCCTCACATTTATTTTTAAATATACTAGAATGTTTTTAATAGTTCCTTTAATTTATTTAAAGAACATGCATATGGTCAAAGATAAATGTAAATGTTTTAAAACACATAATGACTTAGAATATTTTACACTTAAAACATTGTTAAACTACCCAGGACATTAACCATACAAGTGGGTGACCAGGAGAATCATTTAAGGTCACCAGCACATTACAGTCCCCTTAGCTTAGATACAATGATTGGGTCAAGTGTGGGCATAAGACAGAAGCTGATTCAATGAGATTCAATCCTTGGATTTAAATCATAACCACAAGAATTCAGATGCTCACTTCTCACTGGGATTATTGGCCACAAATATAGTTATCTTGTCATTAAGAGGGGCCATCACTTAGAGACAGCCTCCCAGCAGTGAAGCAACAGAGAAGATAATGGAACTAAGAATGAGGAAGAGAAACATTTGAATTCTAAACTGAAAGAAACCTGATCTTTGACTTCTCTAGTCATAACCCAAAACATTTTCTTTGTTGCTCAATCCAGTTTGAGTTGGGTTTTTGTCATTTGTAATCTGACTAACAGAGCTGTCGTCGTCGTCATCATCATCATCATCATCATCACCACCACAGTTTACTAACAAATGGGTATAAAGCTTTGGATTTTTTCACTGCTAAATTCAGCTATATTCTCCTCACAGCACAGTGCCATTGTTTGATAACACATTTCATGTAAAGTAAGCAGTGGCCAATTCCAAGTTAATAAAGAGAGTTAAGAAGACTCATGCAGCATGCTAGGCAAGGACTAGGAGAGTTAGTTTGTCAGCACGTGAACATTTAAGCTGCAGTTACTACTAGACCATGATAACACAACTCCCTAATCTTCTGCCTTTTACTTACTTAAAAGATCAAGTTATAGCTCATAAACTTACATTGGTTTATAATGTAGATTTGTCTCAAAAACAGGTAAATAGTCATTTTTCTCATACCATATAAAAAGATAATGAACATTATTTTAAAAAATCATTGATTAGGAAAACACTACAAGGACATAGCTACTCATAATCATCTTACACATAAAAGTTGTGGAATATACAGGATTTATATATATATATATATATATATATATATATATATATATATATATATAATATCTATTATATTTATATTTGTACCTATTAAAAATACAAAATCTTTGAGAAAGATTTATAGATAAAAAATCAGCTAAAAATTCATACATTCCCAGCTGTAAAAGAAATATACTTACTCACCTCACTAGCCATTTCAGATGCTCGTTTTGCTCTTTGAATATCAAGAACTTCTGAATTAAGTTCCATTCCTTTCCCTTTTATTTCATTTTCCAAATCTTTTCTATATTCCTTCTATGAGACAAGAATAATACAATTTGAAATTTATTGGGAATCTCTTTAATCTTTATAGTTTTACTTATTTTCTAGAAACCCCAGAAAGGAGAAACTATTTCTAGAAAGGAATGAATCAGAATCAGACTCCTGAGCATTCATAGTCCTTATTTTCTACAGAAAATTTCTCTTTTAAACATGTGTAAAGTGGCTTTTCCCTTTCATCCTTTTATCCTTTCTTCCATTATACTTTGGTACCATATTGGTGCCACACTTTTTTAAATGTCTTTCCTTTAAATGGGGAGGAAGATCTTAGAAATATATGCTTCTTACTTTATTTTTTTAAGTATTTTTCAAAAACTGCCTATGACATATGAATCACCAAAAGAACATAGTTGAAAAAAATGAAAAATTATAAAATCAAAAGGATTGGTATAGCCAAAGTTTTAAAATAAGTTTCCATTTTATTCAAAGCTCATAAAACTAAATAATTTCTTAATTGGTTAGTAATATAATGTTTGAATCTCACTTATTTTAATATTATATTTTAAGTACATCTACATGTTTTTACTAACACATGTAATAACTTGAGTTTTTTGTACTAATGAATTTTTGTTTTCTTACTAACCATGTTACGAAAATAATAACTTAATCCAATTTGATTAAGTTGCACTTATGAAAGATGAAATTTTCTTTAGTGATATGAAATAATGTTCCAGTTAATTCTAGGGTTTACTTCATGTTATTTTTTTTGTCCACTATAATGAAGCTAGCTGGTGCTCTGCTTAACTAATTGCCTACAAGACACTGTAATGACCCACATGTAAATTTGGAAAGAGCTCTAGCATCAAATGAATTGGAGAAAATAATTACTTTAATAATTTGGTCATGTGACCTTCAAGAAGACTTTGAGTAACTGACCTTGATTTCCACATGGACAAAATAAAAATACTAATCTACCAATGTTAAAGCTAATTGCGAGAATCAAATGAAATGCAGCATAAAATGATATTTTGAACACTCTAAATGGCAAGATATATGTAAAAACCATAACAAAGTAAAAAAATGCAGACTATTTAAAGCTAAATGTTTATACTTAGAAAGGGAAGTTACAATTTCATTAAGTGACCGAAAGTACATTTTTAAAATTAGACCTCTCTATAACATAATTAAAAGATTTTTAATTATTGACTCCTGGGTCTTTTTCTATCTTATACATGCTGAACCAATAAATCTAAAAAAAAAAAAAAAAAAAAGGATTCACTCAAAAAGAGGAATAAAAAAAAGATAATGATATTCTATTAAAGTTATTTATGGGTCTCAAAATAGAGCTCACGTTGTCATTTGTATGTAAATTATGAAAGGATTCCCCTTTTTAAAAAATCACATAAGTAGTGTATATTTTTTATGTTTTTAAAATATGCTCTTAATGATTTTTTAGAGGGAGACAAAGAGATAAGGAGAGTAAGATAGAAATATCAATATGAAACATCAATTAGCTGCCTCTTGCACGCCCCCTATTGGGAATCAAGCAGGAAACCCGGGCATGTGTTCTGACTAGGAATTGAAATGATGACCTCTTGATGCATGGGATGACACTCAACCAATTGAGCCACACCAGCTGAGCAACAGTAAATATTTTTTAAATGGAAATCAATAATTGTAGGAAGTTGCCACTTGACTAGCTTTCAACTTCCAAATACTTTATAGTAATGAAAGTGAGCAAAGATAAGGTAACAAAAGAACTCTTCCATAAATTATACATCTATTACTGTCTAACATATATTACAACAGTGAATCACATTAAATGTATAAAAGCAATTTAATGATAAAGCCCAATTGGCACTTCATTTTTAAAATGATGCACTTCTATGTAGGTAATTATACACACTTATTTCATTGGTTTAAGACATTTTATTCAGGAATAATTTCTTCAGTTCAAAATTTAGGATGAAATGGAGTTCTTTAATACTTTCCTTTAATGTAAAAGAATCTATCTAAATAGAGAGTTGGAAGAGCTCCAAGTTACTTTGTAGCCATTTAAAAAAAAAAACTACTCAGAGGGAAGGTAGGGGTGGGTGGGTAGAAAGAGATCAACCAAATAAATTGTAGGCATATATGTATGATCCATGGACATAGACAATAGGGTGGAGAAAGCCTGGGATGGGGGCTAGAGGTGGGCTAGAAGGAGTCAATGGAGGGGGGTCATGTGTAATACTTTCAAAAATAAAGATATAATTTAAAAAAAAACTTAAAAAAAAAGGAGTTAAAACTTTTAAAGGGATAGACAGTGAGCTGGTATTTTTACTAGATTTGAGGACCTTAATGCTCAATAAATTTAATGCACCAATTGTGAGCCAAATGCACCACTAAATTTGGGGGGGGGGGAAAATCCTGCTGAGAATAAAATAAAAATGGATGTAAGTTCATGTGTTCAATATGCTAAATATATCTTTCCCCTCTCAGAACACAAACCACTTGTAAATCCAGACCTTCACACATGGGCACCTTATTTCTAATATCACTGTCATGAGAATGCTGCAGGGAAGTTTGAGACAAAGCTGGTTCTAATATGAAAATTAAAAATTCTATTAGTACAGGTCAAAGTGAGGGAAAAAGTAACAGATTAATATCTAAAATTCATTGAATTAATAGAGAATTGTTACATAATACTTCCATGGTTATTTATTTAGTTTTTAATTTCTTTTGCAATAATGGTAAATATCAGGATCATACCTCCTTCAGTAAGTTGGTGATGTACTTTACATGTAGAAATTCTGGAGTCTTGTCTAAATCCAGTGATGACCTTCCTTTAATCTCTCTCTCAAAATCCTCTCTGTAAACTCTCTGTTAAATGAGATCACATAATTTTTAAACCAACAAAATACTAGTGACTGTTGAAAAGATATTTTACAAGAGTCCCCAGAGTAAAATTGATATTTTTCTTATGTAATCTTACCACCTCAATCTTATCAACAGGGAAATAACTCCAACTTGATCATAAATTTCAGAATTCTACAAACAGCAGAATTTTCAAGTACCATTTCTCTCTGGGAAAGCATGCTGAGTGAGGCTGCTTAACATACTTATGGTCTGTTATTGTCTGACATCAGCCCATTTGTGGAGAAGAACCACGAAAGTTGGGTATGTGACTAGACCACATGATTGGTTCACTCAATAATGAGTGGATCCATTCACTAGAAAAAAAAATCCAGCAGCATGGAAGCTCATTCCAACCAAAGCAGCATTAATGTTCATGTCCTCACCATCCTTCTCACTGTCTGTGTTTTGTGAATTCATTAAAGGCAATTTATAAAATGTAATGAAGACAGGAGGGGAAGACTTTTCTTTACTGATTTTGGCATTGAGAATATTTCTCTACCATCTATAGAGTTTGATACGAATTAAGTTACACTGTAAGAAGAATTTCATCTTGAACCCGATGAATGATTCTTTAAAAGTAAGTGTTCCCAGTAAGAAATGAAAGATGCTGACAGTGGTCGTGGAGAGCCTGTCTGCCACTCTGCCACTCATCATCGGCTATGATTTTCTAAACTCCACTCATTTGCAAATCAATAGTAACCTATAGTTTATGACTATAAAGACATTCTAAATAACAAAACTATCCATTCATGTGAAATATTTATCAGACAAACAAGAGCCAAAATTTACCAGCTAAATATTTGATTCAAATTGAATCACCAAAATAAAAATAAATTCTGCATGAGATTGCCATAAATGCAAAATGAAAAGCTATTTCCATGTTCATTATGTACTTATTACAGAAATAGGCAATTATAGAAAGAAATTCTCCATACCACAAGGGAGGGTAAGAGAATAGGCCATCTCCTCACCTACATAATACATAATTTGTGTTACATATTTAACAAATCTAGGAATAGGCAGAGAAAAATTCACAATAGGTGTTCCATAAATCTAAAACTAATAAAGTTAGGTAAGAAGTTGCATTGAGAATATTCTGAGTTAAAGAAACTATAGACAGAACAAAGAACAACAATGAAAAGTTGTCCAATAGGGTTCAATCTAGGGCATTTCCAAAATGAATCTTTAAAAAAGTGAAATATAAATATGTGTGCATTTATATTATTTCAGATACTTCACTTCAAAAAACACTTCTTTTCTGAAAAACAATTATTTGATTTACGTAAGTCATTAAGAAAGGTTGACAATGACTAAAACTGGCTAATATATGACTAAGGAGATTTGTACATTAATAAGGAAGTAGGGGAAGGGAGCATTTTTTGTTAGGAGAACTCTATTTGTGAAACAGAAGACAAATAACTTTTCAAAACCAGATTTAGAGACTTCTCCTAGCACACAGTGATTCATCCTATATCTGGCATTAGAAGAAAGTGAGAGAACCATAATTATAGGCTATAACAAAAACATGAGTGCCTTTTCCTGAAATGATTAACACTTAAGCTTTACACATAAGAGGCTCCACAAAAAACTCATGGTCAAATTGATCTTTTAGTAATAAACATCAACACTTTGTATCTAATTATTTGGTCCTGCATTTAAATACATTTTTCATATCCAACTTTGTCTAACATATTTAGACATTTTGTTTTTCTAGCATAAAATTTATATTCTAAATTACATAGAATAAATTTCATACTATAAATCATTATAGTATAAATTTGATCCCAAGTTATTTTCTGTTGATTGATTTCTTTCTCATTAAGCCCTGAAACGCAGAAACATAATGCTGAACCTAAAAATCTAATAGCCAATGGCTGTAATTGAAGGGAAACATGTCTTAGCCTCTGCAAATGAAGTTCATTTGACTGATTTTGTCAGTTCTTAATATTTAATTTTCCTTTTGTGCTGTGCGGCCACAGCAATAGTAAAAGTCAAGTGCTATCTATCAGACTTCAAGATCTGTACAAGAAAACATGCTAAGTCAAATGTATAGCACTTTTTCAGTGCTGAGGGCACTGTGGAAGTCTTTGTCATCTACATAGTGAAATTTGAACCTGGGGATCTTTTTTCTTTCAGAGGACTATCATCAATGGAAAAAAGATAAACTGAGCAGTTCATGCAAATTAAGACAATTTAGTCTAATTTTCTCATTGATTTTTTGAGCAGCACCTATCTATACATTTTGTAGTATATTAATTGGCTTAAGAAAATGAAAAATATAAGCAATTATTTTCTTTTCTCTTACTCGAAGAAAAAATTAAACAACTGAAGATTATTCAACAAGCCACAGTCATATCTGAGGGCCCTTACTCTGAGAAGATGAATTATAACACCTCAACAAATAGCATCTAGAATGTTTATGAAATCCCTATGAGAGTTTTATTATCCAGAGTTCTCATATCTCCTTGTTTTCCTGTTGTTAATGGAGAACAGAAAAGGTCTTGTCCATTGAGCCTTCCTGAAGTAGAGCAATGGGGGTGTGATCAGCTGATACCACTGTCCCATTATTTCTAAACTTTTGAAGGAATAATCTTGTACCCACATAATTGGGATATTGGCTGTAGACAAAACTTTCTGTGTTTGGTATTTCTTCCCCATCCCGCAACCCAAAATAGGAAGAAAAAAAAAGGAAAAAAAAACAGAAACAGAAGAAATCATCCTGGGACAGAACAAAATCAGTGAGAGAAATATGTGGATGAGGCTTAGTATTAGCTTAAGTAAAGAATGAAGTGGATAAGCAGGGAAGAAACTTTTGACTTTGTCCACATGGACACAGCCTGAAAGTGTCAATTTTATAGTCACAGAATGTGAGTGTTAAGAGGGACATTAAGAGTTTACATGGCCTGATATCCAAGTGGGAAAAACTAAGGGTCCAAAGACCCAGACAGGTCCCTAGATCCAGACTGTGATTTCTTAGGTCTCCTTGTGCAGGGTCCTCTGGATCCAATAAACATTCTGAACCACTTCCCTAGTTCCTTTCAAATGATAAAACATCAAATATGTGTTGAACATTTGAAAATAAAATGAAGAAACTCACCTCACTCTGCATCTTCTGGGCCTCCTTTGAAGCTTGATATGATGGTGTCTCAACAAATTCAAGCATTGATTTCCCCTTATTTTTTTCATATTCTTCTCTGTACTTAACCTTTATTAAAAAAATATAAAAAGCATATGAAACTCACAAGCCCTTATGCAAATAGAGTAAAGTAAAATAAGTATGTCCCAAATTGATCATTTTTCTAAAAATTGTGTTATTATGGACATTGAGGTCGATCCCTGAGTTTCCTTAATACAAAGGAAGAGGTAAGATATTATATCTAATAAAAGAGTAATATGCAAATTGACCATACCTCTGCTACACCCACAAGCCACATCCACCAGCCAATCAGGAATGAGTATGCAAATTAACCAAAACCAAGATGGCTGTAGTAATGGAGAGAGCAGGAGGCTTGGGTTTCCTTGGCAATGGCCTTGGCCTCCGCTTAAAGCTACAAAGTTTCAATTATAGAAGATAAATAAATCTCAACAAAAATGACTGCAGCCACCGAGCAAGCAGGAGGCTTGGCTCTGCTCAAGGCTACAAAGATTCAATTATAGGGCTGTCTTGCCCTGCGCTTGCACCTGCTGCTGGTACCGACCCTGCTAGTACCCACTGCCAGTGCCTGGTGCCAGTCCTGATCACTTGGCACTGTCAGTGAGTGAGAGCAAGAGCTGCCAGCCCTGATTGCCCCTGAGAGCTTTTCCACCTCCCCCTGTTCCAGAGGAGCGATCGGGGCAGCAGCCACCACTGGCATTCACTGAAGGCGCTGGCCCCACTCGCACCTACTACTGGTACCAGCCCCTATTGCTCCATGCCATCAGTGAATACAAGTGGAGCTGGCACCATTAGCACAAGGGAGCAGCAGCAGCAGAAGTGGGGCTGCTGGCAGAGAAGGGATTGGGGGGGGGGCGTGGGAAGGGTAGCAGGAGGGTCTGGGCAGGAGCATGGAGGATGGGCCGAGATCCGCCCCTATGCCCACTGCAGCCTCACCACCCACAGTTCCTTTCAAGGTGCATGAATTCGTGCACTGGGCCCCTACTTAATACACTAGTATATAAGCTGTCAAGATAATTGGCTTTTTTAGCAATATAAAAATTAAAATCACAGAAAAGTTGGATCATGATTAATTTCATTTACACTTCTATTTAATAATTAATAAAAATATTTCTTAAGTTGCATAATAATTTTAATGGTAATTAAATCCAAAAGATATTTCTCAATACTTAGAACTTTACAGTGTCAGAAAACAACAAATTTTAAAATTCCTATTTGTAGGCATATTTTTATTTCAAAGAAGTATGGCAGAGTAATCAATGAAAGTGTTTTAACTATAATAACATGCTATATTATGACAAAATTTTATGGGAAAAAATGAAAATAAGAGTACTAAGAAAAAATATCAATTTCTATATCTTAAAGAAGAGCTAGTTTGTGTATTATTTACATAGTGAACATGGGGTGTCAAATCATGTTCCACAGAATACAATTAAAAGAGTGATGCAAAATTTAATTTAATAGATGTTGGCATGATATTTTGCAACTATTGGAACACAGAACACAGAACAAAGAAGAAATGCATAGATACCAACTTCAAAGTGTGCAAGAAGGAAAATATTTTTTAACTTTTGTTCAGAGAGTACATAGAATTTCACAATTGAAAGAAACATTAATGTTGACTATACTGGCAAGATATAGATTTACCATTTTCATAATACTTATAACTGAACTGAAGAATTATCATAAACTTTGTGCCTGGAAAATTAATTTTGCAGCACAAAATGACAAATCAGTACACAATAAACACTGAAATCATCATGAGATTTGATCATCGTTTAACTAATATATTATAAGTTTTAAATTGGGTGAATTTACTATTTTGTGATAGAATGCCTGCACATAGAAATATGGTTTAAGCTTCCCAAACTCAATAAATACAGAGAGAAGAGTGTTTGAGATTTTTAGAAGCAACTTTTACTTCCGCAGGGTACACATGTCTTCAGTAGCTTCACATTCTCGGTGGAAGCGCATGGCCCTGGGTGGTTAGGGGTCCAGGATGGGAGGACACATACCTGACTCTGGAGGATGGCATTGCCTTTGTGGTGCAGGTGTTCTGCAGCATCGGAATCAAAATGATACATGCCTTTCTTTTCCTCAAAAAGCTTTCTATACTCTCGCTAAAATAGAAAACATGAAAATTAATTCAGAATGAAAGAGGTTGATTAGAATAACTAATACTTAGGGATGCAAACTGAAAAACACAAGCCAACAAGAGCTGGAAAGCTCCCATTGGCAGTCTGCTGGTCATATGGATTTCTAGCAGTGAGATAAACCAACAGTGCAAGGTAGACCAGCTCTAGGTGGCCAATGTGAATAGTATATGAAATACTCAAGAGAAGCACAGGACAATTCACTGTAAATACAACATAAAAGACAGTCACAACACTGGGGAGTGGCAATGGATAAGCCAGGCATGAGAGTACATAGGCAAGGTGAGCAAAATGGAGGGGAGTTGTCCTGCCCTTATCCTAGTACAGGTGTGTGTTTAACAGCATCTAAAAGAAGAAAGAACAGAGGAAAGGAAAGTTGGGAGGCAGACAGAAAGAAGATGTATACTTCTCAGCCATGAGGAAAGTGGATGCTCATAAGGACAATGAGAAAGTCAGAAATGATTCAACTAATTGTCCTCAAAGGAGAGGTTAGGAGGTGTCTGAGAGAGAAAATGAGAAACTAGATACAGTCTATTGAGTTTTTAGGGTAAAGAAATTAAATTAAGACTATTTAAATATAGAGACAAAACAGTGAATTTGGAAGATATCAGAATGGTTAAAAATGCCAAATTTGACGGCTATAGGTCTCTACGTAAAATAGTCACCAATAAGACAAAAATTACTTCACAATTTCATATTTGGCTATCGGACACAGTTATTTTGCCATGTTTGGGAAAGACTTTTGGAAGTAAATGGTGATCCTCAAGGACTGTAGGCTACAGAGACTTGAGCTAAAGTTGGCTGCTCATTAGGCAGTGAGGATTTCAGTGACAATGGCTGCTTTGTGTAGAGTGGGGGCAAGGTGAGCAGCATTTGAAAGGGAGCAGGAAAGGTCTGCCATAATGAAACTGACATTGGGTCTTAGCAGATGCTCCAGACATCTGAGAGTGAAACGGGAAGAGGACCCAGTGCCGGAGATGGGAGGATGCACAGGAGAACGCTGTTCCACAGAGATACAACAATGGTCCCCAGGGCCCTTTCAGGCAATTAGAGTGACGGGTATGTCCCCAAACTCTAACCAGAATAAAGGAAGAAAAGAGGCCCAGGAAGCTCATGATAATGTTCACATCGTACATCTTGACCGAAAAGAGTTAAAATCAAGAACTAATAAAGCCCAAGATATTATGTCTGGAAGAATAAATCTATCCTGAGAAAAGGTTAATGAATACCATTCCCAAAGCAATGATCCATTTTAGTTATGGAGAATTAATAGGAGAAACTCCTATTTTTAAGTATTAAATAATCAAACAAAACCTATTTGAATTAAGATCTGCAAAAGAGCTTTTAGTACTTGCTGTTCCTTATATAATAGTCTCTGTTGCCTCCTAGTGGGAGGTGCAGAGAATAACATGCCATATATGCTTAACTATACGAAGTTATAAAATGAAAGCTACTGGAGTTCTATTTTCCAGGGGCAAATGTTCCCTCAAAACTGTAATTAGTACAGCTACACAAACTCATAAGCACTAATTTCACTCTACACACTAAGCATTAAGATAAAAAAATGTTGATTTATACTAAAGACACTTAGAGGTCTTTAAAAACATCCATTTATAATAAAGTGACAACTAATTATGGCAGAATGTCTTTTTATTAAGCATCCTTTTACTCAATCTTTCAATAAAATTAAGTTGCCTTTATAAATCTACAAAATTCCAATTCTCTTTACATTAAAATTTAAAAGAAGGCAATTCTAATGTATAATAAATTTGAGCCAATATATGATCATACAATTTTAATAAACAGATACCTCAGAGTAATGCATTATGAAACTTTTTCTCTTGTGAAATAATCATTAAGTCACAATTCTACTATGGGGCAAATGGTCTATAATCTAATGCAAAAACACCACCTGAACAGAGATTAAAACTTTATAAATGGTATATAAAACAAATGTAATATATGACTTTGTGAGATGTGTTTTTTTTTCTGTTCAAGAGATAATAAAAACAATTTATATTAAGCTATGATTTTCACCATTATAAAAAAAGTCAATATTCTTGAAAAGAAATTATTGCCTATGATTGGCACACATTCCTCCAAATATCAAGTGTTTTCATTACCACCAAGGTATTTTTATTGGCATATTTACATATGAATCCTCATGTCCTAAGGAAATTTAACCCAAGTGTGGATGAGGAACAGTCAAGGGCAAAATGCCAGTGCAAGGATCAAAACTGGACAATGACTGAACGTGAGCAAAGCAGCTCAGAAAATAGACACACATTAAATTTGGAAGCATACCTATGAGTCATGGGGGAAACCTGGAACTGAAACAGACACTCAAGGAGCAGAGGAATGTGTACAGAGGTAGACAGATGAGCTGTTTCCTGAAACAGTAGGAAAGCATGAATTAAGTATCCTGGGACTGAGTCTAATTCTGGACCTGATAGCCCTCTAACCTTCATTCTCTGCTCAACAGACTGAACAGAATGATGAGCTGCTTTTCCTTAAAAAAAACACTGATCAAAAGGATCTGCGAGTATGAATTATTTACATGCACAGGGTCCTTGAGGAAGACAGCAGGGGTGGTGGAAAAAGGAGTATCACTACATAATGAACACAAGTTTCAATACATCAAGCCAAGGGTAGACATATTCAAACTTGAACTAAAGTTGTATCTCATTATTTAATAGTTTGGGAACCAGCTTAGCCAGCGTGGCTTAGTGGTTGAGCACTGACCTATGAACCGGGAGGTCATAGTTTGATTCCTGCTCAGGGCACATGCCCAGGTTGCAGACTCAATCCCCAGTAGACAGTGTGCAGGAGGTAGCCAATAAATGATTCTCTCTCATCACTGATGTTTCTATCTCTCTATCCCTCTCTTTTCCTCTTTGAAATCAATAAAAATAAAATATTAAAAAAATAGTTTGGGAACCAGGTTTTGACTGCAGGTCTTTTAAATCTATGACTATGGGCACATATCCTAAGACAACTCTTCACTTTTCCACATTCCTTGCCCACCATACCTTCCATCTAACCTGTACCTGGCCCAAATCAGGCATTCAATAAATTTGGATAATTTAAGTGAATGGGTGAATGAATGAGTGAGTAATTATTAAAATAGACATAGAGTAACCTGAGGTCAAATTAGAGTTCATCACCACCATGAGGCATTCTAGGACGTAGGAAATGGAGGCACTGGTGAGCCAGATCGCCAGTTATGAGCACCAGTGACATCGCTAAGTGTTTGAAACAGCATCTAGGAAGTGAGTCCTGATGGAATAACCTACTTGGTGGGATATCCAAACACTGTCATCAGAACATGAAAATATCCATTCTTAATAGCTCTGAAGAAAATTAGAAACCTTTACAAGACCAAAAGTAAAATGTCAAAACCTTTAGGATTTATTTTCAGAAAAAATACAAATTAGACCAAGACACTTTTTTATGTCACTAAAGCCTATTAAACCAGACACTCTACTCTGGCCTGCATAAAATAGAAGATCTGTGACTTAAGAACCTGACCTTCTAAAGCCTTGAACTAAGTACAGAAGAATAAAGGAAAAGAAGAAAGACAGAAAGAACTATGAAGTATAGTAATTCAATAAGAAAGTTTACATTCAAAAGATATTGAAGGGTTGTCTGGCGGGGGGCGGGGGAAGCACTTGTAAAGCAGCAGCTTTGGTGGGACATTTCCAAGCAGACCACTACTTTTCAATTAGTTAGTTATTGAGGGAACAGTGATGCCTGGCCACACTTAAGGAAGCAGTTGCGCTGCAGGCATAGTGGCTGGAGGAAGCCACACAACATCTACAGCTG
Organism: Lasiurus cinereus; assembly: GCA_011751065.1. Taxonomy (NCBI): domain Eukaryota; kingdom Metazoa; phylum Chordata; class Mammalia; order Chiroptera; family Vespertilionidae; genus Lasiurus; species Lasiurus cinereus. Next base: position 35,273,767 of record JAAGEH010002534.1, read on the forward strand.
CCACAACTCACTTACTCTGCTGAGCATTTTGCTGACTTTCAAAGCATGGTCTAAAAACAAGGTTGGCAGATTCGAAACCGGATCATGCATATTTTGAATGTCTTTCTTGTACATCACCTATGAAAATAACATGGAACACAATACCATCTAGGAGGAGAAATATGCTTTTGCATTATTGCTATTATCATGTTTAATACATCCATAAAGTACTAGTTAGTGGTAAACTGGTATAGATGAATTTGAACATAGCCACTAGATGGAGCTCATTTACTACTGAATGCATTGTAAAGAGTTATTTCTAGGGACTTGAATATATTTTGATAATTCTTTTTTTGTTTTATGTGTTAAAAAGGAGGTGATGTAAGCAGAATCGAGTACATTTAACGGAAATTCTGCTTGCAAAACATAAAGAGAAATTACTACTGTATTTTGATTGTGCTTTGTGGCAATTTGGAAGCTTTTGGTATTTTCATGCTATTGCCATATAAATCTTTTTACCACCTACTTTGGAACTATAATAATATCAGTAATAATAATAATAATAATAATAATAATAATAATAATGTTAAAAATAGAAAATGTATTGAGGACTTACTCTGTGCCAAACATTTTTCTAATGTACTGATTATATGTACTGATATTTAGTCTCCATAACAACCCTAGTATGTAGGTACTTTAAGTATCTCCCATTTTACAGGTGAGGAAACTGAGGCACAAGAAGATGAAGGTATAATATTAAGAGACAGATCAGGATTCAAATACAGGCAATCTGATTCTAAACCTGTGTTTTCAGTACTATGCTCTAGGTTCCTGTAAGTATATTCCAAGTCTATTTGCATTATGTTTTTACCTACACACACACACATACACACAAATATATAAAAAAAAAATTATTTTGATATTCCCAGTGGTCCTAAAAGACAGAAATACCCTTTTCCATTTCTGTTGATAAACAAAATAACAATATTGGTTAATGAACACAAATAACAATACCTTGTAAACATTAATGAAAGTAAGATAGAAGTGCCAGAACATGACAGAAGTTTCAAAGTGTAAATGACCTAACAAAGCAACAGTTCAATAATAATTCATCTTAATGTTTGAAAGGGTGCTTCTATACATCCTGTAAATGTAGCAAAATGATCAGTTTCTTTCTATGTTTGCTTTTATACTCTGCCTAATTCTAATAAAAAATTAAGACATTTTTTCTTGTAAATTTGAATTTGATTATTTTAAAACACATGAAATGAAAACAAATCTTGTGAAGATATATTACAACATTTACAAAATGGATAAGAAAGGAATTGTTAGCAATTACAAGTACAATTTCTGAAAATTTCCTTATTATAAACTAGCATGTACCAGGTAGCACTTTATAATAAGCCCCCTTTCATGGATTTTATTACATTAACTACTATCATAATCACTAATTTATGATACTACTTTTCTACAAAACTCTGCAATCTAATTCTACTATTGATCAGATACATTAGTCTTATTAGCAATACTGTTCTTATATAAACCAATTAGTATTAGTAACTATTAGTAGTAAATAATAATAATACATTTTTTCTCAAATAAAAAGTAATATGCTTCAGTGCTTCAACTAAAATTGGTTGGAAATTACATGGTTTTGTTTCATTACAACACAGCCAATTCTGAGAAACCAAGAATCAAAATATATTGAAAATAACTTTCTATTAATTATAAGCCATAGGACACTTACATTACTCGCCAGCTCAGTGGCAAGCTGGCTTTGCTTAAAAGAAACACTTTCAAGGGGATTGTATTGATGTTTCTTATCCTTCATTTCATTATCAAATTTTTCTTTGTATTTAACCTGCCATAAAAGAAAAAAAAAACAGGATAAATTTAGTAGCACATTTATCATTACACTTTTGAAATAGCACATTTGATATGTAATTAAATGAGATAAAAAGCTACCTTAAAAACAAATGATAGCAAAGTTTAAAATTCCCCATATTTTCATACATATTAAGTTTAACTAGGCATATTTTTTATTAAAAAAAAAACCTCTACTTGAACATTGATCCTAAATGCAATTAGGCATGAACTCAAATCCTATTAACAAGAATATGCACTAAATCTCAGGATTTTTAAATATCACTCTCCATTTCTGCATTCCTATAATCTATGATTAATTAGAAATTTAGATTATAAATGAATTAAAATTTTCCACATTTAGAAAAAAGATCCTAAGCCCCAGAATTTGAATATGAATTTTCCTGAGGGAATTGTTCCAAATATAAAACATGCTTTGTATCATGGTTTTAATCACCATTTCCCATTTGTTCAAAAATTCGTATTTAAGGACTATACTTTCTAACGTGTCCTGGGTCTAATTAATGTCATTTTTTGTTCCTCTGCTTCAACTCCAAAGTTGCATCCAGCAGTAAAACTAATTCTAATATTTATTCTAAATAATTTTCTTATTTTTTATAAGTAATCTTAGGGCAACCAAATGAAGATTTTCAAGTTATTCTATAGAACTGTAGTTTTCTCCATGGATAGTTATTCTATAGAACTGTACTTTTCTCCATGAATGTATGCTATGAGAACTAACTGGACTAAAGACACAAATTCTTTACCAAAAACTAACAAACAAAAGACTAACTACTCGAATTTCTTGATTCCTATAGCCAAAAAAGGATGAACAAACTTCAAAAGCAAAAGTAAGTTGTTTTGTTCTCTTAGAACATTTTTATAGTACTAATTCTTATAATATTTAACAACATTCTCATAATGTACCTTTATGCATACATAGTAAGCTGTGCTTTAAAAGAGTGCTTACTAAAAAGTAATTTGGAGATGGCTATTTTAATTGAGTCTGTGTTATCTCTCTGAGGGACATGTGTCTGTAGTCTATGGAAGAGAGCTAGTAAAATTTTCATAGGACAACTTTTGGAAAATATTTCAAGATGCTTTATAGCAAATATTTTCTGTTGTGGTTCCATTTGCCAATAAACTTTCTGATATTCACATTACCTTTTTAATTCAAGCAAAACCTCATTTATTCTAAGTATTTGGTGAGATCTCCCTAAAACAAGAAACTCTCTGAATTAAAAGAAATTATTTTATGTCTTGAAAATGTGGACAATATCACCAATGAAATAAATTTGAAGCTCATTCACTATTTTCCACAGTAGATGGCACCAATGCAAAAAATTGCCATTTGCCCCTACACTAAACACACAATTTCACTGTCTTTGCACCTTTAACACTCCTTTGCTAAGAAACCTTCAAGATACTTTAATTGGTGATTTTGTTTCTCTCTAGATTTTTAGTGCCTAACCCCTATTCCCTGGACAATGAGGGTGAGCTGTCTTAACTGATTTCCCCTTGAATGGAAATCCTGACTCAGCCAGACCCACCAACACTCTCTACTTACTGAGTAAAATTTTCTGACTGATGGCTGTGGTGTCCAGAACACTCTTGGCTGGTAGCTATTTAACTAAGCAGCTGATCCTGCTGTTTACTATGGGCTTGTACCAAGTTTTCTTTTGACTGTGCATATCTCCCAACCCCAGGCAACATGAGTGTCTTAGTTATGTATCAGCCAAATGGTAAATACAGGTTATATAATCCTTGTGCCCATAGAGCCCAGAGTACTTTCCTTGTGCACCATATAGTCCCAGCAAGACTACACTAGGCAACACAGAGGAGTGTGACTTGGAAATTAACCTGATAAATTCTCATGTCATTAAATCTGGCATTCACTCTTCCTGAGTAAAGGTACATTTCAGAAAAGCAGTAACAATCCAAATTGTAATAATTCCTTCCTCCACTCATTAAACACTGAGCCTGTGTTGAGTTCTTACCTGAGGATGGGAACAGTGATATGACCCAGACACATTCTGTCAAGACTGATGTCAGTCATCTTTTTCCAAAGTAAATCTGATTGAATCACACACTCACAAATGGTTTAGAAGTAAGCTCCAGCATTTTTGTTCCCATTGGTACACTGTAATCTAGCTGTAAGCTGGCTACGAGTCAAATGAGTTTGTCCCCAATCCTGTTTATACTAATTGTACTTATAATTACACTAGAGACCCAGTGCATAAAAATTCATGGACTGAAGTGGGGGTTCTCTCAGCCCAGCCTGCACCCTCTCATAGTCCAGGAGCCCTCAGGGGCGGGGTGTGACCTGGCAATCAGGGGAAGGCAACACCCCCATCATACCTCTGCTACTGCTTCTGCTGGGAGCACAAGCCTCAGCTGGCCCTAATTACCTGATCCTTGGGCGGCCCCGATGGCTTGGCAGCTGCCATCTGAGGCTTGCCTGTGCCTTGACCCAGCTTTGGGCAGCTAGAGGACTGAGGGGACTGAGGGGACTGAGGGATTACAGAGGCAGGCACATGAAGCAGCCGGACCTGCCTGGAGGCAGACCCAGCCATGTGGTGCACCTGCCACACAGACAGGGCTGAGGGGACTGGGCACTGCTATCTTGTGGCTGTGGGCACCACCATCTTTGTGATGGTGTGATGGTCAATTAGCATATTCCCTCTTGATTACATAGGATAATTTAATTTAATGTGTGAACACTGACAAATTTATTGCAAAAAGAGTTTTGTTATTTCTATGAAAACTATGTTATTTCTCTGAAAGATTTAATGAAGGCAATTACATGTTCAAAGAAATTATGGTTAAAATAAGGGTGGTGAGACAACCAGAAGAGCCAGGAAGAGGCATAAATATTTAGAAGACTAAAGACCCAGTACACAAAATTTGTGCATGGGGAAGGGTGTGCCCATTAGCCCTCTCCAATCTAGGACCTCTCAAGGGATATCTGACTGCCCAATTAGGCCTGACCCCAACCATTTACATGTCTGCCTGATCAATCCCAACCACTCCCCTGCCAGCCTGATTGACACCTAACTGCTCCCCTGCCAGCGTGATTGCCCCTAACCACCCTCCCTTCCTGGCCTGGTTGCCTCTAACTGTCCTCCCTGCTGGCCAGTCACCCCTAACTACCCTTCCTTGCCAGCCTGGTCACCCCTAACTGCCCTCCCCTGCTTGCCCAGTTGCCCCCAACTGTCCTCCTCTGATGGCCTGGTCGCCCCCAACTGTCCTTCCCTGCTGGTAATCTGGTGGCAACCATCTTATATCCACATGGGGGCAGCCATCTTATGTGTTGGAGTGATGGTCAATTTGCATATTGCCTCTTTATTATATACAAGGATATATATGATTCTAAAGCTCAGATAGATTAGCAATATATCTTTTTAAAATGTCTTTCAAAATTCAAATAATAAACAATGCAATATGAGTAAGATTTGCAAGAAAAAACAACACAAAAATCCAAACTGAAGATTCACTTATGAAGAAAAAGACTTGTCATTACATCAAAATGTTGGTGAAATAAATGGACACATACATGTTCTGTGTTAAAATAGATTTTAATGAGAACTTTATTTTTAAAGATTTCTACCACTGTTTTGCATTAGGCTACACATCTTAAAATTTGAATTTTAAAATGCTGTCTAACCTTTCCAGATTATTTCTGGAGTGTGGGACTAATTATTTAGAGTACACCTGTCATTCATATCCTTATTATGAATGTAATAATGAGCAAAGTGTTGTGAAATTTATCTTAATTTAATCTTCAGTACTTTGCATGATTTGATTCAAAAGTGCCTAAGAAAGAAAAATGCAAGAATTTCCCTCATTAATTAGTCACAAAGTAAGATAACTGCATTATATTAAAAAATATATTTACCAGACACAGATACCCACCTATTTCTTACCTCTTTCTGTAAGGATTGCACATAAGTAAACTAAGAAAATAGCCAAATGATTTAAATGGTTCCTATTGTTCACCTTCTGACTTAACTCACAAACTACACCTGCATACCCAGCATTCTCTCCTATTTTCAACACACAGTTTACACATCTGAGTGACTACCTCTTCATGCACATTCACATCTCCTAAGGGATCAAGGCAAAGCTTTTCTTTGATTATAACTGGCGACTCAAACATGGAACAAAGGATCTCCAGTTTTATGAGAGAAAAAGAGGTGTTGGGTGATTCTACTGTGGTTTTAAGACACAATGGTATCTCTTACCTAAATAATTTCGGAAACAAATAAAAGTTACTTATACCTATGACTGATTTTATTTGAATGATGAATATTATATCTTATGTTTCTGATGTTTACCAATGTTTTTCCATTGTTGATCCTCACTTAAGGATATATATTTTTTCCATTGAGCTTTTTTAGAGAGAGTGTAAGGGAGGAGGAAGCAGAAAGAGAGAAACATCAACATGAGAGAGACACGCATTGATTGGTTGCCTCCCGTATGTTCAGGGATGGAGCCTGCAACTGAGGTACATACCCTTGACCAGAATCAAACCTGCAGCCCTTCAGTGGATGGGCGATGCTCTAACCACTGGGAGAAACTGGCTAGGCTACCAACTTTTTAAAAATGTGGATAGGTATTTAGGGTTAAATGTCTAAGTATTTTAAAACTTATAGCAGACTTAGCAGGACTTTCAGAGATCCACACTCGGAGAAAACACTGGAACTATTAAATTACAATGATGTAACTTAAATTTGTTCTTTAGTACTCCATCTGGACGAGGCAGTATTTCAACAGTCTGAAGATGGACTTCTATACCACCAGAGAGTATAGGCTTCATGACAACATCTATGACTCAGATTCACAATGAGTCAGAAAAGACAGAAAAAAGCAGACCCTGAACAAAAGTTTTTCATCATAATTATAGAATAAGTATTAGGAAAGAAATGGAAAATGTTATAAGTATAGCTTAATTATTAATGAGAATGAAAAGTAAACAGAATAATGCCAAATATCTACAGGCATTAATTCTTTCCAATATTGGATAACTGAATTGGAAATACCCAAATATCTATAGGCATTAATTCCTTCCAATATTGGATAACTGATTTAGAAAGATTGTCAAGCAAAAGAAAAAAATAGATCTTTATGTAAAACTCAATCATAAAATCAATAACATTTTAAGTCTGAAATTTAGATAACCTTTTTGCCCTCACTTTCATAACAAAATAATGTTTTATTGATTTTGCACCAAATGTGGATGATCTTGAGAAATTTTTTGATTTGGTCTTTACATACACACACACACACACACACACACACACACACTAGGGGGGCCCGGTGCATGAAATTCGTGCACTGGGGGGAGGGGGGGTCCCCTCAGCCCAGCCTGCCCACTCTCACAGTCTGGGAGTCCTCAGGGGATGTCCCACTCCTGGCCTCCCTCTTCGGAGGCAACAGGATTGATCAGGGGAAGGTGCGAGCCCCATTACCACACTGCTGTAGCCACTGCCAGCCATGCAGCCATCAAGATGTTTCATCAACATGGACTCCAGTCCCTTTGCCATGAAAAAAATGATAACTTTCTTTAGGCATTTTCAAGATGTGTTTTTCATAGTATATGACATTTATTTATTTATTTATTTATTTATTTATTTATTTATCCTTACCTGAGGATATGTTTCCATTGGTTTTTAGAGAGTGTGGAAAAGAGAGGGAGAGACAAACATCAATGTGAGAGGGACACTTTCATTGGTTGCCTCCTGCATGAGCCCTGACCTGGACCCCAGACAAGGAGGATCCTGTAACCTAGGTACATGCCCTTGATCAGAATTGAACCCAGACTCTGCCATCAGTAGGCTGAGGCTCTTTCCACTGAGTCAAACCACTTAGGACAGGATATGACATTTCTTAGCCCCTCCAGCAGTGGATCTTCATTTTTCCCTCCAAGAGTGTGGTGGAAAAACTCTAGGTCACCTTCTTGGATTCTTATAACCCAAGTTACCAAGAACACTGCAAGTGGTGGCATATAGAAAGCTTAGCCAATGAGCGCCAGAAAAGATGTTTACACTTGAACTGGTTTGGCTCAGTGAATAGAACATCAGCCTACAGACTGAAGGGTTCCAAGTTTGATTTCGGTTAAAGGTATGATTTCTGTTGGGGACACATCTCCAGTGGGGAGTGCGCAGGAGGCAGCTGATTGATGTTTCTCTCTTATAGTGTTTCCAACTGTCTATCCCTTTCCCCTCTCTCTGTAAAAAATCAGTAAAATATATTTTTTAAAAAAAAGAAAAGGTGTTTCCTCTGCAGCTCATGTGCAGAGGACCCCTTGCATTATGTCCTATGGGCTAGAGGTGTGTCCCACGGCCCCAGGAGGGCACACCCTGGAGGCCAGTAGCCAGCCCCATGTTGTGGGCAGCGTGCTGTGGGTGTGAACCCGGGCTGCCACTTGGCGCCGACACCCACGCAAGTGGTCATCCCATCCCCAGTGGCTTGGTGCCTGCACCCGTAGGCCAGGAGTGGCCAGGGACTTTCTGGGACCCTAGCTGCTCGGGGCCTATGCACAGGCCTACAGGCTAGGAGCGGCCTGGGTACTGAGGATGTTCCCGGGACCCAGGCCACTCAGCGCCTCCATATGCAAATTAACCTGCCATCTTTGTTGGATTAATTTGCATACTCACTCCTGATTGGCTGGTGAATGTAGCAGAGGTATGGCCAATTTACATTTTTCTTTTTTATTATATAGGATACACACACACACATATATATGTATATATATGTGGGTTGAATACATATAAAACCCTGTAGGTAATAAATTAGATATCTAAAACACACATATATATACATACATACATATATTTGAATATTAAAATTTGGGTTAAGAACTATAAAAAATAACAGAGAGAGTAATACAATTTAAATTGGCAAATCAAGGATGTGACAGTTAAGCCAATACTTGGGTGTGAGAAGGTTGGTGGACAGAATCTTTCCAGGAAGGGAAAATGAGACATTCTCTAAATAAATGACTATCCCTTACAATTTAAAAACAATGCTTATTATTAAATTTTAATAGAAGTCTAAAATGTGACTTTTTTAGTTTTAAAACACATTCTTACCAAAATAGCAAATGAAAATTTAAAACAAAGACTAATTATTATATATAATACAAAATTTTCCTTTGATATTACAAACTAAAGAATCCCATTCATTATAAATTCCAAGAAATAAATTAAGATGATATATGAATATATTAACAAATTAACTGCTTTTAGAAGAATTTTTTAAGATGATGACTTTAATAGTTCCTACACTTAATGTTTGAGATACTCATAAATATATCAATCTCTTTATTTTGGCACATAAAATTTACTTCATTTTTTATTGATTTTCTTTTAATTACTTGACCATAATGTTATATTCCTCCTAAATCTTAAAAAAGGGCAACTTTCCAACTACGTGATAAAAACTATTGTACAAGTTAACATAGGAAGAGTCTGCTCTGTAATTTCATTGCCTTTACCAGGTCCAATCCCATAGCTCAAATACCAATAAAAGGGGAGAATTCTGCCACTGGCTTTCTCGTTCTCATCCTTTCATCAGGCAGGTCTTATCCCTCTATTCCATGAGCACTGCCTCATCATCACCTTCTCTGGCACAAGCCCTCTGGTATTAACTTGGTCTTTTCTTCCTGCATCCTGCTCCCACTTTCCCTGCTTTCCTAAATCATTGCTTAAAAAATGCCTTCCTAAAGCGTTTCCTTTCTATGTATTTATTTGCCTTTGAGTGCCTCTGTAGAAACAATCTGTCATTAGTTTAAAAGCAAAACAACACATGATTTTTACAGTTGTCAATGAAAATAAGAAACTGTACCTTCTGCCCTTGTTTCTAGTTGATACACCTGAAAAAATTAATGCAACATCCTGAGTTCATTCTAGAAATCCTATATATTCATCATACCAGTTTTCTCCTTTTCTGATGATCTTATATCATGAAATCTAAGAATGTCAGGAAAAATAAAAGCTGATAGATAAAACATGCACATTACAATTTGCTTAAGTACCTGATCATCTGATGCCAATGATTCGAGATTTTTTTTATACCTGCCTTAAAATCCATGTTGAAATCAAATAGTAAGATTTGGGGTGACTGAATTTACAATGCAAAAATAAAAGCTCAGATATCAAAACTTTATTCTAAGTACCCTAAAATAAAATTGTGAAAAAGGGAATTTAAGACCAGCATCTGAAAGCCAATGTTAACTATTCCTGCTTCATGTCAAAATGTGAAGTGGAAAATTATTCTGAACATCTACTGCAAAATCATGCCTATGAAATTATGTAGTGTTTCTATGGGCTGGGCAGCCCTTAAAGCACTTAACTCACAGTAGTTCGTTTAATTATCTCAATAACCCAAAAAAGTGGGGATTGCTGTCACACCCACTTTACCTTTGAGGGAACTACAGATGGCGAAGTTAAGAATGAGTCCAAGGTTACTTAATGAGCAAGTGGCAGAACCAGGCATTCAAATCGGGCAGTTCAGAGCCCATTTCTTAACTACTCAACCAAACCATACAGCTTTCTTAGAATCTGCTGCTTCTCCTAAAAAATTGAGTGGGGGATCTTTGCCCCCTGAAAAGGCTGAAATCATAAGAAGTCAGGTAGTTGTGTTTGAAATCTAAAGCATTACCAGAAGGGTTGCCAATACTTCCCACCTCTTGAACAGGAATTATTGGGAATGAGAAGCACTTCGGCCCTGATGAGACTATCCCCAGTCTCTTAGTATGGCATCACCCTCCTGAGTCACAAAGTTGTTTAGTAAGTGAAAGTGCCCTGAACTGTAAACCAAGCAATATGAGACACTTACATTTGGGCGTCGCTGACTTGTCCCTCCCTCTGTCTCATTTTCACACCATGGCCCTCAAATCTTTTCAGGTCTGTTTGTCTATTTTGTGTTGCATGTTCTGTTCCTGGCCTGAGTCAGGGTGCTTGCAAGAGGCAACCAACAGATGTGCCTCTTGCACATCAATGTTTTGCTCTCTTCCCTTTTGCCTCCTTCCACCCTTCCTCTTTCTAAAAATTAATTGAAAAAGTATTCTTGGGTGAGGATTAGCAACTACAAAAATTCTCAGACACTTCCTTCTCTGTATGATAAATTCTATCATTTTATGTTCTTCAGTTTTACTTATTTACATCTCTTAATTGTAAAATGTAATTAGGACATCTGAAACTTGAAGAATGGATATTTTCAAAGTTGAAAGCACTTTAAGCATATAAAACTTACTGTATGATATCATATTGTTGACTTTGCAAATGTTATCTTTTTCCATTGAATTTTAAATTGTTTTATAGTCAAGTACATCTATTTATTTTTTTAAATATTATTGAATTACATGTGTCCCTCCCCCCCCCATTGACCTCTTCTCGCCCACCCCCAACCCCCACCTCCAGCCCCATCTCTAGTCTTATTTAAAAACAACTCTGTTATCTCTATTTGATAAGTATGGTCTCCTGGGTTTTAAGATTTTAAAGTTATTTTATTGTTTACATTCACATAGTTAATCCATCTGGAATTCATTTTTTATATGATTTAAGATTCAGGTCCAATTTTATTTTTACTCTGATGGATGACCAGTTATGTCAGCACCATTTATTAACTAATCCAACTTTTTCCCACTGACTTGAACCAACACTTTTATCATATATTAAGTTTTTATACATATTGGAATCTATTTCAGGATTCCCTTTTCATCCTAGTAATTACTTTATCTCTTACTATAGCAATCCCATATTGATTTAATTTCAGTGGTTTTATATTGTGCTATGGTAACTTACAACTTAGTTCTCCCTCACTGGTCTTCATTTTCATACTTTTCACAGCTATTTTCAGGCATTTCCTTTTCATTCAAACTCTAAGATCATTTTAGCCATATATTTTCAAAATTGTTGGAATCTAATAAAAATTGCATGACATGTATGTGTAGGTATGTGTGCACATATATATTAATTTGAAAAGAATTGAAATTTTTATCTATTGAGACTTTCAACCAAAAACATACCATGTTTTTACACTTGTTCCAATTTTGTTTTATGTTCTCCAATAAGATTTCAAAGTTTTCTTCATTTCCATCACTCTTATTTAGTTCATGATTAAACTAAATCATTTAAAAATGAAGAAACTAATACTTCATTACTAAGCTAAAGAGTAAATGTATAGGTGTGACTATTGCTAAATTTTAGAAGTCCTGAGAAATATGACAATATGGCTAACCTCATCAAAAAAAGGTTAGGATTTGAGCTGAAAGAAAAGAAAACTTTGTTTCATGCTTAAAATTGGCTTATTTTTTTATACTGAAATTTATAATTATTGCAATCCTATTTGAAAGTTTCAGAAACATCTTTGCATATTCTTAAAAATAAAGATATTATCTAAAATGAAATATTTTCCTGTGCTGCTAGAAACAAAATCTCTGAATAAAATCATTGTGTAAGTAGAGTCTTACTTGACTAGAAAGTTTAGAAGCTTCAACAGCATGTTCAAAATCTAGTCTTCCAATTACAGCAGGCTCTTTATTCATTATTCCTTGGCCTTTCTTGTATTCTGCCTAAAATGAATAAATGAGAGAATGTTAAATATATCTACTTTCCAATGAAGAATTACATTGACACTAGCCACAAAATATATATATAGATAGGTATAGATATAAATATAGACATAGACATAGACATAGACATAGGCATAGGCATAGGCATAGGCATAGGCATAGACATAGATAAAAGACCTTTGGTCCATAAAAATATTCCTTACAGCTCATCAAATTCTAAAATACTGAATGCTAAAGCAGAAATTGATTTTATAATATGGCTATATAAATAAATTCAACATTTTTTTAGTAAAATAATTACTCATTTTGAGTCATGTATCCAATCATCATCATCATTTTATCTATGTATAAACACTGAAAAAATAAGAAATTTCTGAGTAACTGAAACTCTGTCTTCTACATATGGCTTTGTTTGATCTCAGGAACTAATCTAATCCTATTTGATTAACATACAGTTGAAGTTAGAAAATAATTATTGATTATTAATTTTTAAGGTGTGTAAAGCCTGTTACTTAAATATTTGGTTCAAGTTAAGACATCATTTTTAACCAGGTATTAGGAATGTTCAAAATAATATTAATCAAGGAGGATGCCTTAGAGAACATCAAAAATAGCTCTCTTGTGTAGGAAACGTGCAAGGGTAAGTATTGGCAGAACAGAATCTGCAAATGAACAGCAACAAGATAAGAACAAGGCCAAGTGAAGTTCTTTTAGACAGGGTGAGGTAAGAGATAATATGGGACCAGATGATTAACAACTTGACTTTCAAACTGGAACATTTGAATGCTTTCTTATACCTGAATACTATACCCTATCTAATAAAGAGGGAATATGCTAATTGACCATCACTCCATCCAAAGATGGCTGTACCCACAGCTGAGGCCAAGTTCCCTTAAAAAGTCTTAACAAGCAATCAGCAGGGACCTTAGGCTATGCCTTCCCCTGTCCCGTGGGGCTTGATAGGGGACTTCAGGTCGTGCTCCCTGCCCTGGCGTCAGGCTGGGGGATCTTAGGCTGCACCCCCCATTCCAATGCCAGTCCAGGGGACCTGAGATTGTGCTCCCCAGCCTGACTGGATTTGACAGGGGACCTCAGGCCGCACCCCTCTGCCCCCACCCAGCACTTCTTAACAGAGGACCTCAAGGTGTACTTCCCATCCTGGTGCTGGGCTAGGGGACCTCAGGCTGCTTCCTCTACCCCAGTGCCAGGCCAGGGGACCTCAGGCCGTGCCCCCCACCAGGTGGGGTTTAACAGAGGATCTCAGGCCACACTCCTTGCTCCAGCACTGGGCCAGGAGACCTGAGGCTGCACCCCATTGCCTGGCTGGGCTTGACAGGAGACCTCAGGCCATTCCCTCCATCCCATGGGGCTTGATGGGGGACCTCAAGATGCACTCCCAGTGCTGGGTTGGGGGAACTCAAGCTGCGCCCCCACCTAGTGGGGCTTGATGGGGGACCTGATGCTGCACCCCCCTGCCAGTGGGGCTTGACGGGGGACCTCAGGCTATGCCTCCCACCCAGTGGGGTTTGACAGGGGATCTCAGGCCGTGTCCTCCACCTGATAGGGATTGATGGAGGACCTCAAGGCATGCTCCCCGCCTCAGTCTGGGCTGGGGGACCTCAGGCCACACCCCCTGTCCTGGTGCTGGGCCAGAGGACCTGAGGCTATGCTCCCTACCCAGCAGGGCTTGACAAGGGTGGGACTGGCCAGGTCTGGGTCTCACACGATTTTAAGGTGCATGTGGGTGGGTGGGGATTTAACTATGGGTCCCGTTTAAGTGCCAGACTCTGACAGGAGGAAGGTTTTCATATACATTTTACTAATTTTCTTTCATCTCTGACATTTCTATTATAGAGAAAGGGCAAATAGCAATATTAAATTATTTCCTCTAATTAATCCCCTTTTAATGTGCATGAATTTCACGCACCAGGTCACTAGTATCTAAATAATGAACTAAAAGTATGGTAATACTAGCCATAGTCAAGTTGAGTTTTAGCAGCTTCTGCATATACCCAAATTATTTACAGGATTAAATGTATAATTCAGATTTAAAAATTGAAATGATTGACTTCGCTCATTAAAATAACCATAAAACTGCCAAAGCCATGCTTTGTTCCTACAAAAATAAGAAATCATATCCACTCAAGATAAGAAAGAGCAATTACATTGCTTATGATCTTGGAGATCTGCGTTGCCATCTTGATGTCTGGTCTGTTGAGCTCTGCATTATACATGTGGGTGTCCTGCATATCTTTTCTATAAGAAATCTGATCAAAGAGACAGTTTTGATTTAAAAAAATAAATTAGTAATTTCACATAGCCTTAATGCCCACAACATTATTTACTCTTGTTACAATCACCTTAGAAAGCCAACTGATATTTAATGCAACATTTATTTGGATATATTTTTTTTACTATACCTATACCTCACTATCATTATTATATATGAACTGAATTTATACAACATAAGAAATATGAGCCCAAGACCTTGGCACAAAACTATTCTTATAGGATTTCATACACATTACTCTCATATGCATGTCATTGTGTCTAAGTGTGCACACTGATATTCACATAAATAACATCCTCATCAAGGACTTTCACTTGTTCCTTATACAGTCTCTACCCCAGGATAAGCCCAGCACATGAATATAGAAAATCACTTTGGGGAGCGGTGGGGGGGCGGCGGGGGGGGGATGGGGAGAGGGAGGGAAGAGTGTGTGAAGTTCTGTAACTCTCACCCTGCCAACCATACCCTTCTCTCCATTTCAAATGCCCACATCTGGAAATCCTAATCTTGGGTACTGATAGTTTTTTACCTATTAAATACCATTCCAATGACTTGTATCATCCCCAAATAAAGCAATTACTTTAAGGTACATTAATCCTCCAAGTGCACATTCGGCACAAAGTAAAATGTGGAAAATAGAGATTTTAAAATAAAAATATACATAAATTTTGCCAAAGGTACTCTAGATAGCAGTGGTTATTTAGATTAACCAGGTTGACAAGTAAGAATAAACTCAAAGTGAACCATTGTCCAATAGTCAACACTTCACCAATCTGTCCCCTTCTTTATTTCCTGAGATCAGTCATGATCTGAAAGAATACTTAGCTATTTGCAGTTTTATTTGGCAATATCACCAAGACCTGGTCAACTTGCCCATTATATATGCAAAGAGACCAAATGGTGGAACAACCAATGGAACAACCCATTTCTATGATGTGTGCTGACCATCAGGGGGCATGGGTGGAACATGGCAGGCATTGACAACAGGCAGAAGAGTGTGTAACATGGTGGGCATCAGCCATAGCGGGATGGTGGAGCAAGTGAGCAGGGATGTCAGACCAAGGTGGGGTGCCAGTTGCTGTCATTGGGGAAAGCCTCTGGTGGTTACTAAAAATTTTTTGCTCCTGTATGCCACTGTCCCACCTGGTGCTTGTACCTGCTGCTGGCACTAGCCCCACTTGCACCTGGCACTGGCCCTGATCGTTCAGCGCCGTCAGCAACTGTAAGCACCGATTGCTGGCCCTGATCATCCCTCAAGGCTTCTCCACCTCCCCCTGTTCCTCGGGGGCAATAGGGGCAGCAGCCACTACTCAAACCTACTGACAAAGCAGGCCCCGTTTGCACCTCCTGCTGGTGCCATTCCCAATTGCTAGTACCATCAGCAGGTGCAAGCAGGGATGGCACCTTCAGGATGTGGGAACGGCAGCTGTGGGAGTAGGGCTGCCAGCAGACAGGAGTCTGGGGTCCAAGGTGGGAGAGGCTGGGTGGGGGCTCTGAGGATAGGAGACCTGCCCCTGTGCTCACTGCAGCCTCACGACTCACAGTTCCTTTCAAAGTGCATGAATTCATGCACTGGGCCCCTCATATAACTATATAATCTATTAAAGTTATAATGCAGAAGGTACAGCAATGGTTTCAGAAATTCATCTTCATTTTTTAAAGGCACAAATCTAAGTAGAACATGGAAATACAGTGGAACCTCAGTTCTTGAATTTAAATCATTCCAGAGGCTGTTCAAGAAGTGATTTGTTTGAAAACTGAATCATTGTTTCCCATTAGAAATAATATAAATTAGAAATAAATAATTATTTTCCATTAGAAATCATGTAAATCCATTCCAGACCTGCAGATGATTCCCTGTTTTAACCTTTCTTATACACAAGTAAATGTCTAATGTACTGTTTAATCTATAAACAAACACATTTTTTTCTTAAATTTACTGAACCACCCTCTAATAGCTTTTTACAAATCACTTTCAGCACTTGTCCCAGGGGTATCTTTCAGGAAGTCAATATGCAACATCTTCACTTTTTCAAATATCACTGCCTCCAAAATGTTGTCACTGGCTAACTGCTGTTCTTTTATCCAAATCAACAATAGTTTTTCTACCTCTTCAATTGCTTGTGATCATTGTGTCTTTCACACCCTTAGCAACATTAGCACCCTTGATGGCTTCTTTATGATTTACAATTGTGCTAATCATCCATTTCACTAGCAACAAATGCAAAAAGAACAAAAACAAGAAAAACAAAAATACACACACACACACAAATACAGCACAATTTCCTGAGATGTTAACAATATGAGGTTTAATGGTAAACCAAGTTGCATTCTCTCCTTTGTTTGTGGCCTAAGAGACTTTTTGTTATGCTTATGTATCAGTGTAAAAGGGTTGTTAGGTCAAGAACTGAAGATTTGTTCCATAATGTTATGGAAACATTTTTTTCTGTGAACAACTTGGTGGAGAACTGAATTGTTTGAGATGGGAGACTTTCAAGAAACAAGGTTTGACAGTATACAGCTAAACATCTATACAAATGCGCAATCAACTGCATTTTGCACAAAACACTTGTAATATTGCCTGCAAATCTCTTGCAATAGCATCATCTGGGGTACTTATTTCAAATTTAGATTTCTGAAATCCATTCCCAACTTTATAATGGAATTTCAATAAATGGGGCTCAAGAAATTGCATTTTAATGAATTCCCTGGTTGACTACCATGAATGAGTATTCTAGATAATTCCATGTATCTTGTTTTCTTTTCAACCTTGCAGGGTTAACAAAAAACAATGCTACATTCCTTCTTTCTTTCAAAAATTATATCAAATATACAAAATGATCATGTATTAAGAGGTCAGTAGATAGACTCCCTATACATTATATTATTTAATTTCAATGAAAACATTTAAATACATTTCTATTTCCTTTTTTTAATATGTATTTATTGATTTCAGAGAGGGAGAGATAGAAGCATCAATGATGAGAGAGTAATGCCGGATGTTGGGCGCCATTTAACACTGGTGGTCTTGATCCAGCATCTAGAAAGGTTCTGGAATCTGAAGAAGGGCTGGGTGTAGATTAAATAAGAGTCCAGAGATAAAACATAATTTTGAAAGGCAAGGTAGGGGGTGAGGGGAGGACCCAGAGGAGACTGGCTGAAGAAACCAAATTCTCCTTGTCTCAGTGGCCCTTTTTATTAACACAAATTGCCCTAAGGCAAGGTGGAGATATACACTTCAAAGCCTAGGGTTTCCTACAGAAGCTTGTCAGATTGGGGAACTGCCTGAGGCTGCTCAAGTGTTTGCCAACAGGAGGCAATAACATGTAGATTAAGATGCCCTGAGTCAGTGGTCAGCAAACTCAGTCAAAAGAGTGAGTTGCAGTTTGCCCACTACTGCCCTGAGCTGTCTGGCAGAAAAAAATCAATTTAATGCATCCTTTTCAGGTTTTGGGATATGCCTTTCAGGCACCCCAGATGATTGAGCTTTTGCTGATATGCTCCAATTGGCTTCAGCAAGAGAGAATCATTGATTGGCTTGACCCCTGCACGCCCCCTACTGGGGATCGAGCCCACAACCCAGGCATGTGCCTTGAATGGAATCAAACTCTGGATCCTTCAGTCTGCAGGCCAATGCTCTATCCAATGAACCAAACCAGCTTGGGCTCTATTTATATTTTTAAGAGCTTGTGTGTGCCACACCATCAAGACTAGTTTTTTAACTATGTTTATAATCATGAACTTGTCCGACAAGTGAATAGTTTAAATACAATTAGCAAAATTTCAGCAAGATCTATTTTCTTCAGTATTCCCATTTTCATAGGATTTAACTTAACAAAAAAAAATTCAGGTTGGTTTTGTACATAGTTACCAAAAGAAACAAAAAATAAGCTGAAAATTGAGTTATTTTGTTGAATGGGATTTAAGTCAATTTTATTGGTTTCAAAAAACAACACACTCACCCACAAAAGATAGCCAATCACCTCAGCCTGCACTGAGTTACACACAAGCTGTGTAAACAAAAACCAACTCTCAGGTGAAAAGAAGCCAAAATCATTACCTACCTGCAAGGCTAGCTGTTTCCATGTTACTACATTCATAGCAAAACCATAGGGGGTGGGGAGTGGGGGGAAGAGGAGATATCTTTTTGTTTAGAAAAGAATGAGAGTAAAATTAAAACCCTTACTTTTTGGAAAGAGCTGCAACCTTTCAGAAATCTAAGCTGTACATGAGTTACCTAATTATATGCTGTTCAGCCTAATGATGGAGTGAAGAGAGGTGAACAGCACAAAGACACAGGAGCAGGACTCTGAATAGGGGCCCATCATCCATGTAAATTGCAAATTAGAGGCCAGCATATGTGACTCAAAACAAATATTAAGATTGACATGAGCTACAAATTCAAACAAACAGACACCACAGAGCCACACAGGAAAGACCACAGGGGCCTGGTTACTAGTCAGATCTTCCAGAATATCACTGCTTGGTAATAGTCTGCAGGAATGGGGACTTAAGATGAGCAGCAAGTTCCTGGTTTCCACTACTGAAAGGATGTCTAAACATAGGTGGCATGACAACAAGGATCATTACCCTAAGTTATTCCTTTGTAGTAAACACATTTTTTTTTTATCTGCCTAGCATTTTATTTTTAAACTTCCCCATCCTTACTCTATGTGATTTGGTAGAGCTATCAAATACAGCCTACTTTCTTGGTCACAGGAGTGGCCACGTGACAGGCTATCCAAACAAATAGCCCATTTCTTTGGAAATCATCCTATAAAATAAAAACATAGTATGCAAATTGTACCCTCAACCAGGAGTTCGTCTGGGAGGTGGGGCCAGCTGCAGGAAGGGAGGAAGGCTCCAGTGGCTGGCAGCCACAGCCACTAGGGACCCTACCAGTGCATGAATTTTGTGCACTAAGCCTCTAGTGATTAATAAGAAAGCAGACATAACCCAAGCAGGGTCAGAATCATTTGAAGGATCTGAGGCTAGGAGAGACAGAGCTGCTATCTTTTTCTCTGGAATTAGCTGTTGCAAAGATGATTTAATTTTAAAAATATCAGCTCTCATCTTGAGACTATTTGAAAAGTCTCTCTGGAAGTGAAGTCACAGAAGCCAGCAGAGCCAAGAGGTTGGGAGAGAAGGAGCGTCCTGGTGACACTGTAGAGCCTCTGCATCCAGCCATGCCCGAAGGTAGCATGACTTTTCTAACCAATACATTCCTGTTTTTTATATAAGCTAACTTAAGATGGATTTCTCTCACTGAATCTAGGAATTAACAAACAGCCTTTACTTCATCTACAGTGCCAAATCTGCTCTTTATTGCCTCCAATAAGGATTTTAATTCTATCAAAATCTGTTGAATTTCTCCCTTTTCTCACAAGGTTCACTTTCCTACTCAACTTTTTGTTGTTATTGTTAATCCTCACCTGAGGATATTTTTCCTATTGCTTTTCAGACAGAGTGGAAGGGAGGGAGGGAGAGGAACATCAATGTGAGAGAGACACATCCATTGGTTGCTCCTGCATGCACCCTATCTGGGGCACAAACCTGCAACCTAGGTATGTGCTCTTGACTGGGAATGGAACCCTTGACCCTTTGGTGCTCAATCACACTGATCAGGGCAGCTTCTTTTTTTAATCTCAGTTTGTTCTCTCCTTGTAAGCTTTCTAGGAGAATCTCAGTTTGTTCTCTCCTTGTAAGCTTTCTAGTTCTGTTTCATAAGGCCACAGCTTTTGCATGTTTCCTGTTCACACAGTGCCAGGCACTGTTCTAAATCTTTTAAACACATTAACTCATTAAATCCTTCTATCTCCTTGGTTTAGATTTGGCCAACAAGAGACTCATTAGATTTTGAAAACAGAAGTGAAATAGATGCCTCTATTTTCCATGTAAAGCCAAACACATGGGCAGACTCAGAATTCCCAGTGACTTTGCAGCAAGCTTTTCACATTTAGACAACAGTCATTTGAGATGCCTCAAAAGGTGAGCTAATAAACTAGAGGAAAGCAAAACCTCCACCAAAACTGACCTTACAGTGAAGTTCAAGCACTTGGAGATGTGAACATTGAGAGCTGAGGGATGTCAGCCAATATGGGAGCCACAGACTGACACTTGCTGGGGCTGAGGGCAGGGTGAGCAGACAGACTTACAGAAACCAAATGGAACTGGCCCAGAAATATTCATCTCTTTGCTATTCTGGTGAAGGTTAACATGATTCTTAGAAGAAACTAAAGAGGATATGTATTTTTTAATTTTGTGCAACACAAGTTGTCATTGTCAAAAAATACCTGTATCATCATCATAAATCTCACATTAGAAAAACTCTCCAGCTGAAACCGGTTTGGCTCAGTGGATAGAGTGTCGGCCTGTGGACTGAAAGGTCCCGGGTTCGATTCCGGTCAGGGGCATGTACCTTGGTTGCAGGCACATCTCCAGTGTAGGGCGTGCAGGAGGCAGCTGATCAATGTCTCTCTCTCATCGATGTTTCCAGCTCTCTGTCCCTCTCCCTTCCTCTCTGTAAAAAATCAATAAATATATTTAAAAAGAAAGAAAGAAAGAAAGAAAGAAAGAAAGAAAGAGAGAGAGGGAGGGAAGGAGGGAGAGAGGAAGGGAGAGAGGGAGGGAGGGAGGGAGGGAGAGAGGGAGGGAGGGAGAGAGAGAGAGAAGAAAGAAAGAAAGAAAGAAAGAAAGAAAGAAAGAAAGAAAGAAAGAAAGAAAGACTCTCCAGATATCTCCAAAGGGGCACATACACTGGAAAGTCTAAGGTTATTTCTGCCTGGACATACTGTACTTGAAAAAATTATTAAATTATAAATATTATTTTTATAAGATAATGTAAACCTTTTAAGTACAAGTAAATGGAGGATATGATATTAAATAAGAAAAAAAGAAAAGTTTTTAATCTACAAAAGGAAATACCATATGGAGTTGTATCTAGAACAGTTTACCATTATTATTATTGTCATTGTTTATAAGAGCATTTTAGAGTTGACAAAGTTTTCTTTGTCATGGTTTAATTTTATCATCACCACAATCCTGTGAAGAAGGAAAAACAGATAATACTAACTATTCTGTTTTAGAGATGAACAAAATACTAATACACCTAGCTTGATGCTAAATCCTAAAGCACTATTATAGTAAGTCACATCAAGGTACCACATAGAGCCAGAAATGTTTTCCTAGCATCGTTTTCACTGATTTTTCTTTAAGGTTTTTCATTTTCTGATGAAATAGAAATTTTGTCTACTGATAAGTTTTTATTAACATTAAGAAACTACATATATCATACTTGAAAAGAACATTAAACCTCTTGCTTTCCCGGCTAAATATGTCTTTCTAATGCACATTGAACTAATTACCAATATGATGTTTGGAAAAGTTTACCACTCCAATTTCATGACAAGTCTATATAGACCACATTCCTTATAAAACTTAAAATGGCAGCTTAACATTTGTTTGCCTTACTTCAGAACTATTGGAGTTTTGTGTCTCTGGTAAGATTGATGAGAACTAATAATGTTACTGAGGTTTTCATTACAAGCCCATCTTTAGGGAAAAGCAACAGAATAGAAACCTCCAGTTTCTCTAATTACATTAGAAAAATTTGGCATGAATACATCCCTTAAGATATAAAAGGATTTAGACTGGCTCTTTTTAATCATTTTTTAATTATAATATCAGCAAAAAAGGTTCAGGAAGAATATGCCTTTCTGACCTAAATGCTTCTTAATATAAATTTTACATGAATTTGGACTTTAATGAAGTCTTACTTCTTTCGATTGTTTGAATTAACTGTGATATCACTGTAAATTCCTTAAATCCCTTGAAAATTGGAAGAGGACTAACTAGGACTAACATTTTATGGAGTGCTCTTCTGCAGAGCCCTTCACATATATCATCTCATTTAACACTTGCAATCCTAATGAGATAAAGATCATTGCCCAGATTTTAAGATGAGAAAACTGAGAATTGGAGATATTAATAACTTGTCCAAGTTCATGCTGGCAAAAGGCAAAGCAAACCTTTTAGCTCTGATTTGACTCCAGATTCCTTTACTATTGTATGCTACAGTGGAGGATATTCTGAAGACTATGTTTTCTTTGTTTTGTGAACATTGAGTTTGGAGGTGACAAAGGAGATTAATTGCCCCCAAATGCTCTTTCCTGTTGGAACTCTTATTCAGAGGTGAAAATTCAGTTGGCCGGTAACGCAGAATACTCTCCCCATCCTCTTCTGCTACATCTCGAGGTAGAAAGGAGAGAAAGATTCCAAAACAAAAAGTGTTTCTTGTGAACCACTGATGAATATTGTAGTAAAAGGTCTGAGTGAAACGAAGGCAGACATTAAAAATATTGAACTATTGTTTTCCCAGTTCCTTGTATCTCTAACAGCTATTCAAAAGCTGACTTGATTTGGATGGAAACATAAAAAAAGGTAAGCCAAGATGTTTCTAGGTAAATTAGTTGCATATGTGGCTACACATTTGTTTTTAAATTAAATCAAGTCATTTATAGGCTTAGTGCAAAGTCACAAGCCACGTTATGAGAGGGTAATTCTATTAGTAAATTCTCTGCCAATGAGCATCATTAGACTGAAGGAGATAGGTTTGTCTCTCGTGGTGATTCGGCAGCCTCACCAGCTGAACCACAAGGTAACTGTACTTGCTCTCCAGACCTGTGTTTAAATTTCATATTGCAAGGACGACAAGTGTATTATTCTAAGTGTCTTGATGTAGAGGAATAGCAACTACTTCACAGATAGAATACAAATATCCTCCTCACTTTAAATCTGAGTAAATAGTCTTAAACACTTTCTAAATCCTATTATAAGTACAAACTTTGCATGTAAAGGTTGAGCTGGTTAGGCAGAGGAGTGTAAGTAAATACACCCTTCTCCCATAAGTACACAGTATTGAACGGAGAAAAGGGCTTTATACTCTGTTCCCTCAACCCCTCAATCAAAGACCTTTAAAAAGAAAAGGCAGACTTAAAATAATAGCCTCAGTTCTATGATAAGGGACTTCCCTATTTGAATTTCATTGAATTATAGAGTTAGAAGAGCCTCCTAAGGATCCTTGCAGTACGGCCCCCTCCCCAACCCACCACCACCACCTTCTTCTTTCTTGCAGCGCTGGAGCCGCTGATCTGAATTCTGATGACAACCTATTTGGTGCCCATTTTAAAAATTTCATTTAAAATCTTAAACAATAATTAGGGATCTTTAAGAGGGCAGCAGTGGGGCCTAACAGAAAGAGCAAACTTAGGGTATTAATTCTTTAGTCTCATTCTTCTCATCTACAAATGGGAATTGGTACAGGGATTTTGTGAGAACTGACAATGGTCAAAGTCTTGGCACAGTTCTGCTACACAGCAGTGTTGGCTAAGATGTAGTTATTACGATTTTTATGGTCATTCTCTAAGCAAACTGTTCTTATAAAGCATCCCCTTAAAATGACCTTGCTGGTAATAATAACAGACATACAGTTTCTTCACCTCTTATCAATCTCAAACCATCTTAGAAAAGTGCTTTGGTATTGGCATCTGTTTATACATTTGTATTAAAATGTAAAACCTCTCTCAGTTTTACTGAAGCATTGACTTATTGCAATTTAATATCAGAAACCTGCTGCCATCCTGCAAAGTCACATTGCACAGCTGGGGATTGGGGAGCACAGATCTGCAAAGCACTTTCAGTAAGAGAACTAAGTGGTGGGACAGACCCTGTGTGAGATGACAAAGATGTTTCAAGTACTTTTGCCAAAAGGGAGTTTCTTGACCCAATTAGGACAGACGCTTAACCAATTCTAACCAATGAAGAACCTGGCAAATAGTGTTTATATTCCTTCTAGAAAGCAGAAAATTCACGATGGGGAGATAAATAAGCTTTCCCTGAGATTTCAGGAAGAAATATTTCTTCCAGGCCACAGGCCACCATTGTAATTGAGCCAACGCATGAAAGCTTTGATGTACCTCCTGACTGATAACCAAAGACAGATTCCTTTTCTATAGGCTAACTTCCTTCCTCTTGGCTTCTGCTTCTAAGCCAGCCATTAGGCATCTATTGATTTCCTATTCTCCATGGGTCTTTAGTTTGACACGTTGCCCCCCACAAGCATT
Source organism: Lasiurus cinereus (assembly GCA_011751065.1). NCBI lineage: Eukaryota > Metazoa > Chordata > Mammalia > Chiroptera > Vespertilionidae > Lasiurus > Lasiurus cinereus. The sequence goes on from JAAGEH010002534.1 coordinate 35,298,596, forward strand.
CCAAAAGAAACAGGAATGGGGGACAATCTCGCTAGCATCTGTGAAGGATTCTTCCCTGGGCCACTGATTTGCAGCACTCTTTCTCCCAATTCTTCTACAATCCTAGGCAGGAAACCATGGGAGCTTCGCCATCAAGTCAAGGAATTTCTAAAAATTCTAATAACCCAACAGGTCCAAAGGATCCATGTGTGTCTTGTTCAAAGCAGAATTTCCAATACCTGCAAGTGCCTGTCATTTTAAAGGCATTCCAGGAGGTCTTAATAACTGTTAACAGAATAATTCCGGTATCTTTCTTACCGAACACAGAGAGATATAAAGGAAAAAATTTAGTCATTTTTTAAAAGGAGTGTCATGATATTTAAATTTCAAGAAAATATCCATTAGCTTCTCTGTGGGTCAACCACAATTTTCCAGAAAGTCATAGGTGTTTACATTACTTACATTACTCTGGTGTTTATTGACCTCCATGGCATGTTTAATCTCAGGTGGTTCTTTCATATGGGTGTAATCTGAGAGTCCTCTGGCAGCATCATGTTTCTGCTTGTAGGCAATCTTAAAAAAAAAAAACACACATGCACACACACACACAATAAAACATTGCTCTCATTTAGAGGTGCATTAAGTTTTTACCTGGTAAATTTCAGAGTTTTGCTAGGATTTTATATATCTGAATATCACAACTGATAGTCAAATTTACCTGAGTCTCTATAATAAGACAATACACATACATTTTCATTTTAGTGTTTCAGTTTAGACTCCTAATTCTAAATCTTTGTCACTTATTTCAAAAGTCCTTGACCAGCTGAGACCGGTTTGGCTTAGTGGATAGAGCGTCAGCCTGCAGACTGAAAGGTCCCAGGTTCGATTCCGGTTGGGGGCATGTACCTTGGTTGCGGGCACATCTCCACTGTGGGGCGTGCAGGAGGCGGCTGATCGATGTCTCTCTCTCATCCATGTTTCTGACTTTCTATCTCTCCCTTCCTCTCTGTAAAAAATCAATAAAACATATTTAAAAAAAAAAAAAGTTCTTGACCATTCGCTGAAATCCCAACTCTTATGTTCATCCAGTTTAAATCTCAGCTATGATTTTGGAAAATCTCCCACACCTAAGAACTTTGGATTCTAAATATTCAAGGTCTGAGTCTTAGGAAAGCAACTGACAAAGTGGGAGAAATGATCCTATATTTAAAAGTTAATTTTTCATTTTTTAATTAATTGTTATGATTTTATGAAGACTCAGCTATAATATTTAAATGTCCTAACCTGTGAGAGAAAATAGAATGCAGGCAGAACACCTCAAATATGTCAAGCCCAGTCCTCTGTTATAGAAAGAAGCATCATACTAACATATCCATCACTACCAAGTTAACTTTGTTCTGTACTGAGAAGGCATGAGTATGATTACTTCAGAAGCAAGCAAACTCGACAGAAGAGTTAGAAATTAAAGATTTAGAAGACAGCAAACAAATTATCCCCTTCTTCAACCTATGCCATTATCCTATTTATTTCCTTCACAATTTTTACTTTGTTTCCTTTATGTCATTTATTTTCTGTCTTCCCTTACTAGAATATAACTGTCTAGCTCATTGAAGGCTCAAAACCCCAAGTACTGCCTGGCACAAAGTAGACAGTAATAAATATTTGCTCAAATGAATAAAAAATGAAATGAATAACTGAATTAATAAGAACAAAACAGGAATAAATTATTTCAAAATTAATATTAAATATTTATCAAAGGTTTAATAATAAAAAATATTAAATGGAATTAGAATTACTTAGCTCAAGAGAATAAAGTCACCTTCAAAAGTAAGATTAGAACAGTGTTAACCAAGAACAAAACAAAACCTAATTTTCAATGAAAAAAAGAATAAAGTTAAACTTAGGGAAAATTTTTTTACCAACATGATCTCTTTGAGAGTTATGCCTGTATTGTACACATGTTTTAATATCCTGTGCCAATCACAGTGAATGACAAAGAGTAGAAAGGAAATAAATGTTTAGTGAATAAATAAATTAATTTATTAAATATTCTCATGAACTTAAAACTTCTTATAGTCTTTAATAAATAGATTTAATCACCCATTTGACTTAGATAACATAGTTGTTTAGAGGATTAAAGTGGTAACTACACTAAAAAATAAAATAAAATCATCAACTATAACTGCACAAAAAAAGAAAGAACAGCTCTCAGTGTTTAAATACCTTCTCTGCTTCCTCCACTGAGTTTTTCTTGAAAACTAATAAGAAAACTCAATCTGGGGCATCACAGCCTCTAAATTTTGAAAGCTGTGATAAAAAGTTCTTCTTTCAATGAAATCTAACTTTATCTGCCCATAGCTGCATCTATTTGGCCATACAGGTGGAGTCTAGTTCACAAAGCAGAACTTTAAACAGAAGAACATAGCTGTCAATGACTTCCCTTCTTCCATACTGTCTGTGTGTATTGAAGCGCTGAACACCTATCCTCAGCACAAATTCCAATTTATGCATCTCTTTCTTAAGGTGCCCACATGTTCCAGACCTATATTCATTAATCCAGAATATCATCTCTCATGTGCTATATGTTGTTAATGCAGCTATAGACCACACTGTTTCCTTTTGATGGTTACGTTGAGATTCCTGTCAAATAACACCTTCAAGTCTTGTTCAGTCCCACCAAGTCCTATTCCCACATCCAATCCTGCATCTCTGGTTGATTATTAGGGCTCACAGGCAGCACCTCACTTTATAGGGATCATTCACCTTGAGTCTGTCCAGTGACTTAATCCATCAGGATATTTAACTCTGGTAAACATATCTTTACATTTTAACAATTAATTATATTAAACAGGAAACCCATTAAGAACCTCCATTCAGGTTGAGAAAGTCCATTTTCTCACTTCCATTATATTCTATATTATATCTTGGGGCAGGGGAAGAGGGGATTAATTTGGGGCTAAGTCTATTAAGCCAGGGAAAGAAAACTATGAGGTATGTTCCTCTGCTTAAATACAAAGAGTTAGTATGTGCCTGTCTCCTTTTTGCTACATGCCTGGTTTATTTTGCACTTTAGACTAACTATCAAACTTGGGACTTTATAAACATAACCAGTACAGCTGATCATTTTGTAGGTTATCACAAAAATGATGCATCATCAACATGGTTTTAAAAAGCACTCTTTGTTAAAAGGGGCTATGTAATTTTCTACTTGCAGCATTAAAACAGTCATTTCTTTTCATGTATAGCTGCTACTGAGCACCCCATCAGAATTGAAATTAGATCAACTTGGAAGTGGCTGAACTTTCAGTTATCATATTAATTTTCATCTTTAAAATAGCTAATGGAAAATTATATCAAGCTAATAAATTTCCTGATGAATTAGATTCCTAGGATTTGTCATTATTGTATGGCATTTTCCTAGATTAGCACTTATTTCCCCCATACCCTGAGAATTAAGGTGGCTGTGGTACTTATGGACACCTATCTTGTGGAGGACACTTGAGATAGTCTTACATACTTTATATATAAACTTGTGTTCCAGTGCATGGATTTGTGTACATTGAAAGGAAATTAATTAGAAGAAATATTTTAATGTTGCCATTCACCCTTTCTCTATAATAGAAATGTCAACCAAAATCAAAATTGACAATGACAGATCGAAACACACGCCTCCAATTGGCGCCAGTGAGAGCTTTATATATATCCTGCATTTGCGAGTCAACGTTTATTTTTAAATTGCCAGTGCACATCATATGTAGTGGCCAGTGGGTCAGTCAAATGTTTGGGCAGATGGTTGGTCACTTAACCTTTTATATATACATGTATCTATATAAAACCCTAATATGCAAATCTACCGAACAGCAGAATGACCCGTTGCTCTGATGCACATTGACCACCGGGGTCAGATGCTCAACACAGGAGCTACCCCAAGCCCATAAGCCCCACCTGGTGACAGAGGGAGATGGGGAGCACCAGGCCAGCTAGGGTGGGTGCGAGCAGGGGCCCCGATCATCCCACAGATTGGCCCTGATCACCAGCCAGGCCTAGGGACCCTACCTGTGCAGGAATTTCATGCACCAGGCCTCTAATATGTGTATATTTATCTTACTTATTTGATCACATAGTGTATCTTTATATCTCATATGTACATATATAAGATGTGCATACATTTCTAACTTACATTATACTTTATAACTACTATATAGATATATGTTCTTCTAATTGATAGCACAGGCATCTCTGATGCTCCTGAAACAGGACCTTGTGGCCACTATAGGTAAAAACACAGGCTCTCATCAATCTCTCGGAGCAGATGCCTGAGTAGACTGTGTTACTTCTGTGATAGGAATGACTTAGCCTCTGCCGGAAACAGCCCTGAAGAGAAGGATTTCACTGCTTTATGGCCCAATCCATCCATTTCCAGAAGCTTTCTTTTGTGATCTGTGTTTATAATATTTTTAATGATGAATCTATTTTATATGTATATATAAAGGTTAATATGCAAAGTGTCCCCAAGGGAGTTCGACTGGGAGACTGGGAGTTTGACACTCACTATGATGTGTGCTGACCACCAGGGGGAGGTGCGGAACAAAGGAAGGCCCCAGCCAGTGGCCAGCAACCAGGGAAGAGAGGCCCCGGCCAGCAGCCAGAAGGCCCGGATTGGCCCTGATCGCCAGCCAAACCTAAGACCCGACCTGTGCACAAATTTCTTGCATAGGGTCCTCTAGTATATATAAAAAAAAATGGCTTCCTAAAATCTCCACATCTTTCTCTGTTTTTAAAGGCACATCTTTCTCTTTTTTAAAAGCACATCTTTCTATTAGTCATTTTCTATAAGGAATATTAATTTAGCTAACTTCACTTTATCACTCTAGTTTGGTTTTAAGATAATATTTTGTTTCAGTATCAAAAGTTTAGATTTTTTTCATTAGAACTGAGAATACCATTAAATTTCTAATTTGGCTAATACTCTAATTTATACTATTTGGATACAGTAAAAGGTTAGTTTTTTGTTTTCTTTTGTTTTGTTTTTTGCAGACACTGTCAAATCATTTTACTTTCTTGACTGTCTTATTACCAGGTTAGCTTTGAGGACTGCAATCTTAAAAGTAATAACATTGATGTATGTAAGACTAAAGAAACGGTATTACAATTACATAAAAATCTTTCAACTAGACACCTTATTCAGAGTCCACATTTTTCCTTATCAGCAAGTTCAGGGACTAATTATAACACTGGGCAGTGTTGCTCCTTAAAAGCACAAACATATCTTTCCCAGGGTGCATATTCTACTGCAAGATAACACATATTAGCCATAGAAGTGATGAATTATTCTTGAAAAAGCACACACACCAGATTCATAAATATCCAACATGGATTATTTTTAAGTTCAGTGTTGCATATATTTGTGTACTATAAATCTACTGATGCTATAAAAGATGAGAAAAATTGTGCATTGCCTAAGCAATGAAGATGTATATTTGAAAAATGTTACCTTCTGAAGTAAGTATAAAAAAATACGTTTTTATTTTCCTTCTTTATTAAGTATTGCTTGTCACATATCATGTGTTGTGTTATAATTATTTGCTTTTTAAAGTAGTCCATATTATCAACAAGTGGCTAGGTGATTAGATATGGACAGAAAAAAAAAGGAGGGCTTATCAGTCAGCCATGCTATATACTTTAACATCATATATTTTTAGTCTCATGTTGCACAGCTGAAATTAGCTTACTGCCAAGTTGGATACATAGTGGACATTTAAATCTGTAATAATGAAGGATTTAAAGAGGTTATGCAAAGGATAACTGTGCTCAGTATTTTTCAAGAATAATTTATTTTCAGACTATTTAAAAGTTATCTAGGTATCCTCTACTTAAAATGAAAAAAATTCCAGAGAAAAAAGTAAACTTGTTTAGCCCAGCCAGTGTGGCTCAGTGGTTGAATGTCAACCTATGAATCAGGAGGTCAAGGTTCCTTTCCTGGTCAGTAGGCTCAATGGGTCATGCAGGAGACAGCTGGTCAATAAATTTCTCTCATCATTGTTGTTTCTCTCTCTCCCTCTTCCTTCCATTCTGAAATCAATAAAATATTTATACACACACACACATTTTTTTAAAAGAAGTAAATTTGTTTAATAAGAAAAAGAGGGGTAGAGATGGTAAGAAAAAGGTGGTACAGTGTGTGGTTAAGAAATCAGACGCTGGAGCCAGATAGTCCATGATCATTCTCTAGCTCAGCCATTTATTGACTGTAACCTAGGGCAAATTACTTAACTTCTCTGTGCTTCAGTTTCCACATTACCAAAATGGGAATATCTCATAGAGTGCTTGTGAGGATTAAATTATATAAATATTTATGAAATGCATAGAACAGTATCTCCATATAGTAAGCACTTTTATGTGTTTACTATTACTTTTAACCTAAAATGTAGCATGAAGAATATAAATTATGTCAAATGAAACATTTCCTTGGAAAGTAAAGTTGAATAAAAGTCAACTTTACAAGTATTTACTTAGAGACTGTTCTAAGCAGAGGTGAAGCAGGAAACAAGATAAATGAGGTCTCTGCTCTGATATCAATTAGGGAACCAAATAACAGATTAATAAAGTAAAAAAAAATCAGATTGTGCTATGAAGAAAACAAAACAATAAGATGAATAAGAAAGAGATGAAATACTCTATTTTTAAATTATGTCTTAAGAAATCCAACACATTAAATGGATTAAGTATTCCTTATGTGTTGATGTATTATAAAGGAAAAATTACTCCTCATCTCCTGTGGATTCAACATGAGTTTACATGTCTGCAACTGACCATCACCAAAATGGCCACTTCCACCTGATGGAGGCTCTTTTTGGTAGCCTGAGGTATTCTAAATGAAAAACAAATGTTTTATTCAATACTAGAGGCCCATTACACAAAATTTGTGCACTAGTAGAGTTCCTAGTGGCTGTCAGCTGCTGGCTGCTGCTGCCAGGGCCTCCCACCCTTCCCCTGGCCGTCCCCGCCTCCGGGGTTGAACTCCTGGATAACTCCCAGTCAAGGGGACAATTTGCATATATGCTTTTATTATATAGGACTAGAGGCCTGGTATATGAAATTTGTGCATGGGTGCAGTCCCTAGGCCTGGCTGGTGATTGAAGCATGAGTGTCTGGTGTGGAAGGGCAGGTCCCAGCTGACCTCTAGGCCCTGGGCAGCACCTGGGCCCCTGGGCCCCTGTGTACCCCCTCACTTGAGTCATCGGTCCCCTGCTGCTGCAGCTGGTCACCATCTTCAGGGCAATTGGGCCCTGCTTACACCTGCCTTGGTCTGGTGCTGCTCACTCACCTTCTCCACCATCCCACGATGGTCCCGCTTTCATTAGGGCCCATAGGGGCTGGCAGCACCTCCACTACTGCCTCCTACCAGCATATCATGGACACCCACCATGTTCCACACCATCCCCTGGTGGTCAGCACATGCCCTAGCAAGTAGTCAAACTCCCGGTTGAGGAGACAATTTGCATATTAGGCTTTTATTATATAGGACTAGAGGCCTGGTGCACGATTCATGCACATTGAAAGTAAATTAATTAGAAGGTGGCCAGCAGAGCTGGACTGGATGATATGGGCCATACACACCCTAGAACCAACCTCTCATGATCCCTCCCCAGCTGGCCACACTTGGGGTGATGCTGGGGCTCAAAGGGGTCTGTGGAGTGAGTGGGGTCCCTGTGGCAGGTGAGGTACCTTGGCCTGGCCTGCAGGGATCGGGCCAAAACCGGCAGTCCAACATCCCCTAAGGGGTCCCAGAGTGCGAAAGTTGCTGTCACTTGGCAGCGTCTGTATTAAGTGTCTGCCCCCTGGTGGTCAGTGTGTGTCATAGCTACCAGCCAGTCAGCAGGTTGCTTAGCCTTCTATATATATAGATGTGGTACTCAAGATAAACAACTTTTTAAAATGCTGAATAATTTATAATAGGTTATCTGTTTTATCTACATAATTCTTAACAGTTTAGGGAAAGCACACCTTACTCTGAAGCTGCGTAACTTCTCCTGCGAAGACACTGTCAATTGTGGCTGGCATCTGCTTATAAAGAGAATTTGAGAGGTCTGCCTTAGTGGTGCCTTTGTATTTTGCCTAGGGAGGGAAAAAATTTAAAAAATAAGTAAACATTCCTCTTTTTTATTATGAATATTAAAAGTGAATAAAAAGAAACTTTCTCCAGAAACAGAATACAAAAATCTGAAGAGCATTTTAATCCTGGGCATGACAAACATCTTTTGAAGAAAGACAAATCCAGTTTATGATAGAGAAAGCTTTAAACCAGACATGCAAGAAAAAAAATGACTATTTAAACCCATGTACATTTTGAAAAGTAAACCTATTTGTGTTTATCAAGAGTTTCATCTATTTGATCAGCAAAGAAAAAGTGGAGAGCAATGAGACATTTGAGTTGCTCCAGAAGATACAAGTTGTTACATCCTCCTGTCTAGAACCCGAATGCAGTCCTGGATGGTTTGGCTCAGTGGATGGAGCATGGGCCTGGGGACTGAAGGGTCCTTGGTTTGATTCTGGTCAAGGGCACATGCCCAGGTTGTGGGCTTGATCACCACTAGGGAGCATGCAGGAGGCTGCCAATCAATGACTCTCATCATTGATGTTTCTTTCTTTCCCTCCCTCTCCTTTCCTCTCTGAAATCAATTAAAAAATATTTTTAAAAACAAATTCTATAGAACCTGAATGCAAAGGACAAAACTCCTTTATTCAAATCTTCTTATCTTTCTACCAAGATGAGTGGGAGGAGCTTGTTTGCTATTTCTTCTCTCACACCTCCCATCTGCACTGTTCTACGTGATCTCAGTCACTACTCTTAAAGAGAAACACCCATTCACTATTTCCTCTTGGGAAGATTAGAGTCAAAGTAACACAATAGAATGCCCATGTCTTTGTTTTGGCTCTCCAATTAACTCCTTCAGAAAAACAAATAATTAGGAACATCAAGAATTCCTTCCTCTCTGAAATCAATAAAAATATTTTTAAAAGAAAATAGTAATTCTATATAAATAAGAAAGGTTTGGATTCAAAACACAGACACATAATCAAACACATCAACCATATCCAGTAAAATATGTCAATTTACATGAATTAATTGATAGATAGTGCACAGAATTACAAAATTATATATTACCAACATTCAGTGGTGCTTTTGAAAATATTATTCTTCAACTTAAATACACAGACTTTTATCTATATAAATATAAAGAGAAAATGCAAGCCATTTTGCCAGTTTTTGATACCTTACCTCAGAAATAAAAGCACCAATATTTTTTACATGGTTTAGCATCGGAGTGTCGGTCACAAATAAACACTTGCCCTTAGATTTTTCATACTCTTCTCTATAATGGATCTAAAAGAGAGAATAATTCACATAAGAGGGAGGCGAAAAACAATTTCAGTGCTCTGGTGCTGGACAGAAGAATTAACATGAGAAGTCCCATTTTTTTAAGTAAATACTTAAATGTGAAATGATGCTCAAAATAAGCCAAGTCAAATAAACTGGTATCGGGAATAGAACTGCAAAATGATGGGCATAATAGAGGAAGCCTTTTCTTTAGATTAACAAGGGTCCGGTTATCGTCAAGGACCATGTGTGTTGAATCCACAATGATGAATCCTGTTGCCCAGTTTGTGACTTTTAAGCCACTGACCAATGGTCATACAGAAATACAGCTGCCCACCTCTAGGTTTAAAACAAGGGATCATCAGGACAGATGAAACCATTTAAGAAGTAGAAGCAGAAATTCAACAAATGAAGATTACTATTATATTAGCATCATTAGACCCACTGGATTAGAGGAAGGGCTTAAATTATGGTCTCCATGCAGTTCCTGTTACTAATTAATCCCACTCAAACTTATCCAATTTATGAGCACCAAAGGCCTTTCATCTTCCACCCCTTCTTCAACAAAAATAGAACCTGTCCAGAAAGTTTGCCACATGGCTCGTATTATTCCAGAATGCCCCTTGCTGTGAATATGCAGATAAGCAAGAAGAAGATCAGAGCAGCTTGGTTGAGCATGCTCATTTCTCCACTTGCACTCACTAGTAAAAATGAATCATTCCTTTTTTTCTGGGCAGAGGCCAGAGTTGCTATTCTGGGGAAAGACCCCACAGGAACACATGAGCTAAAAAGAAGTTAGGAATTATGCAGAAGGACCTAAAATGTAATCCCACTATCACACTAACTGCAGCCCAATCTGAAAACTGGAGAGGCAAAATTTATGGCTAGTTGAGAGGATGGAGGTATTTGCTAAAAGTTTTATCACCCTGTAATAAAGTCCATGTTTATCTACCCAAGACTATAAATACTTAGGCTGGAAAAAAAAAAAGGTCCCATGGTCTTCCTAATTATAGCCTAAAAGTCAAGTTTAATTCTGTATACTCCCTGGTCCTTAAAGGACATGACTAATACTGATGTTACACACAAACATTACATAGGAATTTTCCCACATGCAAACCTGATTTGAAGGGCATTATTCGACAGTAACCAGATATGAATATACTAAGCAATGTTATTTCAAAATACCATATTTCACTGCTGTGACTCTTAGATATTATATGCTCACCACATTAAACATTTGCTGTATTCATGAAATCAACTTTAGAACATATTTATCTTATCTGAGCACTAAATTACTTTTTTTCTTCTTCTGAGATTAGCCATAATTTTAGGTCTTTGAAAATCACCCTCCTCAATCATAAGCAATTAAACCATTAAAGTATGATAAATAGTAGGCTATTTTGATCATAGGAAGAGGGAAAAAGTACCCCTGTTATATAATAAGTGTGAGAGAAAATAACCTGTTATTAGGCTTAAGTCCGCCTCATTATTTTTATCTTCCACCACCATCTTCCCCTCTCACATCCACATTCTTCTCTGCAGTGGTATGTGTGAGGGTCATGGCCTCCTGATAAGCTCTGACCTGAGCAGAATGTTCAGGAAGACAGCAGGGATAAGGGTCAAGTACTTACTTCCCTTGCTATGCAGGCAAACAGTTCAGTTTTAAGTGTGGTCTCCATTCCTTACTTTGTCCTTTATTTAAAAGATATACCCACACACACTTCTAATTTCTAATGACTTATATACTACTAGAGGCCTGATGCACAAAATTCATGCAAGGGGCTCGGCCATAGCAGCCCCGGCTACGTTCAGAAGGTTGTCTGGAAGGTCGTTTGGCCATCAGTCTAATTACCATATGACACTTTTATTATTATAGATGAATAGTAATAGCACATTATCTTAAATTTTTATATAAAAAATGTCACATACTAGTAGCCTTCCAATACAAAGAGAAGACAGATGAAACTGTACCAATGAAGGCACAAAATCTTCAGTAAAATAACAATCACTGAGCAGACAGCCATTTCCTAATACAACCGTGTATATGTTTCTAAAACAAGCATGGCTCTATCTCTTAGGGAGATTGGCTATCCAACCCCTGTCTTTCTTAATAACAGAACCCAAACATATGCATGGGAATAGCCAGGCCTCTCTCCTAGCCACAGAGTACAAATTGCTCTAAACCAGGCAAGGTTTCTTCAGTTCCCTTGGCTAGTGATTGGCCTGGAAAGGCCAGGTGCTCAGCTCTGGGTCAAGACATTAGTAGAGTCTTCCCAGCAGTGCTCTGGTGTTTCTGGGGTAAAGGGAGAGACTTGCTGGCATCGCCCTTTGACACATAGTCCTTCCACCTTTTTCCTTCCCTAGTCACAGGGATGCATCAACAATGTTGTTACAATTAGACCATAAGCCACCATACTAATTTTGACAGAGCAGAAGAAAATGAATCTGAGAAACTAATAGCATCAAATATGCCAAAACTGGACCCCACCCCCTTCCTCCAGGCTTCACATGTGAAAAAAATAAATACCAATTTGTTAAACCTCTGTGCCAGGGTTTTCCTGTTAACCTGCTGCCTTCTGTACTCATAATCAATATACCATCCAAATTACATTCTGACTGAGTAAAAAAGGGAAAATTGATGATTTAATGATCATTAAGATGACCAAAATATTCACTTTCTGCTTTGGCTTCACCCATTAATCCTATCATGTCTCAACTACAATGAGAGTTAAATTACATCAGCAGTGCTCTCTCTTCCTCCCCCAGTTTCTTTCACTTTAATATGAGATTAGCTAATGGCTGAAAGGGGATGACAGATGTAGAAACATTTGAGGATATTTCCTTTTACAAGTATTCTTACCAAAAGTATCTAGAAAGTCTTTTCACAAACGGAGCCATATTGCTAAATGCAAGAAACCCTGAAAAAAAGAACCAGGGCCCCATTGCCATTTGTAACAGGGCGCTCCCAGCCAAGGCTACTCTCTCAGTTCTCTAATACATTCAGCAAATGTATTGTTTTCAGCATTGAAAAGACTCGCCCACCACACACAAAGCTCATTTGCCTGGAAAATGTTCTTTCTGCTGCATTGTAGTTTATCACCTTTAAAAGGTTTCAACCAAAACATTGAGTCACAGGCTTTGTGCAGATGTGGCCAAACTTGCCTTGCAGAGACTTTATGCCTAATTTACAAGAAACAGACAAAAGCTCATCTTGACCCTAATAATTGTTTAAGTACACTTGGCAAAAGGCCTCTAGAACCATGCTTCTGGTTGGTCAATCTAGTCAATAGGGTTGATTTATCCAAGAGTTTGAGTAGATAGTTGAAATAACAGAGAGGGGCCAAAGGAGAAGCATGACTTGGCTAACAGAAGAAGAAAAGAGGCTGTCTCAGAAGTCGGGTGCTGTCTCCTAGGTTGGAAAGTGAGTTATACAAAGGGAAACCCCACAACGTGGGCAGAGAAAGTGTAAAGCAGAAACTAGGGAGGTCAAAGAAAACTTGCAAAATGCCTCATTCTGATCCCCAGAGTGAAGCCACCTGATCTGGAAAACAGAGAATTCTAAGTAATGCAGGCCTCCCAGGACTTCTCTCTAGACCCATCTTACTTACTATATTAATAAATTATCTGGAAAGGACATGATACAGCAAGTCTGCAGGTTCATTTAGGAAAGGAAACAAAAAAGTTAATACTCTGTGCACTACTACTTTTGTATAATCAGTGCTTTATAAAGGTTTCCTAAGTTTAATCCCTTAAAGACAATTTATGGTAAAGTGAAATCATGAGCTGGTGACCCCAAGCTCTCAGGGAGCATAAAATGTCAAACTAAAGGAGCTGAAATGGGGACACTCACAAAGGAACATGCCAGAGGACAGACAGCTACACGTGACATTCTTTCCTAGCAAGGTGAAAACCATTCAAACTACTATGAAAAGTTGATGAGTCCTAAGCAATCAGCTATAAGTCAGAAATTATAATTGAAACTGGCTGAGAAAGATGTCCTACAGAGGTTTTTCTAATAGCTCTCTGTAGCCCCAAGTCCAAGATACCCTAACTATCATCACAAAGGGTACATGAAGCTAAAGGAAACATCGTCCCACCCTGCCCATAACCCCAGGCCGTCCATATTTGGACTGCTGTGCGCAGATCTGCTTATCATGCCTCAATGAAGACATACAAGAGTTAGGATAGTCCAAAGAGAGACCGTTAGAATGATGATGAATGCAATGTAGAAAGGCTACTCTTTGAAGAGAAACCTGTAAAACAATCCAATTCATCTGAAAGAAAAAAAAAAAGCAATGACAAGTGGCTCTGGACTTAGCTAGACCTGAGCCTGAATTTTGTACCCACCCCTAACTAGTCAGGTAGCCTTGGGCAAGATAATCTTGCACCAGCTCTGAACTGAGGCACACAGAACCAATAAAGAGTACAATAATGTATGTTGAAGTGCCTTCACAGGGACATCATGGTGGTCAAGACTTGGGAGTCAGACTTTGCTTCAAATCCCAGGTCTCTGGCTCACTAGCTATATGATTTGATCAACAGAATGTAAGGCTGCTTCTTAAAGCTTCAGTATGTAGGACTCTACTGAGGAGGCAAGCAACACACCAAATTCTCTTGGTGACAGAACAAACAAAAAGGCTTGGGTAAACACATGATGACCCTTTGGAATATAATGAATTAGAAAACAAAACTAAGGGATTGAAAGATTGGTCTTTAAATTGAATTTGATACTAAGGAAAAGACAGGGGTACTGAATTAAATGTGGACATTAACAAATTCTAAACTGGAAGTCAACCTTACATGCTTATAGATACTATATGCAATTTTTATTGGTTTAGAAAACTACTGCATTCATCATATTTCTCAAAAGGCCCCTGAATGCTTTTTTTAAAATCATTCATTTATGTAGATATCTTTCTTAAACATTTCACATTATTACAAATTTAAATATTTATAAATTATAAAGGCTTTGGGTTCTTAAAGGAATATGCTCTGAATTCGTGATTTCACTTTACCATAGATTGTCTTTAAGGAATTAAACTTAGGAAACCTTTATAAAGCACTGATTATACAAAAGTAGTAGTGCACAGAGTATTAACCTTTTTGTTTCCTTTCCTAAATGAAATTCCTATTGCCAGAATGAGCAAAATCTATAAGGAACAGAATTCTGGATTAATAACACAGAGACTTGCTCCCACAGAAATTCTCTGTCTGGGTGACCTTGGAAAAATTACCTAAAATTTCTAGACTCAGTTCCATGATCTGAAAAACAACATGTTTTAACAGGTGGATTCAGGGTTTTTCTCTCTAGCTCTATGATTCTGTGGCATAATATTCTATGACACACAATGCAAAATGAGACAAAAATTTCTTAAGCCACTTACATCACTAATAAGTTCAGTGCATTTTCTGGCCAATTCCATGCTCAGGTCTTCAATTATAGGCTTAAAGAATACCTGTCCAGAAAAAAAGGGAAAGAAAACAAACTTCTAATCACCAGCTTATAGGAACAAATACCCTTCTTCAGCAGGTGCTTGCACACTCACCTTGTTGTCTTCATTTTCTTCTTTCTCTATTTTTTCCTCTTCAGTTTCACCTTTTACATTTTCATATATAGGGACCCTCATTCTCTCTCTTTCTCTCTTTCTCTCTCTCTCTCTCTCTCTCTCTCT
>JAAGEH010002534.1:35313728-35374625 GCA_011751065.1 Lasiurus cinereus
TATATATATATGTGTGTGTGTGTGTGTGTGTGTGTGTGTGTGTGTACGTAATTTTAATTCTCTAACGTAGCATCTGTTTGTGCACTATGGCACCCTTGAGATCTTAGCATCTCCGGTGTTCTGGCAGAAATGACCTTGCACAGGCCTCCTCCCTATTTAGCTCACACTTCACTCTCCTTATCACAACTGTGTGTGAGTGGATGGAACAGGATCTCGGAGGTGGACCAGGGATAGCCTCCCAAGGGGAAAACATTTCAATGAGCAAAATTCAGTTTTATGAACATTCAAGTCAGCATTTTTTTAGCTGGTTAAGAAATTCAAAAAAGACAACTTATTTATATTTCACTAATTCAATGCATTCATAAAGGAGTTTGAAAAAGACTTCAAGGTTCTGGGAAAATCACTCAGCTTTAACACTCAAGATAGCACAGTCAGAAGCCTGTTATCTCAAAGAATTCCTCAACTCCTTCTAAATAAAGCTTTCACTAGAATGTCAGACATATCTCTGACTTGGTATAGTGAATCTGGATCATTCAAACTCATTTCATTAACCGAAGTTAAATTTTTTATGAAATATAAACATACTTGACACATTCTTAAAAGTACTTTAAATTAGCTGATTAAAGGCTAGTAATTTATTATGAAAAGCTCTTTGAACCCTTCAGAGAATCTATTCCGAGTTAATTATAACTGTTAATCCTATATTGCTATTGTATTATTTTAATTGTAAATATCATTAAACCTGAGAAGTTGCAGTTAACATAGGTTGATATATCATTTAAGAATTCTAGAAACATCATTGTTTCAAAAAATAATGGTAATCTCTTTCAATTCTGCCCATTGTGTCAATTTTACAAATTTGCTAATTATTTTTATATGCTTCAAAGCATACTACAGACCCAGAAAAGTTTGGAAAAATAAACTATAACAATACTTTATAATGTGGTATGTGTCATCAGTTATATAATTAAAAATTTATTTTTCAAAACAAATCCTTTCATGTCAATTTAGGCAATTCTAAGATTTGCCTAAATTGACATAATTTATCAATTTGGTTATTTAAATTTAGGATAAATTAATATTTATACAGCAATAGCAGACAAGCACTGGACATAAAAATACCTTATGGTGAAAAATTAAACTAACTATACAAAATATAATTTTATTAAAAAATAATACACATTCTAAATAGCTAAGTATAATGTTATTTTATTTGATATCATATCTAGTTTTAATTTTTTAAATGCCTTAGTCTTGCCTAAACTAAAAATTCTGACAAGAAAAAATTTTACACAGTCATCATGTGTAAATAATTTCTCAGATTGTGTTCCATGAGTCTAAAGTTCCGTAGAACACTCTGAAGGAGGAAAGGGAGTTTCTTAAACATGTTTGGGATAACCCGTATATTAATTTCTACTCTCGCCACTAAAGAGCCACACAGCATAATGAAACATCAGAAGCTCTGAGGAGACCCGCAACCAAGGAAAGAATCTGTTTGCTTAACCCAGCATTTCCCAAACAATGAAATCCTGTCCATCAAATCTAATCTAAATTTCTTAACTATTTTTAATGCTATCTGATATTCGTGAAAACTAACATTCTTCTGTGAAATATTACTTAGAGAAACTATTCTATTCTGAAAAAAAGTAATGTGTCCTACAAGATTGGTTTTTCATGAAACAATTTTGATTCAGGCTAACTTGATGGCATCATATGTCCTGCTTATCAGCAAAATACCAAGAATACTGAATTTGGAAAACTTAACTTTAAAATAGCAGCCCTGTCATGCCAAGTGTAGAGAATTCTATAAGAAAATTCTCCTTACATTAAAGAGCAGAATGTGTGGGTTCTGACTGATTCCCTCAAGTCCTCTGCCAAAAGACTATACTACAGAAGATTGATTCCATTATCTTTATTTGGAAATATGGAGGAGCATTTTCAATAAGCTTTTCTTGCAAATTTCTAGGGGTATGGGGGAAAAAATCTTGCCACAGCTGCCTAAGATGCACCTCTTGGCTAGTGTTTGAGGTGACAACACTTGCATTGCTCATATGACATCTATTCACCATGGTGAATTACCTTCATCATGACTTCAGTGGCTGCTTTTTCTCATTTCCCATCATGTAATAAGTTCTCATTAACTTTTACTGTGCTGGAAGAAAATAATTGGTTGAGATTATATACAAGTATTATCAAAGCAAAACCAAACACCATATGTGAACATAAATTTTCCATTTGAGATTTTAGAAACAAAATTTTAAAGCCACAGAGAACCTTAAGAAATCAATCCTACTAAAGCCTTCTCTTTTACAGAGGACAAAATTATGATCAAGAGAAATTAATTATTTGTTTTACTCAGAAAAGTATTCAATAGAGCATTAGGACCAGAATTTAAGTAGATCCCCAAGTTCATGCATTCAAGTAAGTGTGTGATGCCAGGCCCTGTTCTTGGTGTCAGAGATGGAGTGGTGAGTAAAACACACTCAGTGCTAATATAAGATAGGGAATAAGACGCATCATTCAAGACTTGATGGAGGAACTCCTTAATGGATTGTTTGGCGAACTAGACACATTAGTACTTTTGATTGAATGCATTTTTCCTTTCACCTCTAGATATAATACAAAATTCATGTAAAGTTTTCTCTAAAACATTTTAAGCCCTGCACTTTATCATAGCAGAGCACTCTTGTCAATAGCTTCAAAATATGACTTGGGGGATAAAAAGAAAATGTTATTCATGGATAGCTCTCACGTTTCAATAGTCCCTATCATCCGCTTAAAAAAGTTAAATATTATATTTTAATGCATATTTTCACCTTAGGGAGTCCCAAAGGGAAATTTCTGTATAGATGCTAATCCCTATTACTTAGAGAGCATTTCATTTTATGTAATGTACTCTTTGCATTAATACTCTAACCATGCCCTGATTCAGAATGAGGATCACCTTACTTTTAGCCAGATACCTTACCTTCCAGGACTGGCTCTCTCATAACTTCTAGGACAAATTATTTAATCCCTTTCTGCCTCCAATTGAGAATCAGTTCTGACTTGAGGAAAACTTACAGAGATAAACTGATTTTTTTCCAGAGGAGGGTGAATGGAGGTAGAAGAAGGTATAGAGAGGATAAATGGTAATGGAAAAAAGAAAAGAAAAATAGATACTTTTATTCATTTCAACAATTCAGTTTTGCAGTAAAAGACAAGAAAGCAACTGTGAGCTAAAGCCCATATTTACATTAGCACCAGTTAATGGAAGAAGACAAAATAACTTATTTTTAATTACATTCAAGCTGTTTGTCCTATTAATATGAAAGTTAAACATGCAAAAATGAATTGCATTGATGAAATATTACTTTCTAGCATATTAGAAAAAGAAATAAGATTACTCTGGATATGAAAAAATTAATTCAACAGTTCTTACTATAAAACATGCACTGTAAATGGTTAGGTGAGAGAGGATTCAGTTCATCTGACCTGTTTCTCTGCTTTCCAAGTCTGTCACATACTCAATTTTAGTTGCCTTGGTTTTTGGTTTTTACTTATTGTTTGGGTTTTGTTGTTGCTGTTATGCTTGTTTGCTTGTTTGTTTTTATGACTATCTCCCAGAGGGTTCTCAGTTGAATTCCTGGTTATTTTACTTTTGCTTTGTGCATCTCTCCATCATTTGGCATCTGTCCAAACGAGAACTTTACTAATAGATGGGGGTTAGGGGGAAGGGAATCATTTTTTAAAACAAGAAATGTGAGCTCTCTAGAGCAATTTGTCTTCTTTATAAGAGTTCTGCTTAATATTAGCTCCATCTATTTTTACATTTACACTCATTAAGTCTATCTTATTTCTAATGGCTATTTCATTACTGTTTGTTAATTAGAAATCAAAAGAATACGAAGCAACTTGGATAATTGTCACCTTTACCAATTATGCCATTAAAATAAGATTTAATAGTGCTTTTCTAGGTTCCTGTTTTCACAAATACAGATCCTACTTACAAATGAGACCCACACCTCTAAACTGGTATTGGAAGAGTAGGAGAAAAAGAAACTGCAAATAACTTTTGACACAACAATTTCTATGTTGGGTGTGTTTAGGATGCCGAAATTAAAAAATGTACTCTTCTAGATATACTGAAACAGTATTCTTATTCCGAGTCTACATTAACATAAGCACCCAGTAGACTGAAAGACATTGATTTAATTTGCTACTAACTTGAGATATTAGTTCAGCTTTAATGATGTTAAAACCACAATCACTTCCACAATTCTGCACACTAAGAGAAAAGAAACTCATGGTTTGAGTAGCCTCTATGTGACTTGTAACCAAAACTAAAGGACCAGGCAGGATCTAACAGTTTGGCCATCCTCAAAGCATCCCTTTTCTGAAGTTTTGTGTGAGATGTCAGGAAAAATTGTAAAAGACTCTGAAACTAGCAAATAATCCTACCTAATAAAGAGCTAATATGCAAATGGTCATCATGCCCTCGTGCCCTCACCCTCTGGCATCAAGGCCAGGGTACCTGAGGCCAGGTGGGGGGACCCCAGGCCACGCCACTCATCCTGTGGGGCTTGACGGGGGTGGGGCCATCCGCTTCTGGGTCTTGCACAATTTCCAGGCATGCGTGGGTGCACAGGGACTTGACTCTGGGTCTCACGGTGCACCCCAGACTCTGACAAGAGGGAGATTTTCATATACATTTTACTAATTTTCTTTCATCTCTAACATTTCTATTAGAGAGAAAGAGCAAATAGCAATATTAAAATATTTCACATAATTAATTCTCTTTTAATGTACACAAATTTTGTACACCAGGCCACTAGTAATAATAATAACAATCAGAAAAGATTACCTGGTGTCTTATCTGGTGTTTCCTTCTGGCTAATTTGGCCTTTTACTGTCTTTGTACTATTTTACAACCCTATAAATTGTTAATAACTGATAACAATGCTATGATTCTTTATCCATAAAAATACAAATTAATTGCTTCCTGGGGAAAGCAATTGGTTATTGCCTTGATAGAACCTCTAGACATCTATTTAAAAATTCAGCATTCCTTATTATTCATTTGTATGTGGTTCTTTAAATTCACCTTTGAACGAATTATAACATCTTACTGATACCCTAATTAATTAATTAATAAGTTAAGATCTTTAAAACCTGTTCATGTTTTATGAGAATTAGGATTTCACCATTTTTAAAAAATCCTTTCACAGATACAATGATTTAATTATACTTACTTCTTTCCTTTAATGTTCAGCAAAAAATAGAAAAGGAGAAAGTATTCAATAAAGCCCAAGTCTCTCTATTGTAAACATAACTACAACAATTCTTGTTGTTTATTGAAATTAGCTTTTTGTTTTGTTTTCAGATCTGATCTCATTTGACTATTGGTGAATGCCATATGTGTGCTAGTGTATATGTACATTCACACAACATACACATACACAGAACACATATACACGCTCAAGCAGAGTTAATTCATCACATATGCCAGTTCCTTTTTGAAAAACACACAAAGCTTCAGTAAATGCAAAGACTTAATTACTTCTCACATCTGGAAAAACTTAAATATGAGAGTGGATTTATTGAAGAAGCTCTTTGCTTGGCTGTCAACACCATATCAGGAGCCAGAGAGAGAGCAGCTTGATCAGTGCTGGCAATCCTTTAACCCTTCAGAGAGAGATGTTCTACTAATTAATTCATTTCATGTCCTGCTTACATGATTTATGAATTTTATGAAAGCACAGAAAAGTAAATAATTCCTAGCAATTTACAAAGAAAACTGTTTTTGTCATGTTTCCAGGGGGTGAGAGGGAATCATATATGGAAATTTTAAAATAATGAGACAGTCCTATATTTAAGAAAAAGCAGGAAAGGCTTTTGGGGCTGTAGAACATATGGAATAAAGACATAGAACAATAACTTATGTAAACACACACAAAACTAGGCAATTCAGCTCTTTATGGACAAAGTGTAATGTTTCTAAAAGGGAAGTATTTATAAAGTGTAATGTTTCTAAAAGGGAAGTATTTAAAAGATTTAAGAGAAATTAAGGAATGAGGTCTTCCCGTTATGGCAGAATTAAGTAAAATGATGGTATATAGAGAAGGCGTCCAAAGAGCATTGGTGAGATCCAGAAACCAGAGTTGGAGGAGCCCAAAGTTCAATGTTAGTGGTGCATAAAGGGAGAGAGATGAGGACAGCAGAGCATCAGTAGCTTGAGGGAGCCATTATGAACCATGAATCCTTTACAAATACTGTAACACAGTTCCCAGTCAATTAACTATGAAAACAGTGATTCTACAACTACTCAATCCCCTTCATAGGCCTTCGCTTTAATTTTTATTCCTTCATATTATTATTAGCCAATTGAAATACTCCTCCTGAATCTGTAATACCACTGTATTTAGCTAGTAATTAATAACTAGAGGCCTGGTGCACAAAATGCATGCACAGGGGAGAGAGGTGTCCCTCAACCCAGCCTGCACCCTCTCCAATCTGGGATCCCTCAAGGGATGTCTGACTGCCCATTTAGCACCAGGATAGGGCCTAAGTGGGCAGTCGGACATCCCTCTCACAATCCAGGACTGCTGGCTCCCAACTGCTCACCTGCCTGCCTTCCTGATTGCCCCTAAATGCTTCTGCCTTCCAGCCTGATTACCCTCTAATCACTCCCCTACCAGCCTGTTTGCCCCTAATTGCCCTCCCTTCCAGGCCTGGTCACACCTAACTGGTCCCTGCAGGCCTGGTCCCCCGCAACTGCCCTCCCCTCCAGGCCTGGTCCCCCCCCCAACTGCTCTCTCCTACAGGCCTGGGTCCCCCCAACTGCCCTTCCCTGCAGGCCCAGTCACCCCCAACTTCCCTCCTCTGCCAGCCTGGTCACCCCTAACTGCCCTCCCCTGCAGGCTTGATTGCCCCCAACTGCCCTCCATTGCAGCCTTGGTCCCTCCCAAATGTCCTACCCTGATGGCCATCTTGCGGTGGCCATCTTGTGACCACATGGGGGCAGCCATCTTGTGTGTTGGAGTGATGGTCAATCTGCATATTACTCTTTTATTAGATAGGATAGAGGCCTGGTGCATGGGTAGGGGATAGCAGGTTTGCCCTGAAGGGTGACCTGGATCAGGGTGTGTGTTCCCTTGGGGAATGGGGCGGCCTGGGCGAGAAGCCTGTGGTGGTTTGCAGTCTGGCCACATCCCCTGGCGACCCAAGTGGAGGCCCTGGTATCTGGGATTTATTTGTCTTCTACAATTGAAACTTTGTAGCCTGGAGTGGAGTCAAGCCTTCTGCTCGCTCGCTCCATGGCAGCAGCCATTTTTGTTGAGATTTATTTATCTTCTATAATTGAAACTTTGTAGCCTTAAGCAGAGGCCAAGACAGGCCAGGGCTGCAGAAGCTTGGCTTCCTCCATTGCCAGGGACAACCCTAACCTCCTGCTCTCTTCAGTTCTGTGGCTACCACCATTTTTGTTGGGATTTATTTTTCTTCTATCATTGAAATTTTGTAGCCTTGAGTAGCGGCCTGGGACAACCAGGGTGTGTGGAAAGCTTGGCTTCCTCCATTGCTGGGGAAATCCAAGCCTCCCTCCTGGTCACTCTGGGGACGCCATCTTGGTTGAGGTTAATTTGCATACTCACTCCTGATTGGCTGGTGGGCATGGCTGGTGGGCATGGCTGGTGGATGTAGTGAAGTGATGGTTAATTTGCATATTATTCTTATTAGATAGGATAGGAAAGGAGCAAAAAGGAGGCCAGACATTAAAAACATGGCCATTTAGGCAGCTTCACCAGGAAGCTGCAATTTCACTCCCCAGGGAACCACTAGCCCATTCCCTGCAGGTCACTGGGAGTAGGGGTGCAACAAAGGGGAAGATGGGCACATGTGCAATGAGTTGGGGTGAAACAGGGAAAGTACCTGTCAGTCAAGCCTGGGGAACCATGGATTGGCTAGAGTAGGCAGGCCATTGCAAGCCCGTGAAAATCTGGCTTTGCTCCTGCCTGTGTTCCCTCCATAACCGCATGGCCCATGGTCATGTGGACCCCACATGCAATGGACTGATGGACTGCAGCAGGAAACACAGATTAAGCTAGCCCAGTGCTGGATTGGACTATGCCCTACCACAGAATAAAACTGTGGACACTGGATTTTAGCTATGGTGGGAATGAAGGCAATAGGACTTTGGAAACTCAGGAGTTTGATTCCACAGAAATAAAGTTTTCTGCAATATCTCATCTTCCTGTGGGAATCTCTGAAAATTCATTTTCTTGAGATATCATAAGAAGCCCACTCCCACTAGCAACTGGTGGAGATCTCCCTATCAATAACATCTGGACTTTAGGAAAACTCAAAGTGAAGTAATTATTCCCAGGTTTATTAGTCTAGTGAAGAAAACTTTCAAGGGAAATTCATTGGTTTTATGAATATCCAGAAATAAAATTTGTTAAATGTATTTATAATATCAATTTAACACTTCTACAAAATTACAATTATATTCTTGAAATGTACCTATTTTTTCTACTTTTTTTCTGAATAAGTTATATTAAATTTTCTACTTGAACCTAAGTGACCAATTACTATACCTAAGTCCCCTAAGGATCCTGAAATCATGATTTCATTATGGTTTGTGATGGACAAACAACACAAATCATGCTCACAATTCAGAACTTCTGAAGCACTTAATTCCTCAGACTTATTTCAATTGTTTCCATTGAGTTTTTCATGTGTAACATGTATGGGTAGTAATTTCTCTCTAAGGACTCCATCTTTTTTTATTACTTGATTTGTGTGTCGTGTCTATCTTCATTCATTTCATTATTTCTTATGTGCCTTCTATGTATGTACCAGGAGCTATTTTAATCTCTTCATATAATCTATGAACAATAACCAATAAAAATCCCTGGCCATCTCTCCTATTTCAATCATATATTCATTTATCAAATATTTATTGAGCATCTACTTTATGCCATGTAGTATACTAAGTTTTATAACTCAAGTATATTTAAGGTATTGAATATATATACATGTAAGAGATAGTCAATATTTACCACTTTATTCAGTTAAAATATGTATTTTTCTTTGACTGATAGTTTATTGGATAAATAAAAGCTGTATTTTCAAGCAAGTAGCAGAGTATTTTTTAAAAAACATCATTATTCAAATAATTTTATAGATATTAATTTTCTATCCTATTTTTACTCTAATTATATCTACAGATGGTTTTCTCCATTCATATTTTCTCAAATTATGTATGCAGAACTTCCTTCATAATCCCAATATGCTTAGCATATTTTTAATTTTCTCATAAAATGAGATTCCTCAGACAATGTCTATCTATGGTTTTTAATTATTTCAAAAATCATTTTTGGGAGCAGCTCTATCCAGTAGAAATATAATGTGAGCCAGATAAGTAATTTTAAATATTTTGGTTACCACATTAAAAACAAAAAACAAAAAAACAACCCACATAGATCAGTGGTTAGAGTGTCAGCCTGCTTATCAAAGAGTTGCAAGTTCGATTCCCAGTCAAGGACTCATACCTGGGTTGCAGGTTCAATCCCTGGCCCCAGTGGGGGTGGTGAAGGAGGCAACCAATTGATGTGTCTCTCTCACATTGGTATTTGTTTCTCTCTCTTTCCCTCCCTTTCTTTGTCTCTCTCCCCGCACCCTCCCTTTCACTCTCCCTGAAAAAAAGAAACAGATTAAACTGATTTAAATGATATACGTTATTTAACTCAATGTATCCAAAATGTTATCCTTTCACCAAGTGATCAGTAAAAATGTACTGAGATTTTACATTTTTACATTCTGAGTCTTTGAAATCCAGTGTGTTTTAATTTTACACTCACAGCACATCTCAGTTCAGAGGAGTCATACTAGATAGTGGCTACCATAGTGGACCGTGAGCTATACAATAATGCTGTAAGACTGGACATCATTAGCTAGTTTTCATTTTGGTATATATATATCAAGTGTGGGAAAATACATTTAAAATTAAACTTCTTAAGATGAGAATTTCAGATTCCTAATCAATAATTAAGCAATAAAAACTATAATCTATTTTAGTTTCCACACCTATCTAAATCAAAATCCTCTGTATAGGAATGTACTTCATTAAAGGTTTAAGTTGTTATTATAAATAATAAATTAACTCTTTAAATTGTATTTTAATTAATTTCACCAAAGGTGTATGCAAAATACTATCATGTTTCATTAATGAGAATGACATATCCAGCAATTTTTAGGATAAACATTCATTCTTTAATTATCTACCTAATAAGTAGATAATTATATGAGTGAGTAATAGGCATTCACTCTTAATTTCTGTCTAAATAGCACAAAATCCAAACAATGAAATACCCTCCACTGTTACTCCCCTTTTAACTCACATAATCCAATTTAAAACACACCAGCAATTTGCTCATCAATTTGGCTAGGTAAATCCTTTTAAAACCAAACTGTAAAGCAATGTCACAGTGAGTTATGAGATTTAATAAAGAAGCTCATAGATCATTTAAAGAACCTCCATGTTTTGCTGAAGTAAGATTTTTCTATTAAATTTCTTAAATTTTGAAATACTCAACAGAAAAGATCTTCAGCAGATTGTAGATTTCTGTTCTACAGACGACTTTAGCTTGTATTTTTGATGAACCAATAAAATGAATTTTTTTAACTTCAAGGATTTTTAATAACATCCAAATGCAATGAAATTCTTTTAATCTAAAAATACTGTTACAAAATGATATCCAAGGTCTTAAACTTTATTCATATTATCCCTTTTCCAAGCTCTGCTAAAAATTTTGAAGAAAGATGAATCTATAAAAATGAAGGAGTCATTCAACAACACTTAGAAATCTCCTCTACTAGAATCTACCAGGTACTAAGAGGGAACAAAAGGATAATCATCTTATGCTGAACACTGTATTTTGGCCTTTACATATAAAATCCCATTTCATAGGATTTAGGGTGATCAATTGCCCAAATTCTCACAGTGAGAGATTCAAACCTAGGTCTGTACTGCTTCATTTTGTGTAGAACCTACTGAAGCATGGAGCAGCAGAACATTGATTGTTATTTCTAATAGTGATATTAACTTCTATAATCTCTTCCAATTTCTGACTTCAAAGGAATTGTTTTTGCAGATGATTATTGAAAGCAAGGGTAATCCTGATTCCATGGAGGCAATCTGGTTATTATGATCAGTAAAAACAAGACTCCCCAGAATTAGTAGCAAGAGTAAAAGCAGATAATAATGATCTTTCCTGTTTTTTACTTGAGCAGTACTTTTTTCTCTACTGATCACCAGATACAGAGATTATAAAGTTTGTATTTCTGGTACACTAAAAAATGATTCAGATGCATATAAGATATTGTACACACAAACAAAGGAGTTGGAATGAAAAATAACTGAAGAGGCAAATTTTATTGTACTCAAATAGAGCCTGTCCTTTCTTCATAGTTGCCTTAATAGTCAAAAAGATCTAGAAAGCTTTATTTTAATTATATTCAATATATAAGAATTTAGAATATAAAAAGAACTTATTGAAAATAATGTGTTTATAGTGACTTTTGTAGTATGTATTCTCTGATTTATATAAAACTAAGGAAGATAACTTACCAAACACTGAAGAATTCTCTAGATTTAGTCTAGAATAGAAAATTTTCATCCCAAAATATAATAGTAACTATAACTGTATAAATGAAATACAGGTCTTATATGCACTTTGAGCTAAAAAATGATAATTTCATTTATATTAGTCACTTTTAATGTATGTACGCTAGCCATTTATTATAATCTAACCACTTTAAAGTACAGAGAAATTACTTTTAAGAATTTTTATAACAAACTACCCCAAATGGTGAGTGTTTTAAAAAGCAATCTTACTCTGAGAGTCTTATTTTATGTCAAAAATTTTATGTAAGTATAAAGTTTGTTAAAAAAAATAACTTTACTGTTACATGTTAATGAAGTAGCAAGGATAATTTTTTTCAAGGTTTGACTTAAGCTTTGATTCTAGACTACTATTGTCATAATCCTATGAAATATTTTTCACTATAGAAATATCACTATATGTGCATTTGATCACGGATATACTTGGTTCCTTATTTTAAGATTTAAAATCACTATACATGTTATTTCCTTTGCATTCTTTTTTAAAATATATTTTTATTGATTTCAGAGAGAGGCAGGGCGAGATAGAAAAGGATAGAAACATCAATGATGAAAAAGAATCACGTATCGGCCACCTCCCACTTGACCGCTACTACTAAGGATTGAGCCCACAACCCAAGCATGTGTTCCAAACAGGAGTCAAACTGTGACCTCCTAGTGACACTCAACCACTGACCACACCAGCCAGGCCCTTTGACATTCTGTATGGTATTTACGTTACTTTCTCTTGTACAAAAACAGTCATGAGTTAGAGAAACCTCAGATTTTAATTTAATCAGGCAAAATAGACAAATTCTATAATAGACAAAGCACTCATATGTAAGGATTTTTAAAAACTTATAATAGATTTAGATTTTCTTAACAAACTTTACAAGATCTTTTGTAGAGACTACCTAGTTGCCAATTAAGTATGGCCATTTCAAAATAAAAAATCCCTGTAAGTTATCTGTTATAAGATCTAATCTTCTGGGATAGAGTTGCAGAAGACTTTAATACTGTAAAGAAAATTACAGTTTTATGTTTTAACTAGTTCTTTTTTTTCCCCTATTGCCCTCCCCAACCCCTAGTACATGCCCTCATCCATCTCCCCTCCCACCACCCCCCATTGCCCTGTATCCACTGGCTATACCTACACACACACACGCATATAAGTTAATTAGTTCTTTATCTTTTTATTATACTTTAAGTTCAGTATTTCATTAGA
The DNA here is from genome assembly GCA_011751065.1 of Lasiurus cinereus. Taxonomy (NCBI): domain Eukaryota; kingdom Metazoa; phylum Chordata; class Mammalia; order Chiroptera; family Vespertilionidae; genus Lasiurus; species Lasiurus cinereus. The sequence continues at coordinate 35,326,595 of JAAGEH010002534.1, forward strand.
TTTTTTTCTACTTTTCCAAACACAGCAATGGTGAACATCCTGTTTAAGAAAACTAACTTTCTTTAAATATTCAATAGGTTTAAATGTTTATGAGATAAAGACTAAGTATTTTTCAAAACATCACCAAAATGTATCTTCTAAAATGTATTACAGGCTTTTATAATGTTTGTATTTCAGAGACAGGACTAGTGACTGTATTTGGGGTGATGATTTAATAGAAATTATAACTGACTCGTGAACTGTGCTACAATGGGTGTTCTGTTCACTCAAAAAATAAAACACATGCATGAGGTTATATTCCATACTGAATTGATACCTGAACTTTATTTCTGTATTCCAGCCTGGCAAAAACTCTACAATTCACCAACAAAAATGACCAAGAACATGCCCTATCTGGTTTGGCTCAATGGATAGAGCATCGGCCTGCATACTGAAGGGTCCCAGGTTCGATTCCGGCCAATGGCATATATCTGGGATGCAGGTTCGATTCCCAGTAGGGGGAGTGCAGGAGGCAGCCAGGCAATGATTCTTATCATTGATGTTTCTATCTCTCTCTCTCCCTCTCTAAAATCAACTATATATATATTTAAATAAAGAATGACCAAGAACAGAAGAGACTGAAGCCTGTTAGATCCTCTTAATGAACCATAGTCACAGAGTGATTATTTGGAAAAAGGAGACCATAGAAATGCCACATCTAATGTGGTGCATGCAAAGAGTACCATGCAAAAGAGAGCCCCAAGATCTAGGTTTGAAACTTTACTCTATTATTGACCTGCTATGCACTGACAAGTGGGTCACTTGAGGTCATTGGTTCTTTATTTTCTCATCTGTAAATAATTACGCCAGCCTTTCTAGTTCTAAGATTGTATGATCACTGATTACCAAATGTATCTGCTAATCTACTAATCATCATAGTACAAAAGTTCACAAGATAAAAATTTATAACAAATTATTTTATCAAATCACTTTTTAAAAAATTTTTGGTACAAGAGTAATAGAGGAAACCTATGTTGAACAATAGATACTTTAGTAAGTCCTTTCCATATCTTAGCTCATAGCATACTCATAAACTCTCAGGAAAGTAGATACTATCAGGATCCATAAATGAAACTAAAAAAGGTTTTGGTAATTTGCTTAAAAGTAACAGCAACAGGACTTTTTATATGTTTATTTATCACTTCACTATATATACCCACAGTGTCTTCAACATTGTGATTGTTATGTAGCTGGAATCTACTTTGAGAAACTCATTTCGTATTTTGAATACAGGTCAGAACCTTACTAGGTATATTGAATAACTAATAAAGTGTAGAATATTTACAAAGCCCATTCCCATATACATCAAAATGTTTTTAACTCTTATAAAAAAAAAACAGCCTTTAAACAACTGTAAGGACATTTTCAAAGTCTATTCTAAAAACTAGATAATTTCACTCTAGATACATATATGTAAGAATAACTGGTTTCCATATGCTTATAAAACAGGAATGTATTCCCAAGAAATGGAAAACTGTCAATGATGTAGCTAAGCTGAGTATATTCATGGCTATGTGTTCCAAAATCGATATAAACATAATCAGTGGGAAATTAAATTTTGCTAGAGCCAAGGTATGGCTCTGAAAAGCTTTTAAGCATTTATCTCTACAATGATCTCATGGGGAGTTCAAGCTTGCTTTCAGAAACAACACTGTCCAAAGCTCTAAAAAGCAGATATTTATCATCACATTCAATCTGCTGTGAGAACGTCTTGGCAATTCAAGATAAGAAAATATATAAGAATATACTAAGTTCAATATAAGAAAACAAAGTTTCAGTGTCATCACAAATGGGGGGGGGGAGAAATTATCTTATGCACTACCTTTCCTTTTCCCTCTGTTTAACTAACATTCTCTCTCAAGGTTATAATAACAACTGTTTTTGTTCTTCACATTAATATTTTGTTTGTTCCACAAATGTGAATGTAAATGTGTAAAAAATTCTCTTTTTAAAAACAAACTAGATGACTAACACAACCTTATGTTATATATTAGTGCTGTTTTATATTTTTAGTTCTATTATCATCTCCCAAAGGGATGTCCAAAGATTGTGACTTACAAAAAGAGTAAATCCTGGTACTGAGACTTACAAAAAAAAAAAGAAAAAATCATGGTATTAATACAATTGTATACTGCTTATTTTAAATGTATATATTATTTTCAAATAATTGAGTATTTGATTCAAAATGTCAATATTTGAACTATGAATAAATGACTATGTTAGGCATTGCAATTAATAAAATCTAGCCTTTCATACACAAGGAGCTTATAATCTATTAGCACAGATGAAGTAACTAAAGGGCATAGTAAAGTCATCAGAGAAGCACAATGTGCCTTGAGGGTTCCGAGGATAAAGAAAATCATATGTGTTGGGGACACTCTAAAGTTCCATGAACATTGCCTTTGATATGCACATTATGAAGATGAACCATTTTTTATAAGTGAGGGAAAAGAGGGTTAGAAGACACAGCACAAGTAAAGAAAAACAACAGAAGAGCCATGCTATAGCCACCAAAAGGGATAAGTCTGGGATGCAGGGGGAAGGTGAGAAGTCAGGAATTCACAAAAGGCAGAATGGAAACAGCTTCAAATGTCAAGCCAACAATTTTATATGTAATTCAATCAGAGATATTGCATCACAAATTTTTAAGCTGGGAAGTGACATATAAATCCAATATAGAAAGTTTAATCTAGTTGCAATATAGGTAGGATATGCTGAAATGGAAGGAAAAAGAACACCAGAAGAATGAAAAACAGTCCAGGCAAGAAATAAAGATTGATGTCAGGGGCAAGAAAGTTGTTAAAAGATAAAGGTTTAGAAATCACTACAGATGTAGGCTGAGCAACAGACAAGATGTGAAGACTGAAAGAAGAAAGGCCATTCTGAGCTCCTTTAAGTTGTTTGGATGGAGAGGGAAATGGAATCTAAAATGGAATTATTCAGGAGTATCAGTGATCAGTTAGATATGCACAGTGGTCAGATTAGGGCACTGACTCAGCTCACAGAGAGGAGTCAGAGTTCACAGAGCCAAAAGTAAATGATAGAAAGCGAAAAATTTTCCAAGGCATCTCCTAAGTAAAAGCAATTCACCCAAAAAACAAAATCAAAAACCTGCTGATCGTTCATACTGTACACAGAAAAAGGTACAGTTCTAAAACAAGGTCTCCCATGAGACAAGAAAAAAATATCTCTATTCTGTTTTCTTAACAATTCTCAAAAACTATACTATTTTAATGGAATGATTCAATAAAATATTTACTAAAATACCATTATATGAATTAGAAACTAGAAATACAAAAAGTTATTATATGCCCAAGGAGCTTGTGTGATTATAAAGATAATAAATGTTCAGTTTACTGACAATAACAAAAAGCATAAAAACCAAGTGTTTGAAATATGGTGTCAGGAATTTTTTAATTTTATCAAATGCATTTTCAGCCTTAGATGGATGGCTTTTTTACTTGACTTTTTCACTATGTCAATAACATATTTTATTACATTATGTTATCAGGTTTCTGAATATTAAACCATTCTTGCATGCTTAGTTTAAATACTACGTGGTTTTGATAGACTACTCTTAGAATGAATATGATTTTATAGTGTTTGTTTATATAATAACATGTAGGTAATGCATAAATATGTTCATAACTCAGGCATTTATGTTCATGAACTGAAGTTTTCTTTTGAGATTGATACCTCTTTTTATGCTCTGTGCCAATTTATTTACCTTTGAAATGGTTCTTCCTTGAAAACAGGACAGGCTCATGAATGAAGCTATAGCAGACATGTCAATAAACTTACCTGTGTGGACCATGCTCAGGTCCAAGGCTTTTCTTAGCAGACTGAGTCACATGACCTATCCAACTACAGCTCATTAATCTCAGAGCAGACACTGCACTTGGAGAGAAGAAAGAATTACACTGGACATTCAGGGACCAGTAAGAATATGTTTCATGAGTTTGAACCAATAGACATTTAGCTGTAGATAATTAGGTAATATTGGAAACATTGAAAATGTTATGAGCTAATTAGCTTTATGCAAGTCTCCTGCCTCTGATATTGTCTTAGAATTGCTTGATTTCAAGGGGGCGACCCAGGCTTCCAGCCAGCCTTGGCCACCGCTCAAGGAGTGGCTGGGGGAAAAAAAAGGAGCTCAGAGCCTGGGTCGCTGGGAGACATGGCCAGGCTGAAAATGGCGCTCAGCCCCTCATCCAGGCTGGTCAGGGACCCCAGTGGGGACCCTCACCCTGAAGGGAGTGTGGCCAGCTGGGGGTCATGGCCAGCCTGAAAACAGCCCTCAGCCCCTTACCCAGGTTGGTCACGCCCCCAGCAGGGACCCTCACTCCATGGGGGCGTGGCAAGCCTGCAAACCACCACAGGCCCCTCTCCCAGGCCACTCATGCCCCCAGGATATACCACCCTGATCTGGGACACCCTTCAGGGCAAATCAGCCAGCCTCTACCCATGCACCAGGCCTCTATCTACACTAATAAAAGGGTAATATGCTAATTAGACTGGGAGACCTTCCAGGAGACCTTCTGGACAGATGTTCTTCTGGACAAAGCTATGGTGGCGGGGCTGACATAAAGGCGGTTAGAGGCCAAGAGGGGAAGGCAGTTGTGGGTGATCAAGCCAATGGGTGGGGGGGACTGGGAGGGGGGTGGACCATTGGGGTTATCAGGCTGGCAGGAGGAGGCAGTTGAGGGTGAGCAGACCAGCAGGGGGGCCAGTTGGGGGCCAGCAGGCCATCAGTGGAGGTCAGTTGGGGGTGATCAGGACAGTGGGGGGGGGGGGCAGTTTAGAGTGAGCAGGCCAGCAGGGGGGTAGTTGGAGGTGAGTAGGCCAGTGGGGAGAGAAGGGGGGATGAGCAGGCCAGCAGGGTGGGGGGTAATTGGAGGTGAGCAGGTCTGGCATGCAAAGTGGTTAGGGGCAATCAGGCAGGCAAGCAGGTGAGCGGTTAGGAGCTAGCAGTCTCGGATTGTGAGAGGGATGTTCAACTGCTGGTTTAGGCCCAATCCCTGTAAACTGGCAGTAGGACATCCTTGGAGGGGTCCCAGATTGGAGAGTGTACAGGCCAGGCTAAGAGGCACCTCCCATGCACAAATCTCATGCACTGGACCACTAGTCTAATAAAAATAAATAATCATTAAAATAATATTTTACTAAAAAATATTTTTAAAAAATATATATACAAAGCATCAGGATTTGAAAAAGTTAACATTGGTGCTTTAAATCAGATTTCTAAGTTAAAAGAACATATTTACATCCAGATAGTAAATGAAAATTCTATTAAAAACATAATTATTAAAACTTATTTCCAAATATTATCAAAATTTTATCATTTAGCTTATAGCATGGTAAGAAATAAAAAATTCTTTTTATGATAAATCCTTATTTTTTTCCTTTTTTTTTATTGTGTTACAGGTGTACATGTCTCCGCATTGCCCCCCCTCCCTCCCAGGCATACCCCAACCCCCCAGTGTCTATATTCATTGGTTATGCTTATATGCATAGATACAAGTCCTTTGATTGATCTCTTATCTCCCCCACCGCTCCTTAGTCTTCCTGCAAAAAAAAAAAAAAAAAGTTTGATGCTTTACTGCCTCTGTATCTATCCTTTTGTTCATCAGTTTACAATGTTCTTTATTATCCACAAATGAGTGAGATCATGTGGTGCTTCTCCTTCATTGACTGGCTTATTTCACTAAGCATAAGGCTCTCCAGTTCCATCCAGGTTACTGCAAATGGTTAAGAGTTCCTTCTTTTAATGGCAGCATAGAATTCCATTGTGTAGATGCACCACAGTTTTCTGATCCAGTCCTATGCTGATGGGCACCTAGACTGTTTCCAAATTGTAGCTATTGTGAATTGTGCTGCTATGAACATAGGGGTGAACATAAATCCTTTCGGATTGGTGTTTGTAATTTCTTAGGATAAATTCCTAAGAGTGGTATTGCTGGGTCAAATGGGAGACCCATTTTTAGTTTTTTAAGAAAACTCCATACTGTTCTCCACAGTGGCTGCACCAGTCTGCATTCTCACCAACAGTGCACAAGGGTTCCTTTTTCTCCGCATCCTCGCCAACACTTGTTGTTGTTGATTTGTTGATGACTGCCATTCTGACAGGTGTAAGATGGTATCGCATTGTCGTTTTGATTTGCATCTCTTGGATGATTAATGACTTTGAACATGTTTTCATGTGTCTCTTGGCCTTCCTTCTGTCATCTTTCAAAAAGGTTCTATTTAAGTCCGTTGCCCATGTTTTTATTGGATCATTTATCTTACTTTTATTAAGTTGTATAAGTTGGCTGTAGATGTTGGAGATTAAACCTTTATCAGTGATAACATTTGCAAATATGTTCTCCCATACAGTGGTCTTTCTTGTTGTTTTGTTGATGGTTTCTTTTGCTGTGCAAAAGCTTTTTATTTTGATGTAGTCCCATTTGTTTATTTTTTCTTTAGCTTCCATTGCCTTTGGAGCAGTATCAGTGAAGAAGTTCTTTCAACGTATGTCTTATATTGTACTGCCTGTGGATTCCTCTAATATTTTTATGGTTTCCCTTCTAATGTTTAAGTCCTGTATCCATTTTGAGTTTATTTTTGTATTTGGTGTAAGATAGTGGTCCAGTTTCAATTTTTTGCATGTATCTGTCCAATTTTCCCAGCACCATTTATTGAAGAGGCTATCTTGACTCCATTGTATGTTCATGCCTCCTTTGTCAAATATTAGTAGAGCAGAGTAGTTTGGGTGGATATCTGGATTCTCTATTCTATTCCATTGGTCTATATGTCCGTTCTTGTGCCAGCACCAGGCTGTTTTGAGAACAGTTGCTTTATAATATAGCTTGAAATCTGGTATTGAGATCTCACCTACTTTATTCTTCTTTCTCAGAATTGCTGTGGCTATTCGTGGTCTTTTTTTGTTCCAGATGAATCTATGAAGAATTCTTTCTAGGTATGTGAAGTATGTCGTTGGTATTTTAATGGGTAGTGCAATGAATCTATAGATTGCTTTGGGTAGTATGGACATTTTAATGATGTTGATTCTCCCAATCCATGAGCATGGCATGCTCTTTCATCTGTTAACATCTTCCTCTATCTCTTTTTTCAGTGTCCTGTAGTTTTCTACATATAGGTTTTTACTTCTTTAGTTACGTTTAATCCTAGGTATCCTAATTTTTTCGGTGCGATGGTATATGGGATTGCTTTTTGAGTCTCTCTTTCTGTAATTTCACTATTAGTGTATACAAATTCCACGGATTTCTTGGCATTAACTTTGTATCCTGCTACATTGCCGAATTCATTTATTAAGTCAATTAGTTTTGGGATGGAGTCCTTCAGGTTTTTTATGTACAGTATCATGTCATCTGCAAATAAGGACAGCTTTACTTCTTCTTTTCCAATTTGGATGCTTTTTATTTCTTCTTCTGGTCTAATTGCAATGGCTAATACTTCCAGTACTATGTCAAACAGGAGAGGTGAGAGTGGGCATCCGTGTCTTGTTCCTGTCCTTAGGGGAAATGGTTTTAGTTTTTGCCAATTGAGTATGATATTAGCTGTGGGTTTATCATATATGGATTTTATGATGTTGAGGTATGATCCTTCTATTCCCACTTTGCTGAGAGTTTTTATCAAGAAAGAGTGTTGGATTTTGTCAAATGCTTTTTCTGCATCAATTGATATGACTATGTGATTTTTATCTCTCAATTTTTTTATGTGATATATCACGTTTATTGATTTGCAGATATTGTACCATCACTGTATTCCTGGGATAAATCCTACTTGGTCATGGTGTAAGATCTTTCTGATGTACTGCTGGATCCTATTTGCTAGAATTTTGTTGAGGATTTTGGCATCTATGTTCATGAGAAGTATTGGCCTATAATTCTCTTTCATTGTGTTGTCTTTATCTGGTTTTGGTATTAGGGTGATGCTGGCGTCATAGAAGATGTTTGGAAGTGTTCCTTCTTCTTGAATGTTTTTGAATAGTCTGAGGAGGATAGGTTTTAATTCTTCCTTGAATGCTTGGTAAAACTCTCCTGTGTAGCCAATCTGGTCCCGGACTTTTATTTGCTGGAAGCTTTTTGATGAATGCTTCAATTTCTTCCATAGTTATTGGCCTCTTGAGATGTTTAGATTCTTCTTGATTAAGTTTTGGAAGGTAATATTTTTCTAGGAATATGTCCATTTCTTGCAGGTTGTCCAATTTGTTGGGATAGAGTTGTTCATAGTATTTTTTAACAATCCTTTGTATTTCGGCGGGGTCTGTTGTTATTTCTCCTCCTTCACTTCTAATTTTGTTTATTTTGGTCTTCTCTCTTTGCTTCTTGGTGAGCCTGGCTAGAGGTCCATCAATCTTGTTTATCCTTTCAAAGAACCGTTTATCCTTTCAAAGAACCACCTCTTGGTTTTGTTGATCTTTTGAATTGTTTCTTTGGTCTCCAAGTTGTTTATCTCTGCTCTGATCTTTACTATTTCCTTCCTTCTGTTTACACTGGGCTTTTATTGTTGCTCTCTTTCTAGCTCTTTGAGTTGTAGGGTTAGGTAATTTATGACCGTTGTTTCCTGTTTTTTTGCAGTAAGCTTGTAGGGCTATGAACTTCCCTCTCAAGACTGCTTTCACTGTGTCCCATAAATTTTGGATTGTTGTGTTGTCATTGTCATTTGTTTCCATGATGTTTTTTATTTCTTCCTTGATCTCTTTAGTTACCCAGTCATTGTTTAATAGCATGCTGTTTAGTCTCCATGTGTTTGATTTCTTTCTATTGTTTTTATTATAGTTGATTTCCAGTTTTATGCCACTGTGGTCTGAGAAAAATGCTTGATATAATTTCTATCTTCTTGAATTTGAAGAGACTACTCTTATGACCCAACATATGTTCTATCTTTGAAAATGGCCCATGTGCACTGGAGAAGAATGTAGTTCTGTGGCTTTGGGGTGAAATGTTCTGAAGATATCCTTTAATTCCATCTGGTATAGTGAATCATTTAGGATTGATGTTTCTTTGCTGATTTTTTGTTTAGAGGATTTGTCCAATAGTGACAGTGGGGTATTAAAATCTCCTACTATGATTGTATTGCTGCCAATCTCTCCCTTAATATCCTCCAAGAGTTGTTTTATGTATTTAGGTGCTCCTATATTGGGTGCGTATATGTTTACCAGAGTTATTTCTTCTTGTTGGATTGTTCCCGTTAGTATTATGAAGTGGCCTTCTTTATCTCTTGTTATGTCCTTCACTTTGAGATCTAATTTGTCAGATATAAGTATTGCAATCCCAGCTTTTTTTTCATTTCCATTTGCCTGAAATACCATGTTCCATCCCTTCACCCTCAATCTGTGTGCATCTCTTTTCCTGAGGTGGATTTCTTGCAGACAGCAGATAAGTGGATCATGTTTTCTTATCCAATTGGTTACCCTATGTCTTTTGATTGGAGCATTTAATCCATTTACATTTAAAGTTATTATTGATAAGTACTTATCTGTGGCCATTTTTAGTCCTTACCCCCGAGCTCCTTCTTCACTTCCTCTTTTTATTACAGCAGACCCTTTAACATTTCTTGCATTGCTGGTTTGGTGGTAATATATTCCCTTAGTACTTTTTTGTCCTGAAGCTTCTGATTTCACCTTCAATTTTGATTGAGAGTCTTGCATGGTACAGTATTCTTGGATTCAGACCCTTCCTTTGCATGACTTTGTATATTTCATTCCATTCCCTTCTGGCCTGATGAGTTTCTCTTGAGAAATCAGTAGCTAGTCTTATGGCAGTTCTTTTGTAGGTAACTTTCTGTTTCTCTCTGGCTGCTTTTAAGATTCTTACTTTGTCGTCAGTGTTTGCCAATTTAATTATAATGTGCCTTGGTGTCGGTTTGTTGGGGTTTATTTTGCTTGGGACTCTGTGAGCTTCTGGATTTGTGTGGGGGTTTTCTTTCCTATATTGGGGAAATTTTCTGTCATTATTTCTTCAAACACGTTCTCTAATCCTTGTTCAGTTTCCACTCTTTCTGGAACCCTAATTATGCGGATGTTGTTTTGTTTCATGTTATCCCAAAGTTCCCTTAGGCTCTCTTCTTGCTTTTTAACTTTTTTTTCTAGAAGCTGTTGTACTTGGGTATTTTTTCCTACCGTGTCTTCTAGCTCACTGATGCGGTCCTCTGCTTCTTCTAGTCTATTTTTGATGCTTTCTATTGAGTTCTTTATAGCAGTGATGCCATTTTTCATTTCTTCTTGATTATTCTGCACCTCCTCCAGGTTCTTCTGCATTTTTTCTTGCTGCTTCTTCATCTCCTCTTGGGTCTTTTTCATTTCCTCTTGGCTCTTACTCAGATTGTCGATTTTGTCTTCCATTCTTTTCATCCACCTTATGATCATTTCTCTGAACTCTTTCTCTGGCAGGCTTATTTCTGCTTCTATTTTGTTTACTTCCTTTTCTGGTGAAACTTGCCTTTCTGTCTTATGTGGGCTGTTTCTTTTTCTGCCCATGGTCTTTCTTCTCCAGGTTTCTGGTTATGTAGTTCTCTCTCCTACATTGATTGAAAGGCCCAAACTACAACACGACCAGGTACAGCACACAAGGCACTTATCCCAGGTGAAATCTGACCTTTCCGTGTGCCATGTGGAGTTCCTCTGAGTCCGTGTCTACGCAAATTGGAGAGCAGTGTTCTGGGTCTCTGGGTCCCCGGCTGTTCGGTGGGTGCTTCAGCCGCAGGTTTCAGACCACCACAGACATCCACCTCCCTCTGCAAGATGGCGCGGTCTCCACGTTCGCGGCGGTGGCTCTGGCAGACAAAATCCCTGTGGTAGTGGAGCTGCCTGGCCAGGAGAGCCCCATCCAGCAGTCCCCCACCTTCTCCTGGAAGATAACTGAGTCTTAACTTGCCAACAAACACTCCCAGTGCGACTCTCAGCTGCTCTCTCTCCCTCTGCCCAGCAACAAAGCTCCAGACGCGTCTGTCTACTCCGCCACCTTTTTTCTCCCCCCGATAAATCCTTATTAACCAAGTCATCTCCCATTTCAAAAATAGCTAGACTTTTATTTCCTAGGTAAGATGTGAAACATAATGAATCATAAGGTAATTAACCAGTCATCTAGTTTGGCTAGGTGCCTGATGAATAGTTTGAAAAATGTTAGAATTCTAGAATTATAGATAGAAATTGTTGCCTATAGAGTTTCCAGCTTCTTAGTCTACACAACCCTGAAATATACTTATAATGGAATAACTACAAAAGGGGAGAAGGTGGAAATAGAAGCAAACTATTAATTTAAAATATAGATTTAAAATATAAACAATCAAATGGAATACAAAATAGATTTAAGTGTATCCATTTAAAAATTTTAAATGTAGACATATGTAGATTCCTAATCTTAAATTTTTTTAAGCAGCTCTGAAGAAAACAATTTAACTTTCAAATGGTCCCTTGATTCAAAGTTTCTACCCTTTTTCAGAGATAAAATGTGTCCCCAGCTGAAGCTGCTCAAGGCAACAGACTGTTTTCTACTCAACCTTCTGGTGACGGCCCGTGATATTTGACACAGTAGACATGAACCTTGCACTGCACATGAAGGAAAAACCATTACAGTGTCTATCAACAATTTGTTTACTCTTAAAATTAAAGAAAGGAAACTTTACTAATTCATAGATCTATAGTAACACAGCTATGTTATTTATAAGTATAAAATATACTTGGAAATGAGCTCAGACTTTTATTTACTGATAGAGACTGCATGGTAAAAGGACACGTTCAGTGCACTAAATTATAAACCTCTTGATGACAGGAGGGTTAGCCCATTAACCCATATGCACTAGAACAGTGCTGAGTTAAAAATCAGCTCATGTATTCAGTCTCCAGTTTGTTCTCTCCCAGTACACAGACACATACAAAACTGCACTTAAAATGCTGCCAGCAAAAACAATGACCTTGCAAAAATTTACTAAGACTGTAAATTCACACTGGCCTGAATTCATTTTTAATTCATTTATCGCTCCACAATGCCCTCTGTACCATTTCTCTGAGGGAACAGACCCATAATGGCAATGAAGTTTCTGTCTTTCTTACTGATAAGTCTTGATGTCACAGCTGAAGTACATGGTGTGTTGCACACTGCTAGGTGAGCTAGGTTGCAATTTGAAGCAAGTCAGGAAATGTCTGTTTATTTTACTTCTGAATGCACATAAAGCTCCAGACTATTCACACTTCAGCCACACCTCACTCTCTTGTTTGTCACCTCTAACTCGGAATTTGGGACAATTTGGATCGGAAAAGGCTAGGGAAAAAACAAGTTAGTTATGCAAGTTTTATTACGAACAAACGCAGGAAGCATGTCCAGTGAACATAGGAAAATAAAGTTTCTGAACATCATGTAAAATGCTTGAGATGCTACTATATCTATAAAATGAATGTTTTCCTGTCTCACACTGACAGGACTTCTCCATAATTGTTCTATTTTATTTTCAAAGATACTTCTTTGTGCGGATGCCAAAATCTTGTCAACAATATCTGAATAAAAAAAGAAAAATAATCTTAATTCTCTTCTTACAATCTTGTGTAAAGCAATTTAATTGTGTTAAAAGGCGACATTATAAATAAAACTTAATATGATCATTGAGGAAACAAGGATGAACATTTCTGTTGAAGTATTAATAAATAGGTTCCAAAATGATGTACACAGGACACAGTGAGCACACTGATTAAATGATAAATACTGAAGTAAAAACACAAGTCAAAATCTGAATTCCAAGCCCCTTGAGGCTGGTCAAGTTATTTAACTTCTCAGATCCAAGCATTCTTCAACATTTACACTGAAATTATGAAAACTGCATCCCTAGATGGGTTTTATGGCAACTAAATAAGGTAAATACTTAGAGCACTTTGATCAGTGCACTTAAAAGCTTAATATTATTGTCATTTTCTCAAAAATTTTTCCACTTAACATGATCATGAAAAAACAAAAGATTATGCATTTAAAAATTCTGGAAAGAATTGACAAAAGTGTTAACATATATCTGGGGGTCAGAAATAGGGTTCTTTTCTTCTAAGTTTTCTAAAATGTATGTATTATAACTAAAATAAACTAAATCATGTATTATTTTATACTAGACACTCAATGCATGAAGATTCATGCAGAATGGGCCTTCCTTACCCTGGCTGCCGGCACAGCCTTTGCTCCAGCCTGGAGCTGCCTTTCCTCCTTCCCATGCTGCCCAGAGGTCCCAAGCAGCTGGGGCAGTGCAAAAGCAAGCCACTCCCAGCTGCTGGGCACCTGTGAATGCAAATTTAACCCACCATCTTTGTTGGGTTAATTTGCATACTCACTCCTAATTGGTGAGTGGGCGTTGTAAAGATATGGTCAATCTTCACCTTTCTCTTTTATTAGTGTAGATATTCAAAACTAAGAAAATCTTTTGTAGCAAGAGAAGGCAGTCTTTTCCTAATGGACATTTGGTGGATTCCAGTCCCTGTGATGACTCTCTGGGTGATCTTGGATAAGTTTGTACAATCTCTGTAAGACCTAATAAATAAAGCCCATTCAAGGGGTTTCTCTAAAAATGCTTCCATTTCAAACTTTTATAAAATATAGGAATCATGTCACCATGAGTTTTATTTTAAAAAAAGATTTTTAACACACACTATAAAGATCTATTATTAGAACTATGTTTTACTGGCATGTTAGTCAATAGAACATGATAAACAGTTCAGAGACTGACCCAAACACATAGGTGAGGGCATTCCAGTCAATGAAGAAAAGGAAGATACATTAGTAATATTAGAACAACATGAGAAACAAATAAAATAGGATCCAGGTGACATATCTCACACCAAGATAAATTTCAGATGAGGTTTAAATGTAAAATATGAAACCACAAATGAAAATAGAGGGGCATTACTTTATAACCTAAAAGTGGGAAACCATTCTTAACTTAAAATCTGGAACCACACCAAAACCGGTTTGGCTCAGTGGATAGATAGAGCATGTACCAAGGCTTGTGTCAAGGGCACATCCCCAGTAGGGAGCCCCACTAGGGGCATGCAGGAGGCAGCTGATCGATGTTTCTTTCTCGTTGATGTTTCTAGTTCTCTCTCCCCTCTCCCTTCCTCTCTGTGGACAATCAATAAAATATACTTTAAAAAAAAATCTGGAACCAACGAGGGGAAAGAATGACTACATAATAATAAAATTTAAATGCATAAAAATTAAAAATAACTTGGAATTTACACATATAAAGAATATACTGTGAGCAAAATATAGTAGAGGAGGAAATACAACATGCAGATTGTGAAGGAATACTAGCTCCAATATGTAAGAAACGTCTAAAAACTCAGAAGCAAAAGTCAACAAACCAAACTAGACATAGAGTCAAAAAAAAAAGGAAGAAAAGAAATTCAAATGGTCCTCAGCATAAGAAAGATGCTCAACTTCACTAATGATGAAATACAAATTGAAACATGACATAACATTTTTTACTTTTCAAATTAGCAAAAAACTCCACAAGCTTACAACATACTTTGTTGGTGAGACTTCAGAAATTGGCCCCTTTGTGTGTTTCAGCTGAGAAAATTATTCAACCCCAATAGCAATATCTAGCAAAACTACATATGTATTTACTCTCTAACCCTTCAGTTCCTCATAAAATATCAACTCCCAAAAGTATTGATAAAAAAATTATGTATGATATGATATATGCACAAGACTATCTATATATATTTAAAAAAAAAAAAAAACAGTGACCTGAACACTGGAACAACCAGAACAACTGGTCACTATGACACCCACTGTGGCCAATGAAATGACCCAATGGGGGTGTGGTGTCCACCAGCCAAACTCTTGCTGCTCCAGCCGGGCCCTCCCCTGATCAGATTCTCCCACCCCAAACGAGAGTGGGGTGGCCAGCCAACTTCCCCCATGGCCATTCCTCCAGGCCAGCTCCACCCCCAATAGGCTCACCCCACCTGGGTCAGCCCCCAACTCCTCCCCCCCTTCAGGCCCCGCCCCTGATGGGCCCCCCACACACCAATCAGGGGTGGGGCTGGCCGGCCAACCTCCCAAAGCCCCTCCCCTGGCCATTGACCCCAATTGGCCCCTTCACCCCAATTGGTGGTGGGGCCCAACAGCCAATCACCCATGGCCCCTCCTCACAGCTGGCCTGCTCCTGATCAGGCCCTATCAGGGCAGGTGGCCAGCCAACCTCCTGCCATCTCCTCTTCCTGACAGGCCCAGCCTCAAACTACCCCAGCTGGACCCCACCCATGCACAAATTTGTGCACTGGGTTTCTGGTTCATTTATAAGACTAATAACAGCAAAGGACTGGAAATAACCCAAATGTTTATTAATAAAAGATTGATTAAATAAACTATACAGTACAAGCACATAGGGAACTGTCAGATCCACAAGGCAGAACTCCATAGACTGCTATGGGTGGTCTCCAAGATACATCAATAAAGGAAAAAAGCTAAGTACAGAACAATGCATACAGAATGTTACCATTTGGGTGAGAAAGGGAAGAATAGGTACAATATTAATACAGCTACTTACATATTCAAAAAGAAAGGATAAACTAAAACTAATAAAATAATAATAATTTTTATCAAGAAAGGAACAGGACAAAAAGGAAGAAATGAAAATTAAAATGAGCCACACACATACTTCAAATATACTTTGTTTCATTGTTTTGATATTGGAAAACCATGTAAACACTTAATTTAATTAAAAAATACAATAACTCAAAAAAGAACAAAAAAAGCCATCTCTAAAATTCAAAGTTAAACTAAAGTAAGTGAACTTATCTGTGTATCAATTAAGTAGTATAACCACACAGAAAAGAATTCTTTCTAGTATTTTGATATGCTAGGATTCAGTATATTTACTACTAATAAAGTTATTTTGTAAATACTATATTTTTCTCTTTCCAACAAAAAAAGTGTTTACTAGTTCTGTCCATTGAAAATGTCTAGAAATAATGACAACCCAGTAAATATTGGAGTTCAAACTGTAAAAAAGACTATTTTCAATCTATCTTCATGAACAGCCTGACAAAATGAATTTGTCTTTTTTAAAATATATTTTTTATTGTTGATAGTATTACAGATCTCTCCCACTACTCCCCTACCCCAACTTTGCTCCCCTCCTTCCAGTCCAAGAAATGCTGAGATGCTATCTAAGCTCAAGCGAATACAGAGCAGTGCTGATCTGTGGCAAATTTTTTAGGTCTAAGATGAAATTAGAAAAATAGACAAATTTGCATATATATATATATATATATGCACATACATATACACTGCTATAGCCATATATCGACATATGTACATACATCCACACACTCGTCTATATTCATGCATACTCACATATATATCACATATAAATAATATACATGAACATACATGTGCGTGTACGTGAGGTTGCAAGTGTACTTTTCTGGAAAGGAAACAGAGTAAGTAATAGTCCTAATTAAGATGCCAAATTGGGTGAGTTTTTTTTTAATTTTTTGGCTCCAAATTTAAAAAGAAATTTGGCTCTAAATTTTCTGGACATTATATGACAGAGCAAAGCCCACAACACAAAGATGCACAAGGGTCAAGAGAAAAGAGTGTGAACCTAGAGGGTCGACAGCCAGGAATGGCATGTCTGCTCTGCATCAGCCAGGCTGTGATTCTGTCCAATAACTGAACATCTGTGTGCCTTGGGGATCCAAAAAAAAAAAGGCATCATCTACCTCCCAAGGCCACTGTAAGGTTCCAAATGAACCAAGTGCTTCAGAAACATTAAAAACATGAGAAAGATATAATCTATTATATTCATACAGGGTGTGTACAGAGATGTATCAATAAATCCTCCGAGTGTCGCTTTTCCACCCTCCTTCTCCCACCAAAAAGTAAGCTTATCCATTTAAGAGCACTCGAGATGAAATGAACCTTGACAGAAAAATCTAGCCAATTCCTTCTAATCAGCAGGACTGCATCAAAATCATTCTGGACAGATGGGTATTTAGTTCTATTTTTAAAGACCTCCAGGGAAGGAGATTCTACAAACCGTCTTGGCAGCTGATGTGCCGATGCACTGTAGGATAACTTATAAATATAAGAACAGTTGAGGACGGTCTCCAGAATGAGGCCCAGCGTGTGTGTGCACTCACAGAGCACTGGCACACAACTAAGGATCATTCTGAAAATTCTAGCCATCTCCAATTGCTCCTCCTCTTCCTTTTAAGTATAATTGGACCTTCCAAAAGCAAGTCAATTAAGTGGGAGAAAGAAAGAGAAGTCCTTGTGTTAATAAGTCAGATTGTGAATAAATATAAAATGAAATTATCATACCAAACACAAAGAAATAGAAAACTTCATATAGAGATAAGGGTGGGGTGGAGGAAGGCTTTTTTCTCCTGGCACATGTAGGTGCTCAGTAAACATTTGTTAGATTAATTGGAGAAGTACAGTCTGTCTCTTATTCATATTAATGAGAAAATGTTTCTTGACATGTTATTTGGAGTGACCACAGCACAGCTGATTTAATGTTGAAGCTAGTCAAGCCTTCTATTCCATCCTTTCACATGGGTACTGGCCCCAAGAACATCTTATTTACAACTCAGGTAGACTTCTGGACTTAGTTCCAGGCCATGGGAACTCCTCATATCCAGCAGGAGGAGGTAAATTGAGAATGAAATCCAGCCCAACTCTTTTCTAAGTCATCTGCCCAGAGGGGCATCTTTTCTAATTCTATACAAAAGCTTTCGGAAAGCTTTGGTTTGCCCTCACCTGTAGGTCTCCAAGATTTGAACACTAAAGAACAATTCTTAGAGATTGAATAGCAAATCCCAAGTCACTTCAAATCATCGATTGCAGCTAGGGCAATTTTGCCCCAAGGGACTATGTGGCAATGTCTACACACGTTGTTTTGTTTTTTGGGTTTTTTTTTTTGTTCAGACTATGGGGTTATATTGGCCTGGGATGCTGCTAAACCTCCTATAATGCATAGGACAGTTGGCCCATCAATAAAGTATTATCTGGCCCATGAAGTCAACAGTGACAATGTTGAGAAGCGCTGTGCTAAATTAAAACCTTTTTTGCAGTATCTCTGAGACCAGAAAAATCTTATCTATGAAGATTTACAGTGACCAAACTGCATAGGCACCCACACCTTAACTTATTGATCCAACACATATTTACTGAATGCCTTTAGCTCTCTACTAAGCATTCAAAGAAATAAGGAAAACTCAGAAAAACTTATATGCTAATTGGAAAAGGAAGTGCAAAACAGTATCTTGTTAGGAGGAAAACAAGAAGATACATAACTGCCAAGCACATAATGGTCATGTCTGATAAAAGGAGTGAGAATGTGGATGGGTAGGGCCTCCTGGAATAAGTCTAAAGTCCTTTTATTTTTAAAGGAAGGTAATAGGCATAAAATTGAGAGAGAAGAGGAGTGGAGACAATTTAGTTAGCATGCCCTTGGAACACTAGCGTTTTCTCCATAGAAAATGATTAGAAATGATAGTTCAGTTCTAGATAAGCTCAGAAAAGCTTATACAACCATAAGCCAGCTGAGGAAATAGAACTAGAGTTCAAGAGCCCTGAGCTCTGTGACTCAGCAGAGAGAAGCACAAGGATATTAGGACATTACCTGCCCCCCACTTTGATCCTCTCCTTCCCCCCATCAGACACCAACTTTTCACAGGGTAAGAGTAATCCTAGAAAACTGTTAACTAGTTCAATTTTTAATTTAAAATAATGTGCATACAAATTCAAACTGTAGCCAAAAGTTTGCAAAATCCTCCTTCAGAGCCAGGCTCCTTTCCCAGAGACAGCCACAGTAAACGTTGATTACATTTCTTCCAGAAATACACTCTGCACACCTTCATATAAACAAATACATGCATATCCATATATATAAAAACCTAAGCAACCTACCAAACTACTGGAACAACCAAAACAACCGGTCGACCAGTTGCTATGACACACACTGACCACCAGTTAAATGCAGGAGCTGCCCCCTGGTGGTCAGTGTGCTCCCACAACGAACCCTCCCATGACCCCTCTCCCTGGCCAACCCCCTGATCGGCCCCGATGTGGGGGCAGCTGGTCAACCTCCTGAGTTCCTCCCCATAGCAGGCCATCCTCCCAACCCCACTGATCTCAATGGCTGGCCAGGCTGAGGGATCCTACCCATGCACAATTTTGTGCACTGGGCCTGTAATACACATATATAACCTTTCAAATTTATATACAGAAATTGGAGCTTACTATACAGTCTATTTTGCACTTTTGTTTTAACCATAAATCTACCTTGTTTCTTTGGTGGCTGCAGAACATCTCATCATATAGAAGATGTTCCATTTGTATCCACGTTACAATGGCTCCTACAAATATCTTAAAACAGCAGAAGTTTACCTTCTCCCTTACAACCTAGTACCCCAAACCCCAAGGTTTCCCTGTCCTCTGTGCAGAGCTGCCCCAACCCTTCACTTTCTGTCAGCTGATTCTGATCAATCCTATTTCCCACAGTGTCCACCCTCCAAAATCCTGGGCTTCTCTCCATTCAACACGTTTACCTTCTTTCAGAGCGACTGGTCTCACTGACCTCATTTTGATGAAAGCAATCTGAGTCACAATGATTATTATTTGAATTACTGGCAAGTCCTTAACCTTCACATTTAGGAAAGGAAAAGGTTGTTAACTAAGTTTTTAGGGAGCAGTTATAGGATTAAGCTTCCGACTGACCTGCTGGTAAAGCCGAAAACAAGCCCCAGCTTAGAGGGCACAGACCTCTTAGCATAATTAAGCTTGATCTTGTGACTGCTCCCTAGGTCTTTCCTGGGTAGCTAATGGGCCATAGTAGGTGCAGCAAGTGCTGCCAAATCAAGTGAAACTTATATGAACACTGTTAATTACCTTATTTACCTCTGACTATAAAATAAAGCATCAGCTTACAGTCTGGATCTGTTCTGTGGTCTCAGTCAAGCACAGAAGATCCACCTAGACCCAGCTTATTCTCTGTCTGTCTTTTCTTCATCCTCTGCTGACCCTCCCTCAGGCTCCCGAACCCTTGACTGTGCTGGCGCTGCACAAAATTTAACCTAATGATTGGAATTCCAGGTAGAACAATGAAATTTATAAAACAAAATCAGGCAGAATAGAAGCTGTCAAGAGCATACAATTTTAGGGGTTACATATTGATTACTGACTCATGTGAGAGAACCTAGACAGAAAGTACTTCCTCTGATGATATTTTTGTCAGTTTCTTCTTTTCCTCACGCTAACAGTCCACTTATTCTTCAAAGTTTCTGAGGTCTCCCACAATAGCCTTATTCAAGAAGGGGACAGGGAGGAAATGGGGTGGCGGTCTATAATTATGAGTAAATCGGTATTTGTAACATAGAGACCCACCATTCTAAGACATACAACCAGTAAACTGAGAAAGAGCAGAAAGGAACATTTTGTTTAACTAAGTTCCCCATTATAACTCTTATGAAATCCTATATGCCATATAAAAATATCAATATCTCTTCATCGGATATACAAAAAATTGCCTGAGTAGCTACTGGCATTGTGTTGCTACATTATAGACAGAAATAACTGTTCGCCTTTCACCAGGATCAGGATGGATGCAGACTCATTTCTGAAATTCTATCCTATATGGAGAGAGATCTAAATGCTGAGGTAGCATGGTAACACAGAGCTCTAGGCATGGTTTATATTGAAGGCATTCTTCTGCTATCCTTGTGAAACCTGACTAATTTTTAAAGAGAACTTAAACAAACCTGTGATTTGATTATATAAAATTCTGCTTCTTTTATAGTCCCTTTTTAATTTTTCACTTTTAGTTTCCTATTGCACGCCCTGGCTCATAAACAGGGAGCCAATGCTCTGCCTATACAACTGCATGGAAATTATCCCCCATTTGTCCCCAGGTCATTGAGTATTAGATATCATATTTGAGGGATTTCTACTGAATCCTATTTCCCAGGGGCAAGTTACTATAGAACTCAGACTCCAAACAGAAATCTGTCTCTCATTAGCTGGAGAAGCTGGGGAGGGATTTTTCTTGAATCCATGTAAGCTGAGCGAGAACACAAGTACAGCATGCAGGCTCAAATCCAGCAAGGGCTGCAGCATCACTGCCAACTGTGCAGCAGCCGAAGTGACCAACAGGACTCAGGAGTGAGGGAGAAAAGAATGCACATGAAGAGAGAAACCTGACTATCCCTACCAGCAGCACAAGCTCTCAGCTAAGACCTAAAAACTCAAAGACAAAAGAGACGAAGGGCCCACTCCTGAAAGAGATGACAGATGAGTGGGGAAGATGAATAAGTAAACAATCACAAGTGATTAGGAGCGAGAAGAAATGTTTGAGATGTTGAAGGACTGAACTAAGCAGTGGCAGTGGGTAGGAAGAAGGGATGAGAGACTGGAAGGACTCACAGAGTCACATCAACATTACTGATGACCAAGCTGATTCGATGGGAGAAGAGGAGTTGATAGTGACTGAGGCTTCTGAATTCGGTTTCTGGATGTGCAGAGATGCCACTAAGTAAGATAGGGAATGAAAGAGAAGAAGAGGAATAGATAATGAGTCCATTTCGGGATGCACTGACCTTCTCATGCCCACACATCATTGTGGTTGACTATAAACTTTAATTTAAACCTTTAGGGTATATTGCATATTAACTTTAAGTTATTCCCATAAAAAAGAAATCTCTTCTTCACAAGGATTCTTAACAAAAATTTAACAATATCAAGACAAAAAGGAGAGTTTCATCAAATACGGACTAATGGACTAAGTGCATGCCAGCACTCAGTGACAGTAGATCCAGTACATGGAGCACACAGTGGTCACCATTAGGAATAAATAAGAAACATGAAAGAATTGAATGTTAGTCCATGAGTTCAAGGATTGGGAGAGGACTAACTATAAACAGCAGGTCCGCAGCTAAATCAAAGCAAAGTAACAGCACATTAAAACCATACCCCAAGAGTCATAATTTCAACTGCTTGAGTTAAAAACCAAATTCTGTCCTTTAAGTGTCCATGTAAAAATCTTTTGCTAGTGTAAACACAGGATAACTCCAGAGAAGAAATGCACAAAATGACTTCCATGTGGCATACAGTCCAGGGCACAGCCTGTAGGCAGCCAGGGAGCCAAGGTTCAAATCTCAATTTTGCAGCCCTAAGACCTTAAGCAAGTAGCATCAATCCTGGGAGAGTCCCTTTTCAGAAACTGTCACTGTTCCCTGGAGTGAGGTACAGCTTACTCCTGGATAGGCAGGAATAAGGATATACATAAAATGTGAGCTTTTCTTATAGGCACAGCCCCTAAGACAGGGCCACCCAACAGGCACATATTAATTTTAACTTTTCTAGTAGCTACTTTTGAAAGAAAAATTTTAGCAATCCAGTGAAATTCATTTAACCATATAGTTTAACTCAACATATCCAAATTATTCTCATTTCAACATGTAATCAATGTAAAATTTTCAATAAGACAGTTTACATACTTCTTTTAGCTAAGTTTTCAAAATCAGGGTAAAATTTACAACTCATAGTACATGCCCATCTAAACACTACATTTTATGGAAAATAGTTGGTATAGTTGAAAAGTAGATTCACATATCTATATTGTCTCAAGCACAGTAAAAGTTTTCCAATAAGTGAATGAAGTATCAAATTCTAAGTTAAATAAAGTAAAATTAAATGTTCAATTCATCTAGTGCATAGTCACATTTCAAGTCTTCAACAGCCACATGTGGCCAGTGGCTACTGTCCTGTTGGACAGCTCAGCAAAGTTCTGAGACTCATTCTGACCTGGCCCTGCCCTTGCTTGCAGAAACCCACAAGAAGGCACGCACATACAATAGGAAGTGTGATTGAGTTGAGACTGAAGTTGTGTAAAACCAATTCTTAAGCACTTGAGAAAAAAGGAGATTAGGGAAAGGCAGAGCAGGCAAAGTACACAAACAGATCTACAGAGAGTGGAAGCAACCCACTGTCCCGCTCTCACCATCCCCAACATCCATATACCTTCCTGTAACTAAATATGCACTTCTGCTTTCCCTTCTGTGGCAATAAAAGAAATATTCCCATACCCCGTCAAAGGCCAGCCCTCCACTTTGAATTCTATCCCACCATCCTTCTTCTGCTATCAGCCCTCTCTCTGTCTCACACCACCAATGGATGGATTCCAACAATGTTAATTAAAATATGCTTTATAGTTCCCATAAGAAAAAACAATCAACCATAAAATTATCCCTATAACAAAAATATTTTAACCATAAATTTACATCCACCTTTACTCTCTTCTTTGCTGCCCTTCACAGCAAAGCTTTTGAACAAGTTACCTCTATTCACTATTTCCAATTAATTCCATCCCCCACAACCTGACCTTCCTTCCCACCAGTCCACTGAAACTATTCTTGCTAAGGTCAGCAATTACCTTGACAGTGCAAAATTTAATGAGCATTTCATGGTCCTCCTTTTACTTGACCCTTCTATAGGGCTGGCCAATTGACCATTGTCCTTTTTAAAAATGATTTCCTCCCATGATTTCTGTTTCCTAATTTACCTTAATTCTCTGTCATCTCGTTCCTCCTTTTCTCTAAATATTGAGAGCTTAAGGCTTGATCCTGGTCCCTCTTCTCCATCTCTATACTTTCTGCCTAGGTAACCGCAGCTAATGCCAGGATTGTAAATACTATCTAGGTGCTGATGGTTCTCTCAAATTTATACCTCCTTTCCTACTCACTTCTGAGTTTCATGCTGTATTGAGAACAATGTATTAGTGGCTTCCAATAGTATTTCTACCTACCCTTGTTCCTTTTTTAGTCTTTCCTCATCGAAGTTATATGGCCACATCATTCACCTATTTCTAGAACCAAAATACTAGGAGATATCTTTGTTTTCTCTGGTCCCTCATTTTCAATATTAACTCTTTAGCATTCAGTTAACTATCTCCAAAATAAAATGTGAAATTGTCCTGTTGCCATCAGCTAATACAAACCACCATCCCTTACCTGTCCCCATAAGTATGCCCTGTGTTCATTCCTGGCCCCATACAATCCATTTTTCCACACATCAGCCAAGGTCATCTTTTGTAAAACGTAAATCAAATTATGTCACACCTCAAACTTTAAAAATATCAATGGCATCCACTGTAGTTACAGTAAAATTCCAATTCTTTATCTTGGTCTCTCCTCCTACATCCTAGACCACTTTTCCCTTTGCTTACTCTAGCTTTTCCCCAGGCCTGCAGCATCCTGCAACATACCAAACTCCTTCCCACTGCAAAATTGCTACACTGGATGCCCTTTCTGCCTTGGGCCTAAAGAGATAGCCTCTGCAAGTAAACCCCAATGCGAACGATAAAAACCTCTTTACAAATGGTTCTGAATTTGCTCCAACACAGAGAGGCTATGTGATCCAGGCCCCAAATTATCTCTCATATAGGTCTTGCCTAGAATAATTAACTGGAAAATGTGTCAAGCAGGCAATACGATATGCCCATCAGAGATCTGAAACACTTTAACCAGCCTGTCTGTTATGTGAAGAGTGATGCTTTTCCTTCCACATATGCAACACTGAACAAAACAATCCTGCATATGCATATGCATATGCCTTTACCCACTTAATATTGGAAAATAAGTACTATTTGGGCTTTGAGAAAGTACAGCAGAACTCTAGGAAATACTAGTAAATTACTTTCAAATTCTCACCTAAGTCATTCAGGATTTTCTCAACTCTTCCTTTCCCATAAGAAAGAAGAAAAAAATAATTCCAAGACATTTCAGCTTAAAATCAGCAAAGCAAAATTTCACTGGGAAAATGTTGCTTAAGCATAACAAATATGCCATAATTATCCAGCCATTCTAAGCAGCTGCTGAATTTAAAATTCCTCACCAATAGGATGCTAAAACAAAAATCTTTCACACATCTTTAACCTGTAAAACTAATATTTCAGAATCAATTCTGTTTACTTTCAGCCTGCCATGAACTGTTCACATGATGGACTAAAAATTTACCAACAAATAACTTCATAAATAAAGAAAAACGCTTTGCATCCTGGCCATTGTTTCTCAGTGGTTAGAGTTTTGCCCACATATCAAAGGGTCACAGGTTCCATTCCCAGTCAAGAGCATGTAACCGGGTAGCAGGTTCTATATCTGGCCTAGGCAGGGCCACATGCCAAAGGCAACCAATCAATGTGTCTCACATTTCTCTCTCTCTTTCTCTCTCTCTCTCTCTCTCTCTCTCTCTCTCTCTCTCTCTCTTTCTCTCTCTCTTTCTCCCTCCCTCCCTCCCTCTCTCTCTGTCTCCATTCTCTCCTATCTCTTCTTTCCACTCTCTCTAAAAATCAATAGAAAACATATCCTCAGGAGAGGATTAACAAAAACAAACAAACAAACAAAAAACAGAGAGAAACACTTTGCCAGTTAACCCTAATAAACACACAAAGCAGAATCAGAAATAAAAAGAGATCAAAGACAGATGTCCCTCTGTGAGGGTCTGTAGATTGCCCAGCAGTAGAGATCATCAACCCCTGTGCCTCACAACTGTGCCTTGGAAATGCCCAGCCCTCTTAAAGGAGCTCCTTCACTTACCTAGGGAGTCTGGGTCCTGGAAACCAGGCTTTCCAGCCTGGGAAAGATTCCAGAAGCCAGAACCACCTAAGATGAAAGTGACCATGAAGGAGTTGAAATGAGAAATCCCAACCCTCCCCCATTCTGTCATTATTTACATTCTTCTATGCATCCTTTAAAAAAAGGAAGGCAAAGGAAGCCCTGTACTGACTGAGCCAATTATTTCTAGGGATCAAATTCAAGCTAAAAGAAATTTTAAAATAAAGTATTTCTTACAAAAATTATTTCATTACTACCAGCATGTTCTTGTATTGGCAATATATTAGAAAAAATACTTATTCTAAAACATTATATATTCAAAAATTCTATATTCTAAAAAAATTGCTTTGCTATTACAGCAAATTGTCTTATTTGTCAATATTCTGTTTGTGCTAAATATCTGCATGCCTTTTCTAGTCAAGGAAAGTTTGTCAAAAGAACAAAAGTTGAAAACTATAACCTCAGCAGTCACTAACTTTGGGGACTCATCTCCTGGTACAAATGTATATGCATATGCATATTTTTATCACATACTAAGACAGATGCCCTTGCATTGATTTGAATACTTGTATAAATATTAATGTCTACAAATGCTTGCATGCAGGAAACCCATTTATGAAATATCCAATTGCATAAATTAGGAACATTAGATACAAACTGTATTAATACTTCATAAAATACATGCAGAAGTTTACATGACTTAAAAAGGGGGACACAATCCATTGGGAAGACCAGATTCTCTCAATGTGTTTGCCATTCTCTAGTCATAAACTAGAAATTTCCACAAACATTTTGAAGCCTTTAAATTACTTGTTATTCATTATTAACATGAATCTTTTCTGGTCTGAAAACTAATTAACTAAATTCATAAATTGTTACTTCTGATTCTCCTCCCAAAAAAAGAATATCAATATTTTAAGTCACCAAATGGTCTCAGAAACTAGCTTTCCCACAAAGAATATGACTCAAAAGTAATTTGCAAATAACAGTTCTGAAAAGGGGTTAATATCCAAAATATATAAAGAATTCATACAGCTCAACACCAAAAAAAACAAACAAACCAATTTAAAAATGGACAGAGCACCTAAATAGGTATTTCTGCCAAGAAGTCATATAAATGGCCAACAGATACATAAAAAGATGTTCAACTTCACTAGCTATGAGGAAAATGCAAATCAAAACAACAAAGAGATACTACCTCACATCTGTTAGAATGTGTACTATCAACAAGACAAGTAATTAACTAGTGTTGGAGAGGTTGGTGGAGAAAAGGAAACTCTCGTTTTCTGTTGGTGGTAATGTAACTAGTACAATCACTACAGAAAAGAATATAGAGGTTCCACAAAAAAAAAAAAATTAAGAAAAGAGTTACCATATGACCCAGCAATCCCTCTTCTGGGAGTATCTACCTGAAATTTTTAAAAACATTTATTCACAAATATATATGTGCCACTATGTGCATTGAAGCATTATTTACAGTAGCCAAGACATGGTAACAACTGAATTGTCCTTGAATAGGTGACTGCATAACAGAAATGTGGAACCTATATAGAATGGAAACCTACTTGGCGATAAGAAAAGATGAAATATGACAATATGAGTGGATCTTAGGAATATCATACTAAGTGAAATAACTCAGAAAAAGCCAAGAAACACATAATTTATTTTTTTATATTTTTCATTAATGAATTACATGTGTACATAACTTTCCCATTGCCCCACCAACCCACTACCATGTATGCCCTAATCTGCAGTGTCTTGTGTTCATTGGTTATGCTTATATGCATGCATACAAGTCCTTCAGTTGATCTCTTATCTACCCCCACCTCTCCCTAACCTTCCCACTGTAGTTTAACAGTCTATTTGATCCTTTACTACCTCTGTATCTATTTTTTGTTCATTAGTTTATAATGTACATTA
Organism: Lasiurus cinereus; assembly: GCA_011751065.1. NCBI lineage: Eukaryota > Metazoa > Chordata > Mammalia > Chiroptera > Vespertilionidae > Lasiurus > Lasiurus cinereus. The sequence continues at coordinate 35,354,151 of JAAGEH010002534.1, forward strand.
TTATTCATAAATGAGTGAGATCATGTGGTATTTTTATTTCATTGACTGGCTTATTTCACTTAGCATAATACTCTCCAGTTCTATCCAGGTTGCTGCAAATGGTAAGGATTCCTTCTTTTTTATGGCAGCATAGTATTCCGTGGTTTTCTGATCCAGTCATCTGCTGACAGGCACCTAGGCTGTTTCCAAATCTTAGCCTTTGTAAATTGTGCTGCTATGAACATAGGGGTGCATATATCCTTTTTTATTGGTATTTCTAGCTTCATAGGATATATTCCTAAGAGTGGGATTACTGGGTCAAATGGGAGATCCATTTTTAGTTTTTTGAGGAAACTCCATACTGTTCTCCACAGTGGCTGCACCAGTCTGCACTCCCACCAACGGTGCAGAAGATATCCTTTTTGTGCACATCCTCTCCAGCACTTGCCATTTGTTGATTTGTTGATAATTGCCATTCTGACAGGTGTGAGATGGTATTGCATTGTGGTTTTGATTTGCATCTCTCCCATAATTACTGACTTTGAGCATGTTTTCATGTGTATCTTGGTCTTCCTTCTGTCGTCTTTTGAAAAGGTTCTATTTAGGTGTATTGCCCATTATTTTATTGGATCATTTATCTTCCTTTTATTAAGTTGTATAAGTTGCCTGTAGGTGTTGGAGATTAATCCTTTATCAGTGATAACATTTGCAAATATGTTCTCCCATACAGTGGGCTTTCTTCTTTTGTTGATGGTTTATTTTGCTGTGCAAAAGCTTTTTATTTTGATGTAGTCCCATTTGTTTATTTTCTCTTTAGCTTCCATTGCCCTAGGAGCAGGAGCAGTGAAGAAGTTCCTGAGGCATAAGTCTGAGATTTTGCTGCCTGTGGATTCCTCTAGAATTTTTATAGTCTCCCATTTTATGTTTAAGTGCTGTATCCAATTTTAGTTTATTTTTGTGTATGGTGAAAGTTAGTGGTCTAGTTTCTTTTCTTTTTTTTGCATACATCTGTCCAATTTTCCCAACACCATTTATTAAAGGGATTGTCTTGACTCCATTGTTTGTTCATGCCTCCTTTGTCAAATATCAATTGAGCGTAGTGGTTTGGGTCTATGTCTAGATTCTTTATTCTATTCCATTGATCTATATGTCTGTTCTTGTGTCAGTACCAGGCTGTTTTGAGAACAGTGGTTTTGTAATACAGCTTGAGATCTGGTATTGAGATCCCACCTACTTTATTCTTTCTCAGGATTGCTGTGGTTATTTGGGGGCCTTTTTTGTTCCAGATGAATCTTTGGAGAGTTCTTTCTACATCTGTGAAATATGGAACTGGTATTTTAATGGGGAGTACATTGAAGCTATAGATTGCTTTCGGTAGTATGGACATTATAATGATGTTGAATTTCCCAATTTATGAGCATGCTATGCTTTTCCGTTTATTTATATCTTCCTCTATCTCTTTTTTCAGTGTCCTGCAGTTTTCTGCGTATGTCTTTTATCTCCTCAGTTAAGTTTACTCCTAGGTATCTTAATTTTTTTTGGTGCGAAGTAAATGAAATTGCTTTTTTAGTCTCTCTTTCTGTAAGTTCACTCTTAGTGTATAGAAATGCCATAGATTTCTTGGTATTAATTTCGTATCCTGCTACATTGCCAAATTCATTTATTAAGTCCATTAGTTTTTTGATGCAGTCTTTTGGGGTTTTTATGTACAGTATGATGTCATCTGTAAAAAAGGACACTTTACTTCTTCTTTTCCAATTTCGATGCCTTTTATTTCTTCTTCTTGTCTAATTGTAATGGCTAATACTTCCAGGACTATGTTAAATAGGAGTGGTGAGAGTGGGCATCCCTGTCTTGTTCCTGTTCTTAGGAGAAATGATTTTAGTTTTTGCCCATTGAGTATGATGTTAGCTGTGGGTTTATCATATATGGCTCTTATTATGTTGAGGTATGACCTTTCTATTCCCAACTTGAGTTTTTATCAAAAAAGGGTGTTGGATTTTGTAAAATGCTTTTTCTGCATCAATTGATATGACTATGTGATTTTTATATCTCAATATGTTTATATAATGTATCACATTTATTGATTTGGAGATATTGTACCATCCTTGCATTCTGGGATAAATCCTACTTGGCCATGGTGTATGATCTTTCTGATGTACTGCTGGATTTGATTTGCTAGAATTCTGTGGAGGATTTTGGTATCTGTGTTCATGAGGGATATTAGATTGTAATTCTCTTTCATTGTGTTGTCTTTATCTGGTTTTGGTATTAGGGTGATACTGGCTTCATAGGAAGTGCTTAGAAGTGTTCTTTCCTGTTGAATTTTTTGGAATAATCTGAGGATGAGAGTTTTAATTCTTCCTTGAATGTTTGGTTAAACTCCCCTGTGTAGCGTTCTGGCCCCAGGCTTTTGTTTGCTGGAAGCTTTTTGATGACTGCTCCAATTTCTTCCTTAGGTATTGGCCTATTGAGATGTTTATTTTTCCTGATTCAGTTTTGGAAGGTTATATTTCTCTAGAAATATATAAATTTCCTCAATGTTGTCCAGTTTGTTGGAATAGAGTTGTTCATAGTACTTTTTACAATCCTATATATTTAGGTGGAGGCTGTTGTTATTTCTCCTCTTTCATTACTGATTTTGTTTATTTGAATCCTCTCTTTTTGCTTCTTGGTGAGCCTTGCTAGAGGTTCATCAATCTTATTTATCCTTTCAAAGAACCAGTTCTTGATTTTGTTCATTTTTTGTGTTGTTTCTTTGGTCTCTATATTGTTTATCTCCACTCTGATCTTTACTATTTCCTTCCTTCTGCTTATACAGGGCTTTTCTTATCGCTCTCTTTCTAGCTCTTCGAGTTATAAGGTTAGTTAATTTATTACCATCGTTTCTTGTTTTTAGCCGTATACTTGTAAAGTTATGAACTTCCCTCTCAAGACTATTTTCACTGTGTCACATAGATTTTAGATTGTTGGTTTTCATTGTCATTTGTTGCCATGATATTTTTTATTTCTTCCTTGATCTCTCTGGTTACTCAGTCATTGTTTAATAGCATGCTGTCTAGTCTCCATTTGTTTGATTTCTTTGGATTGTTTTTATTGTAGTTGATTTCCAGTTTTATGCCATCTGAGAAGATACTTGATATGATTGCTATCTTCTTGAATTTGAAGAGACTTTGTCTATGACCCCACATAAGTTCTGTCTTTAAAATGACACATGTGCACTTGAGAAGAAAGTATATTCTGTGGCTTTGGGATGAAATGTTCTGAAGATGTCAATTAAGTCCATGTGGTCCAGTGAGTCATTTAGGATTGATGTTTCTTTTCTGATTTTCTTGTTTAGAGGATTTGTCCAATGGTGATAGTTGGGTATTAAAGTCTCCTACTATGATTGTATTGCTGCAATTTCTCCCTTGATATCCTCCAGGAGTTTTTTTTTATGTATTTGGGTGCTCCTTCTTGGGTACATAAATGCTCACCAGAGTTATTTCTTCTTGTTGGATTGCTCCCTTTAGTATTATAAAGTGGCCTTCCTTATCTCATCAGTCGCTAGTCTGAGGCAGGTTCTTTTGTAGGTAACTTTCTGACTCTCTCTGGCCGCTTTTAATATTCTTACTTTGTTGTCGGTGTTTGCCAATTTAATTATAATGTGCCTTGGCGTCAGTCTTTTGGGGTTCATTTTGCTTGGGACTCTGCTACATCCTTCACTTTGAGATCTAATTTGTCAGATATAACTATTGTACCCTAGCTTTCTTTTTTTCATTTCTATTGACTGAAAAACCATTTTCCATCCCTTCACCCTCAGTCTGTGTGCATCTTTTTTTCTGAGGTGGGTTTCTTGTAGACAACAGCTATATGTTTTCTTATCCAATCCGTTACCTTATGTCTTTTGATTGGCACATTTAATCCATTTACATTTAAAGTTATTATTTTATAGGTACTTATTTGTCGCCATTTTTCCTCTTTATCCCTGTGTTTCTTTTTCGTTCCTATTTCTTTTTTTTTACAGTGGACCCTTTAGCATTTCTTGCATTGCTGGTTTGGTGGTAATAAATTCCCATAGTCCTTTTTTATCTGTGAAGCTCCTGATTTCACCTTCAATTTTGACTGATAGCCTTGCTGGGCAGAGTATTCCTGGATTCAGACCCTACCTTTGCATGACTTTGTATATTTCATTGTATTCCCTTCTGGCCTGATGAGTTTCTGCTGAGAAATCAGTCGCTAGCCTGATGGGGTTTCCTTTGTAGGTAACTTTCTGTCTCTCTCTGGCAGCTTTTAAGATTCTTACTTTGTCGTAGGTGTTTGCCAATTTAATTATAATGTGTCTTGGCGTCGGTCTTTTGGGGTTCATTTTGCTTGGGACTCTGTGAGCTTCTTGGATTTGTGTGTGTTTTTTCTTCCCTATATCAGGGAAGTTTTTTGTCATTATTTCTTCAAACAAGTTTTCTATTCCTTGCCCAGTTTCCTCTCTTTCTGGAATTCCTATTATGCGGATGTTGTTTAGCTTTGTGTTGTCCCAAATTTCCCTTAGGCTCTCCTCTTGCTTTTTAATTTTTTGTTTTAGAAGCTGCTCTACTTGGGTATTTTTTCCTATCTTGTCTTATAGCTCACTGATGTGGTCCTCTGCTTCTTCTAGTCTACTTTTGATGCTTTCTGTTGAGTCCTTTACACCAGCAATGTCATTTTTCATTTCTTCTTGGTTCTTCTTCATTTCCTCTTGGTTCTTACTCACCTTGGTTCTTCTTCATATCCTCTTGGTTCTTTCTCACCTTGTCGAATTTGTCTTTTATTCTTTTCTGCCACCTTCTGACCATTTCTCTGAATTCTTTCTCTGGCAGGTTGCTTGCCTCCATTTTCTTTACTTGCCTTTATAGTGATCCCTGCTTTTCTTTCATATGTGGGCTGTTTCTTTGTCTGCCCATGGTCTCTTTTCCCCAGGTATCTGGTTATGTAGTATTCTCTCTCCTCTATTGATTTAAAGGCAAAAATTACAACACAACCAGGTACAATGCACAAGGTGCTAAACAGAAATGTATTCACAATATTAATAGCCACAAATAAAGGTGACAACCAGAGAGAGACAAATTAGGGGACAGGTGGGAAAGAAGAAGACAGAAAAGAAGAAAAAAAGAAAGTAAAAAGGTAAAGGAGTACCAAAAGATAATGGGAAAAGGGAGAAAAATGAAAAAAAAAGATAAAGAAAAAAATAAGAGAGAAAATAAAGAGAATAAGAAAGAGAAGGGGAAAAATTATATATATGGGGAGAAAACTACAATAGAACAGCCACTAATCCCAATAAATGCCAGCAACTAGTACCTGGAGATTAATGCAAACTATAAACAACAACTAATATTAAGGGAGGCATGGGAAAACAGAAGTAAAAAACAAACAAAATCAAAGCAAACAAAAAGCAAAACATAATAAGGCAAAAAAATCTCACAGCAAAGTTTAAAAAGTCGATATAATCAATATTCAAGCAAACAACAACAAAAGGACAGAGAAAAACAATTTTTTTGGATCATGAATACAGAGAAGAGAGAGGTGTGTATGACTTGGAGTAGGGGATTGGATATTAGATATATAAGTGGGATGAAATTTTAACATGGGGTAAAAAGAAAGAAAATCTAAAGTAGGAAAATTGAAAGTAGGAAAAGGGTAAGAGAAACAGGACAACAAAAGGGGAAAATTTAGGAAGAGAGTGATGGCATAAAGATACATTTGAGATAGAGTAAAATGATACTATAGGAAAATGATATTAGAATACAGAACTCTAATCCCAAAGTAAAATGAAAATAAAATTATACTTTTTTTCAAAAAGGTAAAATAGTAGTAGTAATAATACTGATTGAAAATAAAAATGTAATAATTAAAATGGTAAAATCAAGTGAGTAAAAAGGAAAAAATTAATTTCTTATGTAAAGGATGAAAAAATTAAAAATTTAAAAATAGAATATGCAATAGTGTAGGTCATTCACTTCCTCTATTGATTTTGTCTGGCACACCTGTTTTCCAGTCGGGACAGTATTGCAGTTCCCTGCATTCCACTAGTGCTCAGTGTTGTAAGCCAGTCCTGGTTTTTAAGCAGGCAGTGTGTCTTAATCTGTTTATTCTTTTGTACAAGAGTCAATTTGTGAGTCAGTCCTTGGGTGGCAGTGTTTCAGGATTGACCTCTGAGACTATAGGTCCTCTCTAACCTGTGCTTAGAACCTGCTTTGCCTGTGGCACTCAATACCAGTTTGTGGGAGTGGGCTGCACCAGAGCTGGTTCTCCAAAAGTCACTCCCTGCTCTGATCCCTAAGTTCCAGAAAAATAACTTTCTCCTGCAGTCTCCCAGGGTGTCCCCTACTAGGTGATCCTATGTATTGGGTTTAGCAATCAGAAGCAAGGATCTGAAGAGGAAAGAGCGCAAGTCTGCGCAATCCCCCTCCCCCGCTCTTGTCCAAGCTCCTGGCACACTTTAATAACTCCCAGGCTGTCCTTCAGATCAAAATGGATTGCTTTCTAGAGATCCCCTCTGTTGGCAGCTCTGAGGATCCTCTTCCACATTCATGGATCACGCCAGGCCCAACAGCCACGGATTTCTCTAGGTGCAGATTTCCCCCAGTCCTCCAGCTCCCAGTGCACGCGTTTCTCTGTCCTGTGGGACCAGAGACCTCACTTTATCCCAGGCAAATTCTGATTTTTCCATGTGGCTTGTAGAGCTCCTCTGAATCCAAGTGTCTGCGCCAATTGGGGACCGGAGTTCTGGGGCCCGCAGCTGTTCAGTGGGTGCTGCAGTTGTAGATTTTCAGGCTTCTGTAAACCTCCACTTTCTCCTTCAGGATGGCATTGTCTCCGCGTCTCAGCTGGCGGCTCAGGGAGGGAACCCAGCAGCAGTGTGGGCTGCTTGTCAGGGGATACCTGTCCAGCAGTGCCCCACCTTCTCCTGGACTATAACTGACCCTTAACTCACTAACAAACACTCCCAGTGCGATCCTTGGCTGTTGTCTGTCTGCTCAGGGACAAGGCTTGGGACACATCTGTTTATTCCTCACCATTTTTCTTCCCTCCAGAACCACGTAATTTATGATTTCACTCATATATGGGATATAAAACTGAGTGCAACAAGTGAGTAAATAAACAAAAATTCATCTACAAAGACGATAGTATGGTGGTTACCAGAGGGCAGGGGTGTGGGAGGCAGTAAAGGGCAAAAGGGGTATATGGCAATCTGACTTTGGGTGATGGACACAGAATGCAATATAGATTATAATCATAGAATTATACACTTAAAACCTATATAATTTTATTAACTAATCTCTCCAATAAATTTAATTTTAAAAAGTAATTTTTATAAAGCATCATCCTCAATTACCTGTATACCACTACATTATATGTCTGAGTCCTTCTCAGTAATGGTAGGTAAATGTAAACTTTTTTTTTAATTACAAAAGATAATACAGTAAAGCAATACAGGATAGTAAATTTGGACACAACACAACTGGCAATTGGTAGCTCTCTGTCCTACACCAGCTTCAGATTTAAAATGGGGACAGGTCACAGTGCTTATCTCAGGGACATGGTTCTAAGGAAGTAATTTTCTTGTGACCATCTGAGGCTTCTCAATTCAGTATATGGCCAATTACATACATTATAAGTTTCACTTTCTTTCCTTTTATACTTTCTGTGACAGTATTTAACTTTAAAAAATTAACTTTAAAAAATAATCGAATTAACTTTAACTTTAAAAATAATCGAATCTGCATTTTACACTTGAACTTTCTGTACCCTATTTATCATTTTATTGCAAAGTCTCACCAGCCACTTTAGATTGGACATTAGTCTCAACAGGGACTGCACCAGACTGAAGAGTTGGGAACATGAGCAAAACAAAGGAGAGTGAGAAAGAGCTCTCAACCCAAAGTATTACTCACACTATAGAGAGTATCTACTTCTCTCTGAAACTCAAAGTCAGCTCCTATGAGAACAGGGCAAGCATCTTGGTGGCTGAAAGAACATCTAAAGAGTTTGGCACAGTGACTGCATCAGTCTGCATTCCCACCAGTAGTGGAGGGTTACTTTTTCTCCACATCCTCGCCAGCACTTGTCATTTGTTGATTTGTTGATGATAGCCAATTCTGACAGGTGTGAGATGGTATCTCATTGTTGTTTTAATTTGCATCTCTCAGATAATTAGTGAGCATGTTTTCATATGTCTCTGGGTCTTCTGTATGTCCTCTTTCGAAAAGTGTCTATTTAGGTCCTTTGACCATTTTTGATTGGATCATTTATCTTCAGTTTCTTAAGATGTATGAGTTCTCTGTAAATTTTGGAGATTAAAGCCTTATCAGAAATATAACTGGCAAATACATTGAGTGGCCAGATTATTATGATCACTGAACGCATAATAATATGGCCACTCAGTGTATATCCTATATAATAAAAGGCTAATATGCAAATTGTTTCCTCGACCAGGAGTTCGACCAGCAGGAACATCAGCCAACCACCTATGTCCTCTCCCTCTGGCTAAGCTGGCCAGACCCCACCCATGCACAAATTCATGCACCCACCAGGCTATGTATATATGTATTTATGTATATGTGTACACAAACACACACAATGAGTGGCCAGATTATTATGCGTTGAGAGATGATAATAATCTGGCCACTCAATGTATGTTCTCCCATGCAGTGGGATTTCTTGTGTTTTGTTTGTTTGTTTGTTTGTTTGTTTGTTTGTTTTGAAGGCTTCTTTTGCTGTGCAGAAGCTTTTTATTTTGATGTAGTTATTTTGTTTATTTTCTCCTTAGTCTCCATTGTCCTAGGTGCTGTGTCGGTAGAGATATTGCAACAACATATGTCTGCCATTTTACTTCCTATGGAGTCTTGTAGGATTTTTATGGAGAACACTATGGAGTTTCCTAAAAAAAGTTAAAAATGGAAGTTTTATTAGAACCAGTAATCCCACTTCTAGGACTATATCCAAAAAAAAACAGAAACACCAATCAGAAAGGATATATTCACCCTATGCTCATAGCAGCAAAATTTACAATAGCTAGTATTTAGAAACAGTCTAAGTGTCCATAACAGATGAGCAGTTTAAAAAACTGTGGTATGGAGAATCAAAGATAGCGGCATAGGTAAACACCTACACTGCTGCCTCACACAACAATTTCAAAACTACAACTAAAAGACAGAACGGACATTATCCAGAACCACAGGAAAGCTGGCTGAGTGGAAATTCTACAACTAGAAGGAAAGAGAGGGGCTCACAGAAACCCAGAGGAGCTGCAAAAAGCTGAGGTATGGAGATGCGTGCATGGAGAGAGCGGCTCCCGGAGAACCTAGCTGGCTTTCTCTGGTGGGAGGGAGATGGAGACTCTCAACGACATTGAACTCCTTATTCTACAACACTAAACCCCAGACCCAGACAAAACTCATACGGGGGGAGTTTGGACTGTGAAAAGGGTAAGTTCATGGAAATTTAGGAAGTCACAAAAGATCAGAAGTCTGGTGGTGCGCACGGCACTGCATACAGAGGACCGATGGCTGATTGTGCCACTGGCTTTCACACGTGGGCAGGAGACAGATCCTCCCCACTGCGTCACTTCTAACTCCACTAAACCCTGGTTTCGAGCGAAACCCTGGGGACCCAGACTCATATGGTCCCAGAGTGCAGGGGAGCCAGAAAGGCAGCAGTCTAGAGGCACTGTAAGAGCGTGTGCATGCACAGGGACTGCTCCAGCGATTACCCAGTCACGTGAGTCTCTGGGGCCGTGGAGAGGGGGGCCAACTGGAAGGCAAGGTGGTCCCTTAAGCCCTGAGACTCCACCCATCCCAAGCTCAAGAGAGGCTTCTGCAGTTTTGCAACTCTGCTATCATAGGCTGAATCTAACACAAAAGTTCTCCAGGCATATTGAAAATGCCGAGACAAGGAAAGGGATCACAAACAAAAGAAATGGAGGAAAATAAACGACTGGACATAGAGTTCAAAACCACGCTTATACGGTTTTTTCAAGAATATCCTAGAAAAGTTGGATAAAGTTAGCAAGACCTAAGAGGAGATGAAAAAGATCCAACTGGAGATGAAAAAGAACCAACTAGAGATGGAACTAGAAATTAAACATACACCGACTAAAATAAAAAATATTATACAGAGACCTAAGAGCAGACTAGAGGAAGGCAAGAATCAAGTCAAAAATTTGAAATATAAAGAATCAGAAAATACTCAACTGGAAAAGCAAGAAGAGAAAAGAATCCAAAAATGTGAAGATAATGTAAGGAGCCTCTGGGACAGCTTCAACCATACCAACATCAGAATTGTGGGGGTGCCAGAGGAAGAGAGAGAGCAAGATACTGAAAACCTATTTAAAGAAATAATGACCGAAAACTTCCCACATCTGGTAAAAGAAATAGACTTACAAGTCCAGGAAGCACACATAACCCCATATAAAAGGAATCCAAAGAGGACCACACCAAGACACATCATAATTAAAATACCAAGAGCAAAAGACAAAGAGAGAATATTAAAAGCAGCAAGAGAAAAACAGTTCATTACCTACAAGGGAGCACCCATACGACTGTCAGCTGATTTCTCAACAGAAACGATGCAGGCCAGACGGGAGTGGCAAGAAATAATCCACGTGATGAACAGCAAGAACCTACAACCAAGAATACTCTACCTAGCAAAGCTATCATTCAGAATTGAAGGGCAAATAAAGAGCTTCACAGATAAGAAAAAGCTAAAGGAGTTCATCAACTCCAAACCAGTATTATATGAAATGCTGAAAGGTACTCTTTTAGAAGAAGAAGAAGGAAAAGGTAAAAGATAAACAATTATGAACAACAAATACATATCTATCAACAAGTGAATCTAAAAATTAAGTGAATTAAAAATTTGATGAACAAAATAAGCTGGTGAATATAATAGAATCAGGAGCACAGAGAGGGAGTGGATTAATAATTCTCAGGGGGAAAGGGGTGAGGGGTGTACAGGGAGAGACTGGACAAAAATCATACAGCTATGGATGAGGTTAACTGGAGGGAGGTAAGGCTAGAGGGAAGGGTGGGAGCCAGGTGGAGGGGAGCTATGGAGGGGGGAAAAAGAGAAACAAATGTAATAATCTGAATAATAAAGATTTAATTAAAAAAATATAATTAAAAAAAAAGAGGAAATAGAAAAAAATAAATAAAAAACAATAAAAAATTGTGGTACATCTACACAATGGAATACTATGCCACTATAGAAAAGAAGAAACTTTTACCATTTGCAACAGGATGGATGGCCCTGGAGAGCATGATGCTAAGCAAAATAAGCCAGTCAGAGAAAGGTAAATATCACATGATCTCACTCATATGTGGGACATAATGATCAACATAATTTGATGAACAAGAACAGATAGATCTAGAAACAAATGGTAGGGGAGGAAGAGTTACAGAGCAACCAAAGAACTTGTATGCATGCATATTAGCATAACCAATGGACACAGACACTGGGGCAGTGGGGGCTTGTCCAGGCTGGGAAAGGATAGGGGAGGAGGTCAATTGGAGAAAAAGGAGACATATGTAAAACTTTATACAAAAAGTAAGAGTTTGGCACTATTTCTGCCTGGACTAGGACAGACATTTGATAAAAGAGTGTATAACAAGGGACTGACCATGGTCACCATTAGCCACTTTCTGTCTTCCTTCCTGGTAAACTACAAGACTGAATTCTAACCTGTAAAATATAGATGTATTGGTGTATATGACTTCTAGACCTTGCCCCTAAAACCTCTCTCTATCCATCTGGTTCCTCTGTTTAACTACACGCCAGATGTGGCTCCTCTTGTGGAGAATTCTGAAGCCCAGGAGATATCATAAACACTAGATAGGCCTGGGTTGCTAATGGCTGCATGGGGCAGACCCCCTATAACCTCATCTCTGCTACCAACCTGCATTAGCTCATGATATCATAAAAAACAAACCTTTATTATGCTCAGATATGAGGATGTTTTTTTCATCAGTTAACCTATTCTGACCCATTTAAGGAACAACTGTAGCACCTACAACATCCATAATCTTTCCTTAACACACAAATCTTTAAGACATTGCACCATATCTCTGCTAAGAACCAAACAGGAGAGAAGATCTAAGTGAGAATCTCATAAAAGTTGGAAGTAGAAATGAATCTGGAAATAGAATTAGATGCCATACAACAGTGAAGCCAAGTGCCACACAGATTTATTTATTCATTAAGACATTTATAGGCATTAATTCATGCCAGGGACTTTCTGGTGATGGGGTTAAAAATATGATTTCCCACATTCCCTTCAGCTCAAGGAACCACAGTCTAGATGACTAGGGAGAAAGAAATCTAAAGCAGTCCTTTGACACTCTGTAAATGCTATAAAAGACACTCTGAGGAAGTATCTATGATTCCCCTCTTGGACATGGATTTTGTGTAATCACACATGGGTATCTATAACAAAGATCACAAAATACATTTATTTCTGGATGACGAGTAACAGAAATTTTAACCTGCCAAGACTGTGCTAAATATGACAAATGGCTACTGCAAGCCTACAAGTCATACTAATAACAGTCCTTGAAAATGATTATCAACATCTCTTTATTGAAGTTGCTGAGCATTGCATGCAAGAACACAGATAAGAGAACTGAGGACATACCGCTCAGCCAGCCCCCCCAGTGATATGCCTTAAAATAACAATATCACCTGGAAATAGCCATGGACACTGACAGATCTCCTCCTTCACATCAAAGACTGAAACTGGAATCTACCTTTTCATAAAGCAGAAGCAAAATATAAAAGTTAATTTCTCCCCTTATAAGTTAAAATACAGAATTCCAACAGAACTATGGGTTCTCGTCCATTCTCCATCCATCTCCTTCATCCCATTTATAAGCTAGCATTTAAATGACCATGATTTTATCACAATGCTTCTGAAAAAGCAAAACGTTATTAGGGATATGATTACAACACTTAAGGTCCTGAGCCTAAATTGGAAAACAATTCATTTGTGAACTTATAATAAAAATAGAGGCTTGGTGCAGAAATTCGTGCATGGGTGGGGTCCAGTGAGAACCACCCCCAAAAGGGGACCTTTGGGAGTGGGACCAGCAGGGGGAGAGGCTGAACAGAGGTGGGACCAGCCAGGGGGAGGGGCCTCAGAAGGGATCCAGGGTGTGTCACTCAGTCCCAACCAGCTGGACCTCAGCAACAAGCTAACCTACCAGTCAGAGCGTCTGCCCGTTGGTGGTCAGGGCATGTCATAGCAAGCAGTTGAGCTTCCTTAGCATATCATTAGCATATTATGCTTTGATTGGTTAAACAGGTAATGGGATGACCCAACACTTAGCATATTAGGCTTTTACTATATAGGATATGTTTTGCCAAGCTGCATTAATGAGAACTTTTCAACTGGAATACATGAGAATTATTAAGTCTGGATGCTTATTCTCATTTACAAAAAACCAACTTCTACTTCCATCAGTGGAAATTCTATAATAGACATTAGCCCTCAAAAAATTTTTTGAAATCTTGTATAATTAGGATGTTTTATAAAATAAGTTGCTATGAGAAAGTCCAAATAAATCAGATCAACTATAAATGGTAATAAATTTGAAGAATAGAAATGCTGTTGTTGGGAGAAAAAAATGGTGACAGAATAGATAGACATGTCCCAAGCCTTGTCCCTAAACAGATAGAAAGAAGAGCTGATGGTTGCACTGGGAGTGTTTGTTGGTGAGTTAAGGGATAGCTATACTCCAAGAGAACGTGGGAGACTGCTGGGCGAGGATCTACTGATTGGGCAGCCCGCACTGCTGCTGAGTTTTCTCCCAGCGCCAACAACTCGGATGCAGAGACTGCACCATATTGAAAGTGAAAGTGGATATATTTTAACAGAAGACTAAAAATCTACAACTGTGGAAACCACCGAGAGCTGTGAGCCCCAGAACACCAATGCCCAACTGGTGCAAACCCTCAGATTCAAAGAAGTTCTACACTCCACGTAGAAAGGTCAGATTTTACCTGGAATAAAGAGAGAGAGCGTTACATAGCCAGACACCTGGAGAAGAGAGACTATGGGCAGACAAAGAAACAACCCATATATGAAAGAAAAGCAGGCATCATCATCAGAAAAAGAAGTAAACAAACTGGAGGCAAGCAACCAGCCAGATAAAAATTCAGAGAAATGGTCAGAAGGTGGCAGAAAAGAATAAAAGAAAAATTCAACAAGAACCAAGAGGAAATGAAGAAGAACCAAGAAGAAATGAAAAATGACATTGCTGGTGTAAAGGACTCAACAGAAAGCATCAAAAGTAGACTAGAAGAAGCAGAGGACCACATCAGTGAGCTATAAGACAAGATAGGAAAAAATACCCAAGTAGAGCAGCTTCTAGAACAAAAAATTAAAAAGCAAGAGGAGAGCCTAAGGGAAATTTGGGACAACACAAAACTAAACAACATCCGCATAATAGGAATTCCAGAAAGAGAGGAAACTGGGCAAGGAATAGAAAACCTGTTTGAAGAAATATTGACAGAAAACTTCCCTGATATAGGGAAGAAAACACACACACAAATCCAAGAAGCTCACAGAGTCCCAAGCAAAATGAACCCCAAAAGACCGACGCCAAGACACATTATAATTAAATTGGCAAACACCTACGACAAAGTAAGAATCTTAAAAGCTGCCAGAGAGAGACAGAAAGTTACCTACAAAGGAAACCCCATCAGGCTAGCGACTGATTTCTCAGCAGAAACTCATCAGGCCAGAAGGGAATACAATGAAATATACAAAGTCATGCAAAGGTAGGGTCTGAATCCAGGAATACTCTGCCCAGCAAGGCTATCAGTCAAAATTGAAGGTGAAATCAGGAGCTTCACAGATAAAAAAGGACTATGGGAATTTATTACCACCAAACCAGCAATGCAAGAAATGCTAAAGGGTCCACTGTAAAAAAAAAGAAATAGGAACGAAAAAGAAACACAGGGATAAAGAGGAAAAATGGCGACAAATAAGTACCTATAAAATAATAACTTTAAATGTAAAAGGATTAAATGTGCCGATCAAAAGACATAGGGTAATGGATTGGATAAGAAAACATGACCCATATATCTGTGGTCTGCAAGAAACACACCTCAGAAAAAAAGATGCACACAGACTGAGGGTGAAGGGATGGAAAATGGTTTTTCAGTCAATAGAAATGAAAAAAAAGCTAGGGTAACAATAGTTATATCTGACAAATTAGATCACAAAGTGAATGATGTAACAAGAGATAAGGAAGGCCACTTCATAATATTAAAGGGAACAATACAACAAGAAGAAATAACTCTGGTGAGCATATATGCACCCAATATAGGAGCACCCAAATACATAAAAAAAAAACTCCTGGAGGATATCAATGGAGAGATTGCAGCAATACAATCATAGTAGGAGACTTACTGCCCCACTATCACCATTGCACAAATCCTCTAAACAAGAAAATCAGAAAAGAAACATCAATCCTAAATGACTCACTGGACCACATGAACTTAATTGACATCTTCAGAACATTTCATCCCAAAGCCACAGAATATACTTTCTTCTCAAGTGCACATTGGGTCATTTTAAAGACAGATCTTATGTTGGGTCATACACAAAGTCTCTTCAAATTCAAGAAGATAGTAATCATATCAAGCATCTTCTAAGATCACGGTGGCATAAAACTGGAAATCAACTACAATAAAAACAATCCAAAGAAATCAAACACATGGAGACTAGACAGCATGCTATTAAACAATGACTGAGTAACCAGAGAGATCAAGGAAGAAATAAAAAATATCAAGGCAACAAATGACAATGAAAACCCAACAATATAACATCTATGTGACATAGTAAAAGCAATCTAGTGAGGGAAGTTCATAGCTTTACAACCCTACTACAAAAAACAAGAAACAATGGTAATAAATTACCTAACTCTACAACTCAAAAGAGTTAGAAAGAGAGCAACAAAAAAAGCCCAGTGTACGCAGAAGGAAGAAAATAGTAAAGATCAGAGTGGAGATAAACAATATAGAGACCAAAGAAACAAGATTAATGAACTTCTAGCTAGGCTCACCAAGAAGCAAAGAGAGAGGATTCAAATAAACAAAATCACAAATGAAAGAGGTGAAATAACGACAGATGGCTACACAGGGGAGTTTAACCAAACATTCAAGGAAGAATTAAAACCTATCCTCCTCGGATTATTCCAAAAAATTCAACAAGAAGGAACACTTCCAAGCTCCTTCTATGAAACCAGCATCACCCTAATATCAAAACAAGATAAAGACAACACAATGAGAATTATAGGCTAATATCCCTCATAAACATAGATGCCAAAATCACAACAAAATTCTAGCAGTATATCAGAAAGATCTGATCTAGCAGTATATCAGAAAGATCATGCACCATGAGCAAGTAGGATTTATTACAGGAACGGATCCAAGAATGGTACAATATCCACAAATCAATAAACGTGATATATCACATAAACAGAATGAGAGATTTAAAAAAAAAAAAAGCTCCCAGCAAACAAAAGCCCAGAGCCAGATAGCTACACAGGGAAGTTTTATCAAACATTAAAGGAAGGATTAGTTATATCAAGTGATGCAGAAAAAGATTTTGACAAAATGCAATACCCTTTCTTGATAAAAACTCTCAACAAGGTGGAAATAAGAGGATCATATGTCAACATAATAAAAGCCATATATGATAAACCCACAGCTAACATCATATTCAATGAGCAAAACCTAAAACCATTTATCCTAAGAACAGGAACAAGACAGGGATGCCCACTCTCACCACTCCTATTTAACATAGTACTGGAAGTATTAGCCATTGCAATTAGACAAGAAGAAGAAATAAAAGGCATCCAAATTGGAAAAGAAGAAGTAAAGTGTCCTTATTTACAGATGACATCATACTGTACATAAAAACCCCAAAAGACTGCATCAAAAAACTAATGGACTTAATTTTGGCAATGTAGAAGGATATGAAATTAATGCCAAGAAATCTATGGCATTTCAATACACTAAGAGTGAACTTACAGAAAGAGAGACTAAAAAAGCAATTCCATTTACCATCACACAAAAAAATTAAGATACCTAGGAATAAACTTAGCTAAGGAGATAAAAGACCTATACACAGAAAACTACAGGACACTAAAAAAACAGATAGAAGAAGACATAAACAGATGGAAGAGAATACCATGCTCATTGACTGGTAAAATCAACATCATTAAAATTTCCATACTACCCAAAGCAATATATAGATTCAATCCACTTCCCATTAAAATACCAACAGCATATTTCACACACCTAGAAAGAAATCTCCAAAGATTCATCTGGAACAAGAAAAAGCCCCCAAATAACCACAGCAATCCTGAGAAAGAATAAAGTAGGTGGGATCTCCATACCAGATTTCAAGCTGTATTACAAAACCACTGTTCTTAAAACAGCCTGGTACTGGCACAAGAACAGACATATAGATCAATGGAATAGAATAGAGAAACCAGATATCGACCCAAACCACTATGCTCAATTAATATTAGTCAAAGGAGGCATAAACATACAATGGAGTCAAGACAATCTCTTCAATAAATGGTGTTGGGAAAATTGGACAGATGTATGCAAAAAAATGAAACTAGACCATCAATTTACACCATACACAAAAATAAACTCAAAATGGATACAGCACTTAAACAAAAGACGAGAAACCTGAAAAATACTAAAGGAATCTACAATCTCAGACAGATGCCTAAGAAACTTCTTCACTGCTCCTGTTCCTAGGGCAATGGAAGCTAAAGAGAAAATAAACAAATGGGACTACATCAAAATAAAAAGCTTTTGCACAGCAAAATAAACCATCAACAAAAGAAGAAAGCCCACTGTATGGGAGAACATATTTGCAAATGTTATCACTGATAAAGGTTTAATCTCCAACATCTACAGGCAACTTATACAACTTAATAAAAGGAAGATAAATGATCCAATAAAAAAAATGGGCAACGGACCTAAATAGAACCTTTTCCAAAGAAGACAGAAGGAAGGCCAAGAGATACATGAAAACATGCTCAAAGTCATTAATTATTGGAGAGATGCAAATCAAAAACACAATGCGATACCATCTCACACCTGTCAGAATGGCAATTATCAACAAATCAACAAATGGCAAGTGCTGGCGAGGATGCGCACAAAAAGGGACCCTCGTGCATTGCTGGTAGGAATGCAGACTGGTGTAGCAACTGTGGAGAACAGTATGGAGTTTCCTCAAAAAACTAAAAATGGAACTCCCATTGGACCCACTAATCCCACTTCTAGGAACATATCCTAAGAAACTAGGAACACCAATCAAAAAGGATATATGCACCCTTATGTTCGCACAATTTACAATAACTAAGATTTGGAAACAGCCTAGGTGCCTGTCAGCAGATAACTGGATCAGAAAACCATGGTACATCTACACAATGGAATAGTATGCTGTCATAAAAAAATAAGAAATTCTTACCATTTGCAGCAACCTGGATGGAACTGGAGGGTATTATGCTAAGTGAAATAAGCCAGTCAATGAAAGAAAAATACCACATGATCTCATTCATTTATGAATAATAAAAAACATTATAAACTGATGAACAAAAAGATAGATACAGAGGCAGTAAAGCATCAAACAGACTGTCAAACTACAGTGGGAAGGTTAAGGAGAGGTGGGGTAGATAAGAGATCAACCAAAGGACTTGTATGCAGGCATATAAGTATAACCAATGGACGCAAGACACTGGGGGGTTAGGGCATGCATGGTAGTGGGGTGGTGGGGCAATGGGAAAATGTGTACACGTTATTCATTAATAAAAAATAAATAAATAAAAATAAATGCTGTTGTTTCTACAAATTCAAAATAAAATGACTATTTAAAACATTTTCATGCCAGGATCTTGTTTTATTTTCCAGTTTTTCCCTAATAAGAATGTTACAAGTTATTGACCACTATGCCAAATTTTTTAATTACCTTGTAAGAACTAGTATTTCATTCTCATAACAATCCTGCAAGTTCAACGTTTTTTATTTCCACTTTACATGTGGAAACTTAGATACAATGAAGTGAATGAAGCAGAAAACATTTATTATTTTACTTCCCAGAGTAACAAGAATAAAAGGAGATGCTGACATTTGAATCCATCTTTTCCTGCTTCTAAAATCAGCTTTGAGATCCAAAGATCTGCTGAGAAAAGAACCTAGAAAATAGCGGGTGGTGGTGATGTAATTAGTATAGGCAAAATCCAAGCTCAAGTCGTCACTCTGGCCCCTTTTCTGTCCTGAGTCATGTAATAAACTGTTTCTTCCCCACTTCACTTTGCAGTTAGATCTGGCCTAAGAGCAAGAATTAAAAGAGAAATTAAATCTGATTGACACCTTCTTCTCTAGTTCTACAAACAATCCAAAAAGCAGAAAGCCAGCTGCCTCACACTCATTCCCAGTGAAACCAAATAAATAATGCAGGGCTTTCTGTGTTTGAATTTTCTTTAGAAGTTCTGTTCATTGTGGCTTAGTTTCTGCCTTGTTCTAGTTATTGCCTATTCTGTCCTTCAAAATTACCTTGTAATACATCATTGTTCAATAGACTTGAACATTCTCCCCCCTTAATGAGTTTAAGTTAACTCTTTTTCAGAGCCATAAACATCACATCTTCTCAAATATTCTTCCTTCCTTCCTTCCTTCCTTCCTTCCTTCCTTCCTTCCTTCCTTCCTTCCTTTCCAGAGTCTACTTTATTTATCTTTATTGTTGAAAGTATTACATATGCTCCATTATTTCCCCCTTGGCCTCTCCTATCCCTTTCAAAAAAATGTACCACTTTCTGTCTATTATTAATCTCCATTTCAAAATAGAACATTTTGGAATCCTCTGGAAGAATTACCACTTTGCTTTGGATGTGTGATTTAGAGGGATTGAAGAGAGCACCTGCCAAGTGCAGAATAGCCCAGTAATGCACACCCAACTTCCCCTCCTCTGCAGCAGGGCACACACGTTTCCTGTCGCTCCCAAGACAGACTACCTTGCTTTCCTCATGTTTCTCAATTACGTTTTAATAAAAGTGTAAAAGGCCAAAAAAAGAAAGCCAGTCATCCCTCCATGTGCCTATCTCCATACAGAAAGCTCAATTCCATACTTTTATTTAATAGTACCTTTTTCTGTGTCACTCAAAGGGCTTTTCTATCATACTCTCATTAATCCTCTCAACTTAAAATAAGCATTAAATATTATCATTCCTACATGAGATGCAGGGGGAAAGAAGCACAATGACTGTAATATAAGTCTCTTCCTAAATTGGTTATTTTAAGAGTTGAAAAAGCCTTTATCGTATAATCCAATTATGGTAGGAAATTATTTCTTATTTCTTACCCACATATTTTGCTACAACTCAAAACTAACTTCCTTTCTCCTTACACATACAAAACACATATAAAATTAAGTTATTTAAAACTATCCAACTACTAGGCTTT
>JAAGEH010002534.1:35379625-35452728 GCA_011751065.1 Lasiurus cinereus
AAAGCCTAGTAGTTGGATAGTTTTAAATAACTTAATTTTATATGTGTATGGGCCTAATGTAGTATTTGCATGCAATGCTAAAGGCATACGTATGTACCCAGGCTTATACTCTCAGACCTGCCAACCTGGTATTGTGTCTAAGACTAGCTATCCAGGCTTGTATCACAGGTAGGGCATGAACACACCCTTGCCCTATTTACATACCATACAGACACTTGTATCTATAAAATCATGATTTTATTCCTTTTGTTCCCCAAAAGCAGGCCCCTACAAATACTAGTGCTTTAATAATCTCAGGTTCAATGACTAGAAATAAGAGATCTCAGGATCCCATGGTGAAAATTACAGTGAAATCAATCCAAAGGGGCGTCAGATTGACAAAAGGACATCTAGACAAATGAGGACCCTAAAATCTAGTCATTCCCTTCTAAAAAAGATCTTTCAGTACCCCCTCCCCAATTCTTCAGGGTAAAATTGATATTTGCAATTCCTCACAATCACTGCACAGTTTCATTCTTGATTCCTTGTATATTCAGTTCCCCTTTGTGGGAAGTTTTTTGCCACCCTCTACTCACCATCATGTCTTGCTCCCTTGCCTCTATGCTGATTCATTCACAAAACCTCACCTAATGCCACCTTCTCCTGTAAGCCATCAATGACCAGCTAGGACTAGGTGCCTGTCTCCGTATGACCTGAAACCTCATCTTTCTCCTAACACACTTGCTGGTTGTGAGGAGCTGAGAGAGAACTGCATTTACTTAGATCTTGTATCCTTAGCTCCTAAAACAGTGCCAAGCACAGAGTAGGCACTTTCAAAGGAGGGTAGAACAAGAAAGGTAAGTATAATCCTGAAGGTGATTATGTATTCAACCTTAACACCAGGTGTCACATGAACAAATCCCATTCTGAAGCAATGCAAAGCCATCCTGTATCCCAGCACATAAGGAATGTGTGAAGGAGACATTCTACTCATGTTCTCACCATCAAGAAATTTGAAATTTCTACATTTGGTCCTATGTAATCTCCCAACTGCCACTTAAGAATAAATTAATTCTGCACCAACATAAAGAAGCTTGTATCTTTGACATTTGCTCTATGGCACAAGGGGTCTAGGTATAATGTGTAAGATACTGTCCCAAAATGCTGGTTTAGAGGGGAAATCTTGCATTTCAAAGTCAGAAAAAAAGCTGGACTCAAATCCTGCTCTGTTCTTCACTGATTGTGTGCATTTAAGCAATTGACTCATCCTCTCTGAGCTTGTTTCATCTATGACATGAGGATAATAACAACTATTTGTAGGGATTGGTGAGAACAACAAATGAATAGCAAATGTGAAAAACTGTGTTCAGCACAGAGTGAGCCCTTCATGAATGTTTGTTCCCATCCCCGTTCAGGGGGTGTCACCAAAGTCCAAACAGGGTGCACACTGATGCAGTGACCAACATGCTCATGCCTGAGTCCTGAATGGCTAAATGAGGACAAGCCCTACAGACTTCATGTGCTTTAATGGTGCAAGAAACCATTGACATTTTCTCCAAAATCCATATGTTGTTTCCATAAATGGGAACTGGATTTCATATTACCTTGTCATCATTCCACTATGAAAATCTGTTTTCAAGATTCAGTGGCCCTTGTGTTAACCGGTCACTAGTCAGGGCCTTCAAAGGTTTCCAAAATGCCCCATTTCCTAAGCTGAGTGTTAGGTATAAGGGGGTACATCTTATTATTATTCTTTAAACTGTACATGAGTTCCTATGGACTATTTATAAATGTGATATATTTCATAATTTTAAAAAGGATACAGTGTTCATATTGTGAGACTCAAGTCCAGGATCCTGGGCACAGAAATCCCATGGGCATTTAGTAAGAATAACACATTCATGTTTTGTCTGGTTGACACATTTTTGAGCCATTAATGATATTTTAGAGGATTTATAGATTAGTATTTAAGAGACTTTCAATGCACCTTGACAGTCTATTTCTGAATGACTCCAATTTCAACAATACCAAAAAGGTGACTGAGAATTATGTGTCCAAAAAAGGCAAACCAGATTAGAGAGCAGAAGACCTCAATTCTGCCCCAATTCTTTCACCAACAGCATGGTAGAGTTGCAAGCTAACTTCCACAGTATTCAGGAAACAGATTTAATATCAGGTGGTACTTTGTCTAACACTCTCACAGAGGATAACTGCAGACTATAGGCTATTTTATGAAATCAGGCTAAAAGCTACCAAACTGCTACTGCTCAGCCTTTTCTCAGGACATTCTTTACCCACAGTGTTTGTTATATTTATAGCAACAAGCTAAAACATAATTTAATTAATTATTTATATTTTCATTATATTATTGTAATATTCAAAGTAACAATCAAAGGAGACCTTCAGAAGTAAACCCAGCACTGATCAGTTCAGTGGCACTACAGTTGTGTCATGCTTTGCCATTTACAATCACAGTCACAGATATTTGTACTGAGAAATCATACACACACATCTACACACATACACACACACACGAGGTGTCAGGAGACAAATGGGTAATAATGTAGGGAGCAGATGGGAGGACTGCCTTGTAAACAGACAGAGCACATACTACAGATATAAGTGAAGTAAGGAACCCCCAAAAGAGAAAAGAGTTTTATGAGCTTACACAGAAGCCAGCAACCAGGAACTCTAACAAACTGCTAATTATTTTCAAGCTATCTGTGTATCTTATGCTTTAGAGTTCAGTGTCATTGCTGTTGATTTGTTTTTTATTTCATTTAAGGGAAAGACTCATAAACTCTGTAAAATTTAGAACCTTCAAATGTTATCAACCAACCCTAGGAGCAAAAATAGTAATAGAATAGAAGGGAAAGCAATGTAAATATTTTTAGCCATCAGTTCTGCCTCTTGCTAGTTATTTCACAACTTTTTGACCAATAACATAAAGTCTATTATCAGAATGCAATATGCTAATCAGTGCACTCTAAAAAACCCAGGGGTAGGTATGGTTTATTCCATTATATGAATGATATTAAATTAATTTTGTTAGTATAATGGTTTTTCTCCTTAAGTAAATAAAGTCAGCAATGATCTGCCCTTCACAGTACATAATAATTTAATATGTCAAATGCCTTATCCAGCAAAACATAAATGTTAAATAAAGTTATGAAAATGTTTACAATAAATGACCATGGGTAGACTGGAATAACTTTTGGAAAAATGGAGGAAAATAAATGGTTAACTGCCAGCACACTCACTCATGTGGGAGGACACAAAAAGGTTCACAGCAGTTGCTAAATTCATTTAGAGAAACTCACTTTATTTTTCCAACAGAGCTCTCACCAGCTAATCTGTATTACAACCTGCAGGAGTCTTAATACTCTCAGCAGGATCAAGATTTGGGCCACACTGATTCGGCTATTTAATCTTGCAAGAGAACAATATTTGGCAGGAAAAGACCCCACAGCCTGAGGGGGCGTCCCAGAGGTTCGTTGTCAGCACAGACTGGGCCAAGATCGCCCAAGGTGGAAACCAAATAGCACTAAGCAATGTTTATCTTTTCCTCTCAGTAGCTCTGCGCTCAAACTCTCTGTACACTATGTGTGTATGGGAAACTTACATATCACAGGTTCATGCGGGGCTCTTGTGGATGCATGTATGTGTTTTCTCAATATTTTGGACTGGGTTATAAACAAATTTTATTTTGGAAGTATCACTACTGAGGTTGGGAAAAGAGATAAAGAAAAAATGGCCTTTGTTTTATTTTCAAAACCCGTCAACTGCAAAAGCACTGAAAATCAAAAGACAGAACATATGTCTGAATTTCTAAATGCATGCAGAAATGTATATGAATTTTTTAACCATTCTGAAATTAATATTTGATGATCAATATTCTTCTATAAATGAATATATTTTACAGTTTATACATAGTACTATGGTTTGATGAATTTAAATGATATTTTCTGGAAACCCATATTGACAGGCAGGGAATAAATACATAAGGAGACAGGCAACCTTAAAAGTAAAATTGATAGCACCAATTTACAAAAGAACAGTGTGAGCCACTACTCAAAAAAAAGAATGATTTAGTTAAATTCTTCAACAACTATTTTCAAATACCTGTGGCAAGGGTTCATTCAACTCCTTTATTTCCCAAATCTACCTCTAACAACCATTTATCATTCTGTGCAGCAATGACCCGCTCACTTGTTAGAAGATAAACTACAAGCTCTGTGAGGTCAGGAGTCATATCTATTTGACTCCTCATTCTGTCTCACTCCACTCAGCTCCAACAAAGCGTCTAGCACAATGTAAACACTGAAAAATATCTATTAAGCCCAATAATTATTTCCAAAAGTGGTTTCATTAAAGAAATTTTTTATTTATAGATATTGAAAATATGCACATTTGAAAATATGATAAACTCTTTCAACAATCTTGTCTCAATCTACACTTCAGTAATGTCTCTCTCTGCACTCTAACAAGTAGCTGCCGGGTGTTCCTAGCTTCATCATATTCCTTCCTTCCTTCCCATGCTTGATTCAACCCCATACTCTCCCTCACAGACCCCCTTGTACTGAGGCTCTCCTCCATGAAAGCCTCTCCCAACCACTTTCTGTGTCCTAGCATTAGTCTAAAGCTCATACAAAAAGTGCTCCCCATATTTTCTGCAATCCACAGGCCTGGTGCAATGTGATGTCCACAGCAAATGTTAAATGAACACCTCTACACATATAAAGTAACTGTGAAGACTATTCCCACTTTAATGTTATTCTTCATAGTCAAAGTACTGTGTTCAGAAGAATCCTATCTACTAAAAAAGTAAAATGCAAATTGACCATCACTCCAAGACACAAGATGGCTGCCCCCATGTGGACACAAGATGGCCACCACAAGATGGCTAGCAGGGGAGGGGAGTTAAGGGTGACTGAGCCAGCAGAGGAGTGCAGTTGGGAAGTATCAGGCCTGCAGGGGAAGGCAATGGGGGGGACCAGGCCAGCAGAGAAGGACAGTTAGGAGTGACCACGCCTACAGGAGAGGGCAGTTTGGGGGGACCCAGGCTTGTAGGAGAGGACAGTTGGGATGACCAGATCTGCAGAGGAGGGCAGTTGGGGGGACTCAGGCCTGCAGGGGAGAGCAGTTGGAGGAACCAGGACTGTAGGGGAGAGCAGTTGGAGGGGGGCAGGCCTGCAGGGGAGGGCAGTTTGGGGGGACCCAGACCTGTAGGGGAGAACAGTCGGGGTGATCAGGCCAGCAGGGGAGGACAGTTGGGAGGGACCAGGCCTACAGAGGAGGGCAGTTGGAAGAGACCAGGTCTGCAAGGAAGGGCAGTTTGGGGTGATCATGCCTCGGGGGTGAGGGAGGGGGCAGTTCAGAGTGACTGGGCCAGCAGAGGAAGACATTTTGGAGGTACCAGGATGGCAAGGGAGGGCAGTTGGGGTTACCAGGCCAACAGGGGAGGGCAATTGGGGATGATCAGGCCTGAAGGGTAGGGCAGTTAGGGGCAATTGGGCCAGCAGCAGAGCAGTTAGGCATCTAGCAGGCTGGCAGGGGAATGGTTAGGGGGTGATCAGACTGGCACACAGAAGTGGTTAGGGGCAATCTGGCAGGCAGGCAAATGAGTGGTTGGGAGCCAGCAGTCCTAGATTGTGACAGGGATGTCCCAGATTGGAGAGGGTGCAGGCTGGGCTGAGGGACAGACTCCCCCACCCTCCATCCCCCGAGCATGAATTCCGTGCACCGGGCCTCTAGTTCAGACATAAACAAGAAATGTCACTTGCCCTCAGAGGCCTCATAATAAATTACCCAACAAAAGTAAATATTTAAATCCATTTGGGAAAATCAATTCTCTCTACCAAAAAAAAAAAAAAGTAAGTTTCCAAAAGAATAGAATGATTTTAAAGGTTTTTTTCCTCTTATTCTTTTTTCTAAATCTATATTCTTTTTCATAGATTTCTAAACACAAGCACATTCTTACACTTGTGTAATTGTAAAAATGCAATGGTACAAAAGTTTAATTCAAACAAAGGTTGACTTGGTTATAATTAATATAGCTACAAGAGGAAAAGTCCACCCAAAAGATAAGCAAAGAAAAGGATCATAACTTCTTGCTCTTGTCCTTGGAACCAAGTCATGAAGTACTTCACAAAACAATAGGTCCTTCAAGCAGAAATTTAGAGATACACTTTTACAAGCAGCATTGCCAATAATTCTATGCATAGGGACAAAAGGCATCAAAAGAGGCTTAACATCAGTGAAAGAAAAGCTATAACAGAAAGTACAAGCAAAAACTAAAGAAAAACAGTATAACACAATTCTTCTAGGAAAATGAAATGCAAACTAGAAATCATATGGTCATGTAATTTTTTTAAAAAAATCTTGCTTCTAACTTGCAATCATGCAATCTTTAATGGTATAAACGTGGGTTGGGTTACCAAAGGATTTTAATCAAATCTCTGTATGTCTCCCTTGACTCATGACCTCCTAATAAGTTGAAATGCCACTTGACTATTACACTTATTTAGTAACACAACAGGTTTTAAACTTACTTCTAAATATCCACTAAAGATATAATTAGTGATAATTATGAATGACAGTCCCATGTGGAGACTGCACAAATATATATGTAAGATTTCTGGCTTTCCTTTATCATTCAGTATAGTATGCATGTACTCTCCATGGGGGTGTTCCGAGGGTTATAATAGAATCTGGTAGAAAAGTGAGATACTTTTTAACTTTTAAATCTGTATAACACACCAGAAATTTAGACTTTTTTTAAAAAAAGCTAGTCTTAATTAGTCTTTCACTGTGGCATATGAATATTTATTTTCTATTGTCACATCTCTTCCCTCCTTTTTCTTCACATGTGCCCAGGCCAAACTACCAGCACAGGGCATGTGAGTAATATTCAAAGCTCAACTGAGACTTGAAAAACTCAAAAACATAATTGCTACTACTATGAGTTATCTTTGTTTTTGTAAATTACTATGACTCAAATACCACAAGTAAAAAGAGGCTTGAAAGAGCCAATAAAGAATTGGAAATAGAACCTAAGAGGAATTTCGTTTTTTAGTTAAGATTATTCAGTTTGAAAATAGGAAAAATTAAAAACTAATCTTATGTAATGGGAAAGATTTAAAACTGATCATATAAGTTCTCCTAGAATGAAACAGAAAGTGGCATCCACCTCCCTAGTTATAAAATGTTACTTAATTATCTTCAAATCACCCTGTGATATATGCTGATCATTCCTCTTTTCGGCCTGCTGTGAACTGACTTGTGTGTCCCCTAGCCCAAATTCAAATTGTGAAGCCCTAACCCCCATGTGACTGTATTTTGAGATGGAGCCTTTAAGCAAGTAATTCAGGTTAAATGAGGTCATCAGGTAGAGACCTGATTCTATTCAATCAGTGCCCTTCCAAGAAGAGGAAGAGACACCACAGACCTCCTTCTCTCATGCACAGGCACTGAGGACAGGTCATGTCAAGACACAGTAAGAAAGTGGCCATCTGCAAGTCAGGAGGAGAGCTATCACCAGAAAGCACCCTTCTTTACTTGATCTGGGACTTCCAGCTTTTAAAATTTTGAGGAAATAAACTGCAGTGGTTTAAGCCACACAGCCAGGGATATTTTGTTATGGCAGCCTGAAGAGAGTAATGGGAGCCCTATTTTTCTCAGGTGCTTAGACATCAAAAAGAATTCCCTGGCTCTGATATTTTAAAACAGGGGTAGCCCTTCCATTTATAATATAATGAAATTTTTAGATGCCATATCAGAAAGCAATTGTTCCTGCTTTACTGAGAGAAAACTGCTATAATCTGTTGCTGAAACTATAGAAATATTTAAGTGCAAAATAGGTATTTACCAAGCAGCACAAAACAAATGTAACTCAAAGCAATTTTAAAAACTCCCTCTCTTGCAAAGAGAAGTTTCAAGAGAAAAATATGCAAAAGTAGTCAATATTTTTAATATCATTGCTTCATTCATGTACTCAACACAGATCTACTGAGTACCTGCTATGAGTAAAGAGTTATTCATGTATTAGTAATTCTGTATTGAAGGGATTGATTAATTCCCTATAGTACTGTAGCTTTTATTCTAAGAAAAATTTTATTTGCCTAGAGGTGGATGGGAAGGCGGACTCTTTTGAAAAGGAAAAAAAAATGAGGAAATAAAAAAAAGAAACAATAACCAATACATCCTTAATAAAATTCAGTCACTTACTGTACAAAGATTTATTAGGTAACTACTTTATGCTAGAGAATGATTGAATGAAGGAAAGATGTGGAAGTTTTAAGGAAGAAAATCAATGTAATATTTACATAGATCTTAATAGATGTTTTATTAAAATAAATCTAGAAAGAGAAAACTCCTTGTAATAATTGCCATTATAAAATGAAATGCACACAATTTGAGAGGTATTCACTTCTCAAAGTATCAAAATGTGTGTGTGTGTTTATCAGGAGTTGTCCTGAGTAAGTCTCAGAACTGGCAACCTTGCTTGGGCAGAGTGAAAAGCAATGGGGAAAAAAAGATTTGTTAGCACAAGAAGTCAATTAATTTGTTTATTATTTTAGCTGTCTGTTAGGTCCTGGGTTACAGAGAAAGACACAGCCCAACTCTTAAGAGAGTTCAGTCTAGGAGGAAGAAAGCACCTAATGCAGCTGTAGAATCAAACTGCAAAGAGAAGGCAGACTCTGAGCTGAGTAGGGATATGGAAAGTGTGCAGATGGCCTTCCCGGCAGAAGTTTGAAGTAGATAGGGCTCATGTCCCAGACAGACACCCAGGCTGGAGACCTCAGCTGGCACTAAAGAGGGACAGCCACATGCCCCTTGCTAAAGTTTTTGCATTCTATCCCAAAGGCAATGGGGAGCCAATGACAGAGTTTAAGGAAGAGAGTGACGTGATTAGATGTGTATTTTAGAAACCTTGCAAGAAACCACCAACAGAGGGAGAAGAGGTAGTACCATGACAAGTGAGAACAGTCAAGAGATACAGCCCAAGCAAGGCATAGAGAGGGCCTAAATTAAGGACATGACAAGAAATGTATGGTATAAAGTGCCATGTTATACATTCTTGGATATACAAAAACTAAATTGAAAAAGGATGAATAATTTTCATCTTCATGAATTTAGAGAGGTAAAACACATATCAGATGAAATGCTAATTACAGCCAAAATATGGAATGTAATAGGTAAAATGAGTAGTACAGATAATAGTGCTATCGTACAAAGCACTATCGTGATTCCGTGAGCTCTCTGTAGCTGAGATCTGAGTGTGTGTGTAGGATCAAGAAGTGGGGATGTCATTCATGGACACTGTGAAATTGATCCAAACAAGAGGAATGACTCATGCAAAAGCCTAAAACAAATTAGTTGGCCAGGCCTAAAATAAATGAAAGAATAGTGTTGAAGGACAGTGACAGATGAGGTGAAATAATTTAGAAGCAAATTATGGAGGGTCTTTAGAGTCAGAATTAAAGGGCTTAAAGAGATTAGATGTTATCCTCCTCAAAGTGGAGGTCTAAGGAAAAAATTTTAGTGGGTCATAATGAGGGTCTTAATGAAACATATTTTGGAAAATCATATGGTGAGAGTGTTTAAAATACAATGGAAGGAGCAGAAAGAGCCTGGAAAGAGATAAGGCCAATTAGGAGGCTCTTACAAGAACTCAGGCAGGATAAGAGCCTAAACACTGTGGGACCGAAGAAAGGGGAGGGTTGGGGAAAAGGGATTTCACAAAAGACGATCTTCAGAAATCATTTGCTGGATCCTTCATCTTTGTTTCCAAAAAGAATTCATACATGTTAATTCTTTTATTATAGAGGCCCTTCCCAACCCTCCATTTCAGACAATGCCATTTTATAACCACAACTCTTGTACTTGCCATGCACAAATAATTACTAGTCTGGGTTGTATTTGTTTCTTTAAGTGACTGTGGCTAAAAAATTGAGGATAAAAAGAAGAGATCAACCTTTGAAGTTCTGCCCTAGGTGGAAAATAAAGCAAAACCAGGTGTTAGGAAAACCACAGATTTGGAAATGAGAAAGGACCACAAGGTAATTTTCCATACATTTTCCTCATGAAAGTATAAGCATTCCTTATAGAAATACTTTCCCTGAGGAGAGGTTGTTCGGAGGCTCTAATTAGACTAGATATGTCAGTCTTTTGAAATGAATAAAGTATTCAAACATGTGTTAGATATCAGAAGGAAAATATATGTTATTGCTTTATCACTTTCTCTGACATAGTTCATCTTTGCTATAAAATAATGCTGCTGACCCACTATTACTCAAAAATGCATCAGAGTCACTGGTTGAGATAAGTTGGAGATAAGTATGATCTACTAAAGTAATATGTAAATTTGCTCCATGAAAATAAGAGACACCAAGAGCTTAAATCCAAACCATTGACCTCATAATTAATCATCTATGTTAATCAATCCAGTTATGGTTTATAACAAAAATGTCATCCCATTGTCCTTTCAAATTTAGTATACTACACTTTACTACTCAAAATTAGATCTCATAAATTTTCATTATAAAAATTATGCTTCTTGTGTAAAGTAACAAAATTAACAATTTTTTTAAATTTTAATATTAAATTATTTTCTAACTTTTACCTTTTTCGCCTTAAAAAAAAACATTGTTAATGTTTGCCAAATATTAAAACACAGAAAAGTCCTACGTCAGTTGTGCAGGTTCATATCAGATCTAACTGCCTCAATGTACTCAAATTTTGCCACCAGTTTACAATTAGCATGCATTTCTCATGCATGAGTTGACCCAATTACATAACAAAATTTGCCTTTGGGGATTTTCCTTGACTGCTTGTCTTCTGTCCACCATACAACTCAATTTCACACTGTCAGCAGCCTGAACATGGCCACAGTCAGTCTCTGTCAAAATGATTTATTTAAATTACAAACAGAGACCAGATCCCTAGATAGTCATACCTCCTTGCATGCTCACTCTTACACTCAACCCAACTTTGAATCAAATCTTTTAACAATCCATAGATACTGCTATTTAATTATTAGGCCATGTTTACCTCCAATAATCTAATATTTTTAAGTTAACTCACAAAGTCTTAGGAAACTAAATTAACGGTATTCACTCGAGCTTATTAATGAGCATATAATTTATTTTGCATTCTAAGAAGTCAATGAAAAATTATGTACCCACATAAAAAAACTAAAATTAATTACATTTTAATATCAAATTACAGATACTCTTTGTTCCATAATGTTTTTTTAAAAAGACTTCAATCTTAGCTTTTCTTGTAAGTTCAATAAGCATTTCTTTTGAAATTGAAAATGGTAGCAAAACATGTATTTGGGAAACAGGAGAGAGAACCAAAATTATAGATCCTGGCAGGGTAAGGGGGAGGATATAGAGCAGGTAAAAATAGTACCCTCTGTGCCATCAGTGAGTGATCTAGGGAAAGGGGTTCTAAAGATTCCCACACATAGGCATACACACATGCACACAGATACACACAATCATTTCTCCTCTGTGAGTCGAGGACAAGAAAAAATCTTAACAAATCACATAATGGTACAGTTACTATTTTAGTCAGTCTGTAAAATACAAGTTTTATCATCTGGGGCTCTTTCCCTTCCCCTTCATAAAATATTTCTCTGCCACCTGAAACAAATTTAAAAATAAGCATCTAAATTGTGTCTGCTGCAAAAGATTGTAAACGTTTCTTGGAGTTGAACTTCATTTCATTTCACAATTTATCCACAGACTGTCTCAGCTAATTGAAAGTGCAGCTTATATTAGTGTATGAGCAGGCAGAATGAAATACATCAGTAACCTTCTCAAGGCTGGATGAGTCCCTCGGATGTTGGCCGTGATTCTGCTTCGCTCTCCTGCTGCTGGTTCCCTGAATGCACTACTTCTAAACATGAAGGTGTAATCACCTGAATTATGATTACTCACACATGCTAGAGCTACATGAACAACAGAAAAAAAATGTTTTTAAAAATATCTAGCACAGAAATTCCTCAATTCATGTTTGTTCATTGTCCTTTAAGAACCTTTTCCTAGAAATCAATCACTAAGTAAAAAAAAAAAATGTGCAGCTATACTAGAATAATTCTGTCATTTGTGAATTTATGCCCTAAGATTGGGCTTGAGAAGGTAGAGTGGGGGAGATACTAAGACATCTTCTGAAATATCACATAAAATTTTTTTATTTGGAATTTAATTATTTCTTTCCAATCATTCAGCACATTCTGTAATCAAGCCTCTTTTCTTATTCTTTCTGCAGCTCTACTGAGTAATATAGCAGAAGAATTTTAAATTGCAGCATTTAATAAATCTCCCAGGTTCGGTACATTGTCATTATAGATCCCCAAAGAAGTAAGTCAAGGCTAAACCCACTCTCAACCTTTCATTACACACAATTTCTAATGTATAGCAATATTTTATCCCACACCTCACCAACATATGCAGACTGAGTGGGCGTTTCCAAATGATATCAAATCCTGGACAAATGATTACGAAAGTGTGTGAAAAATTTTTCATGTAATTGACACAGACACAAGCAATCAAGAATGCCCATTCATCCATAACATACTACCCAAAACACCTAGGAGTGTCATTAAATCCCCTGTTTTATGTCTTTATACTTTCTTTAGTCCAAAGGGGATTAAAGGCAGCTTAGAAAAATTCAGACAGATTGAGGAGTGGGGTAAGAGGATGAAAAGAAAAGAAAAAACTCATGGACAGGGATAACAGTATGGTGATTGCCTGGGGGAAGGAGGAGGGCGGTGAAAGAGGTAATAGTGGGGAATAAATGGTAATGGAAGGAGACTTGACTTGGAGTGGTGAATACACAATACAGTGTACAGATGATGTGTGGTGAAATTGTGCACCTGATATCTGTGTAATTTTGTAAACAGTGTCACGCAATAAATTAAATAAAAGAGGGGATTCAGACAACATTCGAAGTTAAATAAAGTGAAAACAAGTAAGAAAATGAAGCAAATGGAAAAATAAAGATTGTTAAGACCCTGGCTTAGTTAAGCCACCCACGTCATCCTGTATTAAACTTGGAGCTCAAATCTCATATCCCTTATAATTTCCAGGATGAGCCTCCCAGCATTAGCAGCAGAAAGAGTCTGATGTCTGTCCAGTCTGGACATTTTCTCACCTCCATCTCAAAACAGACACAGACCAGGCCAATGTCAAAAACAGATGTCTGCATTTGGCCAATATATTTTAGTGTTTGGGTTTATCTGAAAATAATGTGGAAAATGGAACTGGCCAATATACCAGCTTTCAGATTAACCCATTGTTTCTTACAAAAAAAAAAAAAAGGTCTTTGGCTAATATGGAAAACCCCATGAAATCACGGAAAAAGTTCATAAAGTTGCAGCATTTCTAAATTAATAATAAATTCACTCAGAATACTTAACAGTTTCCTTTCTTCAAGAGTAAATTTCTACCAGTAATATTATGAAATCTATATTTTCTACTATTACCCAAATATTCAGATGCCTCATCATGCTATAAGTACTACTTGCAAGACTGCTATGGTTGCTAATATCAAGACAATTGCAAAAATATTAATATATCTAAATTATAAGCTTTTAAAAACCAGCATTATCTAAATTATAGGCTTAATCTAAATAGTACTTTTATATACTATTATGTACTATATATAATATATACATTTATATACACATACCTGTGTGACAAGGATTTTTGCATAATGAAGAATGGGTCTGCAAACAGCCTCTGGTATTGAATAAAATGCATATTCCTGCTAATGATAAAGGTTGGTGAAATGATCAGTTCTTTTCTTATTAAACACGAATATTGACTGAATTTGAATATAAATTAAAAGGCTTACCTTTCAATCCACTGCAGTCCTTATGTCAGCTGTCACCATGGATATCTTAAGCAGAAATGTTCAGCTCTTTTTGAAATAAATTTCTGTGATAGTTGAAGATTTATAGCTTTGTTTTGTGTAGCATTATTTTTGAATTTTTAATAAAAGTTCCCCAAAATAATGCACACACAAAAAGAGACACTACTGAATGTCACTGCCAGTGAAATATATCTTTAATTTGCATTTTTAAAAGTAAAAGATCAGTTTTGATTTAAAGAAAAAATAAAGAGAAGAGGAAGATAGATGAGGGAAGTGATCTTCAGTATTTATGAGTGGGGCTTGTTGAGATAGAGTAGAAAAGCTAAAGGACAGAAGTCACAAATCCTTAAAATTCATTCCTTTCTCTTCAAAGGGAAAAAAATCCTTCCTAAAATAAAATATTCATTTAAAGAGCAAATAATGGGTAAATGTTAAGAAATATGAAAGAAAAAAGGTGTTTACTCTGCCTCCTCTCATACCCTACATGTTTTTTATACATTATTCTGTTTTTGAACTTTTGACAAATGAAATTCTTTCTCAAATTATATACTATTCTATCTGCAAATTGTTACTCTATGTGTAATGATGATGATCATGTATCAGTGAGATTAAAACCATTTCCTAATTAAACATTTCCTGGCAATTAAAGCTACATAACATTTATATATACAAAGTTTAGTGACTATACATGACACACAAGATAAACTTATCAAGAAAAATGCATATTTGCACACTTTTATGTACACAGTTGTTGATTTCATTAAATTTTCCTCTTGAATACCTAACATTGAACTAATTTTTTCTTAATAAAATGCATTTTAACAAACTTTATATAATCCTTTGGAAGAATCATAATCACAGACATAAATTATAAAAAGAG
The DNA here is from genome assembly GCA_011751065.1 of Lasiurus cinereus. NCBI lineage: Eukaryota > Metazoa > Chordata > Mammalia > Chiroptera > Vespertilionidae > Lasiurus > Lasiurus cinereus. The sequence goes on from JAAGEH010002534.1 coordinate 35,394,366, forward strand.
TAGCTGTTTGTGCACCTGTAATAAGTACTGAATTAACACTTTTTGGTACCTAATATGCTTTGAACTTGTTAGTCTCATTTTCTTTAAAAAAAAAAAAACATGTTAATGAGCAAGATGCAGCTTTCAAATTCAAAGTGATTTCCTATATAAATGTTTACCGTATTTTTAAAATGAGGTGTAATACTTCATTTCTACAAATATCTAAATTAAAGGTATGAAATCTTATATATACATAATTAGGAAATATGAGATTCCTCAAGATACTAGACTTTATATGTGTACTTTTGTATGCTTATCCACAGCAAAAAATAAATAAGTAAATAAATAAACTGTCAGGTTTTTTAACTTAATTATGAAAGTGCTATTTTGGAAGAATTCAAAAGTTGAAAACCATTCAAAATGGAATAAAATGTTTAATAATAACTTCTTTTTAAGTTAAAGAAATATGCTATTGCTATTGAGGTGTAGGTTCTAGATACCCATGATAAAATCAAAGAGAAGACATTTCACAGATGAGCTTAACATGTTATATGAGTACAATGAGTACTGCTTACATACCAAAGCAACAAGAATACTTCTAAGTCACCCAATCTCACTTTCTCATCCAGAAACACAAGTTAGGTCTATGACATCACTAAACAATCACCTACATTACTGATTTGTTCCTGAGTCCTCTTCAGCCTCTGCAGTTCCGGTGTGTCAGTTACGATACTGAAGCCCCGCCCTTTGTTTTCTTCAAAATCTCTTTTGTACTTGACCTAATGGGATGGGGAAAGAAAGGGGAAACGGGGGAGATAAAAGAAAGAAAAAGGAAAGTAAACAGAGGAATCACAAATCCCATTCAGGATAGGCCAGTGCCAAAAAAGCTGCTAAAATTGGAAGCAATTCTCCAGACATAGCTCTCTCAGCAAGCGTACAGTGAGAGGCAGGGGCCCAGCCAGACTATCTGGTTTATAGCCCAGCCACTCTACTGACTTGTGATCTTAGGCAAGTTACTTAACCACTCTGTGCCTCAGAGGTCTCATCCATAAAATGGCAACAGCAACAATATTTGAATAACGCTGTTTCACAGATCCTAAGGATAGAATCAAATGTAATACAGTAATCCTACCTAGCCAATAGCAAGCAAGAAAGTGCTCTGTAGTAGTAATTATTATTATAACCATTAACAGTTGTACTGCTGCTGAAGAAAAGGAAAAAAGAAAAACATGGAAAAAGAAAGTTTAATCGTCGGCTCCTATGCCCACCTTGTCAGTGACAAAGCACCATTTTGAGCCCAGATTGCAATATGGATAAGAAAGACATACAAAATCAGCAGCAGCTCGCCCTGTCCTTGGAAAATTTTCATTCTATTTCACAAGGCCAAGCATGTGGGTATGATTACACACTGCTACATTGCTAAATGTCAAATATGTAAATGCTTATGGAAGTATTTAGACCATAGGCCACACCTAGAGATTAAAAGGCTTGAAGCACATGCCCTTAGCATACTGTGTACTGAGGTACCTAAGATTGTGTATTTTTTGTTAGGTGTTTAAATAGACTTTGTTTCCAATTATAACCCAGTGAAGCTGAATTTTGCTGTTTCCTTAAGGGAATGGAATAACTAATGCTTAATCTTACTAGAGCCCTATCTCCTATTATTAGCATAATGATGATAACTGTCATGTCAGTTAAATATTCTGTTTGTCAATGACTGAGATGGTTATATCACTCTGTTCCTGTGTCTTTAGAAGCCTAAATATTAAGAAATATTAAAACAATTTTGATAACCCACTTTATATTCATAATCATCAGTTTCAAATTAAAATGTATATTAATAATTAACATTTAAGGTAGCTAATAAAAATATGATTCAGTAAGTGTAACTTTAAGTGTAAATTTTACAAGTTTCCTTAGTTCAGCATGGAATGACTGTTTTTGTTGAGTGTTGTCTGTATTTAAATATTCCATTCTCTCAGGATTATTGTTCTTGAAACCACTGGAAGATTTCCTTTTACCAGAAAAGCTTGATAGAAAAAAAAAAAAAATCCCAGATGACAACAAATAAAAAGATATAGTCTTAAGCTTTAAAATATCTAATTTTCTCTACGTATTTTTATTTAAATTTATAAAAGTACTAAACACCTTACTTTATTTCCCTAAATAAAAGGCCTTTATCACCCTTTTTTTTCTTCCACAGAAAATGTTCAATGGTCCTACCTGATTTGGCTCAGTGGATAGAGTGTCAGCCTGCAGACTGAAGGGGGGTCCCGGGTTTGATTCTGGTCAAGGGCACATGTCAGGTTTCAGGCTCAATCCCCAGAAGGCAATATTCAGAAGATAGCCAATCAATGGTTCTCTCTTGTCATTGATGTTTCTATCTCTCTCTCTCGCCCTCTCCCTTCCTCTCATTAAAAGTATATATTTAAAAAAAAAGGAAATGCTAAATGAAATTAACATTCAAACCCTCAATCTCTTAGCATATGTAAAGATACATACACCAATATATTCTTGTTGTTTTATGTACAATTAAGCAGGGAAGCCATTTAGCTTTGCTTGAAGTTGGCACTAGGGCACAGAACATTAAAATAGTAAAAGAAAGAATGATCAGAAGGTTATGATAGCAACAGGCATGAAGAATTAAGAAGAAAAACTATAAGCCATGTTCTAACCTCATTAACACCAGTTTCAGAGAAAGTACAAGCAAACATTTCTGTGATTAGTTTGAGGAGTTTTTTTTTAATGATAATTTTAAAAAAAAAGAACAGAAAAGAAAAACCATTAAATCCTAGAATCATAATTTTTAAATTAATTACCACTTAACAGCCCTTTCCACATTCACAAGACACATAAGAATGATGATTTGGGCTTGCCTCAAATATACTGAAGAGGATCATTTTCTTAAATGGTTTGCAGAATTTTAGATGTGTAATTCTTTTAACGGTGAGATCCGCAACCAAACCTATGTAGTCTCAGCACCAACTCAAGCAACCAGCCCACCCAGTCGATGTTTACTGCCTTCAAAGCATTAGTCAGTGCCTCTCTTTTCTACACTTCCACCTACTTAAATTCTAGCTCTCTACTAGGTCTAGAACACATGGAACTTGGTGATAAGACCTAAATCTTATTCATCACTGTGACCCCAGAACCTAGCAAAACACCAGGTCCAAGAAGTTAATTAACAAATGATTAAAAAGGAAGAAGTGACGGAGAAGGGAAGAAAGAAGAGGGGTGGAAACAGGGAGAAAGTCTGACCCAGTTCCAGATGTAAGAGAGGAACCTCATTTTCAAAGACTGAAAAATGGATCCATTAGGCTGCAGCATCTGGTGAAGGGGAAAGACCCAGGAAATTAACTAAGAAACACAGATCTAGACCATATTTGGAAAGAAACTGCTGGCCTTAGTGCCCATCTTAGTCCATTCAGGCAGCTATAATAAAAATGCCATAGACTGGTGGCTTACAAACCACAGAAATTTCTCTCTCATAATTCTGGAGACTGGGAAGTCCAAGACCAAGGCACTGACAGATTGGTATCTGATAAAAGCCTGCTTCTGGTTCAAAGACCACTGTAACTTCAATTGGTGGAAGGCGTAAGGAAGCTCTGTGGGGTCTCTTTTAGAAGGGCATTAATCCCATTCCTGAGGTCTCCACCTTCATAACATAATTATCTCCCAAAGCCCCACTCCTCCTAATACCATTACATTGGGGATTAGGTCTCAACATAAGAATTGGGCAGAAGGCGGGGGAACAAACATTCGGTCCATAACAAGTGCTTTTATATATAAGCATCCAACATTAACTCAAAGTATTCATTGAGCCTCTTCAAAATTTCTCTTAGAAACTCCTCTTTCCTCAGTAAAAACGCCTTTTCTTCCTTTATCCTTTAAGACTGGATACAAAATTATTATCTCATCTCTTGCTTACTCTGCTGTTAAAAAGTACCTCATGATGATCCCACAAATAACAATGGCGATATTCTCAGAATGCCATTCTCTGAAATATCCTCTTCAAATGTTCATTTATTCAATCCTTTGAGCACCTACTATGTGCCAAGTACTATTCCAGTTGTGGAAACAATACAGCAAAAAACAGGTTAATGATCCCACACTTCTGGAAGCTTATATTATCCTGGGAAACAGAAGACACAAGGTCTATATAAGTTGAATAAATGGTATGTTGATTAAATGGTATGAGTCTAAGAGAAAATGAAGCTAGAAAGGAAGTGAGAAAGGTCAGGAATACTTCCTTTTTATTGAATTGACAGTGGTTAATAACATTATACAAGTTTTGGGTATATGATTCTACAACACATCATCTGTATATCACATTATGTGTTCATCACCCCAAGTCAAGTCTCCCTCCATCCCCAACTGCCTCCCTTTACCTTCTTCTACTCCCCCCCACCTCCTCCCTTTCCCTCTGGCAATCATCATACTGTTGTCTGTGTCCATGATTTTTTTTCTTTGCTTAATCCCTTCACTCTTCTCACACAGTCCCCAATCCCTAACCCCCTCTAGGATGGCCAGGTGAGCTGCATATTCTAGTCAGAATAGGTCAGGAAGAAGACACAAAAAGGAGTGCAGAATCAAGTTGCCACTGTGAGTTCAGAAAGAGAATGTACTCTACCTGAAAAATAATGCAGTCTAAGTTTCTTATGGGCTTATTCCTTCAAAAATGAATAAAGGCACATTGAAATGCATTCTTAAAGTCAAATGTAAAAAATATATACAACAGGCCATAAGATTTGCCATATTTTTCTTCAGAAGTACCATAAAAATGTATTTCAAATACTGAGTGCTACCTAGTATTGGCATAATCCATATGTATGTATCTGCATATGTACACACACACATAAATATTTCTCTTCCTGTACTATAGATTAGAAACCTAAATCAAGAGTCAAAAGGCCTGAATTTAAACCCTAATTTTGTTCTATGGTCTTGATTTGTTCAATTTCTCTAACACTCTTGATCCCCAGCTATAAAATGGAAAAAGAAAAGCAATATGCTACACAATGTTCAGAGGGTTAACATAAATGACATGTGAAAAGGTCAAGCAAGGACATACATACCCTTAGGTCATTAGCAAATATTAATTTCCTCCTTCTTACTAAATAAATGATGTGTATTACTTAAATATGATCATTTCTACCAAAGTGTATGTGTTCAGTGGTATTTTGTGTTTGGAGTCCTCAGCAAGTTACACTCAGAAGTTCATACTAGAAACCAGGGTGGTACTAGCCCAGCATAAGAAAAATGCTCACAGTGACAAAATAGTGAGCAGAGCTGCAAACTGAATTATTTTCTAATTTTGAAATATGAGTTCTCTTCCCCAAATACTGCAAATACAATAAATGTTACTATTGTAACAATATAAATAAATGTGGAAAATTAAAACCACTAAAGAAACAGGCCATTCTTAGGCAGAAAACCATTTGTTGTTAAAGAAATCAATAGAATCAGAGACTGGTAAGTTGTTGAACAATAAATTGAAAGGAAATTAAATAAGTGTCAGCAATGAGGTCAAAGATGGACAAACCCTACAGCTCTAGAGCTCCAGCCCCAACTATGCTCCTCTCCAAAGAAACTCTTGACCATGAGCATATGGAGACATAGACCAATATGTCCATAATAACACCACTGTATTATTTAAAAAAAAACAACTAGAAACAACTTAGACATCCATCACAGGACAATGAACAAATTAGTAAATCTTCATACAATGCAATATTATCCAGAAATAAAAATAAATGAACTCCAGCTGCATGGCTCACATGGATGAAAGTCAGAAACATTTTGTTGAAGGAAGGAAAGCAAGGAATACATATATACATGTAAATAAATGGGAGGAAAGGGACTTGATATGCATGACATCAGAGGAATAATGAGAGCTGCTCATGGTAGGGGAGCTTCACTGTTCCTGGTGATGTTCAAGTTCTTAAGTTGGACAGTAGATGCACATGCGATCCTTTATTATCGCACTGTAAAACTTCCATGTACACTCTATATATTATTTTGTACTGACCAAATATTTGACAATAATTTCAAAGAAAGTATGGGCAGTTTTAAAACCCCAGATGGGGAACCTAAGTACCAGAGGTTAAACCAAAGTCATGAGCAGGAGAATAGGAAGAGAAGAGGAGACCCAGAAGTCAGTTGATATTTTCAGGCAGCTAAAGACAAAGTTGGGTTTCTGTAAATGGTGAATGAGCCAAGGGATATCCCGATGCAGAAAGTTAGATTAGTCACGTTAAGTTTCATTTCAATGAAGCCATTTAACTACTAGCATATTGACAAACACTGAATTGAGGCAAAAAGGAAGGAAAAATAGGAATTGAGATGGTGAAAAGGTGTTGCAAAAGAGATTCCATGCATGGAATAATGAGCAACAGTAGCAGTGGGAGGGGATCCTTGGCCAATCATGATAGACCAGATAGCTAAGAAGAATCTAGGACCAGTAGGTCAACAAAAGGAGAATATCATTTAGCCTTAAAGCAGCTTACCTTGTCAGGATATCTTTAATGGAAACAGACATATTTGTTACTGGTACATGTTATTTTTCCTTTTATTTCATACAAAGTTTCCACCTGATACCATGAAATCAATACTAATTTTATTATCTTTCATGGCACGATGGATACCTTACATTTCGTCAAGGGTAGATTATGAGGTTGGTATCATTTTTAGACTACATGCAAAATTCTTAGTTTGATTTGCAAAATTCAGCACTCAATTGTTACTCTCTTATATAGTTCAGTAGATTTTAAAGTACTGGAGTACATGGACCATATGCTTTTTTCTATCTCACCACATTTTGCTTGGTGCTAAGAATGTATTAAAAGCTTCATAACTCTTTCATGATTGATTTCTATCTAATATTGTATTTTTAATGTCTAAAAGACAGAAAACTGGCTAATCTTATCATGCTACATGGAAATTAAACAACTACAAAGGAAAATCTGATTAAGCGTTTTTTTAAGGTGAAGTTAATTTTAACAAATGTTAAGTCAAATGAGCTCAAAAAGCAAATTTCCTTTTTTATCAATTAATGTGATAATTTGTAAATGTATGGTTAATTAAATAAAATTAAATTCTTAATTACCTTTTCAAACATAATTAAAAAGCATTAAAACTAATTTTCATAGATTTCTAAGTCTTAAATTATAGCCTCTCACTGCATTTGCTGAGGTATTTACTGATATTTATACATTTGTCCATTCTATGCATATTCACAATCCAACTTTATCACAGTTGGAATCTCTTTACTTTAACTGAACTGTTTTCAGTTAAAAACAGTAAAATTTCAATTTCATTTGAAATATTCTAAATGCATAATAAGGCATATCTTAATTAATTTCTCAATAAGGTAATTAAAAATCACCCTAAGACACTTATAAGTAGCTTATGAGTTAATAGCTCAAGCTCTGAATTTGACAAGCATGTCCTGGGCTCTGGTTCCAACTCGTATTAGCTGTGTGACCTTAGGCAAGTTACTTAATCTCTCTGAGTCTCAGTTTACTCATGCACAAAATGAGCATAATTGTAGTACCATATTGACAGCACTTTTGTGAGAATTAAATGAGATAACAATAATGCCTGACATCTATTAAGTGTCTACTACATCCCAGGAGCTGTACAGAGAACATCTAGAGAATACATCCTACCACATGGGCCAGCCCTGTGCCTCCTGCACTCAGGAGCTCCTTCAGCTTTCTGTGGACAAAAATAGAATATAAATTTAAAAATTAAGTGAAAATTAAAATGTTTTACCTATATTATCTTCAGAGAAATCCTCTCTCATATATATTTTAATGCCCATTTTATCAACGAAGGAGAGAAGTTTGAGGAGGATACAGAGCTAACAGGGGGCAGAAGTCTCTCTCTGGCATCTCCCTAGACATTATCTTTCATTTTGTCTGACAATGAAAAATACATAAATAAAAATATTAAACTGAACACGAATAAGATAAAAGTAATGTCCTATAAATAGAGAGGGAAATGGAACCAACTGAATATTGTTAAGTAGAGCATTCCAGAAGATCTATATAACTTCAAATTGTAACTAATTAATTTTCTGTAATGGTTTCTGTAATGTCACAAAAGGGACAAAAATTATCACCCAAAGAAAAGCTTAACACAGTCCACCTTTTTCATTCAAAATGTGTTCCTAGGCATTTCTTTTGAATAAAGTGATTATTTAAAGTTTCGATTAATAAGGAGCAGGTCAGAAGGAAGAATGCCATTATCAAAACTGTAGTACCAGTGAACATTGATTAAAAGCAAAAAAATCTTGCCTGTGTTAATAAAGAAAATTAGAGTCTAAAATATATACAGATACTGCATATATTTTCACCAAGAATTTCACAATAGAAAAATGTAACTAATCTACCAAATTCTGCTTATAAATTATAAATTACTCTGGGAAGCAAATTAAGTATTTAGTGATGATGATTATCTTTTTCAGGAAACTAAAGTATCATCCAAGTAACTATCAGGTACTGCAGAGGCAAAAACAATTAGTATTCTAATACCCGATGTAGTCCTGGAGAGTAATGGATTCACAGAGCCTGAATCCATTGTTGCTGCACTATTGTTGCCATGTTAATTTTTAAATAGCTTTTAATAATTCAGATGATTTATTAATTTTTATTTCTGGACACGTGTTCTCTCAGCTATTAATCCCTTCGAGAAAGCCAGTCTCATCCTATTACATGATTATAACTTTAAAATATAAATAGCCTAATTCACACATAGAGTAGAATATGTTGAAATTATTTTGAACTAGAAAATATCATGCAAGGTTAAATTAAGGAGAATATAACAATTACAACAGGGAACATTCCTGTGTGCATAGTCTGAATTATAAAGTATTAAAAAATGCATAATTTCCAGTTAGAAAAAAAAAAGAATTAGGGAGTTAGTAATTCAGGAAAGAAAGCTATATCCAAACTTTGATAAAGAAAAGAAATAAGGGTAAAATCAAACTCAAGCAAATGTAAACAAACAGAGCTGAACTAACACAAAACAGTCATGAAAGTGAAAATAATCCACCCTTCATCTCAGAGCCACAGTTGATGAAGGTGACAGATGATCCCTCCCTTCTTCCACATGCCTGCTCCCTAACAGATTGATAATGTCACTTAAAATTGGTCCTAACAACTCTTTTACACTTCAATGGTATGCATTATCCATCAGACAACATCGACTGTTCTTCTATAAGAAAATAATTCTTCCACTTCTACCAAACAGATAAAGGGGAAAAAATGCAACAGAAAAAAATGCAAAGGAAGAATAAACTTAAAAACAATACACTTAATGTACACACAAATGACACTGAGATTAGCTTCCATGATAGACAGCTTTCACCACATAGAAAAACCCATGGATCTCAGCAAGGCTTTTAATACAAAATTTTTCAAGATTAAATCCTTATACAAAATTTTACCTAAAATATACAACTCCTAGAAATGTCAACAGGTTATTACCATGTTTATGTTGCAACTAGAAACCTAGTACTAATTCAGGTCTTACGCAGGGAAGAAACTATTAGAAATAAATATATAGGAAGTGTTGAAGAATGAAGTGGAAAATAATGGCTTCTCAAAGTTTCACCTTGATTACTAGTGTGAGTTTTGAGAAATGCTGGCTTGTTGCCTCCCTGCTAATGTAATAGTAGCTATGGTTTATTAAAGAACCACAAGGTATCAGACGTTATACTAGACATTTGTCAGACTAATTTGTTTCATCTTCAAAACCACTCCATAAAAGATAAATCAATTTTACTATTTTTTACATATGAAAAATTTAGTTTCTCAATAGAAAACCTATTGTTTGGCCCAAACCCAAAACCTCCTTCCTCCTAATAATAGTCCCATGCCTCACTCCCTCCATTATGGTTGGCCCAAGAAGCACCATCTTTCCAAAAAACCCACTTCCTTAACCACCACTGATTGGCCCAAAGGCAGTCAGTCATCTGACCTAAGCTAGTCCAAGTCAATATGTTTGGGGGATTTGGGAGTGAGAACTCAAAATGTAGAGTGAGAATCTCCCTCTGGTAACTAAAACTCTATGATTTAAACTTGAGAACTATCAACAGCCAGGTTTGCCACCTCCAGAATAGAGCAGGCAGATGCACCTCACTTGTCAAAAATAGAGTCCTGGTCTGATGGCATTTAAATCCTGATTCCCACTGTTCCTAAAGCCCAAACAAGCACATTCCTGCCCTTGAATTTTTGTACACTAGTACCCTCAAAAAAATATCATCTTGTTCAAGTTAATGAGGATTGGGTTCTTTTTCCCTTGCAGCCAAAAAATTTGGGTTCTTTTTCCCTTGCATCCTAATTAATACACTAAACTGCAGATTCATGGTCAACACACAAGCCTGCATCACTTTCTGTTGAGCAGCAGAGTCAGAATTCAAACCCCCATCCATGCTGAAACTTCTGCTCCCTTTTACCCTGTCATGCTATAAGATGGTAATTTAAACAATTTGTAGACTTTGAAGACCTTCACTTAGAATGAAACATAATTTTAACAAAAATATACGATTATTTCTTTTAAAAGATAGAATTTAAACAGTAGTGTGTACAATATCTGAAGTAATGTTTAAATTATCTTACATGTTACAGACAATGGCCAGTATCAGACCTTGAATGGTTACACACACTACCAATTGGATGCTCGTTGGGTATTCATCAATGCGTGAGTAAAAACCTAGGGTAAGTACAGTACTTCAAATTGAAGCTTTAAAATGATTGCCATCCTCAAGCACCAACTGAGAAAAGTCTATAGATTATTAAGTATTTTCACTTTTAAACTGACTCTGATTTCCAACATGAAAAATTAAATACTAAATAATCTAAGAAAATCCCAACATTTAACTTAACATTATAATTGGAAAGACTACTGCATAAATCTGCACATCAATTAATATATTATCTTGGCTGTATTTCTATGAAGTTTCAAGTTCCATGTTTCAGTGGAATTTCGTGGTGCTACACATGCAATTACTATATTCTTCCTTTGCTGACCTGAAAGTCTCATCCTGAACTCATTAACAGGCTCTAGGTGACTCCTTTTCCCCAAAGAACAAATTTTCTCTCCAGAATAAACATAGCAAAAAGCAATAGTGTGTTTTTTTCTTTGCAACATGAAAGTAAAGAAGAACTGATTTTCATAGTTACAAAGAGAAAGAAGAAAAAATGGGGACTCTCAAAGTAATGAAAGTGGAAGAGAGAGGTCAGTTTGAGTTGACATGGATAAGTGTTTAATGTCCCCTAATAACCCCAATTTTGGAATGTTGTTCTGCTTGAGCCCCCTGAGCCTGTGAACATATCACTTATAGATTTCACAGTCTGTGAAAGTACAGCTATTTGAGAAACAGGAATAAATTGGCATTGCCAAAGAGCCAGGTGGTTCCACTGTTTGGAAACCATCTGGTCTGAGTTTTCTCTTTGTCAGCACCATCAATACTTCAGTAGCGAGAGCTATTATAGAGATTTGTGTGTGTCTCATTGCTTTAAATAAACTCAAGCAAAACTACCCTGAATATAAACTCATTATTTCTTTGAATTGTGCTTACAGAATGTACTGAAATCTGTCAAGAGGAGCTGCACTTGAACACCTACATTCACTGTGGCCAACATGGCTCAGTGGTTGAGTATTGACCTATGAACCAGAAGGTCACAGTTCTATTCCCAGGCCGGCACATGCCTGGGTTACAGGCTCATTCCCCAATGTGGGGCATGCAGGAGGCAGCTGATCAGTAATTTTACATTCGTCTGTAACTTCCCAAAACTAAATGGGAAAATACCAGTATCTCTTAGTCATGTTAACCATTACTGGAGAAACAACTTCCTATCCCACCTACCACTGGCAAATGAGGAATTTTCTGTCCAGGTAGATGCCAAGGCAAAGCTATACAGAGTGGGGCAAAAGTAGGTTTAAAGTTTGAGTATGAAAAGTCATGCAATAATCCTATACAATCCTCTATATAATAAAAGGCTTATATGCAAATAGATTGAACAGCAGAACAACTGGAACAACCAAACAATCAAACCAGTCACTATGACATGCTGACAGAACATGGCGGGCATCAGCCATGGCGGGATCATGAGAGTGGGGGCAACAGGCCAAGGCAGGGCACCGGTCACTGTCATTGGGGTGAGCCTCTGGTGGTTACTGAAAATTCTTTGTTCCTGCTCACACCCACACTCAGCACCGGAACCACCACTCACACCCACTGCTGGCTCCTGGCACTGGTCTCTACTCCTGAGAGGTGACTGACGCTGTCAGCCACCTCTCAAAAGCTGCCAGCGAAAGCCCCACTCACACCTGTTGCCGGCAACCAGTGCTGGTCCCGATCGCTCAGCACTATCAGGGGGTGTGAGCTGCAGCTGCTGGCCCCAATTGCCCCTGAGGGCTTCTCCACCTCCCCCTGTTCCTGAGGGGTGATTGGAGCAGCAGCTGCCACTTGCACCCACTGATGGCCCCAGCCCAACTCACACCCGCTGCTGGAGCCAGCCCCAATTGCTCTGCACCATCATCAGATGCGAGCAGGTCTGGCACTTTCAGCATGTGTGAGTGGCGGCAGCGGGAGGGGGCTGCTGACAGAAAGGGGACCGGGGGCCATAGCAGGAGGGGCTGGTCCAAGACCTACCCCTGTGCCTGCTATAGCCTCCAGGCCCACTGTTCCTTTCAAAGTGCACGAATTCATGCACTGGGCCCCTAGTTAATAAATAATAATATAGGAATCAACTCAGGCTCTGGCTGGTGTGGTTCAGTTGGTTGAAGCATTCTTCCCTGCACTGAAAGGTTTCAGGTTTGATTCCTGGTCAGAGCACATACTTAGGCTTTGGGTTCTATCCCCAATCAGGGCACATATGGGAGGCAACTAATTGATGCTTCTCTCTGTCCCTTCGTCCCTCCCTCTCTCCCTTTCTTTCTCTTTCCTTTCCCCTATTAAAAAAAAAATCAATAAAGAAATCCTCAGGTGAGAACTTAAAAAGCAAACGAATAAACTTTCAAAAACTCACAACTGTAAACTTCTTTTACTCCACCCAGTATATTCAAAGTGGGTTATAAAGAGATTTTGATATTGAGAAAGCTCAGAAGTACTGTTATTTGACCAATCAAGAAAGAAACAGAAGGGTTCTAAAAAACTTAAACCTGTTAATCCCAGGCTTGACTGACTCATTCAAAAGACAATACTGTAAAATCTCTATATAATAGACTAATCAAGATGAGGAGGTGTCTGTTAAAGTTGAAAGTTCCTTATACATAATAAAGTTTTTCAAATGTGTATGTTTAAAAAATTGACAAATGAGTTTACCTGTTTTTATTTATGTAGACATGTTTGTGTAATTAAAACTATGTATGAAAAGTTTAATTTCACAGAAAAATTTTCTATATGTGTTACTGTAATTTCAAATTATACTGAATAAGTCTATCAACTGTGTGCATTCACTAGTCACCTCCAGTAAACAAATGCATACAGCTGGGATGAAACTTAGTGCACGTGGGAACATGGCAGGCACAAGTTAAAACTGCTGCAGCCCAGTCATTTGGCTCAATTGGCTGAGCATCTTCCCATTCACCAAGAGGTCACCATTTGATTCTTTGTCAGGACCCATGCCCAGGTTTCAACTCAATCCCCAGCAGGGACGGTGCAAATTATCACTCTGGGTGTGGTGTGATCACATACTAATCATTAGCTGGGCATTGTTTACAAGGGGTGACTCTTGGATTTAAATATGTAGATATGTCATATTTATGTCAGCAAAATTACTACAGTGTGTTTTTGAACATATGGTTTATTTGCTAAAATTTGTTTAAAAAAATTGAATTAATAACAAAAAAAATAACCTGTCGATTTAATTATAAGCAAATCTTGGTTAAAAGCATTTTAAAATTAAAAGGATAGTAATCTTCACATATGATATATGGACCTGCATTTGTCCATTATATTAAGTCCATTAAATCAAGGTCCACAGAATCGGGTGTTTACTGTTTGGCAAACCAGTGAGGAGTACGAATTAAATCCTTGGATTGTGGAACCTGGGGAGACAAAGGTATGCAAAGCCCTCACCTCCCCTAAAGAAAGGAGCAGAGCTTACTAAAAACACGAGGCTCTCTGTGTTACATGGATGTAAACTGACTCTGGCATTAATAAATCTTGTTTTCTGAGACCTTAATCTCAGCTTCAGTCAAAATAAAGTTTCCAGACCCAGATGTTTTTAGGAGAACACCCAAAGTCAGATCTCTGTGAATGCCAGCATCAGCCCTCCAAAAGCAGCCTCCCTGTCATTGTCCTGTGGATAGGAGCCAGAAGTCCCTATGTCACATTCACTCAGAAAGAGACCAATTAAAGAGTCTAAGGTTCCGACCTCAAGTTAAAACAAGAAGTGAGGTTGTAAGGTATTTTACTTTCCTCTATCTATAGGTCATCCTTGTCCCGTCCCACCCCCACCCTTTTGCACTGATGTTTGACTTGTCAGAGTTGATTTGCTGCATCTATACCTGACATCTAAATCAACTGACTGGTACATAACCCTATCAAATTTCTAGTTATAGTACAAATAGAGGTAACAAACCATAGCCACTGAAATTGATAACAGCTCTTACAAAGAACTACAAGACTAGGGCTACAGGAGAGGAGAGAACCATGGTGGACACCCTGGCACAGAAGCCCTGAGCATGAGGTGGGGGAAGGGCTGGAGTCAGATAAAGACTAATTCCACCAGATCCACTGGCTGTTCCAATTCCTTTGCCTGAGATTGACACAACCAAAAGGTCCCTCACCAGAGGTGAAAAACATTGTGGAATCTGTAGTGTCTGTCTACACCAACTAGCATTAAACTTGAAAGGCAAATGGGACAAAAGCATGAGAACCACCCTTTGCAGTAATCCATTAAGTCAGGTTCTTAGGCAGCCCTGCTTAATTCATCAGTGCAATGCAAGGAAAAATTATACCCCCAATTTTATCTAGAACTCAAGCCAAATTTCCTTGCTCATCTCTTCTATTTGCTCAAGAAGAGGGAAAGTAGTATTTGCCCAAAGAGAATCAAATAATATATCTGACATAAATTTAATCTTAAATCACTATATGTAACATAAAATGTAAATCCTTTTAAAATGTGTGGTGTGTGTTGTTTTTCTCAGTTTAAAAGGCTCACAACATTTCTTAAATACTGCAGGAAAAGTTAGAGAACAATACTGTATATAAAATATATATGTCATCAGCCAGGCAAACTGCGGCTGGCAAGCTACATGCAGTTCTTTGGCCCCTTGAGTATGGCTCTTCCACAAAAGACCACGGCCTGGGTGAGTCTATTTTGAAGAAGTGGCATTAAAAGAAATTTAAAAATTTTGGCTCTCAAAAGAAATTTCAATCGTTGTACTGTTGATATTTGGCTCTGTTGACTAATGAGTTTGCAGACCACTGAGCTAGGCAATCCCCAGTTAAAGGACAGGTCTAAATTAAGATTTAAATTTAAATTTCCTCAACCATAAATTCCCCATCTTTGTAAACAGTCCCCTGGTTTGAGATCTTTTAATCCCAGTCCCAGGAAAGGCTCATCTGGATTAAATTCTATAATCAGAGCACCAAATCGTTTTACTTTTCTTAGTGAAAGGTATGCAGGTTATTAGTATGAAATGAATTGACTTGTTAGTCTACCTATTCATGACATTGCTACATAAAATTAACAAGTTGATTTCCAGGTTTTCAATTTCCTCATTTCTTTTCTTCTTTCATCCCACCCAACTACTCCCAGCCATAAATGCTGATGGTTTTCTTTCCTTACTATCTCAAATCCAATCCACTGGTCTCCATTCCCTTTGCCACTGCCACGTGCCAACCACCACTCACTTAGATGACTACAGAGCCTTCCTACTTGACCCTCTGCCTATCCTATTCCCTCAACAATCTGCACTCAATGTGAGATTTCAAACTATAAACTTGGGGACTTCATTCCTCAGTTAAAATGCATCCGTGTGGCTGCACTGTTCTTGGGTTATGTCTGGACACCAAAGCTTTGTGAAGGACCTTTGCGTGCCTCCCTGGTCACATCCCTCCCCTGTCTCCATTCTGTACTCATGCTCCCCAAAACCTCTGCAAACTGTCAACAGGGGCCACTAAAATGGAGAGAGCTTCTCATACCTCAAGGCCAGTGTGACCATGACCACACAGTCAACACCACCCTGAATTCTAGATAACACACCCAGAGAGGTGTAGCCGGTGATCACCTCCCAGCATTGGCCCTTCTTGCTGCTTTTGTTAGCAACAGTCATTTTCTATACATAAGTATCAATACTTTTTGAATCATCTCATACACTGAACATACTTTAAATTTATTGTTTTTCTTTTCCAACAGGCAAGAATTTCATCTTTTCCCAAGTCTGATCAGAACTGTGAAAACCTCAGCAACAACATATTTTTAATCACAGCTCCCTCACTAAAACCCAGTGATACCCTCATTTAACACACAGGTGATTTCATTCATTGTCTTCAATGTGGGTACAAGCTCAAACCTCATGTTTCAGGAACACTGGCTAGAGAGAAACACCTACAGTTCAAAAATAAACATAATGGTTCAAGGTTAAGTCCCACTAGAGGGACAGTCAGCCAAAGCAGCTTCAAATATTAATATAAGCCAAAAAAAAAGGCATTTTAATGTTGGCTTCACAAACCCAGGAAAATAGTTTGTCTCACTCCCTTCCTAGTATTATAAAATAAAGGTACTATTGCATTTACAAAATGATTACAAGGTGGAAAACATGAACTATCATTTATATTGCAAACCAGCATTTGTTATTCTTGGACCACCCAGCATCCATCACCCCTTCTTTTGGTACAACACCCTCACTTCCTTTGAAAACTCAGGTCTCCCCATCTCTTTCCAAAGGGGGATATGTGACGTGGAACTGGCCATACCTAACACTGCATTCCCCTCTCTTGGGTATTCTTTCAGCCGGGAACACAATGTCCAGCCAAGAAAGAGAGAATCTGTGCCATCACTGGTAGGAGGGAGCCTCTCTTTCCCGCTAACTGGCACTTTCAAGGAGGTAAGTGAGGTGGGGCACCATCTTGCAGCTTCGGGAGGTAAACCATGGAGTTCACATGGAACTGAGGCATGGAGAGATCCTCTGGGAATCTATAAGCAGCCTCGCCCTAAAGTCAAGTTCACCCCCCGAGCTTCTCAGACAACTGAGCCAGCAATCCTAATGCCAGATAGGGTTTCTGGCACTTGCCGCAAATGGAATCCTAATTGGTACGCTCATATACATTTTGTTATCATATAAAATATCTAAATGGGTTTTAGAGCCTTCCAGATTACTTTCCTCTTAGTCTCATACTTTTCATCTATAGGACTAAGGCTTGCTTGACACAGCTGTTTGTGATCACAGCTCAGTTACACACACTAACAGAAAAGTGGTTCAGATAATCCTAAACAGTGGTTAGTTGAAAACCATCTGCATATCATTTGGAAATATGTCATGGTGTTAAAATATATATATATAACATTGTTTAAACATTTTTTAACAACTCCTCAGATGAGAGTCCCCTTTTTCACATGGCTACAATAGAACAGTTAAACAAGAATTCTGTTTTCCAGAATTTTTCGGGATGTCACTATTTGAGCTGCTGGTGATAAGCACACTTAAGCAATAATCTACATCATAAAAGGCTCTTGTGGTGGGCAGGGCAGGGCACGAGCTACTAGCAGTGATGGGCAGGGCGGCCAGCTGAGACAAGCTGAAGTAAGCTATTCACACATGATTTTGTGCACGCTGGGCCCCTAGTATAACATAACTAAAACATTATTTAAACAATAATACAACTAAAACATTATTTAAAACAATATTCAAAAGATGTTAATTCCACAAAATGATTAAAAACAAGATAACTGTGACTTAGCTTTTTATACCCACTGTTTCTGTTGAAATATTTTTTCCATTATGCAAAAATCCTAAAAACGTCAGGAAAAAAACTGGCAAACATCCCATTTATACACTTTTAAATATTTTTTAACACTTAACAAAAAAATATTCCTCAATAACTTTTGTTTTATTATCGCAATTTTGGTATTTTACTTTTTTCATCATGATTTTGTTTAGAAATGTCCATATAAAGAAATAATAAGCCCAGCTGTTGTGGCTCAGTAATTGAGCAATGACCTAGGAACCAAGAGGTCAGGTTTGATTCCTGATCAGGTCACATGCCCGGTTTGCAGGTTCAATCCCCAGTAGGAAGTATGCAGGAAGCAGCCAGTCAATAATTCTTCCTCATCATTGATGTTTCTGTCTCCCTCTCCCTTCTTCTCTGAAAATAATAAAAATATATTTTAAAAATATGTTTAGAAAAGAGAGAATCAAGTCTCTTATCAGGAAAATCACCCTATCTAAAATCTTCCATACTCAATAGGGAAAAAGTAAAACCATTTCACCTATCTAAGTTGTAGTAAAGATTGAATATGCAAATTGACTGTCACTCCATGACAAATAAGGCAGCACCCACAGCCAATAAGGAGGGAATATGCAAATTGACACAACAAAGATGGTGGCAGCTGGGCTGGGACACTTGTGTCATCACCATGGCGATGATGTAGGTGTTTCTCTCCCCCCCCCACCCCACCCCGGCTACTCCAAGCCTCTGTGCAGTGTGCACGCACACAGGCTTATAGTGGCTAGGGCAGGGCAGGACACCTGCTATGAGAGGGAGGGACGCAGGAGGTAGAGGGTGCTACAGGAGGGCAGCAAGGCCAGAGCAAAAGCAGAAGGCAGCAGCCAAAGTGAAGGCTCAGGTCCGGTGTGCTGGATGGAAGCCGGTGCCAGCAGCCAGAGGAAGAAAGGCCTATTCTTGCACGTATCTTCATGCATTAAGCCTCTAGTATCTTAAATAAGAATGCCAAGTTTTATATAAATTTGAACAGATATACAATAAAATTGAAATGGAACACAGGAATACCTCATAATATTCACTAGAATGTTTTAGCTATAAGCTAATTTTAATGAAGAATAAAGAAAGTGCTAAGGCTGGAAGCTTATATCCTGAGTGGGCAGACACTCCCCCTCTCTGGGAACAGAGTTTGGGGATGGGTCATGCTGGTGAAGGAATCTAGATTCTAAACTTGGAGCTAAGCCTAACACTCTGCATGACCTCAGCAGGTTTCTTGGAAATCACATTTCTTCACGTATAAGGTGAGAAAATTAAAGTATATGATCTCTATACATCTCATTGATGCTAAAGATTTACGATGCATTCTATAAAATTATCTAGATAATTAACCATGAAATATGGTGTGAACAATTACTCTGAAATGCTCACCAAATGAGAAAAAAACACCAGTATGTTTCTACTTAATGTGAAATTGTGCACTGCACATTAACCATGGCTTAATTTTGACATATTTTAGAACTATTTTCAAAAATCATCAGTTAAGTAAAGGGAGTTTTCTGATTAACCTTTGGCTAACCATAACGCAGAACTTGAAAAATAACTTTCTTTCCTTAATCATTCCAGTTCTCCATAGCAATAACTATACCAGTTGTTCTCAAATTGCAAAGATAATGTGCCAAAAATATCTGTCTCTAAGTATTCACAGGCATTCCATGATAACTGCTGCAGTCTAATGCATATGGGGCAGAGAGAACTTACAAGTAATTGGCTTATCCAGGGACAGAAACCAACTGTTGGCCTCATTAATAAATTGGCTAGGCCAGTGGTCAGCAAACTCATTAGTCAATAGAGCCAAACATCAACAGTATAAGGACTGAAATTTCTTTTGAGAGCCGAAAACCAATTTCTGTTCATGGGCCATGAAGTTTCAATCACACTGTACATACATGCCTGCATGTGGTATTTTGTGAAAGAGCCATATCTAAGGGGCCAAAGAGCCACATGTAGCTTGAGAGCCGCAGTGTGCCAACCACTGGGCTAGGCCAACTGAGCAGCCCAGCCACAAACTAATGACACATATGCACTTACCTCTGCTATGAAAAGCTTCAGAAAAATGCTACACTTGATACGCACAGCAAGGGAACAATGCCTAAACCTATCAGATGCTAAGAAATACTGGTTTCTTATGGTTAACTGTAAGTTGTACTTTAGTTAATCAAGCCCCATTTTCAATGCCTCGGGGAGCTGGTATTTAAAATCCTTTTACAGTAATTACTTTCTCAGAGAGAAAGTAATTTACTCTAATTTATCTATCTTGTAAATCCATGTCATTTATCAAAAGGTAAAAATATTAAATGGCTCATCCAATAATTAATTTTTAATCAAAACCTATCAGAGAGGGAAAAAGCACTTTCTAATATTAAAGCTTTCCAGGCAAACATGCATAATCCAACAAGTTTAATTTCCAAAAAAAGAAATCTACAAACTTCTATAAAAGTCAAGATCACATTAAAAATATATACACAAAGAACATATAACAAAAATAAAATATCAAACTTGTTTAAGCTACATTGATTTTTACATTGATTCCAAATCAAACTATCATGATGTTATTTCAACTTTATAAAAAAATTATTTGTTTCCAAGCTATCTGAACAACAAAGTTGTCAGTTTATTTGACAGGATCCAAGGGACAAAACTAAATAATCTAGTAGAATGGAATGTTATTTCTGTTTTTCATATAGAACAAGATAAAAATATTTAACTAAAACTATTACTTTGAGAGAGGAGGCAAACTGCTAAAAATTTTCAACCCAAGACAAAAATAGCTGTGTTTCATCAGCTTT
Organism: Lasiurus cinereus; assembly: GCA_011751065.1. Classification (NCBI taxonomy): domain Eukaryota; kingdom Metazoa; phylum Chordata; class Mammalia; order Chiroptera; family Vespertilionidae; genus Lasiurus; species Lasiurus cinereus. The sequence continues at coordinate 35,415,093 of JAAGEH010002534.1, forward strand.
TGACAATGAGAAGTTTGTACCCTCTAACACTTTTTTAAGCTAGAAAACTGGGCACATTCTATAGTGGGAAACACTGTTTTCATTCTGGAGTTTACAAAGAGCCCTAAAGAAAATGCCTCCCATTTCTAGAAAGCCTTTAATCTCCCCTGGATCCTGGGAACTCCATCCCCACAGCAAACTGTGTTCTAAAAAATATCCTTTTTTAAATCAAGCTCTGGGACATTTAAATAAAATTACCCCCACATAAAATATCAAAATATGCATCAATTATATTACCATAAATCTCAACCTAAATTGCTAATTAAGTATCAGAATATCTTCAGCTAAATTTCTCCCTGAACCTGCTACTCACTTTGGTTAGTCAGAAATGTCATAGAATTCTTCTGTTCTATTTGAAAAATAAATAAACAAACAGACAAACAAACACAACTCCCAAATATAGTCTGCAATTATAAGTATTCATCTATGCTAAATGTAACAATATTCAGGGTGGAGAGCAGCCCTAAAAAAAAGATTCATATGTGAGCTATGATTAAAATTATGTTTTCTAAAAAAAGCAAGTAACCATATATAGAAGGCCTGGAAGAAAATAAAAATCTTGGTGCATTAGATTTTTAGGAAATGGGCCTCTGGATAATTTCAGCATTTTTTTTCCATTATTGCTATTATAAAATAATTTGTGCAATGAATTAAAATTGTACATGCACATCTCTTCAGATTAAGGGTTTTGGTATATTCTGGACTGAGTGACATTACAAGTATGGAGAATGGTCCGTGTTCTATGGGGGGGAAACAGACTGCATCAAAACAGGCAAAATGGGAAGTGAGGGAACACCCATCTGAGGCAATCGTACATCGTAATTTCTTGGGTTTTTTTTTTCAAGTGAATAAAATATAACCATGTAATATATACATACATAATTCATGCAAAGTAATCCACATATATATAATGTATATAATAATATATATAACCCACATATAATGTATATTATTAATAGAAAATAGTCCTACAATTCCAAAGTTGATTTATCTCTTGTAATAACCAGATTAGCCTATTCAAAAACAAGTAAACATTTTAAAATAAAGCCAACAGTAATAGAAACGTCACATATTTCACTGACCTAAGCCCATGGTCAGCAAACTGCAGCTTGCGAGCCACATGCGGCTCTTTGGTCCCTTGAGTGTGGCTCTTCCACAAAATACCACGGCCTGGACTAGTCTGTTTTTGAAGAAGTGGCATTAGAAGAAGTTTAAGTTTAAAAAATTTGGCTCTCAAAAGAAATTTCAATCGTTGTACTGTTGATATTTGGCTCTGTTGACTAATGAGCTTCCTGACCATTGACCTAAGCAAAATAATTAAGCTGAATGTAATTTAATAATTATTCTCTTCCTTTCAAAATTTCAAAGTACATCCAGGTTAGATCCTAACAGAAGCAACTCCATGTTGCATCAGCACAGCCAACCATTTTCCCAGTTGTGCTGGTACACAGTTGTTTTCACTCAACTAAGTCACAGCTTAAGGAAAATTAAACCAAATGACATCTAAAACCTCTCTCAGAAATAAATTCTGCCGTTCTGTAGTTATCTTGTCATACCAAAATACAGTTACACAAACAAAGTACAATTTACAGGTTCTTGAGCTATATTATATTGAAATATAATGAAAAATCAGTTTCATAAATGACCTAAAACTTTTTCTCTTCATTATTAACTTCTATGATGTAGCTTAGCCAAAACTTACTTAGAAACTCAAAATGAAACAAATGAGAATGAAAAAGTGAAATCATACTTTTCAGAATGATTAAAGGAAGAAAGAGGATAAAAAATCAAAGCATCCACTTTATATTGACAAAATCTTATCTCATTTGATTTCCCATTGGGGGCTGGGGGGAAATGGTGCTATTGATATTTAGGGATGCAAAGATGTGGCTAGCAGGATGGCCATGAAGAAGAGAGTGTTAGTAAGTAAGGGAGCAAAAGGGGAGTGTGTGTGTGTGTGTGTGACAGTTAGATCCTGCAGGACTTTCAGGAACTGGCAGACTGGGCTCTCTTAGATAGGAAGCCCCTGCTACTGCTGCAATCACTTCAGGAGCAGCCAGCTTTGATATAGAAACCATGTCAACTTGAAGGGGAGAGATGTTGTGACTAGGTACCCAGCCTCGCCACCATCCAGACTGGCCGCAGAACCCACTCTGGACCCTAAAAACACTCTGGCCACGACCTGCTACCTCACCTGCAGACTATTTGACACTAGGACACCATCCTTCCCACAGCCCACTCTCCTCCCACCAGCTCTACCACTTCAAACACAGGCCCCACACATCCCAGACTCTGGGCCTTCCAGGCAGTCTCTGAGTGCAAGACCCTCCTGCCAAGCATGACACTGCAGCCTCAGGTCCCATGCAATTCAGCACTTAGACCCTTCGTAAGAAGAAAATGGGGAAACAAACAACGCCAAAGGAAAGAAAAGGCAGAATAGCCAGAAAAGGAACTAAATGAGACTGAGCCATGCAATATGTCAAAAAAAAAAAAAAGAATTCAAAGTAAGGGCCCTACAGTTTCTAAAGTGGCTGGATGCAAAAAAAATCAACAACTTCTACATGCATCAAGAGGAAATGAAGAATGACATAGCTATAATAAAATGCATTAGACTAGAAGAAAGGGAGGACCGAATTAGAGAATTAGATGGTAGCTCTATAAAATACATTTAATCTGAACAGTAGTTGGAGAAAAAATTAGAAAGTAAGAGGAGAGTCTAAGGGAGCTTTAGGACAACACAAAACTAAATAATATTCATAGAATAGGGGTGTCAGAATGACAAGAAGAGGAACAAGGATTAGAAAACCTATTTGAAGAAATAATGACAGAGAACTTCCCTGATTTGGAGAAGAAAAAAATCCACATAAGTACAGAGAGTCCCAAACAAGATGAACCTAAAAAAACCCACACCACGACACACTGTAATTATAAGTGCAAACATTAATGACAAAGAAAGAATCTTAAAAGCTGCAAGAGAGAGGCAGAGAGTTACCAAAAGGGATATCCCATTAGATTATCAAATGACTTCTCAACTGAAACAAATCAGACCAGAAGGGAATGTAATTCAGTATTCAAAGTGATGTAAAGTAAGGGACTGAATCTAAGAATGGAGTATTGGCTATGATTGAAAATTGAAAGTGAAATCAGGAGATTCACAGACAAAAAAGGCTGAGGGAGTTTATTACCACCAAGCCAGCAATGCAAAAAATGCTAAAGGGAATGCTGTAAAAAGAAGAAATAGAAAAGGAGGAATGAACACAGGCATAAAGTACAGAAATGGCCACAAACAGTATCTATCAATAACATTAAACATAAAAGAGATTAAATGCTCTTATCAAAGGACATCGAGTGGGTGAATGGATAAAAAACCATGAGCCATATATACCCTGTTTCCCCAAAAATAAGACAGTGTCTTATATTAATTTTTGCTCCCAACGATGCACTAGGTCTTATTTTCAGGGGATATCTTATTTTTCCATGAAGAATAATACAGTACACATTTATTGTTGAACAAAAAAAAGGAAATTGCCCAGACCGGTTTGGCTCAGTGGATATAGCATCGGCCTGAGGACTGAAAGGTCCCGGGTTCTATTCCTGTCGGGGGCATGTACCTTGCTTGCGGGCACATCTCCAGTGTGGGGTGTGCAGGAGGCGGCTGATCGATGTCTCTCTCTCATCGATGTTTCTGACTTTCTATCCCTCTCCCTTCCTCTCTGTGAAAAATCAATAAAATATATTTTTTTTTAAAAAAGGAAATTTATTACCTGTATACAGTACGGTAGGAGTTGTCATCACAAACCAGCTCACTGATTGGCCGTAGCACAGCCGGAGCTGTTCAGGCAATGCAAGGTCTCTTTAAATCAGGAGTCAGACGCCTTATGGTAGCTTCGGGGGCCTTATATTCCAGGGAGGCCTTATGTTCAGGAGGTCTTATTTTCAGGGAGTGCCTTATATTACAGTGAGAGGCAAACTAAAAGTAGGTCGTATTTTGGGAGGATGTCTTTCTTTCGGGGAAACAGGGTATGCTGTCTACAGCAGACCCACCTCAGAACAAGGGACTCACACAGACTGAAAGTGAAGGGATGGGGAAAAAATTATTCAGGCAAATGGAAATGGAAAAAACCTGGGATAGCAATAAAAATATCTGACAAAATAGACCTCAAAATGAAGGCCATAACAAGAGATAAGGAAGGTGACTTTATAATACTAAAGATATCGATACAACAAGAGGATATAACTCTGGTAAATATATATGCACCCAATACAGGAGCACCCAAATACATAAAAAAAAAACTTCTGGAAGGTATCAAGGGAGAGATTGAAAGCAATGCAATCATAGTAGAGGATTTTAATACCTCAGGACATCACTAGATAAATCCTCTAGACAAAAAAACAGCAATCCCTCATGAACACAACTGCCAAAATCCTCAATAAAATTCTAGCAAATTGGATCCAGCAGTACATCAAAAAAATCATACACCATTACCAAGTGGATTTATTCCAAGGATGTAAGGATGGTACAATATCCACAAATTAATAAACATGATACATCACATAAACAAATTGAGAGATAAAAATTAGTCATATCAATCAATGCAGAAAAAGCATTTGAAAATCCAACACACTTTCTTGATAAAAACCCTCAGCTGAGTGGGAATAGAAGGATCATAACTCAACATCATAAAAGCCATAAATGACAAACCTACAGCCAACATCATACTCAATGGGCAAAAACTAAAACCATTTCCCCTAAGAACAGGAACAAGACAAGAATGCCCACTTTCACAACTCCTGTTCAACATAGTACTGGAAGTGCTAGACATAGTGATTAGACAAGAAGAAATAAAAGGTATCCAAGTTGGAAAAGAAGAAGTAAAACTGGCATTGTTTGCAGATGACATGATACTGTACATACAAAATCCTAATGACTCCATTCAAAAAACTATTATATTTAGTAAATAAATTTGTCAATGTAGCAGAGTACAAAATTAACATCCAGAAATCTATGGCATTTTTATACACCAATAATGAACTTACAGAGGGAGAAATTTTTAAAAAATCCTATTTACCAGTGCAACAAAAACATTAAGATACCTAGGAAGAAACTTAACTAAGGAGGTAAAAGACCTGTACTTGGAAAACTACAGGACGTTGAAAAAAAAGGTAAGAGGAAAACATAAACAAATGGAATATACCATGTTCATGGACTGGTAGAATCAACATCATTAAAATATCCATACTACCCTAAGCAATCTATAGATTCAGTGCAATCCCCATTAAAATACCAATGGCATATTTCACAGACCTAGAAAGAACTCTCCAAAAATTCATCTGGAATAAAAAAAAAAAAAGACCCTGAATAGCTGCAGCAATCCTGTGAAAGAAGAACAGAGTAGGAGGGATCTTAATACCAGATATCAAGCTATATTACAAAGCCACTGTTCTCAAAACTGCCTGGTACTGGCACAAGAACAGATATACAGACCAATGGAATGATAGCCAGATATTAACCCAAAGCACTATGCTCAATTATATTTCACAAAGGAGGCAAGAGCATACAATGGAGTCAAGACAGTCTCTTCAATAAATGCTGTTGGGAAAACTGGATGGGTACATGCAAAAAAAAAATGAAACTAAACCACAAACTTACACCATACAGAAAAATAAACTCAAAATGTATAAATGACTTAAACATAAGACAGGAAGCCATAAAAATCTTAGACGAATTCACAGGCAGCAAAATATCATATGTCATAGCAATATCTTTACCAATACAACTCCTAGGACAATGAAACTAAAAAGAAAATAAACAAATGGGACTACGTCAAAATAAAAAAGTTCTGCACAACAACAACAAAATCAACAAAACAACAAGAAAACCCACTGCAAGGGAGAACATATTTGCCACTGTTATCTTCAATAAGAGTTTAATCTCCAAAATTTATAGGGAACTCAGATAATTTATCAAAAGGAAGATAAACAATCCAATCAAAAAAGGGCAATGGACCTAAATAAACACATTTTGAAAGAGGACATATAGAGGCCAAAACACATATGAAACATGCTCAAAGACACTAATTTGAGAGATGCAAATCAAAAGGACAATGAGGTATCATCTCACACTTGTCAGAATGGCTGTCATCTACAAATGACAAGTGCTGGTGAGGATGTAGAAAAAAAGGAACCCTCATGCACTGCTGGTGGGAATGCAGGCTGGTGCAGCCACTGTGGAAAACAGTATAGAGTTTCCTCAAAGAATTAAAAATGGAACTCCCATTTGACCCAGTAATCCCACTTCTAAGAATATATTCCAAGAAACTAGAAACACCTATCAGAAAGGATATATGCACCCCTATGTTCATAGCAGCACAATTCACCATAGCTAAGATTTGGAAACAGCCTAAGTGCCCATCAGCAGATGAGTAGATTAGAAAACTATGCTATATCTAGACAATGGAATACTACGCTGCTATAAAAAAAGAAGGAATTCTTATCATTCCCAACAGCATGGATAGAACTGGAGAGCATTATGCTAAGCAATATAAGCCAGTCTGAGAAACACAAATATCATGTGATCTCACTCATTTGTGGAATGTAATGAACAAACTGATGAACAAAAATAGGTCCAGAGACAGAGAGGCATCAGATCATCAAACCTCAAAGGGAAGGCAGAGGAGGGGGAGGGAGGGCAGTTAGAGATCAACCAAAGGGCTTGTATGAATGCATATAAGCATAATCTATAAACACAGACACTAGAAGGTTGAGAGCAGTGTTAGGGGATAGGAGTGGTCTTGGAGAGGTCAATGGGGGGGAAAGGAGACATATGTAATACTTTAATAAGTAACTAATATATTAATTTACCACCACCCCCAAAAAATGGTGCTACTGATTTATCATATTGATTCATCACAATCAATAATTAATTAATTAACATATTTACCACCACCACCCCCCAAAAAATGGTGCTATTGATTTATCCATCTTATTTTAGGCAGACTAAATTCATTATTTATTTTAAATTTAAAAATTCATTCCTACTCAGGCAGGGTGGTTCAGTTGGTTGAGCATGGTCCCACGCACTGAGTGGTCACCGATTCCATTTCTGGTCAGGGCACTTGCCTGGGTTTTGGGGCTAGCTCACAGTAGGGGGCATGCAGGAAGCAACCGATCGATGTTTCTCTGTCATCAATGTTTCTCTCTCTCCCTCTCCTTTCCTCTGTCTCTCTAAAATCAATAAAAACTTACTTTAATTTTTTAAATTCATTCCTAATATTACATTTTAAGGTATTTGCTGGACTAAATGCTGATTAAATGGACAAAAATCAATCTATATGTCCTAAGGTATTATACAATGTTGCTGTGATTGTGAATACACTATTTATAGGATGGTTACTACTGTAGCTATAAGGAAGATCACTGCTTTCTCATGCTGGTATCCACTCTTAATGAATCATACATAGGATTCACTCTAGCCAAATTCTGGGTATTTCTCAAACCCTTCACATAGGCACTGGGTCCTATCCCCTCTTGCCCAGTCAAGGACTTTGCTCCAAAAAAATAGTCCCCCTCCTCTCCATCATCAAATTTTCCTTCTCTACTGGAACATTGCCGTTAGCACACAAACATACTATACCACCTAGAGTTCTATTTTTCTGCTCCTTTATATAGCAGGAACTCCTCAGATAGTTTTGCAACCTCACAGCTCTTACTTCTCTCCTCATACCCATTATGATCACATTCCAAGCAGACTTCTGTCCCACCACACCATGTAAACTATTTTGGCAAAGCCACCAGTAAACTTCATGTTGCTAAATTCAATGGGCAATTCTCAGTATCAACCTCACAGAAGCATTTTGAAAGAGATCACTCAACCTCCTTGAATCACTTCCTTCACGTGGCTATATCCTTAACACCTAGAGAAATACATGGCACATAGTATGTACTCAATGAACCTTTGCTGAATGAATAAATTAACTAGTCTATTTAAATTTAGGCTGCTCAGCTGTTTCATACTAAATATTATCAGTATGAAGTTACTATAAATGTAAAGAGCATGACTGCCTTAAAAATTTTAGCTGCCAGAACAGTTTTTCACATTTAAATAAGTGATGAATTTCCTAAAGTGGCACTGTGAAGGCAAATAAACAGATTTGTGATCTTGACAGGTATCTTATCTAATAAAAGAGTAATATGCAAATTGACCATACCTCCACTACACCCACCAAACACGCCCACCAGCCACACCTGCCAGCCAATCAGAGCAAGTATGCAAATTAACCCAACCAAGATGGATACAGCCAGAGAGAGAGCAAGAGGGAGGTTTGGGTTGGCCCTGGTGATGGAGGAAGTAAAGCTTTCCACAAACCGTGGCCAGCCCAGGCCTCTTCTTAAGGCAACAAAGTTTCAATGGCTGTGCAAGCAGAAGGCTTGGCTCTGCTCCAGGCTACAAAGTTTCAATTGTAGAAGATAAATAAATCCCAGATAGCAAGGCCTCCGGCATGGCCGTTCTGCAAACCACCACAGGCCCCTCACCCAGGCCACCCCATACTCCAAGGGAACACCCACCCTGATCCAGGATAAACCAGCTGGCCCCCACCCATGCGCCAGGCCTCTATCCGATCTAATAAAAGACTAATATGCAGATTGACCATCACTCCAACACACAAGATGTCTGCCCCTTGTGGTCAAAAGATCCTGCTCCCATGTGGACACAGGGTGGCCAACACAAGATGGCCAGCAGAGGAGAGCAGTTGGAAGGGACCAGGCCTGCATGGGAGGGCAGTTGGGGGTAATCAAGCCTGCAGGGGAGGGTAGTTAGAGGTGACCAGGCCAGCAGAGGAGAGAAGTTGGGGTGACTGGGCCTACAGGAAAGAGAATTTGGGGAGGGGGACCCAGGCCTGCAGGGGAGGGCAGTTAGGGGTGACCAGATTCACAGGGGAGGGCAGTTAGGGGCAAAAAGGCTGGCAGGGGAGCAGTTAGGAATCAATCAGGCTGTCAAGGGAGTGGTTAGGGGGTGATCAGGCTGGAAGACAGAAGTGGTTAGGGTCAATCAGGAAGGCAAGCAGGCGAGCAGTTGGGAGACAGCAGTCCTGGATTATGAGAGGGATGTCTAACTGCCCATTTAAGACCAATCCTGGATCAGGCCTAAACGGGCAGTTGGACATCCCTCGAGGGGTCTCAGATTGGAGAAGGAGCAGGCTGGGCTGAAGAACACCCCCTGCCCCGTGCATGAATTTCATGCACTGGGCCTCTAGTGTACATAATAAGTACTTATCCTATGAGACCCCCAAAATCTTTTCAAAATAACTATTGTCAAAAAATTACCTATTTTAAAAACATGAATTAAAATCACTATCATTTTTTGTAGGAAAGAATTTCCAAAGATAATTATTCAAAACATGTTTTGCTATTTAGCAGTATGTGAAAATCCAAATAAATGAGATGATGTGCCATTTCCATGAACTGGAAAATTCAATCAATATGTCAATTCTTCAAATTTAAATATGGATTCAATGTAGCTCCAATCAAAATCCCAATAGATTTTTTAAAATTTAACATTCATATATCCTAAAGTATCATTTATATTCATCATTGCTCTAAAATTATGCTTATTTAGTACCTTGATAAGAACTATATATTATTTTGTTACAAATTCATTTTCAATATTTCTATAACTATTTTAACATAATGTATTTACTTACAACCCATTGTATTGTATTTTATACAATTTAAAATATTTTTTCTAAAAGGGAGCCAATAAGCTTCACTCAACTGCCAAAGAAGTCCATGACACATAAATAGTTAAAAAAATGAAAGAAAAGAAAGAAAAATCTGCTTTGGAATATAATAATACTGTTATGGACTGATCCCCTCAAAATTCATATTTTAAAGTCTACCTCCCTGTATGATTGCATTTGGAGATGCGGCCTTTTTGGAGGTCATGAGGGTGATGCCCTTATGAATAGAATTAGTATTCTCATAAGAAGAGACTCAAGAACTAGCTGTCCCTCTGCCATGGGTAGACACATTGAGAAGACAGCTATCTATGACCCAGAAAGCGGGCCCTCCTGGACCCTGGACCTGCCAGCCTCTCGAACTGGCATTTGCCAGGCTCCAGAACTGTGAGAAATAAATGTTTGTTGTTAAAGCCACCCAGGTTGTAGTATCATCATAGCAGCCTGAGCTGACTAAGATACTTGCCTTCAGGCCGAAGAAATTTCAGAGCACTGACACTATGTAGAGAATTTACAAAGTTAAAATTCCTCCTCGAATCCACCTAAACCAACCTAGCAAAATGACAGTCTTCCTTTCTCACCCACAGTATGACTTGCTCATTAATCTCTTGCCAGAGGAAATGCTGGTCACTTTTTACTACATCAGTACATAAGCCCTCTGTTCCATGTTACCCATCTCCTCTCTAGCTTTCTGAATACCAATATGTCTGATCCATCCTCTGCACATTCTGTGGGCTCCTCCAAACAGCTCTCTCTTCCCCTCCCCCCACCCTGCTCCCTGCCACACATCTGGTGCTCCAAGCATGCTGGCTGTCTATTATGCCCCTGCTCCACACAACAAATTAGCATCCCTCACACAAACTCTTACATGTGACAGCTTTTCTCTACAGGGACACGAGGACTATAATTTAACATCCAAGATTGTAGTGTGGGGTATTTCCTCACAGGTTCACTTAACAGTGTTCTCCACAGCAAAGAAAATGTTCTCAACATCATTCCTATTACTAAATGGGGAATTGGGTCTCTACTGCATAATGAACAGTTTATACAGTAGATTTTCAAGGTAGATTTATGACTTTCAAGCCCTAAAGGAAATCAAACAATGCTGTCAGCTTGATGAAAAAGAAAATGTGGAATTAAGTAGAATTGTATTAAAAAAATTGATGGTTTTAAAGTTTGACAATTATTTAGCCTGGTGGTATAAATACTGCCATATTCTGAAACTGATAAACCAATTTAGTCAAATTGGTTATAGCAAACTTTTGAGTAAATGGAATCCAAATCAATGAGATTTTTATGTAAAAGGAAAAGTTTTCTTGATATTTGCTGTTTGGAGGTATAAGTATTTTGAAGATATATATATATATCTCCAAATATATGCCTATGTTGCCATAAGTTCTGTTGGGTTTTCTCTTATTCTAATGTTCTTTTAAAAAAAACTGGATAAGCTATCTTCATTTTCACTTTTTAAAAATTATTATGCTATTAATAGTACTTCAAGGTTGTTTTAAAATAGATGTTATAGTGGGCTAGAAGAGGTCAATGAGAGGAAAAGGGGACATATGTAATACTTTCAACAATAAAAATTTTTTAAAATAAATGTTATGGATATATAAAGAATACCATCTTTTGAATAATATTCCTAAATTTTAGCGATTTTCCACATTTCCAGTCTTGCTTTCCTGAGGTAGAAGTTATAGCCTCCCTGGCAGCTAGAATAAAGGCATATGACCTAACACCACCAATTAGATGCACCCAGCCTTTAATTCAGAATAGAGCATAAGGAAGCACGACAATCTTTCTGATACAGGTCATGACAAAGGTTCCTGGGATCAGGGCAGTAGGGACATTCGTAGCAGAGCTTCTAGCATCTAGTAACGCATTAGGGCAGTGGGAGTTGTGAATTCCAATCAGCAGGTGTAAGAAGGGCCTTGCTGACACAGGCATGGTGCAGTCTGGGAGCACAGCCCTGGCAGCTTAGCCTCCAGACCTATCTCTCTTCTCATCTTGAACTACCTTCCTTGAGCTACACCTCAGATCCTCTACAAAACTTATTTTCTCCCTAAACTATAGTGAAGTTGATTATATATAACCAAAAACTCTCTTATATAAGGATTTTAAATCATTATTTAAATAGTCTTTTTAAAATAATCATAAAAGCTTACATAAAATTTTAAAATATGAAAAATTTCTCCAAAACATGATTAAGTAGGAGTGTCTAATTAAATTAATATTTAAGAGAGTATATTCATGCAACCTCTGATGATGAAATTTTGCCCATAAAGAACTACCACTTGGTTATGAATGATACTGATTTCTTGACGGGATGGGCACAAGGATCTGAATGTAAAAGAAGCCTGCATAAACCCAAATGAAATTGTTACCAGGACAGGGATGTTTTTTAGTGTGCACATTTATAGCATATTTCCACAATTATATTATATAACAAATGCCCCCAAAAATCAGTGGCTTACAATCATAAGCATTGATGTTTCTTGCTCACAGATCTATAAGTCAGATGTCACAGTCTCCTTGGCTCTGGATTGCAGGCTGGGTTCACTTCTGCTCCAGGCATCTCCACATTCTTCTTAGGCCAGTAGCTACTCAGAACATGCTCTTTGTATAGTGGATGGCAGGCACACCAGAGATCAGGCCAAACCACACAAGCACCTGTACAATCTCCACCAGCATCAAGTCACTGTAAGTCCACCTACTGGCATGAATGACATGCCACACCCAACATCAGTACCTCCTCTAATGGAAGGTCCTTCAAAGTCACAAGGCAAAGGTGTGGGCAGAGGGTTTTAAAAAGGGAGATGGAGAATGAGGAAACATCTGCAGCTAACCACAGAAGTCGCCCTCTTCCTCCTTTAAGGGCACTGCCATCCTAATTAAGTCTCTAAAAAGCAAAATACATTGGCTTATCACAGTTTAACAGGCTTCAGCCACAGATCACCCACCCTCGCCTTAGCCAGTGGCAATGCATGCTATGCATAAAGACTGGACCAGCACATTGTCATATTAAACAACACCAACATAAACAACTGAAACTATCTCACAGTAAACACAATAAACATTACATATCTCCAATTACCAAACCTCAAAATGCGAAGTGATTCTTCCTGTCCAGTAATTTAAACTACCTTTCAGTCCAGCCGGCTAAATCATGTTTTCTCACATTCTGAACTGCACTGACCTAAATGAAATATACCTTGTCACTGAGTCATTTATTTGATGTCATACATAATTGCTCTCTTTAGTACCTCCATGTGTAGTCAATTTATCAGACCAAACGTATTTGAACTTGAAACTGATTCTACATAGGAGGAGCTAAAGGCAAAGTAGCTAACCCATCTCCAGAGGGATCTGTCACTGAGTATAACCTATAGGATCCAAGAGAGTGATTGCACCTACAATCTATGTTAATCCAAGCCCCAAAAATCACTGCAGTAATGGAAGAATATGAAGATTATTTAAATGTAGCTAATTCAATCTTTTTGTGTCTTCAAAATTCAGACTCAAAGGTAATTTGTTTCATTGGCCATAATCTAAGTAAGAAGCCAACAGCTGTTATCCTATTATACCAATTTAACTCCTAAAAGTAATTAGTAAGTGTTGATGTACTTACTAGTACAAAGACCCTACCGGGTCAACCACAGATATCCACCTTGGATTGGAGAAACTTGTGGGCACTTGGAACCCCTTACCTTTTTGAAGCAAAGGTCAAAAGTCAGGATAGCGAAATGGGGAAAAAAAAAATTTCTTGAAAAGTAATGGTTATTCCCCTTTTGGGGGGTGGGAGGGAAGACAACATGCACAGCATCTCCCAGACACTAAGAACAGGAACACTGGGATGCCTGAGCCTGCAATGCTGACATCAGAAAAAAAAAAATGATGTTTCCTGCCCCCATGTGGGGACTGAGCACTGCCTTCCCTGGGAAGGAAACATATTAGTAATTGTGTCAAATGTGAAGGTAGCTACATGACCATCCTGCCAGTGAGACAAAAGGAATAGATCAGTAGCCATCATTTTTTTGTGTGTGCAAAATTAAAGCTGCCATGCAGAAGTGGCCCTGAGCTTTAGCAAGGCCTAAAAAGTAGATCATTTAGTTCAGTGCAATTATGAAGGGATTCACAGCAACACCGCACGCTGAGGAATACCAATGAGCAGCGCTATGGTAACCGAGAAGAAAAATATATCAGGAAGATAAATATGAAGATGCTGCAGAAACAAAATGAACTCTCAACTTTACAGTTGTAAATTTTTGTAAACTGTTGCTAATAACCCCTACACATCAAAACATCCTCGGCTTTTTGTGTGTTTTTTTAATTTCCCAAACCTACTTTTATGGTTTATCCTTGAGCAATTTTCACACATTCTGGAGCTGACACCACTTGTTTGGGAGCTATCTCTGTAAATGCTGCTTGGTTTTAAAATAATTATTTCTGAGTGGATAAGACTAGCTCTGAGCTAGATGCTGTGAGCAGCAGTTCTTATTGCTGCCTCAACCCACTTACTCTTTGTGGTACTAATTCTTTTCCCTCTGCAGTGTATTAAAGAAACTCACACTTCCATTTTTAATCATTAGAAGGGAGCATTCCTTCCATGGCCAGCTTCCTTGACACAACTAGTCTCTGCCACCAGGAGCACTAACAGCTCATCTGGCTCATAACTCAATCAATACGAACAGGGCGCTCTTAGGCCATGCACACTCATGAACCCTGGGAGGTGGGAGCTTCTAGATGCCTCTTTCATGGAGCACTGCAAAGTCCATCATGGACACAGGGTGTCATCACGGCCCGGAGCTGCAGGTTTATTAGCGAACACAGAGCCTATTAAAGATATTTCCTTCCCAACATGAACACAAAGTATACCAAAACCACTAGGTCTTCTCACAAAACTGAGACTCACTGGTGAGAACTTTTTAGTATAAATATATACTTTTGTTTGATTTGTTTAGTAAAAAAGCATGATTTTCAACCTGGTTTTTGGTTTGGACTACTGAAGACACAAGAGGAAGCTAAATACATATTAACATCATATTTATAATGCCTTATGATTTAAAAGGCTCCTATTGATTTAAAATTGTGTATTTGTTTTTCTTTTATTGCTTTTGCTGCCTACTTAAAATTCCACTAATTCAACGACTCACCAAAAAGCATGTAGATGCTCCTTTATTGAAAGGGACAAAGAAGTAAACTGACTGGTTCCCCTTTACTCTAGTCATCTCTCCTGAGACCCCATTATCATTCCCTCAACTCTCATATCATCACTGTCCCTTGAGTATTTCCCATAGCAAGTTAATAGATTATTTAAGCATGCATAATAAGTCATTTAATAACTAGTGCCACTATTGTAATAAGTCAGGATTTTAGTAAGATTTAAAAATATCAACAACGTATTTACCCCTTTTTTAAATTTTAGAAGTAATAACACCAGAAACATCTCAATATGTCATCTAATGTCCCAATAATCTGGGCTGGGCTGATTCTCCCACTTCATTTTAAACTGTGTTGCCCTCAAGCCTATTCCCAACTCTATTGTATTTCTTCTAGCTCCTCACACACACGTCATTTCATGTCGCTACTGTAACGACATTTTGTAGAAATGGACTTGAAAATTAAAATACTTCCCAAAACCATGTCACTAAGGAATGGCCAGGATTTACACCCCGATCTGAATCCATGCCCTTTTTATCCCCTTACAGGTCCTCCACGCCAAGCTCCAGGAGAGGGCTTTTTGCAAGGAAGACCAACTAACAAGGTTTGGGGATGTGATCTCCAGAAGACCTTCTTACTCACAATCTCCATTCTATTTCCAAAAATAAGGGTAACAACCATCATTTTCAAAAGTGTTCCATATCGTTCTATGGCCAGTGAAGTGAAATATACAGTAATCTGGGGGAAAAAAAGTGAGTATAGTTAGCATTTGCAAAGTGCCTACTCTGTGCTGACTCAATATACTGTCCCCAACCTCACAATTACCTTTTTTCTTAAATATATTTTATTGATTTTTTTACAGAGAGGAAGGAAGAGGGATAGAAAATTAGAAACATCAATCAACTGCCACCTGCACACCTCCCCACTAAGGATGTGCACACAACCAAGGTACATGCCCTTGACTGGAATCGAGCCTGGGACCTTTCAGTCTGCAAGCTGATGCTCTATCCACTGAGCCCAACTGGTTAGGGCCATAATTACCTTTTAAGTGCAAGAGAAAATCATTATCCTATATAATAAAAGTCTAATATGCTAAGTGTCCGGTTGTCCAGTCATCTGTTTAACCAATCAAAGCATAATATGCTAATGATATGCTATGGCTGCTCAATCACTCACTACAATGTGCACTGACCACCAGGGAGCCAGGTGCTCTGACCAATAGATTAGCTTGCTGAGGGGCTCTGGCCGATCAGGACTGAACAAGATGGGCTGGACATATGCGGGAGCCCTCCTGTGGACCCTCCCTGACTGGCCAACCTCCCGCACCCCTCCCCAGCCCTGGACCTGACAGTGCACTAGTGGGGTCCCTCAGCCTGACCTGTGCCCTCTCACAATCCAGGACCTATGGGGGATGTCAGAGAGCTAGTTTGGGCCTGATCCCACAGGCCAGACAAAGGGATCCCACTGGTGCATGATTTCATGCACCAGGCCTCTAGTTTTAAAATAAAGAAAATGAGGTCTTAAGAAACTTGTCTAAGACCACAGAATATAAAGTGGTGGAAACAAACTGAAACCCAACTTTAACTAACTCCAAAGCCCTCACTCTTTCCTTTACATTACAAGGGTCTTGGGAGGTTAGACTGCCTAATGGCCAGTCTATGTAGCCACACTATTAAACCACAGAAACTACTTTTCTTAAAATTGCCACACTAATCTCCTAAAAAAAAGTCAGAAAGTTTTCCAGGGGGGGGTTTTATATCTCACAATATCAAGAGTAATGCAAAGCTAACCCAATCTAAAGAGTAACCTAACTTCAATACTAACTACTTCGGCGCTAAGATATTTCTCTGCTCTCTTTCTCTGTAAATCCCAGATGTTTTTGTTTTGTTTTTGTTTTTTGTGTGCATTTATTTACTTTTCCATTATTTTAAATTTTATTGGGATGACATTAGTTTACGTGAACATATAGGTTACACATGTGGATTACTAATTTACAAAATCTGTATATAAGACCATATGCCCACCACCCAAAGTCAAATCTTCTCCTGTCACCTCATATTAGGACCCCTTTATTTCCCTGTCCTCCTTCCTTTGGCAACCACCACACTGCTGTTTGTATACATAAGTTTCAGTTTTATTTCCATATATGAGTTAAATCATATAGTTCTTAGCTTTCTCTGCTTCACTTATTTCACTTCACATAATGTTCTCAAGGTCCATCTAGGTTATTGTAAATGACACTATTTCAGCCTTTCTTATGGCTGAGTAGTATTCCATTGTGTATATGTATCACATCTTCTTTGTCCAGTCCTCTATTGGAATTTGGCTGTTTCCAACTCTGGGCCACTGTGAATAATGCTGCAATGAACATAGGGGTGCATATATATTTGCATATAAATAATTTCAAGTTTTTCGGGTATATACCCAGGAGTGTGATCGCTAGGTAATATGTAGCTCTATTTTTAACTTTTTGAGGCATCACCTGACTTATTTCCATAGTGGTTGTACCAGTCTACATGCCCACCAGCAGTGAATGAGGGTTCTCTTTTTTCCTCATCACTTGTTGTTGCTTGTCTTGTTGATAATGGCCACTCTATCTGGTGTAAGGTGGTATCTCACTGTAGGTTTAATTTGCATTCCCCTGATTGCCAGTGAGGTTGAACATCTTTTCCTATATCTATTGGCTGTTTGTATGTCTTTTTGGAAGAGGTGTATTTTCAGGTCCTCTGTCCACTTTTTGATTGGATTGTTTATTTGTTTGGTGTTGAGTTTTAGAGTTTTATGAGTTCTTTATAAATTTGGAAGACTAAACCTTTGTCAAAGCTACTGTTTGCAAATATCATCTCCCATCTGGTTGGCTGCCTGTTTGTTTTGTTGTCTGTTTCTTTTGCTGTGCAGAAGCTCTTCAGTTTGATATAGTCCCATTCATTTATTTTTGCCTTTATCTCCCTTGCTTTTGGGATCAAATCCATAAAATGTTCTCTAACATCCAGGCCCATAAGTTTGGTAGCTATATTTATTTTTTTCTATGTGACCTATAGTTTTGGGTCTTATGTCTAAGTCTTTGATCAGAATACGTTTTGAAATGTGCATGCAATCAGTCCATCTTAGCCATTGTGAAAATCAAATATTCAAATACTCTGATAATTCATCATATATAGTCTTTAATACTTGTGTAACTTATCCATGCATCATAAATTATTTATTTTCAAAACTCAATCTTTCTATACTGCTGTTGACCACAGTTTTAGAAATCTTTAGTCACTAATAATTAGCTTTCTCCTGAATGTCACTGTTTGTACATCTGTATGGAAATCAGTTCTCCTTAAATAATTTCCAAACTCTTCGAATCATTGCTAAATCTGAACTCGCTCACTCACTCGACCATTCTTTCATTCAAACATTTACAGTGTAGGAAATCAAAGACAATGGCCCCTTGACCAATCCATCTCTGACCACAGGCATGACAACAGTCCTAGCTATCAGTCGAATTGGACACCATCGCTCCCAGTAACACCACCAACAGGGTCTTGAGTGGGGAGGGAAGTGGCCATCATCTCCATTAGACAACCCCAAACCACACCAAATCAACACACAATCTCATGTTGTGTTACTGCAAGCTTGCTGCAGGAACACAGCATGCAGCCATGTTACCTAAGTGCTCCCTCCCTACTTCCATTGACATTTTAGTAATAAACTCCTCTGACAGAAATTCTAGAGCCCTCAGCACCTTTTCCTCTTACACACAAATACTCCTCATGTGTGCCTCCTTCACAGCTCCCCCTCTCTTCCTTCCCATTTCCTTGATCATCGGCTTGATTTTCATGCACTTTCATTACAGCAAACATTTCTTAACTTGGCTTCCTACCTCAAATCTCTTCCCATCCAATCCATTTTTCTGCCTGAGTAACATCATTTTCAGCAAACCACTCCTTTGTCCAAGAATGTATAGATTTCCCACATCTAATGATAAAGGCCAGCATCCTTAGCATGCCATTCAGGTTCTCTACCACCAGCTTGACCTCTTCTGGATTTTTCTGTAGGATCATAGGTCCACTGATGGTCCATCAACACAGCTATGGCATTCTCAGCTCCACCAGCAATATCCTGGGCCCTGCCTCTCTCCAGCCATCTCACCTGTCAAAGCCCGCTCCTCCATTAGGGCACTTCCTCCTCTAAAAGGCCTGGCTTTCTTTCTCATTATACTCATAAATATTCTCTAAGTGTTTTCCATAGAAAGTGAACTTTAATCCTCCAGCACTAGCAGAGCATAGGATAAAGATCACATGCATGAAAATGCTCTATGAACCTGCCCAATGCATGGCACTGAGGTACCCTTTTCAGAGCACCTATAATGCTTCCTGTGAACCCCACTCAGCAGGTGCTGGCCAGGTTAGGAAACTGTGCTGAGCCAAGTCAGAAACCACAATTCAGGCTGCTTTGAAGAGCCCAGAGGAAGCCCATTAAGAGTCCGGAGAAAATGAGTGCTCTGGAGTGCTGAGCTGTCTCAGAAGAGAAAGATAAAGGATGTAATGAGATGGAGAACATCTTGGCAATAAAAATTAGCTTCTGAAGAATTTATGAGTAGCAACCGATTCTCCAATACACTCTGTATAGAAGTGTTTAACTATCTCCTCGCCAAATAAAATTTAGTACACTGAAAATCAAATTTCCAATATAACTGGAAATTTTCTATGATCAAAACCTACCTATAAAACTACTTTAAGATGTGAATAATTTACTCTTCTATTATTGGTTTTGCAATAAGTGAAATGGCAATACTATCTAATTGGTAGTAAGTATAGAAATAAAAAAGCCTAAAAATTAGATACATTAGAGATAAGTCTATATAGAATTAGAATAAAAAATCAGTAAGCTCAGAAAACATGGGATATTTGTTCAATACAAATTTAAGTGGATATAGGAAACAAAACAGCAGAACTATCCTATATATTGTCCCCTCAGGAGTTTGACCAGTTCAACTGCTTGCTATGACATGAGCTGACCACTAGGGGGGCAGCATGAAATGAAGAAAGGCCCTGGCTGGCTGCCGACAGCCAGCAGCTAGCTAGGGAAAGGAAGGCCCCAGCTGGCAGCCAGCAGCCAGAGTAAGGAAGGCCCTGATCAGCCCTGATCATTAGCCAGGCCTAGGGACCCTACTCATGCATGAATTTCATGCCCTGGACCTCTAGTTAAAATAATAACTAAACTGGTATTAAAAACCTCCAGGAATGATAACAATCTGAGAGCCAAATAACCCAAAAATAAATAAAATAATAATATGACATTTACCAGAAATTATAATTTTTTATGTATTTTTATTAATTTCAGAGAGGAATGAAGAGGCACAGAAAAACATCAATAATAGAAAATCATTAATCAGCTGCCTCCTACACTCCCCCAGTGGAGACCAAGCCCGCAACCTGGGCATGTGCCCCTGACCAAAATCAACCCCAGGACCCTTCAGTCCACAGGCCAATGCTCTATCTACTGAGCCAAACCAGCAAGAGCCAGAAATTACAATTTCTAAAAATCCAAATATAAAAATTTTACCTCATGAGGAGAATTTTAAACCTGAAATGTCATAGCACTGCTATGATACAGTATCATAATTACAAAAATGTCATTTCTAATAATGGCTACACTGAGACAGCCTAGCCTGGTAAGGAATAGCTCAAGCTTTGGAGTCAGAAAGACCGGAGGCCAAATGCCATCAAGGGCCCTGATTAGCTGTGTGACTCCAGGTAGTTTACACAACCTCTCTGAACTGTAGCTTCCTCATTTATAAAATTAGAATAATCACGCTTACCTAAGAAAGTTATTGTGCAGATTTAATGAGATGCTGCATAAAAGCCCTTAGCACAATGGCCAGTTCATTATAACCTCTCACTAAATACTGTCTGTTTTTGTTTCCAAGCCTTCATTCATTCATTCATCTGGAATCTATGGAGCTTCTTGCAGGAGCTCTCATTACACAGGCATTTGGAAACCACAGGCCCTGACTCCTGTGAGCATTGTGCAGTTTATAGAAGGCAGGAGAAATGGTCTAACAACAAAAATACCATATCTAGGTCTCATACTTGACATTGGAATAAACAAATACATAACCTAGCAGATGTCTACAAGGAAAAAAAAGAAATTAAAATAAAGCACATGGCATTAATACTATCCATCTGCATATTACATTCAAAATCCAACTGGCTTTGCTCTTAGGCACTCTGCTGCATGTGACTCCAATAACCCCATAAAAGCTACAGTCTGAATTCACAAGTCCCGATAAAGTCACTTAATTCGATCACTTCGTTGAGTGATTCCTATCTGTACAGCAGCCAAATGAGGAGAACAGTGGCAAAGGTGAGATTGCAGGACAACGAAGATGGGCCCAGGGCTGGTCACTCATAATCTAGAAGCTGACAAGGAAAGGCCATCTGTCTAGAACTAGTGAACATGCCAGATAACCAAATCAGAACCAAATAAGCAATCCCAAGACAGCAATGATGCTCTTTCTCAGGCTGGTGCTGTAATTGCTTATTCCCATCTATAGTGCCAAAATGCTCCCCATGCTAGGACTGCCTATAACCATACAAAAGCTATGGAGAAGCCCGGTGGGGGCGGGGGGGAGAGACAAGAAAAAAGTGGGGGAAGGAAGTAACTCTGAGTAATGATTTTTCCAATTTATTTCAACCATCAAACCATCATTGATTGATTTCCTAATGCCTGTTAAAACCTTGAGAGAAAATAAGAACTATCAGTGATGCTGTCTTCCCCTCTCCCCATAAGAAATACACACCAAAATGACTGTCTGGCCAGGTTTTATACCCCCAGGATCTGAAAAGTCCAAGTGTTTGGCCTGCCACATTTCAGAGCCCTGTCTACAGCAATGAGGTACTACGGTTCCATGTCCGCTCACAACCTCTCCATTTACTGCCTCTGAGGCCCTTAAGCTTTGCACATTTTACTCAAACATAAACATGAACATTTCCCCTGTAATGTCTTTTTTCTCTCATAATAATCTGTACTCTAATTCAAAGAAATGCAATTTCATCGTTGGTTCACCAGGCTGAGGTTTGAGAAAAGATCGTATGAGACAAACCATAATGATGAAGAAACAAAATGAGGCCGATGAATTCAAGCAACACAGTCATTTACTAGAAAGCACTTGCTTCCCTGATGAAATACGGAAAACATTAAGCTCTAACTGCAGCCCTGAGCTGCTATATTTTGGATGCCCACCTGTGCCAGTATCTCCGTCCACATCACTGCTGAATCTCAGAAAGGACTTTGGCCCCTAGGCAGAGGGAGGCAAAGGGAACTACAGCCACCATGACAGATGTATGTTTCACCCTACCGTAGCCCAGTGAATGCCACACAGGGGCCCTAAGCCACAGCTGAAGGGGTGGTTTGACTTAGTGCTGAATGCTGCATTGTGGGGGACCCTGGTCTGACATGTTCCCAGTCAAAAGTGACTTTTCCTGGCCAAACAAAGCCTATCGTGCTTCCAGCCTACATGGCATTGCAGAATGCTGAACTTCTGCAAATAACAGAGGTCTCTGAAGAGAGAGAAGCCCTTCATGAATAAACAAATAAGGCAGGACACCAACATTTACAAAGGAAGGAGAGACATGTCTGCAGAAAAAAGTCAAGTGAGTAAGAATCTGTTTAGATCTAAATTCTGGACTTGGAGATGGAAGGGTTAAATATTAATTGTAAATAGAAATGAGAAAGTCATATCCCCAAATGGATATAAGTGACCAAAGGCCTCGCATGGAGCAGAGGATGCCAGACAATATATTTCTGGTCCTTCTGGTGCCCTGCCATTTGGGAGACCGACAAAGATCTGGAAGAAAGCTGATTCACTGAAGGGAAATCATGCATAAGAGAGGGAGAAAGGAAAGGCACTGGTCAGATGGCCATGAATGGCCGAGATGGGAACCAAGCACAGAGGATGAGGACTGGAAGTGCGAGGGAGAAGTTGAAAGCTAGCAAGAATCCTCTTATTGTCCTCTATAGATCCCACTTTCTCTCCAGAAAGTAGCAAGATGACTCTGAGGGAAGGTGGGGGTAGGGGGGAGGAAGATTAATCAAAGAACATACATATATGCACATATGCATAATCCATAGACACAAACATAATGTGGTGAAGGCCATAGTCTGAATTCAACCAAAATGTAGGGGCAGAGGTAGGTACCGGGGGAGGGGGTCAATGGGGGAAAAGGGAACATATGTAATACTTTCAACAATAAAGTTAGCCAGAGAACGGTTTGGCTCAGTGGATAGAGTGTCAGCCTGCAGAATGAAGGGTCCCAGGTTTGATTTCGGTCAAGGGCATGTACCTTGGTTGCAGGCACATCCCCAGTAGGGGGCATGCAGGAGGCAGCTGATCGATGTCTCTCCCTCATTGATGTTTCTAACTCGATCCCACTCCCTTCCTCTCTGTAAAAAAAATCAATAAAATATATTTAAAAAAAAAACAATAAAGATAAATTTCAAAGTTAATAGATTAAAAATGTTAAAAAAAAAAAACTAATCTAAAGTCAGACCTAGACACCAGGTCCTATCCCACTGGGATGAAGCAGCTGACAAAAGTCCATGAGGAGAAGGGAGACTTGGTATAAGAGGAAGATTGGCACCTATGAAGTGATGTGGCACCTGTGGCACCCAGACAGTCCTCAGAAAGTGCTAGGGCTCCTGTACCAAAGGAAGCCGTAGAAGGCACAGAGTGGCACACAGCCAAATGATTCTTCCTATTTCCTACCCAAAGGTTTTTCCAATTTGTAAGGTGGACATAATTTCACAGCCTTCCAAATAAACGACTTACAGGATAATGTATGGCATTATCACAGATACCCCAGGGAAATAAAAAACCAGGAAAATAATACCATTATTGGTAAAGCCCAAATTTCAGCCATCAGGGGGTAACCAAGCACTCCACACATGTGAAAGACTGTAGAAGCTTAGCCGGTAATGTTCTTTGTCAGGTCAACACACTCTTTAGAACTAGATCTTTTTATCTTTTTCTTTATAATAGTCCTATGCTTTGTTTTCCAATAGAAAATAAAAACTGGCTTCCTTGCTGTTGAATAACAAGTTGATGTACTCATTCTGACACCTACTATACCAAATAACCCCACAGGTTCTCTATTTTCCTAATATCACTATTTCCCAAATATGAATAGATCTCAAAACAGACACACACACACACACACACACACACACACAAAGGCAATTCTTTTTTCTCCATAGGAAGTAATCAAGGTGATTTGGTTTGCTTAGTTGGGTTTTTCTAAGCATATTTCTTTTTTCCTTTCTAGAGAAAAAAAGTCCTAGTTCGGTGTAAATGCCAACTTCTAAAAAGAAGTAAGTACATTTTAGAGAAGAGGAAAGAATCCATGATGTGAAATGGTGTGAGGTTCTTTTATGTTGATGAAACATTATTCTTTTAAATATTAATTTATAATAATCTTACTACCATGAGTCACAAAAAATTATTCACAAATAATCATAACAGAGCTTTGTACCCTATGCAGGAAAAAAAGAGTCTTACACAACAGCAGATTATTTTGGAAGATAAACACCAGAATTTAGTCATCTAGCACTTACCACTTACAGTTATCCTGAACTGTAGATTATTTACCATGTCAAAGATTAGTTAGATAATTTTATATTTTATTATGTACTAGAGGTCTAGTGCACAAAATTCATGCACACAAGGGAGCCCCTCAGCCTGGCCTGCACCCTCTCGCAGTCCAGGAGCCCTTGGAGGATGTCTGACTAACGGCTTAGGGGGAGGAATGAGGGTTGGGGAGGGGAGCAGGCCTAAGCCATCAGTCAGACATCCTTAGCACTGCTATGGAGGCAGAGAGGTTCTCACCACTGCTGCTGATCTCGCCAGCCATGAGCCCAGCTTCTGGCTGAGTAGCACTTCCCCTGTAGGAGTGCACTGACCATTGGGGTAGCTCCTGCTCCTGCATTGAACATCTGCCTCCTGGTGGTTAGTGCTCATCATAGCAACCAGTCGGGCCAAAACCAGCTCTCCAACATCCCCCAAGGGGTCCCAGATTGCAAGAGGGCACAGGACAGGCCGAGGGACCCCACAGGTACACAATGGGGCCAGGGAGGGATGTGGGAGGTTGGCCAGCTGAGGAGGAACCATGGGAGGGCTCCAGGCCATGTCCAGTCCATCTCGCTCTGTCCGGATCAGCCAGACCCCAGCAGCAAGCTAACCTACAGGTTGGAGCATCTGCCCCCTGGTGGTCAGTGCACGTCATAGCAGCTGGTCAACCAGTTGACTATCTGCCCCTGGCCCCACTGTGCACCCATGGGGTCCCTCGGCCTGTCTTGTGCCCTCTTGCAATCTGGGACCCCTTGGGGGATGTTGGAGAGCTGGTTTTGGCCTGACTGGTTGCTATGATAAGCACTAACCACCAGGAGGCAAATGTTCAATGCAGGAGCAGGAGCTACCCCAATGGTCAGTGCATGTCATAGTGCTGGTCAACCAGTCAACTGTTTTCTCCCTGGTGGTCAGTGCACATCATAGCCAGTAATTAGGCACCCTTAGCATATTATGCTTTTATTATATAGGAAGTAAACTTCTAAAATCATAAACTTACATAAAATTAAAGATTCAAAAAAGTTTATTTGGTTTGCTTCCCACCCCAAACCATTGTTTCCCTTCTAATTTATAGTGTCTCAGATTAAACCCATGATGAGTTTAATAGCTTCCCAAATATTTTACCATATGTCTTAATTTGTTTTCCAAGTTAACCCTAGTACCCAGTTTTCTCCAAAAGTAGCTCCAAGTTTTGCCTATCTAATTTCATAGTCACTACTCTGATTCAGACTCCTAACTTCCTCATACTGGACTTATTTAATTGTTCCAACTTTCTTTGCAATTTGTAAGATCCCTAAAGGACTACATCATGTGTTTCTAGTGCTCCTCCCACCCTCCAGAGCACAAACTTGCCGGATGACCATCTACTCTCCACCCAGCTGACATCTCCTGGGTGGAAATAGTTTTATAGGTTACACTCAGGCCTTCCTCATGTCTAGTTCCTGTTCAACTGCTTCTCTGCCAGCTAAAGTCCCTGCTCTCCGCCACCTCCCCGGCCCACAATCAGGCCTTTCATGCTGGTTTCCTAGGATTTGTTGAAAGGGCCTTTTGTTACAGAATCATGTCATAACTTGAATATTTGAACTTCTTTCTGAACCAGATTACTCTTCAAAGACAGAAACCAGGACTTTTCCTTTTGTATCCCTTATGGTACCTAATCCATAGCTTCGAAACCAACTCAACTCAATGATTATTGATTGAGAGATGATGTCATGGATTTCTTGCATTGAGTTGAGTTGTATATATCCTGCTGTGGAGATAAAAGGTTCTCACACCTGGCCTTTTTAACCAGAATAGTGCTAAGGTTGTTGTCTACACAGACACCGTCTCATGAGGTATGTGGAAAAACAGTCACATAATGCCACTTTTCACAGGAACTAGCCTTTGCTTCAATTATTTTGATATTTTAGATAAAAGGGGAAAAATGTATGTAAAGGGGATAAACTTTAGATATCTGAAAAATACTCAGTTCTTATCTTTATTATGGATATGTACAAATAAAACAAAAGTAGTCCTAATATCAAAAAAAAATGCAGCATCTGTGCAAAGTCTAGTTTAAATTCTGCAGTTACCAAAAATGCATTACAACCTGAATTTGCTCTTTTATGTGTGTATATAAATACATGTATATACTGACTCTGCTATGTGAAAGGGATTTCAATTTGACCATCAGACTGTTGATTTTTAAAACCATTGTATCTTTTCCTGGCCTACACTTATTTCTTTACATTCTGCATGAAACTATACATGTTTGGCAGTAACAATTTTGTCTGAAAAAGTTTTCTCTTTATACAATTTCCTCTAAAATGTATATATCATTAATGAACAAACAGATGAAAACAAAAGGCCATTTCAATATTAGGAAACTTTTATTGGAGCACCTTGAGTCAAATATTTAAATGTCTTAAATATGGAATGAAAGTGTTCCTTGTCTTATTTCTATTTCCTTGACATGGAGCCTGAGCAATGTGGTTTGCTTAGTTGCCTGTCACAGCCACATGGGACTCCAAGTATTTCACCTATAGATGCAGGTCAATCCTACAAAGCAGCAGTATTGACAACACAGCTAAGCTTTCCACAGCCATAAAGGAGTTCAAAGTTATGGAAAAGTTTTGGTAAAATTCTGGTGGGGAGGGTGCATTGAAGAGAAGAGGGATGCCAGGAGAGCTCATTATTTGGAATAAATATTGATGGAAATAGCTCTCAAATATTTACATGCATAATTACGTGGGGTACTTAGAAAAGACAGATTTCTGGGACTTCTGTTAGTGGGTATGAGGCCATGTCCACATATGAACATTTTCAACATGCTCACCTGGTATCTGGACAATTTTGAGACACAATCATCTCCAGGAACATCTCACACTTCTTTTTCCTCTAGCATTTCCTAAATATTCTTTCAGCTATCCTCTCTCAAGATCTTTGGGGAAAAGAAGGAATTATGGTATAAATTTTTAGGTTTTTTTCTAACATGAGCACAGTACCTATACTCTCCAATAAACAGGTTAATAACAGTCGGAGGGGAAGAAGTTCAAATGCAGCTTTAAACAGTCCCTGACACACACACACACACACACACACACACACACACACACACACACATCTTAGTTCTCTGGGTACTCCAGACAGAAAGTAGACACTCAATAATACAATAATAACTTTGGAGCAATAAATCACTGGAAATCCATCCTATGCAATAAAGAGATAATATGCAAATTGACCATCACACCATTGCACAAGGTGGCCACCCCCATGTGGTCACAGATGCCACCAAGAGATGGCCAGCAGGGGAAGGCAGTTGTGGGTGATCAAGCCAACAGGGGAGAGCAGTTAGGGATGTCCAGGCCAACAGGGGAGGGCAGATGGGGGCAGAGACCAGGCTGGCAGGGGAGGGCAGCTGGGGGGGACCAGGCCTGCAGGGAAGGGAGGGCACTTGGGGGGAGAGGGAACCAGGTCTGCAGGGAAGGGCAATTAGGGGTGACCAGGCCAGCAGGGACAGGCAGTTAGGGGCAACCAGGCCAGCAGGGGAGAGCAATTGGGGGAATCAAGCAGGCAGGGGAGCAGTTAGATGTTAATCAGCTGGCAGGCGAGTGGTTAGGGGGCTATCAGGCCAGTAGGCAGGTGAGCAGTTGGGAGCCAGCAGTCCTGGATTGTGAGAGGGATGTCCAAGATTGGAGAGGGAACAGGCTGGGCTAAGGGACACCACCCCAGTGCACAAATTTCATGCATTGGGCCTCTAGTCTAATATAATAAGTCAGCAAGAAGATCCAGGCTGGCTAAACTAAACTGAAAAGCTCTAGTGTTACTGACTATAAAATAAGTAAAACAGGAACACTTTAACTACATGTATATAAGCAAATATATTTCTAAATTATTTTATTTCTTTTTACAACCCACTGGGATATATCCTATCTAATAAAAGAGTAATATGCAAATTGACTGCACCTCTGCTACACCCACAAGCCTCGCCCACCAGCCAGACCCACCAGCCAATCAGAGCAAGTATGCAAATTAACCCAACCAAGATGCCTATGGCCACAGAGAGAGCAGGAAGGAGGCTTGGGTTGCTCCTGGCGATGGAGGAAGCCATGCTTTCCACAAACCCTAGCTGGCCCAAGCCTCTGCTTAAGGCAACAAAGCTTCAATAGCTGCTGCCACAGAGTGAGGCTTGGGTTGCCCCTGGCAATGGAGGAAGCAAAGCTTTCTGTAAACCCTGGCCAGCCCGAGTCTCTGCTTAAGGCAACAAAGTTTCAATGGCTATGTAAGCAGAAGGCTTGGCTCCACTCCAGGCAACAAAGTTTCAATTGTAGAAGATAAATAAATCCCAGATACCAGGGCCTCCGCTTGGGTCACTGGGGGTGGGGGGGCAGAATGCAAACCACCACAGGCCCCACACCCAGGCCACCCCACACCCCAAGGGAACACCCACCCTGATCTAGGACACCCTTCCAGGCAAACCAGCTGGCCCCCATCCATATACCAGGTCTCTCTCCTATCTAATAAAAGAGTAGTATGCAGATTGATCATCACTCCAACAAACAAGATGACAGCCCCATATAGTCAAAAGATCCTGCCCCCATGTGGACACAAGATGGCCACTATAAGATGGCCAGTAGGAAGGACAATTGGCAGGGACCAGGCCTGCAAGGGAGGGCAATAGGGGATAAACAAGCCTGCAGGGGAGGCAGTTAGGGTTGACCAGGCTGGCAGAGGAGGGAAATTGGGGGTGCCAGGCCTATAAGGAATGGCAGTTGGGGGGTACCCAGACCTGCAGGGGAGGGCAGTTAGGGGTGACTAGGCCTGCAGAGGAGGGCATTTAGAGGTGACCAGGCCCACAGGGGAGGGCAGTTAAGGGCAAACAGGCTGGCAGGGGAGTGGTTAGGTGGTGATCAGGCTGCAGGCAGAAGCAGTTAGGGGTAATCAGGAAGACAGGCAGGTGAGAAGTTGGGAGCCAGCAGTCCAGGATTGTGAGAGAGATGTCTGACTGCCCGTTTAAACAGGCAGTTGAACATCCCTGGAGGGGTCCTAGATTGGAAAGGGAGCAGGCTGGGCTGAAGGACACCCCATTCCCATGCACAAATTTCTTGCACCAGGCCTCTAATATATATATAATTTTATAGAAATATATTAATGCCATCATATATATGGTTTTTAAAGTATTGCAATCTTCTTTCACCTTTATTTTTTCTATTCATGGATAAGCCCTCAGAACCAATGTTAACAGTCTAGTATATATTACTCCATATTTATCTCCCTATACATATAATCCTAATCAGACATATGTCCATACAGACATTGATATGCACATTCATGTACACAAGGAGGGTTTTGTAATTTATATGCCATTCTGTATCTGTGTTTCTCACTGAATAATCCCTCATAGACATCCAAGGTATCTGGTATACCTCTATTCATTCTTTTTAGTGGCTGCATAATATTCTATGATATAAATTATATAATTTATTCTACCAATACCTTGTTGGTGGGCTTTCGCTCGGTTTCCAGTTTTTTACCACTACAAACAATGCTGTCCTAGAGATTCCTGCACATGTGCCTTGCATGCTGGTGATCTTGTTTCTATAGGAGAGATTTCCAGGAGTAAAACTACTGGGCCAAAGAGTTTATGTATTTCTGAGTTTTAACACTTGTTGCCAGATTACTTATTTTTCAGGCAGTAACATTTCATATTCACAAAACAGCTAATATTTTAATCAAGATAAAATAAAATTGTGCTTAGAAGAATTCTATAATCTTCTGGGGGCCATCCTCTAGTCTCTGCTAGACCTCTAAGCCAAGCCAGGTCTTCTGCCCTGTTCCTCTCATGGGCCAGCCTGCCACTCCCTAATGCTTAGGACACTAGATGAATGGTCTTGATGCTCCAATGAACTCTCTACAATTAGATTTTAATGTTGACATATTTTTGCTTTTGTACCTTTTTCAAAGGAGAGGTTCAATAGTTTTCATCAAATTTCAAAAGGGGTCTATGACTCAAAAAAAACGTTAGGAGTCCCTCTCTGGAGTTTGGGGATAATAAGAGGATTGGGATATTACTGATGACATGATCTGATTTTGCTGATGATAATCACCCTCACCCCCCCCCCCAAAAAGGTGAATTTTATTGAAGAGGTTTTCCTGTGACCATCAAGCAATCAAAAAACAATGTATGCACATTTTTAAGAAGGATCAAGCTCTACAGATAGTTTATGAAAATGCACAGGTGCAAGCCAGGAGGTTGGGGGGAAGGAAACAACAGAAAGAGTTGTTTTTAAATCCAGCTAAAAGATCATTTCTTCTCCAGTACAACGTTTCTCAGATCAATTAGTACTCTTTGATCTAAGTAAAAGAAAGGGAGTTATTTTGGGCTTCTGTTCACAGGGATAAACATTTCGGTGGAGAATGAGAGGGGATAGCTAAGTGGGATATAATAAAAAAAAAACTGTTTACAGAATTTGGAGCATATCTTTTGAGGAAACCCAATAAACACCTACAAGTCAGGGGTCATGTCTCATGTAGTTGCTCCTTTTCTGCACTGCGGCTGGCTTCTCTCCACACACACCCTCAGCCCAGGAGCAGGCAAGTTTGAGCAAAGGAGGCATTCAGTAGATGGAAATTAAACCAATAAATAATTGAAGCAGCTTTCGATAGAAAAAAATTACAGGAAATACAGTGGGTCCCTTAAGTAAGATTTCTTTGCTAGTAAGGGTTTGAAATCAGGAATGCCATGATTTTTCTTCATTTGTAATTAATGCCAAGAAAAAAATTAGAAAAACATCTGTCCACTTCTAAAGAAACTGTTTAATTCTTCATTCTTGTAAGACTCCTGTTTTTCATAAAATTACCTTCCATTGTTCCTACTTCATGTCATACATTATCACATGATCATCAAAAGGTAAAATATAATTCTGACAATAGTTTAGCATGGTTATTAAATAATTATTAAATTATTAAGATATCTAGTTTCTAGTTTAAAACTTAAAACCAAGGACAAAGTCTGGCTAATGTGGTCCAGTGGTTTAACGTAAACCTATGGGCCAGGATGTTTCATCATTGGTGTTTCTATCTCTTTCTCCCTCTCCCTTTCTCTCTGAAATGAATAAAAATATAGTTTAAAAAAAACAGCCATGACTGGTTTGGCTCAGTGGATAGAGTGTTAGCCTGAGGACCGAAGAGTCCCAGGTTTGATTCCAGTCAAGAGCACCTGCCCAGGTTGCTGGCTCAATCCCCAGAAGGGGACATCCAGGAGGCAGCCAATCAATGATTCGCATTATTGATGTTTCTAGCTCTTTGTCCCTCTCCCTCTCTGAAATCTAAAAAAATAAGAAAAAAGTATTTAAAAAAAAACACACAGGACAAAGATGAAAAACAGATTTTTAAAAATACTAAATTAATATACAGAGTGGGGCAAAAGTTGGTTTACAATTGTAAGTATGTGAAACAGAGTTTATTCTTGCATTATTAGTATTATTAATTATTGTGCTATTTTCCAGACAAACAACTATAAACCTACTTTTGCCCCACCCTGTATTCAGTCATATTGCATCTAAAAGTACTGTATTGCTTAGCTGGTGTGGCTCAGTAATTGAACATCGACCTATGAACCAGGAGCTCAGGGCACATGCCTGGGTTTCTGGCTTGATCCCCTATGCGAGGCATGCAGGAGGCAGCTGATCAATGATTCTCTCTCATCATTGATATTTCTATTTCTCTCTCCCCATCCTTCCTCTCTGAAATCAATAAAAATGAAAATTCTTTAAAAATTAAAAATAAAAGTACTGCGCGCTTAGGAAGCAAATCTAGCTAAAGATATTTGTTAGATCCTCTTTGAAGATATTTAGAAATTATAGATTCTCTTGAAATAAAAATAATTCCACACAAATAAGAATTCAAGAGTGTCAATCAAAAGGGTCCAAGAATTTCCTTCCTACTAAGGATCGAATTTGTGTAATCTAATTTCCAGTTGACCATCACCATGGCCCTTCAGTTTACCAGAAATCAAGAGAGAGACAGGATGTAATGAAGGAATGGAGGGAAATTCTAAATGTTCTCTTTTAACATTTTTAATGATAAACACTCCACTAAAAAATGTATAATAATATTTTCAGAAGCCCAAGTAGAGACCCCCTTTCCGAAAACTTCCAGTGGAAGGTTTTTTAAAGAATGAAGCCAATTAGTCATCTTTCTACATAAAATTTCTTGAGTCGGTTTCCTGTAGAATTCCAGTGGCCAGTCCTTCTGAAGTCCGTGGGAGCTATAAGAAAGACCTGAGATGACATGAAATGATAATTGGGCTAATTTCTGCTCAAAGAAAACACAGGTACTTTAGGAGAGTTGAAACATTCAGTATACCAATAAGACCAATTATGTGCTGCTGGCTGCCCTTGAAGTTACTCCCAAGAGGCTTTGTCTAACTCTGATATGATAATGCAAATTTGGTTTTGTTGCCTGGTGCTTTCATGAGGCAATGGTTTCAAAGCAGCACCCTCCTTTAAAAAAAAATACATTATTAGGAAATGAAGAGTATTAGTTAATTAAGAGTATTAAGAAATATTCCCTCCACACCTACTTATTTAATGAAATGGACTTGCTTTGAGTGAGCATCTCTGTGTGAGGAAGCACTGAACTGAGCAAGACCATGTTTTATCCTTGAGCAACTGCTCATGTCCATTGAATCAACTCAAAACAAACTGCTTCCAGAAAGGAAAAAGGGGTGGTAAAAAAGAAAATTAAAAAAAAAAAACAGTAGCACTATACAGTCAACAGACCAATTTTTAAGGTACAAATCTTACCATATAATCAAACAAAGTCATTCAGGAAGAAATTTTTAAAGAAGAAGGCATAAAGGAAGTGAAGTAAAAATAACTAAGACATTTCCTAAAAGTATACTAATGTGTAGAGTTATATTCTAGTTACTTTTACATAAATTTGGAAGTAGACAGGACTAAAGACTAGCTATCAGTCGCTATCAGGTGAACCTGTATTATGTCTATAAGTAGTTTTGTCTTTTATCCTCTGATGTAAAATTAGACGTAGCTTCAAATGTGAAACTGATTTGCCAATCAACTTTATCAGACCTATGTGATGTCCCCATTAGGACCTTCAGGCAATACTGAGACTAACCTAGAGAATGGTCAAATGAAATGGCAGGTCCTATTTTGGCAGAAAAGAAAGCATAATGGCTCCTTTTCTTCACCTTCTTTTATTGTGAACTGCAAGTGTGATTGTAGAACATTTTTGTACTACAATCAAGATCATCATAACCAGAAGGCATTTTAGAGATCAGTTCATTAAAACCCATTATTTTATGCCGGGAAAACATCAGCGGTGCCCAAAGTCACATTTAGTGGCAGAGGCAGGACTAGAACCCAGATCTACTGATGGCTGACCTAATGCTATATTTTACCAAATAAAATCAAAGGTTAGCAACTTATTTACCATCTATTGAGATAATATAAATAAGTACATTGTCCTTATTTCCTATAACTGCTCTGCTGTTTCTCACAAGTCAAAGTGAGAGGGACTAAATTTAGCCCCAACCATTAACATGATCCCATTCAATGATTTACACAATCAACTTGGGTAAATTCAGGTTTCCTCCTGCTTCCTGGCTCCTCTCCAAGATGGTATCTAAGTGTGTACAAGCAGAGGCGGCTTCAGTGGCCTCTGAGTGCAGGAGGAGGGAAGTCTGAGACGCAGGCCCATTCTCTCCTCTAACTGCTTTGTCCTCGGTGGCATCTTCTTGTCCTCTCCATCACTGGGTGTCCTGATGGTGTCTGATGCTGAAGATGATGGCTGGGACCTCATGGTGCAATCTCCCCTGACTGGAAAGAGTGTGGTATCACTTGCTGAATCTGCCCCTCCTTCCTGCTCACTGAGGCCCTACCACTACTCCCTGCCTGCACACTCCCTGATGAGAGCTCCCAGCAAGCACCTGGATATCTCTTCACGAACTGCACTGGAACTTCATCACCTTCCATGCCACCTGAGACTCTAAAATGCTGGAAAGTGAAACTCAAGTTCTCCCCTGACCACCTTGCTGTGGGGCCCCAGGTTCACTATCTTGCGGAGTGGTCTTCTCTGCTTCTCACTCTCTCTCCACTTACCTAAAGCTTCTCTATCTTCCTTCTCAAAAAAGTTCAGCCAGAAGAGAGAGGGGTAGTCGTACTTCACTCTCTGATTGTTCTGCCTTCTTCCTAAAATTTTACAATTCACCATGGCCAGACCAGTAATACGCATTACCCTGAATGTGGGATCACATCTCCTCCTTCCCAAAGTGGGGTTCACTCTTCCTTCTCTGGACCCATAATGTGAGATAGTATGGCAGAATACAATTAACAGCAAAGAAAGACAACAAATACATTAATTTAATATTTTAACAGTTCCCTCATTGCAGCTCTTATATTCATGACCCAAGAGCCACAATATTGATGGGCTGATTATTCGAATGGCTAATTCCAGGACCCAGGGAATAGGAACACACAGGCTGCAGCTTGATGACCAAGTGCATTTCACACACTCCACCAAGGGAGACAGGATGAGCCAGGAAGGCAGAGGACCACTAAGCTGAGGCTCTGAGAGCAAACGGAGAGAATATGGGTAACTTCAGGCGGTGAGGAGCAGAAGACCAGACCTCTATGGTGAAAGACCGTAAAACCTCAGCCTGACACAGCAAATCAAAACATCTTGGTTATTTTCCTGTCTGTCACTACCGGCATGTTTGTCTCCTGCATCATTTCATCCAGAAGGAAACTAGAAAAACAATCTGACTTATGGGGAATGGTGGGGTTAGAGTTAACATCTGCACAGCATGTTATGTTCCCTGAAAGAAACATGCCCCATCAAGTGAATTAATATTTATCCTTTGAAGTTCTTATTCACATTCAGCCCTTCCGATATGTGAAACATAATCTCTCATCCTTTTCCCTGCCTCGCAACCTTGAAAAGCATACTGAAGCTTCTACTTGTGAACTTTTACCTTACACACATGAGAAAGTGCTTATTGTGAGAAGGGAGAAGTGGCACCGTAGGATCAGAATACAGCATCAGATAGTGAAAAATTAAAAGACAGGAACTATAAAGCCCCAAAAATGAGATTCAAAGAAAGTGAAAAATTAAAAGGCAAATATAAAAGGCTTCTTGCCTAAGATCAGCAGAATACAAGAATTACCAACAAAAACTCTCGAGAGAAGCAGCCTTCCTGTTTAGAAGCCTGAGGTTGTCGAATGAGATAAGGGAAGGAAAGAGGACCAAGTGAAAAGTAGTCAAGGTAAGACTTGGAAATGGAAACAGAAGATGTGCATTTAGAAATGGGATCCGCAGCTGGCAGGATGCAGCCGACCACTCTCAGATCCCATATGGATCTGTCTACCGGAAGGTGCTCAGACATCCAACTCCCTGAAAATGTTTTGAAACATAATTAAAATCTACACAGCTGCACCTCTTGTCACATGTTCAATTTTGCCTCCTTTTGTTAATTTATCATCCTCTCCCCACTAAACTATAAGTCCTCTGAGAGTAAGGGCTTCATCTGGGTTTGCTCACTACAACATCCCAGTATCTAGCATAGAAATTGGCATATGATTTGTTGGCAAATAAAATTTGGCATGAAATTTGAATCATACATAGGATGCTTTCTAAAATAGCTCTCCAATCATCTTTGGACAGTAACTAAAGTTCCATAGTCATGGATTCATTGCTCTGAAGGAAGTCAGTCTTCAATGACACCCAATTAAAATGCAACTGCCACCTGAGAAGACTCTTGTTGTAGGTAATTATTTAACACCTTCCTAGATGGTTAGATGACAGATAACTGGGAGAAAAACCCTCCTGACATGGAACTTAGAATAAGGAGCTGCAGAAAGATGCCAAGGACAAGCCACAGAAAGAGGATACATATCACACACCGCCTCCTTG
Source organism: Lasiurus cinereus (assembly GCA_011751065.1). Lineage (NCBI taxonomy): Eukaryota > Metazoa > Chordata > Mammalia > Chiroptera > Vespertilionidae > Lasiurus > Lasiurus cinereus. The sequence goes on from JAAGEH010002534.1 coordinate 35,451,546, forward strand.
AACTTCCAGAGGTTTATACTAAACATGTGTCTTCATTTCTTCTACAAAGATGTCTAACTATTATGTTCCCCATTAAAAAATCACATTACCTTCTTCACACTTCCTACTATCCTGTTTTATATTCCTTCCCTATGAGCCATGTTTTTATGCCTCCACAGAAATGTGAAAGATTAAGAGTCAGCACAAATTACAAAATGAAGACTCAAAGGTTCCAGAAAGATTTGTATTCTCTCCATAATCACTTTCAACCTTTCATCTTAGAGCACTCGTAAATCAGAAACACTCCATCCAAGGACACAGTGAGCCCCAAATCTCTATTATTTTCAGGATGATTGCAAACAGCTAAGCCAATCCCATAAACAACTAAGTGGGAAGAAGTTAACATTTCATCTTTGTTTTGTGCAGTGGTTTTCAGAACTCTGCCCTATCTAGGCCCAGGGCTTCTTAAGATGTTCAGCTGGGGCCCTGGGCATGAAAGATGAGGAGAAACAAGGGAAAATGGAGAGCACAGGGATCTGCTTCCTGCTCCAGCAACAACAGCCCTATTCTGCTCTCTTTTCTAAAGGGGCTTCCACTCCAAATTCCATTTGAAGAACCATTTCCATAGCTTTAAGAAGTCTGCAGAGCACGATTCAAAGTACTCAAAATATCTGTGCCTTTTCTTCCAATAAAAGTATGCTACACAGCCTGAAAAAAAGAGGAATTTGCTACAACATGATATTAAAATAAGTTAAGAAAATTTATTTCCTAAGAGGCTTTTCATCTTGCTAAGTTTTTGAAGTTTAGAGATTCTCTAATTTACAAAACATTTGTGCTCCAGAAGTTTAGTTTGTAAGGTAGGGCTTGGAACTCAGAGCACACTTTCCTAGGAAAAAAAATATATTTTGCTGATCCCAAGGCTAGCAATGAAAGCTTGATGCCTTACAGGCAAAGGATAATGTCACTAATACCACTAGAAGTGGCATTTTACTTTTACTCCTTGCTGAGTGGACTCTGTGGGCAAGTGGGGGTTCCTCACCACCATTTGTTATTTCTTTGAAGCAGTTCATCCTATGTGATGTGTGATGAAAAGGGAGCTAGTGATATGGAAGCTTCTCTCCATTCTCATTCATATATTCTCTCTCTCTCTCCCCCTCCTCTCTCTCTCTCTCTCTCTCTCTCTCTCTCTCTCTCTCTCTCTCTC
>JAAGEH010002534.1:35452738-35501000 GCA_011751065.1 Lasiurus cinereus
CTCTCTCTCTCTCTCTCTCTCTCTCTCTCTCTCTCTCTCTCTCTCTCTCTCTCTCATCAAGTTCCAAGTCACTTCACATTCACCATGGTCAGTGGTTAGCCAAGTGCACATGCAAAAGTTGTTTGCAAGCTGGATTGGATAATGCCTGTAAGCCACTGCCTAGCTCTACTTCTTAAAAGCTAACGCATAGTTGCTCATTTAGTCTCCAATATTTCATACTATTTTATTAGGACAATCTAGCATCTAATACACTAGTAGATCCCTAAAAAGCTTAAGAAGATCTAACGCTTAAAAATGCTAGCAGTGTTTATAACTCAGAGAGGGGAGGAGACAGGAGGGGAGAGGAAGGGAAACATATAACTAGAAATAATTCCTAGGTTGGACTGAAAATTTACTTTTGTTTTTCTTTCATTTTGGCTCATTTGGGAAGTTAATGAAAAAAATAGCTTTAACCACACAATTCTAAAGGATTTCAGAATGTCAAAACTTAAAGTTTATGAATAAATTTGACTCTTTTAGCACCAAAAGTTAGCAAAATATTGATAGTCAATTTTCCACCCAAACTGTTGAGCTGTTCAGAATTCCTCAAATCAAAACTCTAGGAGAAATCCAAGATGGTGGCATAGGTGAGCACATAAACTGCTGCCTCACACAACAATTTCAAAACTACAACTAAAAGACAAAACAGACATCATCCAGAACCACAGGAAAGCTGGCTGAGTGGAAATTCTACAACTAGAAGGAAAGAGAGGGGCTCACGGAGACCCAGAGGAGCTGCAAAAAGCTGAGGTACAGAGACACGCACGTGGAGAGTGGGTGCCGGATTGCCTGGCTGGCTTCCTCTGGCAGGAGGGAGATGGGAGACTCCCAACAGCATTGAACCCCAGGTCCAGCTGAAACTCATATGGGGGGAATTTGAACTGTGATAAGGGAGGAGTGCATGGAAATTTAGGGGAGCCACCAAAGGGCTGCTGATTGTGCCATTGGCTTGTGCGCAGGAGACAGAGCCTCCCAACTACACCATTTCTAACTCCATTAAACCCCAGTTTCAGGCGAGACCCTGGGGACCCAGACTCATACAGTCCCAGAGCGCAGGGGAGCCAGAAAGGCAGCGGTCTAGAGGCACTGTGTGGGAGCACAGGGAACGCACCAGCTATTACCCAGAGACACGTGAGACCACATAGGGTGGGGCCGACTGGAAGGCAAGGCAATCTGTTAAGTCCTGAGACTCCACCTCTCCCAAGCTCAACAGAGAGGCTTTTGTAGTTTTGCAAGTCTTGTATCATAAGGCTGAATCCAACACAGAACTTCTGCCAGCATAGTTAAAATTCGAAGACAAAGGAACAGATCACAAACAAAAGAAATGGAGAAAAACAAATAACTAGATATAGAGTTCAAAACCACGGTTATAAGGTCTTTCAAGAATATCCTAGAAAAGATGGATAAATTTAGTGAGACCCGAGAGGAGATGAAAAAGGACCAACTAGAGATGGAAAAGGACCAACTAGAAATTAAACATATACTAACTGAAATAAAAAATATTATACAGAGGCCTAACAGCAGACAAGAGGAAGGCAAGAATCAAGTCAAAAATTTGCAATATAAAGAAGCAGAAAACACTCAACTGGAAAAGCAAGAAGAAAAATAATCCAAAAATGTGAAGATAATGGAAGGAGCCTCTGGGACAACTTCAAGCATACCAACATCAGAATTGTGGGGGTGCCAGAAGAGAGAGAGCAAGATACTGAAAACCTATTTAAAGAAATAATGACTGAAAACTTCCCACATCTGGTAAAAGAAATAGACTTACAAGTCCAGGAAGCACACAGAACTTCATATAAAAGGAATCCAAAGAGGACCACACCAAGACACATCATAATTAAAATACCAAGAGCAAAAGACAAAGAGAGAATATTGAAAGCAGCAAGAGAAAAACAGTTAATTATCTACAAGGGAGCACCCATATGATTGTCAGCTAATTTCTCAACAGAAACTATGCAGGCTAGAGGGGAGTGGCAAGAAATATTCAAAGTGATGAATAGCAAGAACCTACAACCAAGAATACTCTACCCAGCAAAGCTATCATTCAGAATTGAAGGGAAGATAAAGAGTTTCACAGATAAGAAAAAGTTAAAGGAGTTCATCAACATCAAATCAATATTATATGAAATGCTGAAAGGTACTCTTTAAGAAGAGGAAGAAGAAAAAGGTAAAAGATAAAAAATTATGAACAACAAATACATATCTATCAACAAGTGAATTAAAAATTTGATCAACAGAATAAACTGATGACTAGAATCAGGAGCACAGAAAGGGAGTGGACTGATAATTCTCAGGGGGAAGGGATGAGGGGTGTACAGGGAGTGACTGGACAAAAATCATACACCTATGGATGAGGTCAATGCGGGGGAGGTAAGGATAGAGGAAGGGGTGGGAGCCGGGTGGAAAGGAGCTATGGAAGGGGAAAAAAAAGAAACAAATGTAATAATCTGAACAATAAAGATTTAATTAAATGAGAAAATAACTCTAAGAAAATGCTCTGCCACAAAACAAATCATTTAATATGTTAAAATTAAGTCAATTTTCACTAATGAATATTACCATTAGGACAGATATTAAATAGAAATACTCTTATGGAAGGGCTTCAATTTCTCAAACAAAATAATGAGGAGGAGGAAGAAGAGGAGGAGTTCCTCCTCTGTGTGACTTTTGCACTTTTTGTTATGTTTTACCTTCATAGTCTGCACTATCACATTGTACTGCAACTTTTTGCTTACAGATCTCTCTTTCTAAGTGTCCCCTGAGTAAAGGGATTAGAAGAGTATGGACAGTATGGCGGCTCACAGAACTGGGTTCTATTCCAAGTTCAACTCCTTAGTGAGTTTGCAAGGGCAAGTTATCTATATTCTCTAAAGGCTGAGTGTTTCATCTAGAGATCATAATAAATACTTGTCTCATAGGGCTGTAGGAGATTAAATGCAATAATATATGTAAAATTATGTGCCCCAAATAGAGCAAGATTGATGGTGAAGATGAAACTTTTATATTCCCCTCCTCAATGCCTACCCCAATTCAACACGTTTTTTTAATTGACGTGAACTTCCCCAATCTATCTGCCTTATGAAGTCTTACATTTCTTAGAGATGACATTTGAGCAAAATACATTATCATGCCTTTATCTGATCACAGCTTGGAGATCCCATAGTGCTTTGTGAATGCTTCTATTTGCTCTTGTCCCACCAGCCTATCATATTTGGTCATGTTGCCTCTGAAGCTTGCGACTTGCTACATGAGGGAGAATAAAATCAGCCTTTCATAAAACAGTGAACTACTTTTTAATTTGCAATTCTAGAATCAGGCACAAGGTAAGACACATTAAATGTCTATCCCTGGACCAAACTGAAAACACCCATGATCACTAACTTAACCCAAAGGGAGCATGTGCACCCCAAAAGAAGGAGACCAGGGATCAGACCAGATCCTTTCTTTTTTTTAGATGTGTTTCAGACAGAGGAAGGGAGAGGGAAGAGAGAAACATCAATGATGATGAGAGAATCATCAATAGACTGCCTCCGCACAGTCCCTACTAGGGACTGAGCCCACAATCTGGGCATGGGCCCTGACAAGGAATTGAACCGTGACCTTCAGGTTTATGAGTCAATGCTCAAACATTGAGCCACCATGGCCCAGCCATTCTCAGATCCTTTCCTAAGCATCAAGGCTCCACTCAAATCCCGCCACAGCATGAGCACTTATTCTAAAGATACTGTAAATTAAACATAGACACTCTTGGTTGAGGAGTATAGTCCTGTCTCCTCAGACACCCTGTGAGCTCTGTGAAGAGAGGATTAACTAATTATAAATTATTTCACGCCGAACAAGGATACATAACAAACAGGAAACAAATATTTGATTGCTTAATCTAGTTCTGTTTTCCAATGTGCTCAAAGTACTGCTGCAGAATTACCTAAATTAATCCTCACTTGCTGATAAGAAAGGCATATTGCATCTGCAAAGACTGCAGCCAAATTCTGGCACCCTCCTCAGTGTGAATGAGCAAAAGGTGTTCCTGCCCACTCTCAACGGTGCCTCTCTTTGGCCAGCTCTCAATTTTCTGAACTAATGGCTTAGTACACAAAAATAAGCATTTTACACAAACCAAAAACGAATGGCCAACCAAGTCTTGGTGGCATTGTTAACCAACAGTAAACTCTATTTTGAGTTACTCTAATTAAATGGACTGTGAAGTGGTCCCAAGTATCCCAGAAAGAGGATGATGGGATCTACTATCTCCCCTCTGACAAACCTGCATGTAAATAATTAGATCCGATGCAACTGAAATCTAACTATTCTCATTAAGAATAGCTACAGCCTGACTTTTTCAAAGAGTACTAGCGAGACACCTCTTTCCTTCACACATTCTTCTCTTCTCCCTTTTTCATAGCAAGGATTTTCAGGGATAATAATAATAATAAGCCTCCACATTCATATAGTTTTTAACTCTTCAAAATGCTTTCATACCTATTTGATACTTGCAGTTACCCTCAAGACAGTAAGAGAAGAGAAGATAGATCATCTCAACCTTACATTAGCACAAAGGATCAGAGTGGCTGGTCCAAGGTCCCCACTAATGAACAGCCACAGGGGGATCATATCCCAACCCTTCCTCCCCATCCTCACTGTCATTTCACCACAGGCAAGCCTCTGACACACTGCAGGTTCAGTTCAGACCACAGCATTAAAGCAAAGGTAGCCATAAAGCAAGTCAGGTTACATTTTTGGTTTCCCGGTGCATATAAAAATGCTTTATACTCACTCTACTGGAGTCTATTAAATGTGCAATAATATTATGTCTAAAAAACAATGTATATAACTTAATTAAAAGTATTTATTGCTAAAAAGTTCTAACCATCATCTGAGCCTTCAAAGAGTCATTTTTTTTTTTTTTGCTGGTAGAGGGTTTTACATTTAATTTATTTAAAAACTAAAAAAAAAAATAATAAAATGTAATACCTGCAAAGCGCAATAACAAAGTGCAATAAAATGAAGTGTGCCTGTACACTGTTAACCAATAAGCTTCAGTGTTGTTCCTCAGAACCTTCCTACACCATGGCTGACAAGACTTGCAGTGAAAAACTACCCCTAAGGAGAGCATGCTGGGTTCCTTAGGAAAAGATGAGGCGTCCCTGCAAAAAAAACACTGCCGTTCAAATCCCTGGTCTTAACCAATGTGTTTCGCCATATTGAAGGCAGGTTTCCAACCAAAATGGTTGACTGGGAGCCAAATGTGGTGTTCTAAACTTTGTTCATGCTGTCAGTGTGACATATGAAAGAAATATGAATAAAATGACAAGATGAAAACAAAGCTAGTGACTGGTGTGAGCCACACAGATAGGGTGTTAGCCCTGCATGCTCTGCAACTGGGTCAAGTTAACACCTCTTTTCCCCCTGCATATGTGATGTGGGAAAGCTAGTCATAAGATGTTTTTAAATATTTAGGACCAAATAAATCAATATTGTTGGGAAATACTAACTCTGACCAGAACTCGTTTACTCACCCTACTCCCATGTGAATAACACAACCAAGAATGTCATGACGATCCAAGACCAGGATGCCACAGATGTTCAGTAGTTCTGCCCAGAATGCCCACCCAGGCCTGCTTTCAGGTCTACACTGGCCAGAGACCCGGCGGGAACAGTAAGATGACAGGAGCTCCAAAGAGTGACTTTGTTGTGAGTAGTATTTAGTACCAATGTAACAAAAATGGGCCTTCTAGACATTACCTGACTCTGCAATTCACTTTGCTGCTTCAGGCGGAGATTTTCAGGTGTATCTGCCACAGTAGTGAAGGACTGCTTCGGGTAGTGTCTGTGGAGAAATTTTTTTAAAGAACATAATTAAAATACTATGATACAAAACAATGCTTTCACACCAAATGTTTTATTCTTCCCTCTGTCCTAATGGAAAGAGGTGTCTTTCCTCTTAGCTAAGGTCATCTCACCACCTCCTCAATTCTCAGGACCCTCTATCACCCATTTATTCTTACTGTCTCCCCCAAATTTCAGCCTCAGCTTCTCTATGCTTTTAACTACTTGCCGTTAGCATCAAAGTAAGGCTCTCCTACTTTTTACTGTCACTCCATTCACCCCACATACCATTCTAGCATGTGATGGCTAAAATCTATTCTCTCCTTTAACCGAACTTCCTTAAAAATAAGCCTACACTCACTGTCCTTGCTCATCTCCTCTCCACCTCTCTCCCCAACTCTTTGCATTCTGGCTTCTAGCTTCTGTTTCCATAAGTTTCTCTGGTCATAGTTACAATGACTTCCTGTGGACACACCTCTTGGTCTTCCTCTTGTGCGGCTTTCCCTCCAACTGAATGCCCTTTCTTGATTTCTGTATTATCACACTCTCCTGATCTGGCTTCTCCCCATCTAGCTCTTCCTTCTCTGTCTCCTGTGGGTTTCTTTTTGTTGATCTCATTCATTCCCACAGTTTTGAGCACCTCCTCTCTAAATGCTAATTATTTCCTTCTTTCAGATCTAATGGCATTTCCACTTGTGTATATCCCATGCCCACCACAAAATCAACCAGTCTGAAATGCAACTGCCCATCTTCCCACCCCACCCCAAGTCTTCCCCTGTATTCTCTTTCACTCATTAGTGCCCAACCACCCAAGCCAGAAACCTGAAGTAGTCTTGACTCCACACACATCCTTTCAATCAACCACCAAGTCTATGGCTTCTATCTCCTAAATATGGCTCAATTACATTAACTTTTCTCCATCTCCACTGCATTTTTTTTCATTATAGGCCACATTTATCTTCTGGTAACTACAACATTTGCCAATCTTGCCCTTCCAATCTGAATTGCCAGAACAAATGTTCTAAAATGTCTGATTACATTATCCCTCTAGATAAAACCTTTTAATGGCTCCCCACTGATCTGAGAATAAAGCCCAGCATCCTATCTTCCCCCATGATCAGGCCTCTGCAGACTTCTCACTCATCCATCATGCTCTGGCCATGGAGTTCACCCTTCTCTTTGCCACCTCCATCCCCATATGCTATACTCCCGCCCTGAAACACTTACTCTTCTCCCACCTGCCTACCTGGCACTTTCTTCAGGAAGCCTTCCTGGTCTCTTCTGGTCTCTCCAAGCCTGGAATGTACTTTCTTTCCCATTATAATCCTTAGCATATCCATCTGTATGTTGCTGTTGACATGTCTCTGTCTCATAGCACAAGGAGAGTACTGTGGCAGCAAAAACAGGCTATCCTGCCATTTGTCAGAACACACTCAGCACCTACCAAGTGTCTGTCTCATAGTATGGCTTCAATAAATATTCATGAAAAAAAGAAAAGAGAGAAGGGGGGAGGAAGAGTAGGGGGAAATGAGGAGGTAACAATCAGCCAAAACCTGAGAGCATAGGTCAGGCTACAGCAAAGCTTCACTGTGTTCTATCATATATGTAACATACATGGACACACACACAAACACACAGGCCCTCCTGCTGGTGAAGTAAGGGCACAACACTGATTCATGGCTGCCTCCCATCCCCACCCCCTGCCACGCCCAGATGGTCCTCAGGGTCCCTCAGATGCTGTGGTTCTATCACCACAAAAGCTGTGGAACTCAAGGCTGTTCTTCAAAAAGCCCTTTCCCTGGCCCCTCTCCTTGGTGATGTCCACCCTGTTGTCTCTCAAAAGTCCTCTATGCCTCACTATTTCAAACTCTGCTCTCCCACTAAAAGGTTCTTTCCTATCGCCATCTGACCTCGCATCCCTGTTCCTGGCTTCCTATGAGAAGGTTCATGGAGTAACTGTTGGTCAATGCAAATAAACTCTGAACAACCTACCAAAAGCACACTAGCACTTCTGAAATAAGAATTAGACACATTTTGTAGTCCTGTGGAGTCAGATTTGTGGTAGGAAAACATCCATTAATGCCTCATTTTGCCCGTGTTCTTCAGTAATGAAATATCCCACATAAGTATACTTTCCAGATAACTGAAGTTAAAACTTACTGGAAGCACTTTAACTATTTTCATTAACATCCTTCAAAAAGCTTTACATCATTTTTCTGCCTTCTTAGAGCATAAACCAACCCAATCTGAATTTTATGACCCCTCCGGATCATCTTAATAGATACGATCAGATGGCGACAGAAAGCAGCAGTGCTTTCAGAGTTCACAGGGCTGGGACGGCCTGGAGCGTACGTGATCACTGCGCTTCTCTGACTGTGGGACTGTCAAGGGATCACTTCTCACACACAGCCCTCTGCCGTTCACATCTTCTTTTCTTTTGCTTTCCTTCTTCTAAACCAGACACTAGATAGTCAAGTTTGTTTCAAATGTTGGTAAAAGGAGTTATTGACTCAGTGAGGAAGCATAGGAGGCAGGTCTCTCCCTGAAGTTGTAGTCTGTGTCAGCATCCCGGGGGCTACTTCTGAATTGTGCTGCACGCATGAAGCCAGACAGACAATGTCGGTATGTTCTGTAACAGTGCAAGTCAATCTCGAAAAGCTGAATGGTACCAGACTTTTGGGGAGCAACTATATATGGCTCTACTTTAAAGCTAAAGTAATGGAAGCGCTTTTTAAAAATTGCATTCTGTAAAATAAAGTTTCACATAGATTTCCCAGGGTCCATGACTGTTTTCAATTTAAGAATTTACATGTGTCTTTTAACTATTTTAAAGATTGTAATTAAAATCTACTCTCAAACTTGTTGCAGAGTTTAGCCCATTGAAACCCTGCTGTACTAACTTGCAAGTTAGTCTGGAGGCAGACTTTGGAGGGACAACCTACACATAATTACACATTTATGTGTAATTAAAAAGTCCGTTTAAATTTTAAACAAGATGGAATGGGGAGGCGGAGGGGCTATAATTTTCAACTGCTTTCCGGTGAGTACATGACTTTCCTTCACACCAGGCAAAAAACATCCTATTTTGATGCTAGGGAAACCTCACTTACTACTCCTCCCTCTCATTTGGAAGTATCATTTCATGAAAATAATCTAATTATTCTCATCGTTTGACATTACAATGAGAAAACTGATCGACCTGAACTTACAAAGTACATGCATATAAATAAAACACCACTCTGATATGCTAGATATTGGCATGTGATACTAAGTTCTATTTGGAACAAGGTTTGCACTAAAAAAGAAAAATTTGAAAGCTTCTGCTGCCCTTTTTAGAAGACACTCTGCTGTCCTGGTGGCCAAAGCAACGAACATACTGACCGACCTGCTGAGCAATTCCCCTGAGAACTATAAACAGACAGCAACGCTTTGCACGTTTTTCCAATGTTTTTCAATTCTAAAATTCAATGATTCTGTAACAGTGGGTTCACCCACATATAACATAATTTCTCTGAAGAGGCAAAACAGAAAGAAATTATTGAAAATTTTGACCTGGAAGAAAGCGTTCAGTTTAGTATCAATAACCAAAATAATAAATGCTGAGGGAAAGAAGGAATTCTTATTCTAAACTACTAGGAATCATGAGCACTATCAAAACCTGAGGCTTTGGAGATCCAATTTAGCTTCAGAGCTAGCAAAATTCAAGAGAATAAGGTGTTGAAAAAATGCCTACCAGTCAAAGAAGAGTGGAATAGTCCATGAATCAGAAACATAAAACTCAAGAGTTAAATGTGATTACAGAAATGGTGGTACATACTGCATTAGCTTAAATAATTATAATATCTGAAGGAACCTAATTAATTTTGCCAAACTGGACATATCTGAAAATCCTGGGTTTCTTACCATTATGTCCATGTAGTAATCTCTGTCTAGTTCAACAATATTTCACTCTAAAGTCATAGTCCCAACTCCTTCTCACTCACTACTTCACCTCAAAAGAAACCCAGACACAGAAATAAACTGAGGTGCCAGTAGACCCCCATGGGATCAATACTGGTTTATTATTCAACAGAAAAGGAGTAAAAGGGAGACCAAAAAATAAAGGCATGCCATTTAAACAGCTTTGCCAAAAAGCTGCATTTAACATCCTCCAAATCTATTCTCAACTGGTTGATGGAGGAAGGGACTGGGCAAAGGCAGAGTACATACATGCCCAGTAAAAATCTGAGTGACATAGGAATGTTAAGTGCCCATCAATCACGCCTGGACACAGGTAATTGGCAGGGATGGATATGGCCACTGCAAGTGCATGAAACCTGAATATGTAAAATTCTAAACCAGGGGTGGGGAATCTTTTTCTCCCAAGGGTCATTTGTATGTTTATAACATCATTCTCAGACCATACAAAATTATCAACTTAAAAATTAGCCTGCTATATTTGGTTAAACATTTAATTACCTCACCTCTAATGGCTCGGCAGGGCCAGACCTAAAGATTTCCTAGGCTTTATACTGTCTGATGTTCCCCATCCCTGTCTACACAAAGAAGTGAGCTCTCTCACCCGCCAGCTCCCCTGGGACTCATGCTGCAGGGGCTGCGCTCCCTCGCCATGTTGGGGTCCATACAGGTACTAATGACTGCAGTGTGGCCTGAAGGCTGAGCCACACCCATGGCAACATGAAGCAGAGACTGTTGAGACTGGCCCTGTTTCTGACTCTGCTGAACTCCCAGCTGTGCCTTTTTCAGGACTGGCTTAAGGTGCAGGGGACTTTGGAACCATGGGAATGGAACTTTATGCAGATAAAGCCTTCTTCCACATTCCATCCTCCCATGGGGGCCTTCTGAAAATGCTACTTTCAGCTGCACCCCAAGAACCTGGCTCCTGCAGATGACAGGGGAGTTTCATCCTCCTGCATCAGGATATAGGAATTTAAGAAGCAAAGCATTTTAAAACTATAAATGCTACTATATAGATGCTACTACACAATTCCTTCTAGCTCTTTCCAGATACTATATTTAAATGATTTTAGGTTTTCCTAAAATAAATATCTTGAATAGAAATCTTAAGGAAAGAAGATTTCTTCACCAAGCCTGGAGGAAGGACATATATCATTCTTTGAAGAATGTAAAACAGAAGGCACACGAGCATGAGAAATGGGTGTCCAAAGAGAACCAGGAAAAACATCTTTTAAAAAACATACAAAAGAAGGAGTGGATTAATTGATACGTGAACAAATTTCCTGGAAAATATAGCCAAATGTGAAAATGTGACATATACTACACTGGAAGCTGGTGGAGAGATCTGACGAATATTGTGAAATCCTTTAAGCATCATAAATAGAAGTCTCTGCTGAAGTATTCAAAAATTGGATGAAATGTGTGAGTCAAGACTAGGCTGGTAGCTGCAACAAATCCATGAAATGCTATATTCAAAATAAACAGAGAAAGAATCAAGATAGTAACAGAAGACTACATCTGACATAGCTAAGTTCAATCTCAGAAAGATTTCCAACTTTTTTTTATTTTGTGAGATTCAGTTGGTAAGAACATGCTTGTAGGAAAAGTTACTTGCAAGCCAGTAGACCCCAGCTGGTCAGAGTGAAGACAACAGTGTAAGCAAGTGGCAACCTCCACAAAGGTAGTAATGAGAAAGAACACACTGGACAAGAGCCAGAATCCAGTGGTGATGGATTCTTAGAGCCCAGTGGTCATGACAGCACTGGAGTCATATCATCTGGGTTTGAATCTGGCTCTTCCACCTCATAGCTGTGTGTCTTCGGACAGGTTTCTTAACCTCTCTGGCCCCAATTTCTCATTTGTAAAATGGACATAATGATAACACTTCTTAGGCTTGTTCCAAAACTAATACTTGTAATGCATTTCAAACCATGTCTGGCTCACAGTAGGCACTCAATAAAATATCTATTCTTAATAACAGTAATATTAACTATTATTACTACTCTCTCTTTGCCTTACTACAAAGTGACTTACCCTGTATCTCATTGCCTTCATCTCTATAATAAGAACAAAATACTCCTAGCTCTCTCAGGAGGTTGTTGCTAGAACCACATGAAAGAGCTTTATAAATGGAAACTACTATAAATGTGGGATACTAGTATACTACTTAAATGTATAAAATGAAGGTCTTTATGAATTTCTTTATTGTAAATCTGTGTTAATACCGTGGTTCTCAACCACTTTCCCCAGAGGACATTTGGCAATAGGCAATGTCAGAAGACATTTTGGGTTGCCATAACTGGAAGAGGAGTAGGGAGACAGTTACTATGGGCATCTAGTGGGAAGAGGCCAGAGATGCTGCTAAACATCCCACAAGGCACACCCACTGCAACAAAGACTTACCCTATTAAAAACATCAATAGGGCTGCGGTTCAGAAACCCTAAATAATAGATTAAAAAAACTTTAACATTAGAGAAGGCCACTAATTTTAATGGCTAGCTCTTTCTAACCAATTTATAATCTTTGTTTTCATTCTCATCCCCTGACAATGTCAAACAACCCACCATCTCTCCCAAATCCTTTGCAGGTCAGTTCCTTCTGAGTCTTCTCTCTCACAAGCACTTAATTCTTCCCTATCTAGTTTTTATTTACCTAACCATTGTTATGGTTCCACTCAAACTAGAAAATTTGAGAGCTGAACTCAAATGTCAAAACAATTTGTTATTACAGCATTATTACCGTAGGGCTCTGTAGAAAAGAGTTCGTAGAGCAGGCCTGGATGCTATATTTGAAAGGCAAGCTTACAAGGCTGGGCCTTGGCTGGTGTCCAAGATCCTGGATTTGGGGAGGGGTTCCACTACCATTAACTGACAAGAGTGGCACACTGTGCCTAAGCTGTTTGTACAAACACTATGGTTTATGCTTCCTTCAGGGAGTCCAGAATTTGGGTATCTGCCAGGCAGAAGGTACCTCTGTGAACAGCCTCCAATAAAAACCCTGGGAACTGAGTCTTTAACAAGCTTTGTTGGTTGGCAACACTTGACACATGTTGTCATGACTCATTGCTAGGGGAATTAAGCATGCTCTGTGCAGTTTTTCTGGGAGAGGGCTCTAAAAGCTTGCTGCTGGTGTCATCTGGACTTCGCACCACACACCTGTTTCCTTTGATGATTTTGCTCTGTATCTTTTCACTGTAATAAATCAGAGCCCTGAGTATGACTCTATGCTGTCCTGTGAGGCCTCCTAGAGAATTATCAAAGCTGGGGGCGATCTTGGGGACCCCCATATGGGCCCTTTTGTGCCTAAGGACATAACATTCATGCCTGACCAGTGTGACTCAGAGGTTGAGCATTGACCTATGAACTTGGACAGTGGTCGGCAAACCACGGCTCATGAGCCACATGCGGCTCTTTGGCCCCTTGATGTGTGTGGCTCTTCCACAAAATACCATGTGCGGGCGCACATGTACAGTGCAATTGAAACTTCGTGGTCCATGTGCAGAAGTCAGTTTTCGGCCTAGGCCAGTCTATTTTGAAGAAGTGGCATTAGAAGAAGTGGGGTTGTCGATCGGTCAGGCGATGGAAGACACGCTCAGGCGGTCCATGGGATACGCACCTCGGAGGAGGCACGAGCAATTCATGCATGAGTTGAGTGAGCCAGGCAGCCAGCAGTTTCATTGTGCAGTGGTCCAGTGCTAGTCGTGTCTGCAAATCACGCGTGAATGACAAAAGTACCTACTCAAAGCATAAAGTTACCTATATTTTTCCTACCAGCTGCAAATCCTACAGGTATTTTTGTCATCAATTTTAGAATTGTAATTATTTTGTGTTGGTGGCTTTATTATTACAAAATGAAACTTTTTTTTAGGTGCCCTGTTTGACATGGCTACAAAGAAGCAAAAAAAAAAAAAAACAGAAGACGAAAACAGAATTTAAAGTTGAATGGACTGAGACATTCACGTTTATTCAAAACTTAAATGGCCTTTCGACCTGTCTTGTTTGTCAGGAAAAACTGGCACATAAAAATAAATCAAATTTGGAGAGACACTTTACACTTTACAACTAAACACGTGTACTAAATATCCTGTCGGTGATGCAAGAAAGAAAGCAGTTGAGGAACTTAAGAAGAGTTAAGAAAAATCAAGTTCTGTATTTAATTACTGGATGCAATCTTCCAACAATGTTAATATTGCAGGTTTTGTGGTTAGTCAAGAGGTTGCTAAGAGAGGAAAACCATATACAGACAGTGAATACATAAAAAGTTGTTTTATAAATGCATCCGAAGAGCTATTTCAGGATTTTAAGAACAAAACATATTCTTAAAAAAATTAAAGTTACCATTTTCTGCTAAAACAGTGAAAGATAGAACAGTCAAAATGTCTTCGAATATAACCGATCAGCAAGTCGAAGATCTTAAACTGGTTTCAAGCTTTATCAAAGCAGTTGATGAGTCTTCTGACATAAATGATACAGCGCAAGTTTCACTTTTTGTACGATTGATTTCATCTACAGGTCCTAAGAAGAACTTTCAGGATTATTGCCACTCAAAGGTCAAACATGTGGAGAGGATATAGCAAATGCTGTAATTGAGTGCATTGAAAAACATCATATTCCACTCAATAAAATTGTCTCAATTTCAACAGACAGGGCAAAAAGTATGACCGGCATTATGAAATGGGCTTGTTGCTATTTTGAAAGAAAAATTAATCATGAGATATTACCACTGCATCATTCATCAAAAAGTGCTTTATGCACAGACATTTCCAGAAGAAATTTTCAAAGTTATTGAATTGGTGATTAATATTATCAACTCCATTATAGCTAAAGGTCTTAATCATCTCCAACTTAAGTGAGTACACAGATCTTTTGGTGCATAACAAGGTACGTTGGTTATTAAGAGAAAACTTTTCCCTTCCTTATTAACAAAAATTAAAGCATTTCTCCTTGAGAAGGTTATTCACTATCCAGAACTAATGAACGAACAGTGGGTCCAAAAATTTTATTTCATGGTAGACATTACGTCTCATCTAAATCAGCTTAATCGTAAACTACAGGGGAAAGGAAACAGAATTTTTTCGATGTTAGAAGAAGTTATTTCACTCGAAAACAAATTATCTCTTTTTGCTCAAGATTTTGAAAGAGATACTTTGACTCACTTTCCAAGCCTGTTGAAATATCACCAGGAAAATAATTCTGATATTGACATTTGCTATTTCAAAACAACACTTTTAAATATAAAGGAAGCTTTTCTCAACAGGTTTCAGGAATTCAGAAACAGCAAAACATTAGCCTTTGTTAAAAAACCTCTTAATGCTACTGTAACAGAATTAAATTTTTCTCCCTTTAATATTGACATTGGCAACTTTAAAATGCAATTTTGGAGCTTGAAATTTGAACGTCTTTGTGCTGATATAGAAATATTGTAGAAAACAAATATGAACTTAGTTCACAGCACAAATGGTCTGCTTTAAGAAGATATGTTGATTTTTGACACCAGGAATAGTTTTCCTGACTCATAAAATCAACTGAAAGAACTAGCGTTTGCTGTTCTTTCCTTATTCAGGTCTACATATTTATATGAACAATCATTTTCAAGCATGAACCTTATCAAGAGTAAATTGAAAAGTCATCTTATTGATGAGAATCTGGAATCGTGCCTAAAATTAAAAACAACAACATATAAACCTGACTTACCCAAACTTTCCAAGGAGATGCAAGGCCATTGTTCATATTAGTGTTTGTCAATCATTGTCATGATTTAATTTTATGGATACTGTAAGGTAAATTGTAAGGAATTTAATTTTATCAATAAATAGTATCGTTATTAAGTATGATATCAAATTTATTCAGCTCACTTATAGTTTAACTAAGACTTAAAACTTTAATTTTTATTAAGTTAATTTTAGGGAACATTGTGGAATGAAGAAGATGTAGGTTCAAAGATTGAGTAAGGTATGTTGAAATGGTTTGGACATATAGAGAGGATCAACGAAAGGAGACTGACGAAACAAGTATACAAGATGAGTGTGGATGGGAGAGTTGGAAGGGGTCGACCTCAGCGAACGTACCTCAATCAGATTGAGGACGTTTTTAGCAAAGAACAGTTAGGATTACCCTAATTAAGTTAATAACAATGTACCTAACTATATAGTTTAAATTTTAAAAATTTGGCTCTCAAAAGAAATTTCAATCGTTGTACTGTTGATATTTGGCTCTGTTGACTAATGAGTTTGCCAACCACTGAACTAGGAGATCACATTCCTTTTCTGGTCAGGGCATGTGCCTAGGTTATGGGCTCAATCTCCAGTAGGGGATGTGAAGGAGGCAGCCAATCAATTATTCTCTCTCATCATTGATGTTTTTATCTCTCCCTCTCCTTCCTCTCTGAAATAAAAATATATTTTTAAAAATGAACATATCAGTAATGAAAGAAGTACATTAACTTTTTTAAATATGTGATCTATTTTTTTTATGTAACTTTATCTCTTAACAACATTTAAAAGGCAAAATTTCTGGCCTCACATTATTAAACTGGCCTTTCAGCTCTGCCTTTCTGGGTTAGGAAAAAAGGTGATGACTATTCTCTGGACCATCTTTTCATGCTCTGGTTTAACAAAGGAAATAATTTTGTCCAAGGGCCAAAATCACAACTGTTTTGAATGGTTGGAAGATGGCAGAAAATTTAAACATAATTTTAAGCATAAAATCTAAACAACTCCATTTTGTAGTCACAATTGTTTCCTATATTCAAAAATACCTTTAAAGAAGTGGTTCTCAACTTTTCTAATGCCGCGACCTTTTAATACAGTTCCTCATGTTGTGGTGACCCCCAACCATAAAATTATTTTCGTTGCTGCTTCCGAACTGTAATTTTGCTACTGTTATGAATTGTAATGTAAATATATGTGTTTTCTGATGGTTTTAGGCGATCCTGCTAGTGGTTCTCAACCTGTGGGTCCCAACCCAGAAAACACAGATATTTACATTACGATTCATTAACAGTAGCAAGATTAGAGTTCTGAAGTAGCAACAAAAATAATTTTATGGTTGGGGGTCACCACAACATGAGGAACTGTATTAAAAGGGTCGTGGCATTAGAAAGGTTGAGAACCACTGCTTTAAAGAAAGAAAAAATAAAACATTTTTAAATAAATAGACCCTGAGAGAGATTACCACCACCAGATCTTTTATGAAGCTGTTTATAAAGGATGCTCTTCAGCAAGTAAAAAAATGCAATTCCAAAAGGATAAGCTAAAATGCAAAAGAGGAATGGTAAGCAAACAAAATGATAAATGCACATGTGTACAAACACACAAGCAAAACAAATATTGTGTGGAATAGAAATAATGTATACTATGGGATTTCTTTATGACAAAGCTAAAATATTTGATAATAATGAGATGGAAAGGTAGAATGAAAATTAAAATATTCTAAAATCATTCTATTCTTCGTGAGAAAGGTTAGATATTTTTGAATTTTAGACTTTGCTTACATAAATGTGATAACATTTCAAGGATAACCACAAAGAATGAAAATATAGTACATAAATTCAAATACTACAAAAGGGAAAATATAATTTTTAAAAAATCAAACTATCAGTATAGTAAAAAAAGAGAGAGAGAGAGAGAGAGACCGGGGGGGGGTAAGGGGGGAATAAAAGCAAAAAACAAACAGGGCAAACAGAAATTTAACAATTGGAAGAAACAATTTAATAATCACAAAAATCTAAATATATTAAGATTGCCAGCTAAAAGACCAATATTGTAATACTTTTAAAATCTACTAAAAATGTCTATGTTAATATGACACAACATGTTTTAAAAAGAAAGGCATTATTAAGAATAGAGATGCTACATAATGGGCAAGGTTCACTTCACCAAAAAAGTATCATCCTAATGTAAATGAATATTTGAAAAAAATATGAAATATGTATGTGTGTGAATGTGTATTGTGTATACATATATGTGTGTATATATGCCAAATATGCAAAATATGGAGTTTGTGACAATATTAGTAATGTTTCTTCATGGGGGTGGTATTCAATCTACCTAACAACCAGCACATCATGGGTATCAGTAATCAAAAAGGATGCCTGCCATGAATGACTGACAAGCCTCACCAGTGTGTACTGATGACTGCCAGCCTGCCTCCAAGGGCTCCCACATGCAGGAAAAAGCAGGATGCCAGTGTATGCCATGAAGAATGAGAACAGAATAATAAAAGGAAAGAAAACCCTCTTAATTGTGATACTGACTCTTTATTTGTGGACTCCTACCCCATCCCAGAGGCTGCCTGCAGTTGCCTAGATGTAATGGGAAAGGAAACAGCATGGAACTGGGACTGGGAAAAGGACTATGACCAGATTAGATCAACCATCACATACCAAACATAAATAACCACCACCAACACTCCAACAAACTTCAGGAAGGAAGGGTGTTGAGCCAGAGGGGCCCAAGTAGCCCCATGTTCTGCACAGAAAGGTTTCTAATGGCAAAGGTGTTATAGGCACAAACCCAGCATGAAGATATACAATCCAGGCCTGGCAATAAAGACTGAAGCAAACTTTACCTACTCATGAAGTTATGGGGAACCCCAAGTGCTAGAGACTAATTCCAGCATGGCATATATGTAAGAAGTTTCATCAAAACGTTGACGGAACCTCGAGACTTCAGCAAGGCTGAAGATACATATTATTATCTACTGGAATGGCCAAAGGCATTTCCCCAAATCTGAAGACCTGCATATGTTATTGCCTGTTATCAGACGGCTGAGGGCATTTTAATATACATGTTATTGCCTCCTGCTGGCCAAACACCTGAACAATTGAAGGCAGTTCCCCCAATCCGACAATGCCCACTGTATACTAAACTTACCTTTGATATGTATATCTGCTTTTCTTTAGGGCAATTTGTGTTAATAAAGAGCGAGGGTCCAGAGATACAGAGAATTTGGTTACTGAAGCTAAGCCCTCCTCTGGCTCTCCCATGGATTACAAATTTGTATTTATTTCTAGTCTCTTTATTAATTTACCCCGCAGTGCCTTCTCCAGATTCCTGAACCCTTCCAGATGCTAGATATAACCCGGCATTAACCAAGGACAGGTGAGATGGAACAACTTCAGCTAGAAATATGAACGGGTGCATTTACATCTATGTTGTGCTGCGTTCTCCTAAAAATCCAAATGTTAACAGACTTGTTCAAAGAAGATCTCCTCCAATACTTAGAAAATGTAAACTGAAGCCAGCTCCAAAGTGCCACAGCAAGAATGTGTGGCTGCCTGAGCACACTTTGCCAGACACATCAGGGAAATTCTACCATTTCCTGTCCTGCCTAAAATCCACATCTCAGAGGGCTGAACACCCAAAAGCCAAGCGCTGGTTTTTTTTTCCCTCCATTCTCCAAGGGCCAAGAATGCGTGCCCTCATATTCCTAGTCTTCATTTATATTTCATTCCCCAAAATAAAATCTTAAAACTCACATTCATTGTATTAGAAAGAATTTTGCTTGTTTAAGAGCCATAAAGGAAAATGGCATATTATATGAGAGAAGGAGAAAACCAGGAAGTTTTTCCCTTTTTAGGAAATTTGGTAACTATTAATAATTTGCAAAAATAATCTGACTTGTTTCATCTTTTCAGGTGTGTAAAATTGTATAAATTACAAAATTCTCATGATCGTATGATAACATAAATAAATGAACAATCCTATGTTATTTCTATTGATATTTTTGTTTAAATGCTGCCAGAGGAATCACCATCTTTTCAGGCATTTTAGCATATTATTATTTTTACATAGGTGTGTCAATCTGGAAATGTGAGCATTTTTTATGTAAATAGACCCCTGAAATAAAAATCTGTTAGTGGATTATTAACACTATTCAACATCAACCAAAGATATTATAATTCTAACTCATGCTTTTGGAATCTTTGGGTTTCAGATGCTTCTTTCACTATCTTACTATGTCATGAATGTTCTGTCTATTCACAGATTTCCTTCCACAGCCATCATCTCCTTCTTAAGTCTACCACTAATCTTCCCTGTAGCTCCTCCAGAAACATGGTTGCAAAACATCAATTTTTATGGAAAAAAACACAGTGAATTAGAGCAAGTAAATGGGGAACTCTCTTCAGAAAGGAGGCTTATGAGAGCTGCTAGTAGATCACATAAAAGAGAAAAATGGATTATGATAATGCAGACCTCCGTACATGAAATGCAAGCCCCAGCTGAAAGGAACAACAGAAGGCGATCGCCCGCTCTCTAAAGAGCAGTCAACCTATCTGAAGATTTACCAAATTCTCTTTCTGACCGGAAGGGTCCAGCAACTTACCATCTTTTGATTTACTTCCTCTGCAGGACTCCATTGTAACTTCTATCGTGTATTTACAAAAGAGGGCATTATCAAAGGGATTACTTGGTAAACTTGACCCACCACACCATGAAATGCTTATCAGCTGTTGGAACATGTCACCTAGATTTTGAATTACAGTGTCAAATGTGAGAAATTAATACACACACACACACCTAAATGTGGTTTTCAAAAAAAAAAATATGAGCTAGTAGAGAACTATTTCCTCTGCTGTTGCCAATATTGACCATGGGAACGTACAAGCAGGGAAGTGCGCGTGTCTGAGTGGCTCCGTGGTTTGTGCCCTGGGACACCAAATGGCACTGGTGATTAGAGCCAAGAGGAACACATGCAGATTTGGGACTCAAGTACCTAACACATCACTATTATCTGAAAATATTCAAAACAAAGTCTGTAAAAACACAAAACATTAGCCACATTATATTCCTTTTTTAAAAAATATTAAACGTAGTATCTATAGTAAGTGTTCTGTATCAATAAAAATGATTGTTCAAAGCCTAAAGAAGGGAAAAGCATTAAATAATCTTATTTTTAAGAAATAATCTAGGAGAATCCAAGATGGCGGCATAGGTAAACACCTACACTGCTGCCTCGCACAACAATTTCAAAACTACAACTAAAAGACAGACGGACATCATCCAGAACCACATGAAAGCTGGCTGAGTGGAAGTTCTACAACTAGAGGGAAAGAGAGGGGCTCACGGAGACCCAGAGGAGCTGCAAAAAGCTGAGGTACGGAGACGCACATGCTGAGAGAGCGGGTGCCGGAGAACCTGGCTGGCTTTCTCTGGCGGGAGGGAGACGGAGACTCCCAACGGCATTGAACCGCTTATCTTACGACACTAAACCCCAGATCCAGCCGAAACTCATACGGGGGGAGTTTGGACTGTGAAAAGGGAGAAGTGCATGGAAATTTAGGGGAGTCGCAAAGGATCGGAGGTCTGGTCGCGCACGGCACCACGCGGCGGACAGATTGCTGATTGTGCCGCTGGCTTTCGCGAGTGGGCGGGAGACAGACCCTCCCAACTGCACCACTTCTGACTCCACTAAGCCCCTGTTTCGGGCGAAACCCTGGAGACCTAGACTCCTGTGGTCCTGGTGCTCAGGGGAGCTGGAAAGGCAGCGGTTAGAGGCACTGCGGGCGCGCACACAAGGAACGCTCCAGCCATTACCCAGTCACGTGAGACTCAGGGGCCGTGGAGGGCGGGGCGACTGGAAGGCAAGGCGGTCCCCTAAGCCCTGAGACTCCACCCCTCCCAAGCTCAACAGAGGCTTCTGTGGCTGAATCCAGCACAGAAGTTTCCCCAGCATAGGGAAAATGCCGAGACAAGGGAAGGGATTACAAGCAAAAGAAATGGAGGAAAAAAAAACGACTGGATATAGAGTTCAAAACCACGCTTATAAGGTTTTTCAAGAATATGCTAGAAAAGATGGATAAATTTAGTGAGACCCAAGAGGAGATGAAAAAGGTCCAACTAGAAATTAAACATACACTGACTGAAATAAAAACTATTATACAGAGTCCTAACAGCAGACTAGAGAAAGGCAAGGATCAAGTCAAAAATTTGAAATATAAAGAAGCAGAAAACACTCAACTGGAAAAGCAAGAAAAGAATCCAAAAATGTGAAGATAATATAAGGAGCCTCTGGGACAGCTTCAAGCGTACCAACATCAGAATTGTGGGGGTGCCAGAAGAAGAGAGAGAGCAAGATACTGAAAACCTATTTAAGGAAATAATGACTGAAAACTTCCCACATCTGGTAAAAGAAATAGACTTACAAGTCCAGGAAGCACACAGAACCCCAAATAAAAGGAATCCAAAGAGAACCACACCAAGACACATCATAATTAAAATACCAAGAGCAAAAGAGAAAGAGAGAATATTAAAAGCAGCAAGAGAAAAACAGTTCATTACCTACAAGGGAGCACCCATACGACTGTCAGCTGATTTCTCAACAGAAACGATGCAGGCCAGACGGGAGTGGCAAGAAATATTCAACGTGATGAACAGCAAGAACCTACAACCAAAAATAATCTATCCAGCAAAGCTATCATTCAGAATTGAAGGGCAGATAAAGACCTTCACAGAGAAGAAAAAGCTAAAGGAGTTCATCAACTCCAAACTAGTATTATATGAAATGCTGAAAGGTACTCTTTTAGAAGAGGAAAAAGAAAAAGGTAAAAGACAAAAAATTATGAACAACAAATACACATCTATCAACAAGTGAATCTAAAAATTAAGTGAATTAAAAATTTGATCAACAGAATAAACTGGTGAATATAATAGAATTAGGAGCACAGAAAGGGAGTAGACTGATAATTCTCAGGAGGACAAAAATCATAAAGCATCAAACAGACTGTGAAATTACAGCAGAAAGATTAAAGTTAGGTAAGGTAGATAAGTTATCAATCAAAGGACTTGTATGCATGCATATAAGCATAACCAATGATCACAGACACTGGGGGGTCGGGGTATGCCTGGGAGGGAGCGGGGGCAATGGGGAGATATGTATAAAAAATTAATAAAAATTAATTTTTAAAAAAAGACAGAAATAATCTAGGCAAAATTAAAAATGTAATATTACACTTGGGTGTGCATTTTCTGTAAAAATTCTGTAGTCACGGATAAATGTATGACTGATAAATAAGTCAAATAAGTTGTGAGAAACTAATAATAACAGAAACAACTTCTACTGGCACAATGGTCTATATTTAGCTCATGTGCTACCTCCTGTGTTCAGGGTGGACATCACTAATTACACATTCTATCTGAAGGGCCCAGAAAATAACCAGCATTCTTCTGAACATTCCAGGAAACCACCACCAAACATCCTGGACCACAGACTAAACCTACCTATCCCCTATAGACTATACCTACTTGACTACTTGCAAATCAGTTGTTTTTTAACCTTTTGGAGCATAGCATGGTACAGACTGACAGATGTCAGAGTGAAGGAGAGAGAGGTGCAGGAAGAGATTAACCAAAGAACTTATATACATGCTAGAGGCCCAGTGCATGAAATTTGGGCACAGGTAGGGTCCCTAGGCCTGCCGGGCAATCAGGGCCAATCTGTGGGGCGACAGGGCGTTCAGGGGGCCCCCATTGGCATCTGTCTTGGCTGGCCTGGCACCCCACCGCCAGCTGTCTCCCTCTGAAGGGCAACTGACAGGGCGATCAGGGTCCCCATAGGCACCCACCTTGGCTGGCTTGGGAGCTGAGGGCTAAGGACAGCTCCTGCGTTGAGTGTCTGGCCCCTGGTTGTCAGTGTGCATCATAGTGACCACTTGTTCTGCTGTTTGGTCGATTTGCATATTAGGCTTTTATTATATAGGATACGCATAACACTTAGACACAGATAACAGTGGGGTAAAGGCCTGGGGTGGGGTGGAAACCAGGTGGAGGGGAACAATGAGGGAGAAATGGGGGAAATGTAATACAGTGGTACCTCGAGATACGAGTGCCCTAACATACGAGATTTTTGAGATACGAGCCGCGGAGCGAGCGATTTTTGCTTTGAAATATGAGCAACATTTGAGATAGGAGTAATCGCGCGGATCGGCTGGCTGCACACCACCCACCAGTTTACCACGACTCGAGCGTCTCATAGTTTCCCACGCCTCAAGGTTATGGAACGAATTAAACTCATATCTCGAGGTATCACCGTACTCTCAACAACAAAGTTATTTTTTTTAATATCAAGAAACTAGAATCTATTTAACCATTGGCCTCCACTATGCAATTACAGAAATCTTATGGAGAGGCAGAATTCTTCAACACGCTTCAAGTTGTTCAAATTATGTATATTAAATTCATTTAATGTGATTTTTAAGATTAGCCAAACTGAGGTAAAAGAAAGGAATTTATCCCAGAATTGGCATCTTTCACATCAGTATGGCATGTGTTAAAGAAAATGAACTAAATGTCATAAATAACATTATCAACTATTGAGTCCATGTCTGTCCCCTTAGCCTCTTCAAACCAACTCATTAAGTGAGCCATATTCCTTTCCTACACACCTCAAGGCAGAATCTAACCACAAAGTAGATCAACTCTCCTTTAAATAGGCTTTTTCTGGCTATTGATTATATAATTAAACTAAAATCCAATAGGTCATTAGACTTCTGCTGTGTTCAGTGATTTGGATCCAGTTTTAAACTTTTCCCATCACAGGTTAATGGCATAGGAAGAAAAGAAGGACTTTGTGAGAGGTCTGAAGTGTCATATTTTAAAAGGAACATAGTCATTACCTTCCACCTTGTACATATCAGTTTCAATATGTTTTACTCACATAAAGAACTTCAATATAGTTGACTCAAGTGGCAAATCAAGCACCTCCAACCCAAAGCCCAATAAAAATATTTTTTAAATGTACACATATACCAAATGTTGTTGTTTTTTGTTGTTGTTTTGGGGTTTTTTTTTTGTTTGTTTGTTTGTTTGGTGTGTATGTGTGTGTACGTGTGTGTCGTCTCATCTCCCAACCTCTCACTCCTATCAAAGTTCACAGACTCAGTGGCAGGGGCAGGGTGGGGGAGGGGTGTGTGAACATGACAGGGAAGAAAGGAGAAATGGCCTTTTAGTCCACTTTCATGTTTTCTGATGACTGGAACCATTAAGGAGATTGTATTGAGTGGCCCTTGAGGGGAAAACATCACAGAGAAAGTCCCCTTAAGAGATTATCACTCAAGTGAAGAAGGGAGAGGAATAAAGAGAATACAGAGAAGACTGTGTACCTCTAGGCCAGACTCAGAGCCCTAAATCCAGGTAGAAAGAGCCATAGGCAGCACCAAAAGGCAGTGAGTGGCCTTTGGATTCCACAGTCAACACAGTGTGCTAGTGTGAGCTCCAAGACAAAGAACCACTAGACCAAAAAGGCCATGAACACAGGAATTAGGGACATCTCAGAAGTGACTTGTGGCCGGGGATTGACAACCAGACAAAAAGAGAAAGAGGGAGCCTCCTTCAAGGTCCTGACAGTACACAAACCCCCAATAATGTAGGCACAATCCAAGTGAAGAGAAGACGGAACCTCACATTTACTAACAGTAAAGTTTTCATCACCCAACCAGAATGTGGGCTTAAATAGAAATTAAGTTATGTTAGGAAAATAGAGTTCGATTTCTGGTGACTGAGACAACAATTGCATTTTCCAAACTACATATATGATTCCCCATGAGGATTTTTTTTCATAATCTACACCATTAGTGCTGTTTTCATAAGATTAAATTTTGTAGGATCAATCTAAAAACAAAGCACAGATAGTTTAACTATAACTACTGCATAAATGTAAATATTATAAAAATGAAGCTTTTAACTGCTACAATGTTAAATATCAATAGAAAAAATAAAAGCTTGTCCCTAATAATTTTAAAGAGTATAAAGAACCACCTTCTTACACCATATGCAAGAATAAGATTCGAAAGCATAAAAATCCTAGAAGAAAAGATAGGCAGTAAAATTTTTGATACTTCTCTTAGCAATATTTTTTTCTGACACATCTTCTTAGGTAAGGGAAACAAAAAATTTAAAAAAAGGGACTACATCAAACTAAAAAGTTTTGCATAGCAAAGGAAACCATCAATAACATGAAAAGGCAACCTACAGAATGGGAGAACATATTTACCAATGATATATCTGATAAGGGGCTAAATTTATTTTTAAAACGCAAACATTTCAACACAAAAAAAAATAAATTCAACTTTAAAATAAGTAAAGAATCTGAATAGATACTTCCTCAAAGCAGACATCCAGATGGCCAATAGGCATATGAAAGATGCTTAATATCACTGACCATCAGAGAAATGCAAATCAAAACCACAATGAGATATCACCTCAGACTTATCAGAATGGCTTTATCAAGAAATCAACAAACAACCAGTGCTAGCGTGGACATAAAGAAAAGGAAACATTCGTACACTGTTGGAATGCAGATTGGTGCAGCAACTGTGAAAAACAGTACAGAGTTTCCTCAAAAAATAAAAAACGGAATTGACTTATGATCCAGAGATTGCATTTCTGGGTACATATCCAAAGAAACCCAAAACACTAATTCAAAAAAATCATGCACCCTATGTTCACTGCAGTATTATTTATACTAACCAAGATATGGAAGCAACCCAAGTGTCCATCAATAGAAGAATAGATAAAAAGTTGTGGTACGACCCAGCTGGTATGTCTTAGTGGTTGAGCATCCAACTATGAAGTAGGAGGTCATGATTTGATTCCTGGTCAGGGCACATGCCTGGGTTGCAGCTCAATACTCAGTTTGGGGTGTGCACGAGGCACCCAATCGATGATTCTCTCATCATTGATATTTCTCTCTCCCTCTCCCTTCCTCTCTGAAATCAATTTTTTTTAAAAAAATTTAAGTTGTAGTGCATACTTACAATGAATATTACTTGGCCAAAAAAAAAAAGAATGAAATCTTACCACTTGTGACACTATGGATGGACCTAGAGGGTGTTATGCTCAATGAAATAAGTCAAAAAAAGACAAAGACCATATGATTTCATTTATATGTAGAATCTAATGAATAAAATTAATGAGCAACACAATTAAAATAGACTCATAGATTCAGAGAACAAACTGATGATTGCCAGAAGGGTTGATGTTCTAGGGATGAGTGGAAAAGGTAAAAGGAGTAAGTACAGATTGGTAGTTACAGAACAGTCACAGAGTTGTAAAGTTCAGCATAGGAAATATAGTCAAGCTATTATAATAATAAAAGCATAATATGCTAATTAGAATAGACAGCCGATGATCTTCAAGATAAAGCCAGGGCTGTGAGGGCTGAGTCCCTGGCACGAATTTCATACATTGGGCCTCTAGTAACATTATAATAACTACGTATGGTGCCAGATGGGTACTGGAAAAATTTAGGGAACACTTTGTAAAGTATATAATTTTCTAACCACAATGCTGTACACCTGAAACTAATACAAAATAAAATTGAGTGCAAACTGTAATTAAAAAATAAAAAATTTTTTAAAGGAAGAAGTAAACATAAAAAAAAAAATTTTAAGAGTCTAAAGGAATCCTGAGACCAAAAATATTGAGAACCACTAGTTTAAACTACTACTAATAAAATATTCTGTGACTTTAAATCATGAATATTCCTAATTGGCAAAATTATTTACTGGACCGAAATAAAAGTTACACATTCAAGAACTCTAATTTTAGACTAGATTTTGCTTACTCATGAAATCCAGAAAGTTCATACAAGGCAAATAATTTGAATGTTTTGCTTTAAAAAAAATATTTACTTATTTCTATCTGAATTTTCAGATTCTAAATCAGTGAGGTTCAACATAATGAGGGGGTACTTATTAATTGTCAAAAAATTTATTGGTTAGTATTAAATAATTTAGATTTTAATCACTTTACTTATTATTATTATTTCATTTTCAATCACTTATTCTCCCTGGTACCCCAAAACCCCATAGTCCCCATTCAGCCTTTACATTCAGTTTATATTCAGTTGTCTTTTCTTGGACTCTGAATAACCTGCCAACTTTGATCTAGAGCTACACATGCTCCCTGTGTCACAGCTTATTTACAGAGATACTTTGGCATCAATACTGCATAGTTCTGTGAAGACAGATAAAGGCAATGCCACCTTGCCAATAAAATGTAGGGAAGATTTAGGCTCCATGGGAAAAGCCCTTGAGAAAAAGGAGAATTTTGAGTTGAAAGAAAAACTGCTCTTACTAAAAACAAAAAATAAAATTGAAAAGGTTATTCTAATTTAGTTTATGGTCTTTTACTACCAACTTTCAGCCCATTCTTAAATTCATTTCACATAAAATAACTAGGATATTGACACATAGAGTTTTTCTGCATTCCCTTTACTATGAAAGATCTAACAGCAATAAAAACTTACATTTATTGAGCACTTACTATGATACCAGGCACTACTCTAAAGGACTTCCATTCAATATCTCATTTAATCCCCCCAACAAACCTAAGCAATAGATATTCTTATAACATAGCTAGGAAGTGTAGGACACAGCAAACTAACACAGGTCTGTCCCACCAGTGGTGTGCTGGAGCAAGCTCAGACTAGCTCGTGAGAGCAGATAGTTAAATTTAGGAAAATTTTGTGGGCAAGTTGCTTAAAACAGCCATTTTAAATTAAATTATATAAATTTAATTTAATTATGATTAAATGAATCATGTTACAAGCAAAGGTGATACTCAAATCTTACCATTTTCTAGTTATTTTACCATACTATAGCATAATCTCTCCGCTTGCCATTATTGACATCTGCTGTATCTGTACAGGAAAAGGACTATATAATGCATGCTATTATGTAGCTCTTCCTGACTCCATGTTCTATAATGTTGGTGGCTTGAAATTAACCATGGTGGGAGTATTTTTACCACAGAAAATGGCAACTGCTGTAAGCATGTCTTTTGTTCCCCCAGAAAGACAGTCATTAAACATTTACCAGCACACCCCTGGGATCTTCCTGTAGACCACAAGCTCTTAACTGGACAATTTTCTCTTTCACCTGATAAACATTATTCATTAATTTTGATTAACAAAAACAAGTGGTTTTTACAGAGAGGCTTTGCTTTTATTTAGAATATTAAACCACATGAAAAGCAAAATCATGTTTGCACCATTGAACCATTCAGTTAAGTTCTCAGAGGATAACTTTGCCTTTCTGGTTCAAAAATAACATCCCAAGAAATGGAGGCAGAGCCCAGAGGGCATGGATCAGTGGTTTGAGCACCAAGAAGTTGCTGGTTCAATTCCTGGTCAGGGCATATGCCTAGGTTACAGGCTAGATCCCCAGTAGGGGGCATGCAGGAGGCAGCTGATTGATGTTTTTCTATCATCAATGTTTCTATCTTCTCTCCCTCTCCCTTCCTCTCTCTCTCTTAAAAAAAAATGAATGAAAATGTATTTTAAAAATCAATAATAATAATAAAATAAAGGAAGGGGGAAGGACTGCTCTGTAACAAACAAGAAAGGAATATATTTCTACCAATATCATCCTGTAATCTACTTACACAATTTCTAGTAAAGATTTAAACCTGACATAAGCATTTAATTTACAGAAATATAGTAAGTTTTGTATCTCAAAAAGGATCTGAGAGTCAAACTACATGCGATCGCTCTTCCATCCAATGTTTACATCCAACTAATAATGGGGCCATTTTTTATGCTTTTTTTCTTTCAATAAAATGGAGTAACATCAACCAATTGTCAATCGACAAAAAGCACTTGACACTGACTAAGTTAGCAGCTGCCTTGTCATTTTAAAAGCCTGCAATCATAAAAACTCAAGATCTTCAGTGTGCTTTCTTATGCACAATGAGCAAGACAATTAGCTCTTTTCCTTGAATACTTAACTTTCCCATTGAGAGACACAATTGCTAGATTTCATTCTCCAAAATTTTATGTTCTCTTTAACAAAATAACATGATGTGACTTATCTGTGCATACCTCACTAAAAGAATTATTTATTTACGTATAAGTTAAAATGTTTTTTTACTCAAAAAGAATTATAATGGATATAAAATTGGCAGAAATATTATATTATCATCTATTCTACTGAGAGGGTTACATGTGTTTGTGACTCTTCAGTAAAATATTTGCAGAGTCAGTTCACTGAGGTTTCTCATACCTTCATTCTTTCGACAAGCCATTCCTAGGTATCTAGCAACAATTTGTTATATTTACTCAGCATAGAGGCATAAGACTATGTAATCACATATATGATTATGTATTGGTTTCCTATTATCACAAATTAAATATAATAAATAGCCGAGACTGGTTTGGCTCAGTGGATAGAGCGTCGGCTTGCGGACTGAGAGGTCCCGGGTTCGATTCCGGTTGGGGGCATGTACCTTGCTTGCGGGTACATCTCCACAGTGGAGCGTGCAGGAGGTGGCTGATCGATGTCTCTCTCTCATCGATGTTTCTGACTTTCTATCTCTCTCCCTTCCTCTCTGTAAAAAATAAATAAAATATATTTTTTTAAAAATAGTTGCCCAAGTTCAAGATGAAAAAAGAGAATTATAGTGGTTCCCCGCCCCTTATTTGGAGGAGATTTGTTCCAAGATCCCCCAGTGGATTCCTGAAACCACAGATAGTACCAAACCCTATATATATTTTGTTTTTTCCTATACGTACATACTTATGATACAGTTCAATTTATAAACAAATTTCATGGATAGAAGAGTCATTCTTACCATAGAACTTAGCAACTTCAGTATATGATATTTTTTTCTTTCCTTATTGTCTAAAACTTTCACCTTTTCACTTAAAAGAAGCAATTTATGGCTTCTTTATGACATATTTGAATTGCCACCATCACTACTTTTGCACTTTGGGCAAGTATTAAATCAAACAAGGGTGATGAGCACAAGCAATGCAATACTAGATAGGTGATCTCACCACCAAGATGGTTACTAAGTGACTAATGGTGGGGAGCATCTACAGTGTAGAGATGCTGGGAGAAAGAGATGACTCATGTCCTTGGCTGGATGGAGAGGGCTGGCATAAGATTTCATCACACTACTCAGAACATGAGCAATTTAAAACGTATAAACTGTTAATTTCAGGTTTTTTTCCATCTAATATTTACAGAAGTCACAGTGAGACTGGTAAGAAGATCAGAGATGTGGAAAAGGCTAGCCCTACTTTCATGGTTAAAAGTTAAAATCCCAGAGGGATATCTCAACAGCATGAAAAAACATAGAAACCACAAAAAGAACCATTCAGGAATGAAGAATACAATACTTGAAATGAAGAATACACTAGAAGGAATAAACAATAAGTTGGATGAAGCAGAGGATGGAATCATATTTAGAAGGTAGCAGAAAATACCCAGATTAGCAAAAAGAAACAAAGTCTCAATAACTTTAAGAAGACTGAAATCATGTCAAGCATCTTCTCTGACCATAATGGTTTAAAACTAGAATCAATCACAAGGAAAAAAAAAAAACTAAACCTACAACTCTGAGTGCTTCTGCCCAAAAGTTCATCCCCTTCCTGTCTTCTTGGCATGAATATTCACTTCAGCTAGATAAGTTTGAGTCATCCCTGATTCCTAGAGAAAGCACTTAAAAAAAAACACATCTTTACATCTTATTGGTAATAGGTGGATTTTGGCTGACTCATAGTTTTTCCTCTTAGCCCCAGAAATATATGCCCCTTTGGAGATTTCAGCAGTTCCCTAAGTGCTTATTAAACATATGCTATTACCCATCATCAATTTAGGCACTAGGGATACAATCTTTATCAAGTGTTTACCATCTGTTGTGCCCTGGGATCAATACTAATGATACAAAGATGAGAAGAAACAACCTCTCCCTTCAAGGAACTCACAATCTAATGGACCACCACCAATGCCACAGTGGCCTCAAGGGATACTTAATCCCCTTTAATATTTTGGCCAAATAAGAGTGCATGAATCCTAGAACATTTACTGAAGGCTAGGGGACAATATAAGGGAAATAACACTGTTTTACTAATCTGGCCTGTAAATGGTAACTTTTCATCCCAGTTGGAATATGCCCTCAAGTCCATTTAAGGCACCTCTTTAAAAATTTTCAGACCTCCAAGAGAGGGGCCCAGATGTATTGCAAACATCTCTACTTTTCAGAGGTTCTCAGGCTCCAGTATTTTACTACAAGGTCGTCAGCTATGCCCACTCCCTTCAAAAAATAATGAACTCTAGCCCACTTGATTTCTCAGTAGTTGAGCATCAACCTATGAACCTGGAAGTCATAGTTTGATTCCCTGTCAGGACACATGCCCAGTGGAGCGCATGCAGGAGGCAGCCAATCAATGATTCTCATCATTGATGTTTCTATCTCTCCCTCTCCCTTTCTCTCTGAAATCAATAAAAATATTTTTTTAAATAAAAAAACACTGAAAAACACACAAAGACCTGGAGGCTAAATCACATGTTACTAAATAATAAATAGGTTAACAATTTTATCAAAATATACCTTGAAACAAATGAAAATAAGAATACAACAACCCTAAAAATCTATGGAGCAGAGCAAAAGCAGTCCTAAAACAGAAATTTATAGTACTGCAGGCCTAACTAAAAAAAAAAACAAGAAAAATCTCAAATAAGCAATATAACTTTACACTTGAAGATGCTAGGAAAAGAACAACAACAACAAAAAAAACCAAAGTAGAAGAAAGAAAATCATAAAGGTCAGAGCAGAAATAAACAAAATAGAGTCTAAAAAAGAAAAACCAATACATGATCAATAAAAAACAATAGCTGGTTCTTTGAAAAAATAAAAAAGGTTGACAAACCTTTAACTAGACTCATGAAGAAAAAAGATAGGATATAAATGAATAAAATTAGAAATGAAAACGGAGAAGTAACAACTAACACCACAGATATATAAAGGATTGAAAAAAATATTACGAACAACTATATGCCAACAAATTGGACGATCTGGAAGAAATGGATAAATTCCAAGTAACATACTATGTTCCAAAATCAGGAAGAAACAGAAAATCTTAATAGACAGATTAAATTAATGAAATTGAAGGAGTAACCAAAATATTCCCAACAAACAAGTCCTGGACAAATGGCTTCATGGGTGAGTTTTACCAAATATTCAAAAAAGAACTAACACAAATCCTTCTCAAACTATTCCAAAAAAGTTCAAGAAGACTACCAAGCTCATTTTATGAGGTATTACCCTAATTGGAAAACTAGATAAAGACACTACAAAGAAAGAAAATTATAGGCCAATATATCTGATGAATAGAGATGTAAAATCCTCAACAAACTGATCCAACAATACATTAAAATATCATACACAATGATTAAGTATGATTTATTCTAAAGATGCAAGGTTGGTATAGTATTTGCAAATAAAAAATGTGATACATCACATACAGAAAAGAATGGATAAAAATGACATTAGATTCAGAAAAAAAACATTTGATAAAATCCAGTACCATTTGTGATAAAAACTCTCAACAAAGTAGGAATAGAGGGAATATACCTCAATGTAATAAAGGCCATATATAACAAATCCAAAGCCAACATCATCCTCCAAATGCAAAA
Source organism: Lasiurus cinereus (assembly GCA_011751065.1). Taxonomy (NCBI): domain Eukaryota; kingdom Metazoa; phylum Chordata; class Mammalia; order Chiroptera; family Vespertilionidae; genus Lasiurus; species Lasiurus cinereus. The sequence continues at coordinate 35,485,980 of JAAGEH010002534.1, forward strand.
CTAAGAGTTTCCCTTAAGATTGGGAACAAGACAAGAATGTCTACTTTCACCACTCTACTCAGCATAGTACTGGAAGGTCTGGCCATAGCAATCAGACAGGAAGAAATAAAATTCATTCAGATTGAATAGGCAGAAGTAAAACTGTCATTATTTGCATATGACATGATATTATATATCAAAAACCCTAAAGATCCCATCAAAAAGCCACAAGAACTGACAAATGAATTCAGTAAAATAAAAGGATATAAAATAAATATCCAGAAATCAGTTGCATAATTATATACCAACTAGAGACCCAGTACATAAAATTCATGCATGGGGTGAATGACTTCAGCCCAGACTGCTCCCTCTCCAATTTGGGACCCCTCCAAGTAGGATCAGGCCTAAATGGGCAGTCAGACATCCCTCTCACAATCCAGGACTGCTGGCTCCCAACTGCTCACCTGCTTGCCTTCCTAATTGCCCCTAACCACTCCCCTGCCAGCCTGATTGATGACTAACTGCTCCCCTGCTAGCCTGTTTTCCCCTAACTGCCCTCCCCTGCAGGCCTGGTCAACCCTAAGTCCCCTCCCAACTGCCGTTCCCTGAAGACCCAGTCACCCCCAACTGTCCTCCCCTGCTGGCCTGATCACCCACAACTTCCCTCCCTTGTAGGCCTGGTCCCTCGCAACTGCCCTCCCCTGCTGGCCATCTTGTGTCCACATGGGGGCAGGATCTTTTGACCACCTGGGGGCAGTCATCTTGTATGTTGGAGTGATGGTCAATCTGCATATTACTCTTTTATTAGATAGGATAGAGGCCTGGTGCACAGGTGGGGGCCAGCTGGTTTGCCCTGAAGGGTGACCTGGATCAGGATAGAAGTTCCCTTGGGGTACAGGGCAGCCTGGGCAAGGGGGCTGTGGTAGTTTGCAGGCTGGCCACGTCCCCAGCAACTCAAGTGGAGGCCCTGGTATCTGGGATTTATTTATCTTCTACAATTGAAACTTTGTAGCCTGGTGCAGAGCCAAGCCTTCTGCTCCCACAGCCATTGAAACCTTGTTGCCTTAAGTGGAGGCCTGGGCTGGCCCAGGGTTTGTGGAAAGCTTGGCTTCCTCCATCGCCAGGTGCAACCCAAGCCTCACTCCATGGTGACAGCCATTGAAACTTGTTGCCTTAAGCGGAGGCTGGGCCAACCAAGGTGTGCAGAAAGCATGGTTTCCTCCATCACCAGGGGCAATCCAAGCCTCCTCCTGCTCTCTCTGGGGCCGTAGCCATCTTGGTTAGGTTAATTTGGATATTCGCTCCTGATTGGCTGGTGGGGGTGGCTGGTGGGTATGGCTGGTGGGTATAGGGGAGGTGCGGTCAATTTGCATATTACTCTTTTATTAGATCAAATAATGAACTATCAGAAAGTGAAACTTAGAAAATAATCCTATTTACTATTACATTTTTAAAAACCCACCTATGCCCTTGCAGGTTTGGCTCAGTGGAGAGAGCATCTGCCTGCAGACTGAAGGGTCCCAGGTCCGATTCTGGCCAAGGGCACATGCCAGGGTTGTGGGCTTAATCCCCAGCAGGGGGCAGATAGGAGGCAGCCAATCAAAGGTTCTCTCTCATCATTGATGTGTCTATCTCTCTATCCCTCTCCCTTCCTCTCTGAAATCAATAAAAATATTTTTAAAAATAAATTAATAAATAACCCCACCTAGAAGTAAATTTAATCCAGTAAAACCTGAACTCAGAAAATTAAGGACACTGAAGAAAGAAATTGAAGAAGATACAAATAAGTGGAAGAATACAACATGCTCATGAATAGGAAGAACTGACATCATGAAAATATCCATACTACCCAAAGCATTCTATAGATTCAATGTAATTCCTATCAAGATACCAAATGGGGAGGAGAAAATGGCGGCAGAGTAGATGGATGCGTCTGGAGCTTTGTCTCTGGGCAGAGGGAGAGAGAGCGGCTGAGAGTCGCATTGGGAGTATTTGTTGGCAAGCTAAGAGTCAGTTATCCCCCAGGAGAAGGCAGAGAACTGCTGGAAGGGGCTCTCCAGGCCAGGCAGCCCCACTGCCACGGGGCTTTTGTCGGCCAGAGCCACCAGCGCAAATGCAGAGCCCGAGCCATCTTGCAATGGGATGTCTGCGGCAGACTGAAGCCTTCCGCTGGGCACCCATCGAGCAGCCAGGGACCCGGGGACCCAGAACTCTGCTCTCCAATCGGCGCAGACAAGCGGCGGAACCAGAGATCCACAGAGCACACGGACAGGTCAGATTGCGCCTGACTTAAGGGGGAGGTGGATGTCTGCCAAGGTCTGAAAGCTGCGGCTGACGGAGGCACCCACAGAGCAGCCAGGACCCAGAGCGCGGCTTCCCAGGCAGCACAGACGCGCAGGCGGAAGATTCGGAGATCCACAGGGCGCGCAGAAGGGTCAGATTTCGCCTGGGCCAGAGTGCGGTCTCCTACCCCCACAGGGCAGAGACGCGCACACTGTGGGAGCCGGGCTGCGGGAAAGCTGCCTCTGGAGAGGTCCGAGGAGGTGGTCAGGGCGTGATCCCTGAGTGTGAAGGCAGACCCTCTGAGCTGTTGACAGAGGGGAGCTCTGGAAAACGACTCGTTTTTTCTTTTTTTCTTTCTGGGGCAGAGTGACTGCCTGGGAGTTACTGCAGTGTCCCAGCTGCAAAACCCCCACAAACTGGTTTTGGGAACCACAGAGTAGCAGGATCTGAGCACAGCCTAGAGGTCCTGTGCTTTGTCTCAGAGATCAATTCCGAAACACTGCCACCCAGTGGATGACACACAAATTGACTCTCACATAACCACAAAAGAATAAAGAGATTAAAACACCAAGAGGGGAACACAGGGAGCTGCAGTGCCTTCCCTGCTAGGAAACAGGAGTGCCAAGCAGAATAATAGTGGAAGTGAAGGACCATTCTATTTTTCTTCTTTTTTTTTATTTTTCCTTTTTCCTTTTTTCTTTTTTTTTAATTTTTAATTTTTTATTTTTCATTTTCACATATTTTAATTAAAAGAATATTTTTTTCTTTCCACCTCAATTGATTTTACCTTTATAATTATTACATTTTTGTTTTAAACTAGTATTATTAATTACTACTAGTACTTAACCATTTTGGAAAAGAAAACACAAGTGTCATTTTGTTTTCTCTTTATTTTATTTCGGGATTAGAGTTCTACATTCTATTTTCATCTTTCCTTTAGCATAATTTTACTCCAACTCAACTCTACCTTTATGCCAACACTTTCCTCCTAACTTTTCCCATTTTGTTGTCTTGTTTCTCTTTCCCTTTTCCAACTTTAGACTCTCCCTATTTTTCTCTTTACCTGGTTAAAATTTCACCCCATTTATATATCTAATTTCAAATCCTCTACTACAAGTCCACACAAACCTCTCTCTTCTTGTCTTCACTAGCCAAAAAGTTATTTTTTCTCTATGTCCTTTTGTTGCTATTTGCCTGAAAAGTGATTATATCGATTTTTTGAAAAATTTTTTGAGAGATTGTTTTAGTTTATTCTACTTGTTTTATTTTGGTTTTTGCTTGCTTTGTTTTCTACCTCTCTTTTCCCTCACCTCCCTCGATACCAGTTGCTATTTGCAATTTGCCTTAATCTCTAGGTACTGGTTGCTGGCCTTTATTGGGATTAGTGACTGTTCTATTGGAGTTGTCTCCTGACATCCATATTTTGTTCCTCTTTTCTCTCTTATACACTTTCTTTTCTCTCTGACTTTTTTCTCTTCCTCTTTCCTTCTCCTTTTTCTCCTTTTTATTTTATTTTATTTTATTGTTCATTTATCTTTTATTTTTCTTTTTCACTCTCCCAATTTGATTTTGGCACTTCTTTCTTTTCTTCCTTCCTCATTTTCCTCTTCTTCTTTCTCTATTTACCCCTAATTTGTCCTTCATTGGTGGTCACCTTATTTGTGATTATTAACATCTTGAATACATTTCTACTCAGTGCCTTGTGTGCTGTACCTGGTCATGTTGTAGTTTGTGCCTTTCAATCAACGTAGGAGAGAGAACTACATAACCAGACACCAGGAGAAGAAAGACCATGGGCAGAAAAAGAAACAGCCCACATAAGACAGAAAGGCAGGTTTCACCAGAAAAGGAAGTAAACGAAATAGAACCAGAAATAAGCCTGCCAGAGAAAGAGTTCAGAGAAATGATCATAATGTGGTTGAAAAGAATGGAAGACAAATTTGACAATATGAGTAAGAGCCAAGAGGAAATGAAGAAGATGCAAGAGGAGATGAAGAAGCAGCAAGAAGAAAAGCAAAAGAACCTAGAGGAGGTACAGAATAAACAAGAAGAAATGAAAAATGACATCACTGCTATAAAGAACTCAATAGAAAGCATCAAAAGTAGACTAGAAGAAGCAGAGGACCGCATCAGTGAGCTAGAAGACACGGTAGGAAAAAATACCCAAGTACAGCAGCTTCTAGAAAAAAACTTAGAAAACAAGAGGAGAGTCTAAGGGAACTTTGGGATAACATGAAACAAAACAACATCCACATAATTGGGGTTCCAGAAAGAGTGGAAACTGAACAAGGATTAGAGAACGTGTTTGAAGAAATAATGGCAGAAAATTGCCCCAATATAGAAAAGAAAAAACCCACACAAATCCAAAAAGCTCACAGAGTCCCAAGCAAAATGAATCCCAACAAACCGACACCGAGGCACATTATAATTAAATTGGCAAACACTGATGACAAAGTAAGAATCTTAAAAGCAGCCAGAGAGAAACAGAAAGTTACCTACAAAGGAATCTCCATAAGACTAGCTATTGACTTCTCAACAAAAACTCGTCAGGCCAGAAGGGAATGGAATGAAATATACAAAGTCATGCAAAGGAAGGGTCTGAATCCAAGAATACTGTACCCTGCAAGACTCTCAATCAAAATTGAAGGTGAAATCAAAAGCTTCACAGACAAAAAAGGACTAAGGGAATATATTACCACCAAACCAGCAATGCAAGAAATGTTGAAAGGTCTGCTGTAATAAAAAGAAAGAGGAAGTGAAGAAGGAACTCGGGGGTAAGGACTAAAAATGGTAACAGATAAGTACCTATCAATAATAACTTTAAATGTAAATGGATTAAATGCTCCAATCAAAAGACATAGGGTAACCGATTGGATAGGAAACCATGATCCATATGTCTGCTGTCTGCAAGAAACCCACCTTAGGAAAAGAGATGCACACAGATTGAGGGTGAAGGGATGGAACATGGTATTTCAGGCAAATGGAAATGAAAAAAAAGCTGGGGTTGCAATACTTATATCTGACAAATTAGATCTCAAAGTGAAGGTATAACAAGAGATAAAGAAGGACACTTCATAATACTGAAGGGAACAATCCAACAAGAAGAAATAACTCTGGTAAACATATATGCACCCAATATAGGAGCACCTAAATACATAAAAAAACTCTTGGAGGATATTAAGGGAGAGATTGACAGCAATACAATCATAGTAGGAGACTTTAATACCCCACTGTCACCACTGGACAAATCCTCTAAAGAAAAAATCAGTAAAGAAACATCAATCCTAAATGACTCACTAGAACAGATGGAATTAATTGACATCTTCAGAACATTTCACCCCAAAGCCACAGAATATACATTCTTCTCCAGTGGACATGGGTCATTTTCAAAGATAGATCATGTGTTGGGTCATAAGAGTAGTCTCTTCAAATTCAAGAAGATAGAAATCATATCAAGCATTTTCTCAGAACACAGTGGCATAAAACTGGAAATCAACTATAATAAAAACAATAGAAAGAAATCAAACACATGGAGACTAAACAGCATGCTATTAAACAATGACTGGGTAACTAAAGAGATCAAGGAAGAAATAAAAAACATCATGGGAACAAATGACAATGACAACACAACAATCCAAAATTTATGGGACACAGTGAAAGCAGTCTTGAGAGGGAAGTTCATAGCCCTACAAGCCGACTGCAAAAAACAGGAAACAATGGTAATAAATTACCTAACCTACAACTCAAAGAGCTAGAACGAGAGCAACAAGAAAAGCCCAGTGTACTCAGAAGGAAGGAAATAGTGAAGATCAGAGTGGAGATATACAACTTGAAGACCAAGGAAACAATTCAAAAGATCAACAAAATAAAGAGCTGGTTCTTTGAAAGGTTAAAAAAGATTGATGGACCCCTAGCCAGGCTCACCAAGAAGCAAAGAGAGAAGACCCAAATAAACAAAATCAGAAATGAAAGAGGAGAAATAACAACAGACCCCGCCGAAATACAAAGGATTGTTAAAAAATACTATGAACAACTCTATTCCAACAAACTGGACAACCTGCAAGAAATGGACATTTTCCTAGAAAAATATAACCTCCCAAAACTCAATGAGGAGGAAACCAAACATCTCAATTGTCCAATAACTATGGAAGAAATTGAAGCAGTAATCAAAAAGCTTCCAGCAAATAAAAGCCCGGGTCCAGATGGCTACACAGGAAAGTTTTACCAAACATTCAAGGAAGAATTAAAACCTATCCTCCTCAGACTATTCAAAATCATTCAAGAAGAAGGAACACTTCCAAACACCTTCTATAAAGCCAGCATCACCCTAATACCAAAACCAGATAAAGACAACACAATGAAAGAGAATTATAGACCAATATCTCTCATGAACATAGATGCCAAAATCCTCAACAAAATTCTAGCAAACCGGATCCAGCAGTACATCAGAAAGATCATACACCATGACCAAGCAGGATTCATCCCAGGAATGCAGGGATGGTACAATATCTGCAAATCAATAAATGTGATACATCACATAAACAAATTGAGAGATAAAAATCACATAGTTATATCAATTGATGCAGAAAAAGCATTTAACAAAATCCAACACCCTTTCTTGATAAAAACTCTCAGCAAAGTGGGAATAGAAGGATCATAGCTCAACATCATAAAAGCCAGATATCCAACCAAACCACTATGCTCTATTAATATTTGACAAAGGAGGCATGAACATTCAATGGAGCCAAGATAGCCTCTTCCATAAATGGTGTTGGGAAAATTGGACAGATACATGCAAAAAATTGAAACTGAACCACCAATTTACACCAAATACAAAAATAAACTCAAAATGGATACAGGACTTAAACATTAGAAGGGAAACCATAAAAATACTAGAGGAATCCACAGGCAGCACAATCTCAGATATATGCCGAAAGAACTTCTTCACTGATACTGCTCCAAAGGCAATGGAAGCTAAAGAAAAAATAAACAAATGGGACTACATCAAAATAAAAAGCTTTTGCACAGCAAAAGAAACCATCAACAAAACAACAAGAAAGATCACTGTATGGGAGAACATATTTGCAAATGTTATCACTGATAAAGGTTTAATCTACAAAATCTACAGCCAACTTATACAACTTAATAAAAGTAAGATGAAGGATCCAATAAAAAAATGGGCAACGGACCTAAATAGAACCTTTTCAAAAGACGACAGAAGGAAGGCCAAGAGACACATGAAAACATGTTCAAAGTCATTAATCATCCGAGAGATGCAAATCAAAACGACAATGCGATACCATCTTACACCTGTCAGAATGGCAATCAACAAATCAACAAACGACAAGTGTTGGCGAGGATGCGGAGAAAAAGGAACCCTTGTGCACTGTTGGTGGGAATGCAGACTGGTGCAGCCACTGTGGAGAACAGTATGGAGTTTTCTTAAAAAACTAAAAATGGATCTCCCATTTGACCCTGTAATCCCACTCTTAGGAATTTATCCTAAGAAATCACAAACACCAGTCAGAAAGGATTTATGTATCCCTATGTTCATAGCAGCACAATTTACAATAGCTACAATTTGGAAACAGCCTAGGTGCCCGTCAGCAGATGAGTGGATCAGAAAACTGGTACATCTACACAATGGAATTCTATGCTGCCATTAAAAAGAAGGAATTCTTACCATTTGCAGCAACCTGGTTGGAACTGGAGAGCCTTATGCTTAGTGAAATAAGCCAGTCAATGAAGGAGAAGCATCACATGATCGCACTCATTGGGGGATAATAAAGAATATTATAAACTGATGAACAAAAGGATAGATACAGAGACAGTAAAGCTTCAAACAGACTGTGAAATTACAGCAGGAAGTTTAAAGTTAGGTGAGGTAGATAAGAGATCAATCAAAGGACTTGTATGCATGCATATAAGCATAACCAATAAACGTAGACACTGGGGGGTTGGGGTATGCCTGGGAGGGAGGGGGGAATGAGGAGATATGTATAAAAAATTAATAAAAAAAAGAAATAACAAAAAAAAAGATATCAAATGGTGTATTTTACAGAACAAATCTTTCAAAAGTGTATATGGAACCAAAAAAGACCCCAAATAGTCACAGCCATCTTGAGAAGGGACAAAGCTGGAGGAGTGATGCTACCTGATAGCAAACTTTACTATAAGGCTATAGTAAGCAAAGCCACATGGTACTGGCATAAAAACAGATACATTAGATCAATATAACAGAATAGAAAGCCCAGAAATAAACCCATACCTTTATGATCAATTAATATTTGACAAATTAGTTAAGAACTTACACTTGGTTAAAGACAGCCTATTCATCAAATGGTATTGGGAAGATTGGACAGGTACATGCAAAAAATAAAACTAAACCATCTTCTTACACCATACAAAAAAATAAACTCAATATGGATTAAAGACCTCAATGTAAGACTTGAAACTGTAAAAATCCTAGAAGGAAACATAAGCAATAAAACCTTGGCCATTTCTCATAGCAATTTTTTTCCATCTCCTCAACAAGGGAAACAAAAGATAAAATCAACAAATAGGACTATATCAAAGGAAATCATCAACAAAATGACAAAACAACACACACTGAATGAAAGAACATATTTGCTGATACATCTGAAAAGGAATTAATATACAAATTTAATAAAAACATGTGAAACTTAACACCAAAAATACAAACAATCCAATTTAAAAATGGGCAAAAGACCTGAACAGACATTTCTCCAAAGATGGCCAAGAGACATATGAAAAGGTACTCAGAGAAATGCAAATCAAAAACACAATGAGGTACCACCTCAGAACTATCAGAATCGCTATCACCAATAAATCATCAAATAACAAGTTAGCGAGGATATGGAGAATAGGGAACCCTTGTGCATTGCTGGTGGGATGTAAATTGGTGCAGCCACTGTGGAGAACAGTATGAAGTTTCCCCAAAAAATTAAAAATAGAACTGCCTTATGGCCCAGGGATTACACTTCTGGAACTATAGCTGAAGAAACCTTAAATCTAATCCAAAAATATATCCACCTCTATGTTCATTGCAGAGTTATTTACAATAGCCAAGATTTAGAAGCAGCCCAAGTGTTCACCAACAGATGAGTGGAGGAAAAAAAAAAAGCTATGGTGAATTTACATAATGGAACACCACTCTGCCATAAAAAAGGAAGGAAACCTTGCCGAGACTGGTTTGGCTCAGTAGATAGAGCATTGGCTTTTGGACTGAAAGGTCCCAGGTTTGATTCCGGTCGGGGGCATGTATCCTGCTTGCGGGCACATCTCCACTGTGGGGCGTGCAGGATGTGGCTGATCAATGTCTCTCTCAAATCGATGTTTCTGACTTTCTATCTCTCTCCCTTCCTCTCTGTAAAAAATCAATAAAATATATTTTTTTTAAAAAAGGAAGGAAACCTTATCTTTTGTGACAGCTTGATGCACATTATGCTAAGTGAAGCCAGTCAGAGAATGACAAGTACTATATGATTTCACTTATCTGTGAAAACTACTTAACAAAATAAATAAAAACAGACTCATAGATACAGATAACAGACTGACAGCTTTCAGAAAGGAGGAGCTTGGGGAGCTGGGTGAAAAGGGGATTAAGCAAAAAAGTAAATAAATAAACCACTAGATATAGATAACAGTATGGTGATTACTAGAGGGAAATAGAGGTACAGGGAGATAGAAGAGAGTAATGGGGAGATAAATGTGATGTAAGACTTGATTTTCAATGGTGAGCATACAGTACAATACACAGATGATATATTATAGAATTGTACATATCAAACCTATATAATTTTATTAACCAATGTCACCCCAGTCAATTTGGTCAAAATTTTTAAAGATTTGCATACTTTAGTGCCAGGATATAAACCTAATTTTGATATTTTTATCATTTCTACTTTCTTTTAATAATTTAATATCCATTTTGGATGAGAAAAAAATATGTCCATATGTTTTTAGTACAGCTTTTATCATTTTATGCTTTCAAAGAAGCATGATTTACAAAATAATCATATATAATAAAGAGCTAATATGCTAATTAGACTGAACTGCTGAACAACCTTCAGGATGACCTTCCAGAAGAAGCTGGGGCTGTAAGGGTCCGAGGCAAGCCCCTTGCATGAATTTTGTGCATCAGGCCTCCAGTAATTTTATAAATGTGTCTAACAGCCTTTTTAAATATACTAGAAGTTGATCACTATGGACATCCCAATAAAAAAAAAATTTCAACTATAGAGAAAAGCAGAACATATATTTAGTCACTTTTCATGTATTTCTGATTTACTCAGGAACAGAAATAAAAGACTGTTGCAAGTTATATGCATTGATAACAGTCATGAGCAAACAAAATAAGATTAGGACATCCCTTGTCAAAATGTCTGCTAATACTAATGAATCATATCAATTCCCAAGGACAGTAGGCACTTGAAAGGGACAGAAAGAAATACATATTTCTATGGAGCCCTACAATGACTTAGTTATTACAAAAGAATGATCAATCAATAATGCAGTTCACATATCTCCTAAGCTCATTCAATAACAGATGACTTTGCATTTAATACCATCCCAAATGGAGCTACTAAAAGAACTCTTTTCAAAAATATACTCTACCTTGTTCCACCAATAAATTAAGGTAGAGATAAAGTAAATACTGGCTAAGTACACAGAAGGGACCAAACAGTGTGCTGGAGTTTTATGGAAATCTGGTGCCTAAAATAACCTAAGCAATTATTGTGTGAATCAGAAGATATGAGTCTTAATTTTCTGTGACCTTGATCAAGTCACTTCATCTCAGGAGGCTCCCTTTGCTTATAATGTAAAGAGGGATTGTAATACCTTCCCTGCATGCTTAAGTGATTTTGTCAAAGGACACCCACTGAAATAAATCATGAAAGGATCTATAAATTTCCAGTATTATTCCTTTTCCATGAGGGCCACTTTACCCCACAAGGATGTTTCCTTGTAGGTCATCATTTCCCTTCCTTGAGAACATACAAGGCACCATAGAATATATATTCAACTGATAATCCAGAATCTACCCGACAAATGATCTCTGAATGTCACACTATCAACACATTGCAATGCAAAGTGAGATACTCTCCCAGATAAAACTTTCCACTATGGCAGCTTCACCAAGAGGAACCTCCTGCACTGACCATAATCCCTTGTCATTGGACGGCTCTTTTCAGCTTCCTGTTTCCCCATACACATTGTTCTGTATCCCATCCATCACAATGACAGCCTCACATTACAGATCAATGTAATTTGTTTATTGACTTCTGAATACCAAATTCCTCTAAGGAGAGTCACAAATCCCCAATATGTTGGGTACAGATGAGTCCTGACAAATCTTGATGGCTGCCCCTCAGAAAGTCTTCCAGAATGCACTTTTCCTTCTAGGACCATTCTACACAAAATTTCTCCCCCACACAAAAACTAGGTAATAGAAGGCAAAAGAAACTTGACTTGGGTGGTGAATACACAATACAACAAATGATGTATTATAGCATTAAATGTCTAAAACCTATATAATTTTATTAACCAATGTCACCCTAATAAATGCAATAAATAAAACAAATAAAAGAGAAGGAATCTATTTGAAAACAATACCAAAAAAAAGGCAAACAATAGATTTAGTGTCATCTGAGTTTTAAAAACACAGATGTGGCCCTGGCCGGTGTGGCTCAGTTGGTTGGAGAGTCATCCTATACACCAAAAGTTGATGAGTTTGATTCCCAGTCAGGGACACAACCAGGTTTCAGGTTCAAGCCCTTGTTGGGGCACAGGCAGGAAGTGGCCAATCAATTTTTCTCCTTCTTTCTCTTCTTCCTTCCTTCCTTCCCTCCTTCTTCACCCTCTCTCTTTCTTTCACTCCCTTCTTCCCTCCTTCCTTCCCTTTATCTCTCTAAAATAAAATAAAATAATTAAATAAATAAATATAAACACAGATATGGTAAAGCAATAAATAGTTGCTTTAGTCAGGGTTCTCCAGAGAAACAGAATCAACAGATGATAGATAGATAGATGATAGATAGATAGATAGATAGATAGATAATGATGGAGGAGAAGGAGGAGGAAGAAGAAGATAGGTAGATAGATAGATAGATATAGATAGATAGATAGATAGATAGATAGATAAAAAGATAGATAGATAGATATAAATAGACACAAAGACAGATTTTTAAGGAAGTGGCTAAAGCAAATGTGGCGGCTGGCAAGTCTGAAATCTGCAGCTAGTCCAGCAGGCTGGAGACGCAGGGTAGAGCTGAATGTTGCATCTGGAATCTCAGACAGATTTCCTCTTCCTTTGGGAGATCTGTCTTTTCTCTTTAGGGACTTCAACTGATTGGATAAGTTCTACCTACATTGTGGAGGGTAGTCTGCTTTACTCAAAGTCCACTGTTTTAAGTATTAATCTCATTTAAAAATAGGTCTCATAGCAACATCTAGACTGGTATTTGTTTAAAAACTGGGTACCATGGCCTAGCCAAGTTAACACATAAAATTAAAACATCAAATTTGCTTTTTATATTGGGGGTATGCTTTTCACCATGGAGGTAGCTACTGTCTGGCAGGCTCATCCCACCCAGGGTCTGGTACCCTCTGCTTTGCATTTTCAGAGAACAGATTTTTAGCAGTTTAGTAGGGATTTGAGTGAGAACCCGCTCCTAAGGCAGATTACAAATCAAAAACAAATCCAATGACATAGCGTGAGATACCACACCATTCCAAAGCTTAGAATGTCATCTATGCAATCTTCATAGCTTTGCATATTCCTGTCCCTTTCATCTATTTTATTCCTTTAAGACACTGGTCAAATGCCATAATTTCCAAAATCCTTTCCAGTCCACTCATCCAAATTATGCCCCTCACCCACTCTGCCCTGCTATGCCTTCACTTTGTCCTGCTCAGCTGCTTGGTGACTGTTACATTCCTCCCTGCTAACCTCACTGCAGTCACATCACCTGGTTCTCTGGAATTCAAGGCTGTATTCCACAACTCTGTTCTCTAAAGTGGGAAGAAGGCCACTTAAAGGAAAAGTGCTTTATGAATTACAGAAATATTCCCCTGCTGATATTTCTTGTGATTTTAAGCATTAGTACTTAGTGGTATAAAACTTACACTGACTAGAAAAATTGTCTCCTCCCTGGAGAGTGAGGACATCAGCATCCTCAAGAAATCAAACTGAAAATCCAAGGTAACTGATGAACACAGGAATTTAGATGACCTTGAGAGATCAAATGAAGGGAGAGGGGGACTAATTAATAATTAGGGTCTTGTCCAATTCTTAGTTCTAGATAAAATGTTCCTATATCATAATATAGCACACTGCTCTTCATTAATGTTTGGGTTCACCAGATAGTCTCTTTACCATGGACCACACTAGATAAACACTGATAAATTTATATTTTCCAGTTTGATTTTTTTTCTACATTCCCAATGGAACTACCTGACTTCTGTTTGCAAATTTTCTTTATCTTTTCTCAATTCAGCAATTTTTCATAACATAATCATTATAACAACTGCATTTTAAATACCCTAACATCAGCCTGCATGACCAACATGCAATAGATCTCTATCATTTTCCCTTTTTACAAATGAGAAAACTTGAAGGCATGTGCTGGAAGCCAATACCAGCATGTCAGCAGGGCTGAATCATCTGGAGATGGCTGAGGGCATTTCCCCAAACCTGAAAAGGATTGCTTGCTGCCAGACAGCTAAGGGCATCTTAATCTACATGTTATTGCCTCCTACTGGCCAAACATCTGAACAGCCGAAGGCAATTCTTCCAATCTGACAATGGATTGTATATAAAACTCTACCCTTTAATGTGTATATCTTCACCCCGCCTTAGGACAAATTGTGTTAATAAAAAGCAAGAGGTCCTGAGAAAAGAAGAACTTAATTCCTTTGGCTAAGTCTTCTCTGACTCCCCATAATGCCTTCCAAAATTGTGTTTCATCTCTAGTCTCTTATTTAATTTACACCTTATCCAGTTTCCTGAACCCTTTTAGTTGCCCGATCAAGACCCCCGGCAGACATCAAATATTCTGCCCAAAGTCCTAAAGCCATCTGGCTTCAGGGCCTGTGTTCTCTCCAGGACACAACACTGCTTCTCATGTTAAGGTTGAGGCTGCAGAATTACTTAGAATTCCCAAGTCTACATGCCGGTTTTCACTGACTTTATTCGAAGTTGGCTGCTTCCTGATAATATGAGAAGACCATTTTAAATCTCTCTCTTTTTTGTTACTTCAGATCATATGTGGAAACTGGTTATTCATGAGGGCTTTCCTGCTAGGACTGCAAACCATCCTGTTTTGCCAGGGACTAAGGGGGCCTCCTAAAAAGCAGTACTTGCAGTGCTAACGCTGGGTAGTCCCAGGCAAATCCAGGTGGTTGGCCCCCTATTTCCTGCAGACCTCCAATCCTAGTCACTGCATGGGTTCCTGTTAGCTTTGGTACCAGGCATTTCAAGTCCCTAACTTTGAGGACTTGTGCTTTTGCCTACTGATTCTGCTCCTGAACTTGGCCACATCTGTGGAGAATCCAGCCAACCATGTGTGGGATACAGACAGCATCCTTCTTCTTTAGGAGGAATTATACACCCCTAAAACCAAGTCAGCATTAAAATAGATAAAGAGATAGAGAGAGAGATGGCAAGAGAGATAGAAAGCAGATGAAAGATGAAAGAAAGAAAGAAAGAAAGAAAGAAAGAAAGAAAGAAAGAAAGAA
>JAAGEH010002534.1:35501010-35559293 GCA_011751065.1 Lasiurus cinereus
GAAAGAAAGAAAGAAAGAAAGAAAGAAAGAAAGAAAGAAAGAAAGAAAGGAAGGAAGGAGGATCCCTGATTTCTGGAGATAGGAATGAACCACATGAGCATCAACCTCAACCTGACTACAATCCAGCCATTCTACTCACACTAGTGGCCCAGTGCACAAAATTTGTGCAAGGAGAGGGGGGAGGGGTGTGCTCGCCCCAATCTAAGATCCCTTGGGGGAGGGATATCTGACTACATGGACTATTCGGATTTTGTATTCTACATGGTCCATGTACCATATTTGATTTTACAATTTGAAAAAATCAAGGACATTGGTATTCATCCGGAATTTCTGCCTTAACTATATGATTAATGTCATCTTCTATTCATGATTTGGATTCACTATCTAATATCAATAATATGAAGAATCCAAGATGGCAGCAAACACCTACACTGCTGCCTCGCACAACAATTTCAAAACTACAACTAAAAGACAGAACGGACAGCATCCAGAACCACAGGAAAGCTGACTGAGTGGAAATTCTACAACTAGAAGGAAAGAGAGGGGCTCACAGAGACCCAGAGGAGCTGCAAAAAGCTGAGGTACAGAGACGCGCCCGTGGAGAGAGGGGGTGCCGGAGAACCTGGCTGGCTTTCTCTGGCAGGAAGGAGACGGAGACTCCCAATGGCATTGAACCCCTTATCCTACAACACTAAACCCCAGGTCCAGCCAAAACTCATACGGGAGAAGTTTGGACTGTGAAAAGGGAGAAGTGCAGGGAAGTTTAGGGGAATCACAAAAGGGCAGAAGTCTCGTGGCCTGCACAACACTGCACGCAGAATACCAACTTCGGATTGTACCACTGGCTTTCACAAGTGGGCAGGAGACAGAGCACCCCAACTGTGCCACTTCTAACTCCACTAAACCCCAGTTTCAGACAAAACCCTGGGGACCCAGATTCATATGGTCCCGGAGCGCAGGGGAGCCGGAAAGGCAGCGGTGTAGAGGCACTGCGAGAGCGTGAGCCTGCACACGGGGATCGCTCCAGCAATTATTCAGTCACGTGAGACTCATGAGCCGTGAAGGGTGGGGCCAACTGGAAGGCAAGGCAGTCTATTAAGCCCTGAGACTCCACCCATCCCAAGCTTTTGCAGTTTTGCAAGTCTTGTATCATAAGGCTGAATCCAACACAGAAGTTCTCCCGGCATAGTGAAAATGCAGAGACAAAGGAACAGATAACAAACAAAAGAAATGGAGGAAAACAAATGACTGGATATAGAGTTCAAAACCATGCTTATAAGGTTTTCAAGAATATCCTAGAAAAGATGGATAAAGTTACCGAGACCCAAGAGGAGATGAAAAAGGACCAACTAAAAATTAAACATACACTGACTGAAATAAAAAAAATATTATTCAGAGACCTAACAGCAGACAAGAGGAAGGCAAGAATCAAGTCAAAAATTTGAAATATAAAGAAGCAGAAAACACTCAACTGGAAAAGCAAGAAGAAAAAAGAATCCAAAATAATGTAAGGAGCCTCTGGGACAGCTTCAAGCGTACCAACATCAGAACTGTGTGGGTGCCAGAAGAAGAGAGAGAGCAAGATACTGAAAACCTATTTAAAGAAATAATGACTGAAAACTTCCCACATCTGGTAAAAGAAATAGACTTACAAGTCCAGGAAGCACACAGAACCCCATATAAAAGGAATCCAAAGAGGACCACACCAAGACACATCATAATTAAAATACCAAGAGCAAAAGAGAAAGAGAGAATATTAAAAACAGCAAGAGAAAAACAGTTCATTACCTACAAGGGAGCACCCATTCGAATGTCAGCTGATTTCTCAACAGAAACTATGCAGGCCAGATGGGAGTGGCAAGAAATATTCAACGTCATGAATAGCAAGAACCTACAACCAAGAATAATCTATCCAGCAAAGCTATCATTCAGAATTGAAGGGCAGATAAAGAGCTTCACAGAGAAGAAAAAGCTAAAGGAGTTCATCAACTCCAAACTAGTATTATATGAAATGCTGAAAGGTACTCTTTTAGAAGAGGAAGAAGAAAAAGGTAAAAGCCAAAAAATTATGAACAACAAATACATATCTATCAACAAGTAAATCTAAAAATTAAGTGAATTAAAAATTTGATCAACAGAATAAACTGATGAATATAATAGGATCAGGAGCACAGAAAGGGAGTGGACTGATAATTCTCAGGGGGAAAGCGGTGTAGGGGTTTCGAGAAGAGACTGGACAAAAATCATACACCTATGGATGAGATCAATGGGAGGGAGCTAAGGGCAGAGGGAGAGATGGGAGCTGGGTGGAGGGGTGCTATGGAGGGGAAAAAAGAGAAACAAATGTAATAATCTGAATAATAAAGATTTAATTAAAAAAATAATAAAATAAAAATAAATAAATAAATAAATAAATAAAACAGTATGGCCCATATCCTGATGGTGATGCAATACAGTATTTGCACCCATTGAAGCAATCTTCAGTTCTCATTAAATTTTTAAAATATGCCGGGTATTCTGGAAAATGTGTATCATTTGGACAAACTTTACGTTTGTTACAACATCAAGTAAATTTTCCATCAGATGGTTTTTCATCAGAGAAATTCAGTGACAGGCAAAATTGATGTCTAACGGTCATTCCACTACAACTATGTTCGAGAATTGCATCCTCATGTACTCCATTTTCGTGGAGAAGACAGCTCCTACCAGTATTGGTAGTACTTGTTGATGTCTGTTGTTTAGACATATTCTGTCATTGCGGCCACCTTCTTTCAACTTCAGAGGCATGTTGGTCTGCAGACATTTTCTGTCGATGACGCTGTCTTCTTTCGGCTACAGAGCTACATTGTGTTAATAGTTGCTCTTTAAACACAGTCCCACCTCCCTGTTGTCAGGGTCTGGGATGCAGGTGAATGAGAGTCCTGGCTGTCAGGCCACTGAGAGCTGGCTGACCAAAAGCTGATTCTGGCTGATTCTGTGGGGGATGGGACTCCCTCCTCCCTGCTGTCAGAGTCTGGGCTGGTGCCCACAGGGACACAGCTTCAAGTCTGCCTGTGCTGAGAGACCCAGAGTTAAGTCCCCGTCCACTTCCGTGTGCCTCAAAATCCTGTGAGATCCAGACCTGCCTGTGCCCACACAGATAGATGCAGCATCAAGCCACAGGGAACCCCGGTGGAAGCCGAGCAAGCAGCAGCTGGAATCCGGCCCTCTCCACCCCCTCCATCCCCTCCATCACCCCAGAGGGACTGAAGGAACCCCAGTGGCAGGCTTGTGGAGCAGCCACCAGATCTCCAACCTCCCCGACATACACATACTCCTCCTCTCTGCCACGGGGCCATGGGAACTGCGAAGTTAGAGCCAAGCAGACGGCCCCGCCCCCATGGTGCATACCACCATCTTTTGAGATCATGTGATATTTACCTTTCTCTGACTGGCCTATTTCGCTTAGCATAATGCTCTCCAGTTCCATCCATGCTGTTGCAAATGATAAAAGTTCCTTCTTTTTTATAGTGGCATAATATTCCATTGTGTAGATGTACCACAGTTTTTTAAATCCACTCATCTGCTGATGGGCACTTAGGCTGTGTCCAAATCTTAGCTATTGTAAATTGTGCTGCTATGAACATAGGTGTGCATATATCCATTCTAATTAGTGTTTCTAGTTTCTTGGGATATATTCCTAGAAGTGGGATCACTGAGTCAAATGAAAGTCCCATTTTTACTTTCTCCCTATTCATATACAGTGGTACCTCGAGATACGAGTTTAATTCGTTCCGTAACCTTGAGGCATGGGAAACTATGAGACGCTCGAATCGCAGTAAACTGGTGGGTCGTGTGCAGCCGGCCAATCTGTGTGATTACTCCTATCTCAAATGTTGCTCTTATTTCAAAGCAAAAATCGCTCGTTCGATGGCTCGTATCTCAAAAATCTCATATGTTAGGGCACTGGTATCTCGAGGTACCACTGTAATCTTAATGTTTACATATCCAAGTGTTTTATTTTTAGATTTGGGATTTTGTCTTGTTTAAATAGATATCTCCTACTTTGAAATTATAAAAAAAAAAATTCCAGACAAAAAAATTAGTAATAAATAAACTAATTTCTTGGATTCTTATAAATCTCACCCAATGGACACTCATTATAATTCCCAAAGAAGTATGCTGACTCAACATTTAGCATTTCATTTTTTAGGGAATCCCTAAGACTTGAGCTAAATCATTCTGAAGGATTTGTGTGAGAGTACAAAGTGGGACATACCTATATGCCTAAACATTCAAAATATCAGGGCAAAATAGGCAAAACAGGAAAAAATGGAAATTTTTGCAAAAATATTTTTTTTCAAATGAGCTTCTAAGCAACTTGTGATAATATGGTGCTATGTCCAATGAACTCAAAACAATGCAAAGGTGGTTTGAATCATTGATATTTTCTCTTTTTTATGCTGTTTTATATTTTCTACTGGAGGCCCAGTGCATGGAATTCATGCACTGGGGTGTGCCCCTCAGCCCAACCTGCACCCTCTCTAATCTGGGACCCCTCGGGGGGTGTCGGACTGCCAGGATCAGGCCTAAACCAGCAGTTGGACATCCCTCTCACAATCCAGGAATGCTGGCTCCTAATCACTTGCCTGCCTGCCTGCCTGATTGTCCCTAACCACTACTGCCTGCCAGCCTGATCACCCCCTAACCATTCCCTTTGGCCTGATTGATGCCTAACCACACCCCTGCCAGCCCGATCGCCCCCAACTTCCCTTCCCTGCTGGCCCAAAGGCCCCCAACTGCCCTACCTGTCCACCTGCTCACTCCTAACTGCCCTCCCCTGCCAGCCTGGTTGCCCCTACTTGCCCTTCCCTGCAGGCCTGGTCTCCCCCAAATGCTGTCCCCTGCCAGCCATCCTGTGGTAGCCATCTTGTGATGACCATCTTGTGACAATGTGGGGGTGGCCATCTTGTGGCAGCCATCTTGTGATGATGTGGGGGAAGCCATCTTGTGATGATGGGAGGGTGTGAGAGCCATCTAGGCTTTTATTAGTATAGATTTATTTTTATTGTCATTACTATTAACAAGAAAAACCAAAAGTGCTGATTAAGGCAGAGCCAGGTCAGATGTTTGATAATTTTTTGTCCTGGTTGGTTTCATGGCTTGTAGGTGACGTGCTGGCACTGTCCTGAATACTCCATGTTATCCCTCTGCCTCAGGTGCTGGTGCGGGGCACACTGCTGGCCACCAGCTCTGCTATGTTCCTCTGACGGTGGCCAGTAGTCAGGGCACTACTTTCTCCCTGGCTCGAAAACAAGTTTTTTCTGATTTCTTTGAAATGTAAGAGATTCAAAGATGTTTTTTAAATCCTTTTCATTTCACATTATACATGTAAATTCCCTTGGATATAGATGGAGAGAAAGACCACAGCACAAGTGTATTTTTCTAAAATGTTCTAAGAATTTTGAAAAACTATGAAAATGCCTGGCTCTGCTCGAGATCTCTATTAATGCCATTCAAACTCATTGTACTTTGTTGAAATTTGGAATAAAATAAATGTATGACTTGGCATTTATTACAAGTAACACAGCACAATTATGGTATTCAAATCCGCAAATATTTCAATGTCATGAAACTTGAGAGTTAATTACCCAGGCGCTGCAACATGAATGCCTTCTAAACACATTTATAATTTGTCTTAGTGTTAACCTTATAAAACAAAGTTGTTTTTAGAGAGTTATTGCTTCTGGGCTGAAAATACAAGCTAATGAAGTTTCATTTCTTTTTTTAGAAGGAGATAAAGAAGAAAATTTATCTGGTTAATTTCAAAATCAACATAGTTCATTCTATCATTGTTAATCTTTTTTAACCTTCTACTATTAAAAATCTTTACAACCACATACTTTCTTAATTTTATCAGAAGCATTGTAACAAATTATAATCCTGATCTAAGACCAAGAAGTTGAAAAAGAGCCCAAGAAAACCTTTTAAAATCCATAATTACAAGAAAAATATTTACAATTTTGAGTACTGATCAGACTTCTCTGAGATCTCAAGAGACATTATAAAGAAGGTGATGTTCAGCTGGTAATAATTTTTTAAATCTGTTCATTCATGCACCAAAAGGAAACAGGGCTAGGGGGTGGGGCTCCAGGGTTAAAGTTACAGCTCTTTGAACTTTGGTATCAATGCTGAGTTGACACACAAAGGTCGGGGCACAAGATGAGCGTGAGACATAAATAAAAATCCACTCACCTGCTCTGCTAGCTCAAGGTAACCGTTATGCATCTAACAGCATCCTGACTCTAACACCTACCAGTTCTGTCACATGGCCATGTTATTTAACATCTCTGAATCTCGGTTTCCTTGTTTCTAAAACAGTAGTTGTAACAGTATTTACCTCACAGAGTTGTTATGAGGATGCCGTGAATTAGCATTTGTAAAGTGCTGTGAACAGGTCTGATGCCAAGTAAGTAGGTTTGTGTTAAAAATGAACCACAGTTTACACAACTGCTTCTGCCCTCCAATTCTATGACCTGCCTGTAGTCCTGGTGATCCCACCAGTTAGCATCTAAAGTAGCCAGTTTCTATGTGAGAATTTAGGGGGCTCCCATGTGAGAATGAAAAGAAACTATCCAAAATGACACAAAGTAGACACCATGGTGACATACACATGAAAATTGATCAGAGTAGCTGGCTATGAGCTGCCCTACGGTTACACAGACAAATGCTTTGCTTGTCCTGAGGCTTCATTGTTTCTGGCTGAGTCATCGCAACATAGATCAATGACCCATGTTGCAGCATCCTGCATTAACACTGGAGCTGAGTTAGGCTGGAAGCACAAAGCAGCCATGTTAACTAAACTCTGACATGGGCTGTGCCATAGAGATAATTGCGTTTTTCACAGTAGAGAATGTTGCGTCATCTTAAAGCCAGAAAGTAGCGGGGGCCAAGCTCACATCCAGATCCCTGATTCCAGCTTGTGGACTTTTCTCCTACACAGTGTCCCCTTTTCTTCATAAAAACTAACAGAATAATTCAGAGAGGAAGGAAAAAAGTCCTCAATTCTTGAATACAGTATTTCCCAAATATGTGAAAGAATGAACATTAAAACTAGAAATTCAGAGAACTATCGTGACTGTCCTTCAGGCACTTTAAAAGCAATTGGGAAAAGTTTGGGGCAACAAAAACAAGTATGTGCTGCTGGTGGGAGGAAAATTGCAACCATTTTGGAAAACAAAACGGCATCATACGTAGAACAATAAAAATGGACACAGACCCAGCCATTCCACTCCTACATATAACCTCTAGACTCAGAACCCTTGCATATATACACCAACATTGTCATATCTGAAATCTGGGTATATTCTACCCTAGAATGCTATGCAACAGGGACAATCACAGCAGTGATGCATAGCAATTACAGCATATGGATAAATCCTACAGCATAATACTGAGTGCAACAAAGCAAGTCAGAAAATTGCACAGTTTCGTCACACTAATACACAGTTCAAGAAGCTATAAAATCAAGAAATATGTTATTTATAGAATCATCCACATGCAGATGAACTACAAAAGAAAGCAAGAAAGTTATAAACACAAAATTAAGGATGGTGGTTACTCCAGAAAGGAGAGAAATGTGGTCAGGAAGAATGTTCTGGTCTGAATGTTTGTGTCCCGCCCCCAAAATGCACAAATTGAAATCACATTCCCCAAAGTGATGGTATTAGGAGGGAGGAGTGGCCTTTGGGAGGTCATAAGATTATAAGGGTAGAGCCCTCATGAGTGGGATTAATGCCCTTATAAGAAGAGACCC
The DNA here is from genome assembly GCA_011751065.1 of Lasiurus cinereus. Lineage (NCBI taxonomy): Eukaryota > Metazoa > Chordata > Mammalia > Chiroptera > Vespertilionidae > Lasiurus > Lasiurus cinereus. The sequence goes on from JAAGEH010002534.1 coordinate 35,508,806, forward strand.
CAGAGAGCTCCTTTACCCCTTCCAGCAGGTGAGGACACAGCAAGATAGCAGCCATCTGTGAACCCGGAAATAGCCCTCACCAGACACCATTCTGCCAGCACTCTGATCTTGGACTTCCTAGCCTCCAAACTATAAGAAATAATTGTTTTTTACACTATGCAGTCTATGACATTTTGAGGATAGCAGCCTGAATGGACTTACACAGAAGACTCCATGCATTACTGGCAGTCTTTCTTTCTTTCTTTCTTTTTTTCTTCCTTTCTTTCTTTCTTTTTTTTTTTTTAATCCTCAATCAATGATATTTTTCCATTGATTTTTAGGAAGAATAGAATAGAGAAGGAAAGACAGAAAAACATCAATGTGAGAGAAGCACATCAATTGGTTACCTCCTGCATGAACCCTGACAAAGATCCAGGCCAGGGAGGAGCCTGCATCCAATGTACGTAACCTTGAATGGAATTGAATCCAGGAATCTTCAGTCCACAGCCACTGAGCTATACTGGCTAGGGCACTGGCAGTCTTTCTTAAGCTCATATGCAGATGATAATTTTATTACTTTTTTAAACTGTGAATTTATAACCTTTTGCATGTATATTTTATAAAATAAAGTATTTTTAAAACAAGCAGGAAAGATCAAATTTACTTTATTAATTAATGAAAGCAATATAGGCATGCCAGTGGCCCAGTGCATGAATTTGTGCACATTGGAAGAAAATTAGAAGAAATATTTTAATATCACTATTTGCCCTTTCTTTATAATAGAAGTGTAAACCAAATTCAAGATCAACAATAACAGATGGAAACACACCTGTGAGATTGGTACCAGTAAGAGATTTATATGTATTGCACATGCTCGAGTCAAATTAGCCTTTTATAGATATAGAATAAACTTGCTTAATTATACCTGCTTTCTGATTAGCTAAACTTTTTCCAGCCCTGTGAAGCACCCCAACTTTTCTTTCAGGTAATTGTCAGCAACACAGCAGTAAATATCAACAAGAAGCAGATTACGCAGGAAGAACAAAGGGTAAAATATTTAACTGCAGCAGTGTTTGACTATATTCTGCGCAGTGAGAAAACCTGAACTCATTTTCAAGGTCCACCATTTCTTACTTCTTTTCTGTCGGATCAAGTTTTCAAACTTTCTAAATCTCCATTTTCCAGCTAATGAAAAGAAAATAGGATTCCACCGAGTCTTCTATCTACCTACTCCAGGACTTCTGTGAGGATTACAAGAGATGAGACATAGGAAAACGCTTCACAGACATTTGGTTAAAGTGTAAAATGTTTCCACCTGGGTGTTCCTGGGCTGAAGAAACTGCAAAGAAGCTAATCATCACTAGGGAGAGGAAGCTGGGCGTTGCTACATGACATCATAACCCAGATGGACACTTAGCATGTTATCCTTTTATATAGATAAGATATACAATAACCACAAAATAAAATGAGAGATGGAGAGCAAATATTCCCTGAGTATCTGTGCCTGATCCATGCTGGGGATCTTCATGTAAGTCATTTCATAAAATAAGCACAAATATTATTTGGGTTTCAGAGGAAAGAAATGGCACCTACTTGGCAATAGGATTTCCTAAAGAGGGTTGCTCTTTGACTATTGGCACAGGATTGGGTAATGCATTGAGTAAACAGTAATAGGGAGACTGGGTATTTCAAGGAAAAAGAGCAACACTTCCAAGAGGACAGTAGAGGGCCACTGGGCATGTCCAAGAAACATCAATGTCCAATTTGGATCTTGCTTAACTCTATGTAGCAAGAGATAACCACTCATTATGAACTGGTTCTCAAATCTGAAATCTGTTAAGAGTCTGGATGACCCCTAATAGCCTATTGAAATCCTCAAGCTTGTACTGTCAATTTTTTCATGACTTAATATGACATTGGGAGAACATTTCAAACTAGACTTATTTTGCTTCTCCAAGGTTCCTCAGTAAATCAGATAGTCTTGACATCAGCTTATGCCACTGGCAAAGGGGAAAGTTCTAACTTTAAATCTATTTTCAGTGGAAAATACATCAATTAACTAAAAACAAGGCAAACAAAGTCATTTCTACAGTCAACTGCAAGCAGTTTTGTGTGTTTTCTCAGAAATATTACTAAGAAAACTACTATCAAAAAGATTATCATTCATTCTGGAGGTTATGGGACCGAGCTCCCAGCGCCATAGTCCTGGTTCTTTGCATTCTGGTCAAGAACCAAGGTTAGTTCAAATGTGTTAGATTTCTCATTCTGTCTGAGCTCCTGACAGTAGCCCATTCTCTGTCCCAGACTTTTTGAAGGTGTTTTAATCTAAACTTGGCATTAAACTGTCCTATTAGATTAAGTTTCCCTGATACTTTTAAAGTGATGAAACAAAAATAATTTCAAATATGCACAAACTAACTTCAATTACCTATAAAGATAAAACTTAAAAATGTGGAGAAAGACGGGAAGGGGAAAAGAAGGGAAGAAAAGCTATCATAATTTTCATGCTTGAAAAACTACAAACTGAAAATTCCTTCAGCAGCAATAACACCATGCATAAAGTTTTACAAAGCATTTAAAAAATAAATTTTCTGAAAGGATCAACATTATTTTATGCCATGTTTATCAAATGCAACATTAAACACAAAATTATCTGGTCAACCTCAATCTAATTTTCTTAAAACTTCACAAAGCTATGATTTCAGAGATGCACTTAAACATGATTTAAAGGTCCTTTAAATGTTTGCCAAACTCAGTTATTCTAGAACATGATTTGGCTTATTTTACAACCAAAGATTTCCTTAACTATGGATGTAAACTGTTTGAACCAGGACTCAAGTGTCCTGGGGTGCAGGCTTGGTCCTACATTTACCAATTGTATGAACTTGGGCAGGTCAAATGTTCTAATCATTGACTTTCTATCCTGGTCTGCCCTGGCAGGAAAAAACAGATGGATATAAGAGTAATTAAATATAAATATGTGAAATCTTATAATATCTATAATAGTAAGAGCATAATATGCAAATCAACTGAATAGCTGAACAGAACAACCGTCTGAATGACCATGCTGTGACATGCACTGGTACCAGGCCAGCCAAAGTGGGTGCAATAAGATTGCTCAGGGGCCCTGCCATTGCACCACGACTGCCCCATGGAGGGAGGTCCAGGCCACTGGCCGGCGGGGCAGTCAATGGGGAGGGGGGGGGCCTCCGTGATCAATCACCCTAAAGAGGGAGGCCCAGTGGGATGTGGAGGGTGGGCAGGGCCTCTCTCTTAGGGGCAACTGATTACAGGGCTCCCGAACTGCCAGAGGGCATAGGCCAGGCTGAGGGAACTCCTCCCTCCCCCTCCCCCCAGTGCACAAATTTCATGACCGGGCCTCTAGTGTTATTAAAGTATCATATTTTGGAAAACCTCACTTATCATTTTCCCCCATTAATCATGCTTACTATTGACCACCAACCATGCCTAGTAGGTGGGGTTAAGGCCCCCCACCTGGGCAACCAGAGCACCTGTGCCTGCATCTATCATTGTTCTCATCCCAGAGGATGTGTTACACTGTGTGCTCAACTGTCAGCCCCAAGAGGCCCTGCATCACCTGTGCTGGGTACAGACAGTCATCTGTGAGATGTTGAGTGGATGCTCCAGGGTAAAAAAGTTAACACTTGACATTAGCACAAGCAGAATAAATAAAATATCAGGACACAAAAGGCAAGTCTCCATCTAGATTTCCTTAGACACATTTAGAATAACTAGGAAAATAACTTCATAATATAAAAAGGCAATTCAAATCCTTTCTGACTACTTCAAGGGGCAGTGGAGGGGATGTCCTCTTGATAAATGCAAACCTCAGAGAGGATGGAATATGTAGCCTCAATTATCTCCTATTTTCTACCAAATAATGTGCAGTCAATATTCCCAAATTAATTTCAACCACTAGTAAAACATATTTCCCTGTGCTAAGCAAACATCTGTTCATACCAAGTTATTTGACTAAAACTGAAATCAATCACTGCTTTGATTAAAAGTTCTTCCATTGTCTCAACATTTTTCAGCCCTCTAACATTAGAGAAATTAAAGTGAGCAATAACTGACTTGAGGGAAAAAATATGACTATCTTATCAGAAACTCGATATTTTAGAACAAAAGAGAGTCGAAAGAATCATCTCATTAAGATGGCTACAATTTATAGTGAACAAAATAAAAGTGTACAATGGTCAGACACGCCAAACTGGAGATTTTTCTTTAGAAGAGTTTTAGTGGAAATACTAGGTCATATTTCATAAAAATTGATATAATAGCATTTGGGTATTAGGACATTAATTTGCTGTACAATGTTTGAGTCCTGTCAAACACAAATATTTCAAGTCCCCATGACATACTCTTCACTCTGCTGGGGTCTGATGCAGGGTCATCTAAAAATAGCAGCTGGAGATGCAGCCAATGTCTTAGGCAATGCTGAAGAGGCGCCCTTAAATGGCAGGAATTGTAGTTTAAAGAGACAGTACAGCTTATTAAGCCCCTCAGAGTATAAAGCACAGATGGAGAATTACCATTTCCCCACGGCAACTGCCTGTGTGCAAACACTGTGGTCATATTCCATCTTAACTCATTTGTGCACATTAGGCAACAATCATTCTAAACAAAAGGGGAGTTTCATATTCAGCAAAGGGGTAAAATACATCAGAGGGGTAGAATAAGACACAGGATTTTAGGGGAGTCCTACAGATCACCTGGGACAGTGGTTCTCCACCTTGGGTGAACATCAGAATTCGCCTGAGGGCTTGTAGAGAAGCGTCCTTGTGGCTGCTAGATCTCATACCCTCTTGCCTACCCAAAATTATCACTCTGAACATGTCCCCTTTCCCTGAAATATCCCCTTCTCCGATAGTTCATTCACATTGGCATAAAAGCATGCTGCTATTTCTCCTATTGTTTTTTTTTAAAAAAAAAAAAACCTTGACAATGGTTTCTCCACTGCAACCACCCCTTTTTCCTCTCACTTAAATGCAGAACTCCTCAAACAACTGTCTATACTTACTTTGTCTAATTCCTCTGTTTCCATTCTCCTTTGAAATTCAATCTAATTCTCATCCTCACCATAGAACTGAAGCCACTCATCACAAGGACACCAATTGTCCCCACACTGGTCAGTCCAATGGTCAGCCTCAGTTTCCACCTGGTTTGCTCTGTCAGCAGCATCTGACTCAGTTTACCCATCCTTCCTGTCTGGAGCACATTCTTCACTTGGCTTCCGGAACACCATGCTCTCCTGGTTCTTTTAGCACCTCACTGACTGTATGAATTGAATTATCTCTCTCAAAAAAGATAAGTTGAAGTCCTAACCACCAAAACCTAAGAATGTGACCTTGTTTGGAAATAGAGTCTTTGTAGATTTAACTAGGTTAAAATGAGGTCATTAGGGTGGGTCATAATTCAGTATGACTTGTGTCCTTATGAAAAGGGAAATTTGGACACAGACCGGAACAGAGAGAAGACAATGTAAATATACAATGTGACTTGAGTACAATATCTACAAGTCAAGGAATGCCATAGATAGCCAGCGAACACCAGAAGCTGAAAGAGGCAAGGAGTGCTTCTTCCCTAGATACATCAGAGCAAGCATGGCCCCACTGACACTGATTGTAAACGTCCAGCTTCCAGAACTCTGAGACAATAAGAAGTTTTAAGTCGCCCGGTTTTGGTAATTTTTATGGCAGTTGTAAGAAACTAATGCGGTGGCTAATCCTCCTTAGCTTCTCATCTCCCTGACCTTGGATGGCTCAAGGCTCAGTCACTGTCACTCTGTATGTACTTTTTTATATATGCCCACAACAGTAAATCTCAATTAGTACTAGGGCTTTAAATATCTATGCTATGCTCATGACTCCAGCCCATATTTGTTCCCTGATCTCCAGACTCATGTATCCACCTGCCTCCTAGACAAATGTCTAATCTTCTATTAGACATCTCATACCTAGTGTTCCAGCCCAAACTCATGATTCTCCCCAGAAAACTTGTGCCTCCTCTTGTCTCTCCAATTTCAGTAAAATACTACTCACTGATCAACTGTTCAGACAAATTTTTAAAAACTGATATTTGACTCCTTACATCTTTATACCTCACATCCCAAAGGTAAATCCTGATGGCTCCATATCCAAAATATACAGTGGTACCTCGAGATACGAGTGCCCTAACATACGAGGTTTTGAGATACGAGCCGTTGAGCGAGCGATTTTTGCTTTGAAATACGAGCAACAGTTGAGATATGAGTAATAGCACGGATTGGCCGGCTGCACATGACCCACCAGTTTACCTCGACTCAAGCGTCTCATAGTTTCCCACGCCTCAAGGTTAGGGAACGAATTAAACTCGTATCTCGAGGTACCACTGTATTCAGAATATGACCTCTTCCAATCTCTTCCACTACTACTACCATGGTGCAACCCCATCATTTCTCACATGGATTACTGTGATAGACTTCTAATAGGTCTCCCTGCATCCACCCCTGCTTCCTACATCCTCTTCAGCAACCAGATAGAACTTTTCAAACATGAATCAGATACCATCACTCAGACAGGGAACAGAAATTCCTAAAATCACCTAAACGACCCTATATAATTCCTGCTTTCCGAGCCCAACCTTTCTAACTTCATATCTGCCTTTGCTCTGTACTCCCTCCAATCACTGTTCTTCTTACTTTTTTCCCAATACACCAATATGCTTTACCTCCCACCCTTATACTTCTCTCCCCTCAAACATCTGCCATAGCTCACCTCCTCAAGCATCACCTAATTAGAAACCACCCCTGACATCTGCATAAAATAAATCCAACTCTCAACCCAGCAGCCTCTTCCCCTGCCTTATTGTTTCCATAGCATCCATCACCACATGACAGATGAGCTAATTGCCTTTTTTTTAAAAAAAATCCATCTCTCTTCACTAGATTGAAGTTCCTTAAGAGCAAGAAAGCTGCCCTAGCCCCAGTCCTAGGCACAGGATACACATGTTCTGAGTTCATCAATACATGAACAAACAGGCAAAGATTCCTGACATAAAGTGAAATTTGCTTTTTCTATAGAAACAAAATTTTCCCAAGTTCATCTACCTAAACTTCTCCAAAGTTGGGACAAGCACAACTCCCTCTCAACACAGCAAACATTGTGGCCATAAAAGAACATTCAGAGATTCTGTGAAACAGTAAGCCTCTTCATACGTTTTTTAAGAAGGAAAGAAAAAAGCATGCTAATATTTTCTCCATATAAACAATGTTTTTGGCCCTAAAGATGCTGGGTCTTCCTCCATCTAGCAGTCCTGAAGGATTGAGCCACCAAAATAGAGTGACTTTTTTTGGCATTGGTTCCTCCCCAGCAGGGTTGTACCTGGATCAGCTCTGTTCTTACACCAACAATGCCATTATGGAGACAATAATCTGTACATTGTCATACTTCACATTAACATAAGCTTTACATGCAATCACATGGCCACAGGAATAACATGCCTGCTTCTACAGAAGGAAATTATCATCCTGAAATTTATTTTCCTACTTCTCACCATGCAACATGCAAGCCTGATGAGAAGAGGTAAGATGTAAGATGAGAATATCAAAACAGTTAGTGATGGAGATTCTGGGGGCATTTTATATGGACACAGCAGACACATAGTTTGTACAATTTAATTTTATCAGCCCGACTTTGATTTCATGTGCCAACTTTTTCCCATAAGGATTTCAGCAGGTGCAACGTGACAAATCAATACAGCTAAATTCTTAGCCACTGAGATAAGAAAACCCTGTACAAAGTGAGAGACAGCAGAAGTTGGAGGGAGAAAAAAGAAGGGAACGGCCACAAGGAGGAGATGAAATTTTAGAGGGAATGTTATATATGCCCAGGAGAGCTGTTAAAAACTTGGTTCCTTTGTTCCCATATCTGAAGGATTTAGATATGTATTATATGGCCAGCTCTTAAGTCCCCCTCCAGTCTATTATTGCCACAATACAATAGTTTAAGACTTAAAATGGAGGCTCTGAAGGTAACAATTACTTTACTATGACATCAATTTTAAAAAATATTTTGAGCATTTCAGAAGAGTATGCACATAACAGGAACAGACACGGAAAGAGTGACTATGTTGTGGCCAAGGAGAGTGATTTTGCTGCAAAGAAGACCCGAAGGTGGCAGGTAAATATATAAAAGAGAAAGCAAAGGCAAAATGTAATAATAATAAAGTTGTATAAGAAGCCCCAAATATATGTGGGCCAGAGTGATGTCAGCTTGGAGATACTTGGGACATAATTATATATGCCCAAGTGCTCCAAGAACTGAAAACCATAGCAAAATCCCTGGCTAATATAGATGGGACTCTTGGCTGCACACAATGTTATGATTTTGCTCCTTCATTACTTTCATCTTTATGTCTGACCTGCCCAGTGTCCACCACTCACACAACCCATTCATGGCAATGCTCAGACATCATTCCACACCCACCACTGAAGACAAGGGCCATCTTCTGGTCTGCATGGCATCTACTGCCATAAATTTGCAATTAATATTAAATCAGTAATAGTCATTAGATACTTAATATATTAGACTAACATTAAAATAACAATTTAATTAAACTTAATAACTAAGTAATAATGAGTAACATGAAGCTGCAAAGTCTCTTTAGTGAAATACATAGAAACATGTCCGAGATCATCCACATTTTCTATTCAAACCTAGAGAATCAATGATGGTTATATTTTCCTTCTGATTCTCACTGCCAAACAGAAATGCTTTTAAATACTTCTGAAGTTAAAAAGGTTTTTTTGTTGTTTTATTGTTGTTTAAAAGTCACAACAATAGTGGAGGCTGAAAATAAAAAATCAGCACATAATTAAATATATAGCAGAGGTTAAAACACAATCTGAATTCAAATGAATTTTCTAAAAATACATACATTTCCTTTCTGATTTCTACAGATTTCTTCACTCCTTAAATACGTTTATGCTATTTTGGGATTTTACTGCAAAACCAAGATAAACAGTGATTTTAATCTGGTAAGGGTGTTTCCTTCTTAGAGAAACAATCTAGTCAAATGCCACAATAACTGTAAACACAATGGCCAAGGATGTAGCAAAGGAAAGTTCATGGCTTCACATTCAGTATGTCAGGCCCTGACTCAACCTTAAACAAAATTAACAGTGCACGCAATTCCCTTTAGAAATCTAGTTTTATTAACCATTTAAGGTAACTGAATATTTTTATTAACTTTTCCTAATTAAATGCATTCTGCTTCTTTATTAAGTTTTTAAAGTAATGATTTTAGATGTATTTCTCATTATTGATGTTTTTACATTAATGATTTTAGATGTATTTCTCATTATTGATGTTTTTACATTAATGATTTTAGATCTATTTCTCATTAGTGCTAAAAATATTGCAAACCATGTTTTTACCATATCAAAATTAAGCAATTATCTACACATGCTTAATTTTTTTCTGGCAAACCAACCCATTCTGTTGTACAGATAATTAGCAGAGATACTATTAAACTGGGCACTACGTATTGCGATAGTGTGCCATAGAGTTGTAAAGACAGATGAAGGAAGGAAGGAAAGAAAGAAGGAAGGAAGGAAAGAAGGAAAGAAGGAAGAAAGAGGGAAGGAAGAAAGAGGGAGGGAGGGAAGGAGGGAGGGAGGGAGGGAGAGAGGGAGGGAGGGAGGGAGGACAGCCTGAAAAAAGAAATTAGTAGTTTGTGCCAGCAGAAGGGAAAAGAAATAAATAATTTTTTTTAAAAGTGTCTTTGAGAATGATATAGACCAACAAAGGGAAGAAATTAAGAGCAGAGTGGCATTTTAACTGGTATTAGGAAAGCATGTTGAAATAAGTATTTATTATAGGTAGTACTCCCTATACACAGTGTCTGAATCAGCCCAATGCTGAGTCATCTTGATTTTTTTATTGAATTAGAAGGTGTGATTTTTTCTTGATGGCACTGGAGAAAAATATTCATAGAGATGAAAGTGGACATAATGAACAGGGAGAAAACCCTTAGCATAATGAGAAAAATTTGACCCACAGTACATTTTTTAGTTAAGAGGAATATTCTACTCTTACAGTTAAGTCGTAAAATTGGCTACCATTTTCTGTTTGACACATCCTGTTTAACACATAAATGAATAAAAGTGTTATTTGTTTTCTTCAAACTTAACATGAGAAATTTTGAGATGATAAAAAAAAAGCAAATGCTAAAGGGCAAAAAATTAAGTATATAACCTCAACTTTATAAAAAACTAGAATTACATAATTGCTTTTCATTTTTCCTACTTGTTTTATATATTTTATTGATTTCAGGAAGGAAGAAGAGAGATAGAAACATCAATGATGAGAGAGAATGATTGATCAACTGCTTCCTGCTCACCCTCTCCTGAGGATCAAGCTGGCAACCCGACCATGTGCTCTAACCAGAAATCAAACTGTGACCTCCTGGTTCATAGGTCGGCCCATTGAGCCACACCAGCCGGGTTCCTCTTTTTTCTTTTTCTTCTTCTTTTTCTTTTTCTTTTTCTTTTCCTTTTTGGAGAGAGAGAGGGAGAAACTGATTTGCTGTTCCACTTACTTATGCATTTTTTTTTTAATCCTTGTACTAGAGGCCCAGTGCATGAAAATTCATGCACTGGAGAGAGATTCCCCCAGCTCAGCCTGCCCTGTCTCACAGTCCAGGAGCCCTCAAGGACTGGAGGCAACCTAGCAATCAGGGCAAGACAACACTCCATCACCCCTCTGCTTCTGCCACTGCCAACAGTGCAAGCCTCAGCCAGCCCTGATTACCTGAGTCTCGGGGGACCCCTGGGTGGCTGGGCAGCCACCATCTGAGGCTTACCTGTGCCTTGGGCCAACCCTGGGTGGCTGGGAGGCTGAGGGGACTGGGAAACTCCAGAGGCAGGTGCACTTGGCAGGGCTGAGGGGACTGGGCATGGCCACCTTTTGCTGTGGGTGTTATCAGGATGATGCTCTAACCCAGTGGTAGGCAGACTCCTTAGTCAACAGAGCCAAATATTAACAATCCAACAATTGCCGTTTCTTTTGAGAGCCCAATTTTTTAAACTTAAACTTCTTCTAATGCCACTTCTTCAAAATAGACTCACCCAGGTCATGGTATTTTGTGGAAGAGCCACACTCAAGGGGCCAAAGAGCCGCAAGTGGCTCGTGAGCCACAATTTGCCGACCACTGTTAACCAATTGAGCTACCTACTTGGCCAGGGCCTGTATGATTCTTTTGTTACCCACAATGCCTAAAATGATGTCAGTACTTAGCAAGTGCTCAGAAAGTACTTGGTTAAGAAGAAAGGTGGGCCCTAATTGGTTTGGCTCAGTAGATAGAGCATCAGCCTACAGACTGAAAGGTCCGAGGTTCGATTCTGGTCAAGGGCATGTACCTTGGTTGCAGACACATCCTCAGTAAGGAGGTGTGTAGGAGGCAGCTGATCAATGTTTCTCTCTCATCGATGTTTCTAACTCTATCCTTCTCCCTTCCTCTCTGTAAAAAATCAACAAAATATTTTTTTTAAAAAAAAAGGAGAAATTGTTTACTTCTCAATCTTAGGTAGAAATGGTTCTAAAACACCTAATATCTTAACTCACGTTTCTTATTGCAAAAGCTGCCCCATCCACCATTCGTGTCATCACTCAAAACAACAGTATTTAGTGAGCACCTACTAAGTATGAGGATTGCCTCTTTCGTGTCTGTCACTCACTATTAGTGTTTAACCCTGCAGCTAAAACGCCCCAGGGGCAGTGAGCAGATGGGACTAGTAAAAGTGTATCGCTGGGCCCAACAACACTTTCACTCCATCTGGCACATAATTCCTGGAACAGTCACTGAAAAAAGAAATTGCCCTAGGTAAGAGCATTAGCAAAAGCAGGGTGATGGGTTACAGTAGAAATTACATGTGACAAGTAGCCCTTCTGTTCTTACCATCAGCAGCTGCACCCAGTTATATGTGTTAGCTCTCCTCCCTATCCTTCTATACCTTCATCCTCAATTCCTCCTCCTCTTAGACTAATAGTTCTGCCAACTCAGGATCCATCGATCTTTCTACATCAGCATTAAGCTATATGGAAAATAGAAGAGTGAAGTCAATCTTCCTAAGACGTGGGTCATGTCCCTTCATTCTGATAGTCTTGGGAAACTCATTTCAAGTCCACTCCATTCATTTCTCTTTCCTAGCTTATAAGTATATGCTTCTAAATTTCCTTTTTCACATACTTTATATATATACGTTTAAGTCATTGTTAAATGCTAATTATTAGTAAACTTGTTATGAAAACGGTAATCATTTCAATATATTAATAAGTTTACTATTATTTCTTATAAAGATGATAGCAAATCACTGTGGATAAATTTTAGTCATGCTAGTGCTTATAAACTAAAAAAAGTTCAGAATCACAACAAAATTTCATAATTTAAAGAGATCTGATTTTAAAAAGAAAACCGGGAAATAGAATGGTATAGGCCTACCTTGTCTAAGACAAACAATGTCTAAAATATTTAATTAAGGAAAATGATTCAGATATTTAAGCAATAATGCCAGAGAATTATTAATAAGGGAGTTTTATTTTAAGCCTTTGAGTTTCCTTTAAAAAGCCAAGATCTTAATATTCTTTGTTCAGACTTACCATGCTAAAAAAAAAAATGAACAGTAGCACAAGAGAGAACAATGAGACATCCTTTCTTAAAAGTTCATTTACTAGGTCAGGTATTTATTGGAGTCTTAATTCTGATCTACAAAAGCATGGTCTTCTTAGAATTTAACTGAACATTTATATTCCTTTTTTTAAATATATTTTATTGATTTTAGAGAGGAAGGGAGAGGGAAAGAGAGATAGAGACATCAATGCTGAGAGAGAATCATTGATCGGCTGCCTCCTGCAAGCCCCCTAATGGGGATTAAGCCCACAACCTAGGCATGTGCCCTTGGCCGAAATCAAATCTGGGACTCTTCAGTCCACTGGGCTAAAACAGCGAGGGCTACACATTTATATTCATAGATTATTTAAGGACATTAAGAACTATTTGCATCATACTCCATTTGCTCCATCTTACAGAATGTCTGGAACACACACCAAAAACAGGTAAGCCAAGAGACAAAATAGAAGTTGGAAGAGCTGAGAGACGATAGCTTGGAAAGATTACGTTTACTCCATATGACTCCAAAGGGCAGAAAAGGGACCATTAGTAGGACACAGTCAAGAGAAAAGGAGGGAAACTTGCAACTTCATGTGAGAAAAACTAACTTCCTATTAAAGTAAAATATAACCTTGCGGAGTACTAGACACAATACTCCTAGAGCAATTCAAGTAGAAGCTGAAGGACTGCCTAGCAGGAACACTGAAGTGCATTTCTCTGCTAGGCAGGAAATCAGACTCTAGGAAGACAGCTCCGTAATCCTACATTTTACATGGTTAGAGTCAAATGTGTTCAACCCTTTTATAAAGTTTTTTTTTTAAAAAAAGTGTAGGCTAGCACTTTTAAATAAATACATAGTAATTTACATGTCAGTCATTCTTCCTCCTGGCAGCACCAACTTGCTCTCCTCTTTGGAAGGTACCCAGTGCCTTTGGTTTGAGTAGCTCGTCTATCAGGTACCCCAACAGTTTGTATCATCCTCTGGTCATAGCGATGGGCATGTGACTAAAATAAGCCACAGCCAAATAATCTTGGAGCTTTCCTTCAAACTGTTGGGGAAGAAGAGGTCTTTCTGCTGGGCTGGCAGGGATGCCTGCAGCTGCTAAAAAGCCATTTTGCCACCACAAGAAAAGAGGCTTCCTGGGAAGGAGGGAAAAGAACTGGACCCATTGTCATCTGGACTTTTCAACCATCAGCTATGCAAGCCAGGACATCTTCTCTTCTGATTTAGGCTTGTTTGTATTGAGTTTCTGTCACCTGCAACCAAAATGTCCTGACTAATGTCAAAGTAAGAAATAATGAGAAAAGGAGTTTGAATGTCTAGATACTGGTGAATTCGCTATAATTTTCAACCTTTACAATAGGAAGTAATTAGGATATCGCCCCTGGTATCTCTGAAACTTCCTCATCTTCATCATGAGAATTTTCCAGTCTGCACTGAACCCACTTTTCTCCCAGCTTTCTGCCTTGGTTTCCCTTAATCCTTTAAGAGGTTCTCTCTTGGTTTCTGTTAATCTCCCAAGGGAAAAATGACATGGGCACTTCCAATAGTCATGAGCATTCCATTCATGAGACGCAGCCAACTCTTCCTCACGTGCACCAACTGGAAATGCCTCCCCTCTTTAAATGGACAGACTATTTCACAAAACAGGATTCCAGAAACAGTTTGTCAAGCTGTCTGGGTCTGCTGTTACAAAACCACTTCCCAAACAAAATGAATCAAGCTTTCTGCTCCCTGAATCAGAGTTTCTCAATGAGCCTTAGGCCCATTAGCCAGGGCATCCTGACTTTCATCACTCTACACTTAACTTTTCTGCATCCTTGAGCATTTTTTCATCTTTATTTACATTTTCTTAACAAACTAAAAAGTGGCTCATTTTAAAAATTTTAATATATCCTGGCATGGGCCACTGCAAGGCTAGAAACATCACAGGTAAAATGGTTTCTAAGCTTCTACAGAACAAAATAAGGTACAATAAGAAGTACAGAGACTTGTATTCTTATCTGATCATTATCTAATTATACTTAATAATATTATTCATAACATCATTTATTACAAAAGACGAAAACAAGTTTTCCAAAAGAATAAATCTTCTGCAATTTTCCCAATAGTGCAAGTCATGTAAATATCCCCTACCATGTACTTAGCAGCTTAGCCCAAATGCAGGCACTCATAATAGAAATAAAGCATCAGATTTGCTGCACACAGGGCCACCTCCACACAAAGCCTCACGCTTTCGGACCGGAAGGGAAGAATAATACTGTATCCACTGGTAGCTGCAGGGGGACTTTTCAGGAGGCAAAATGGCATTACTAGAGCTGGAATATGGCCAGGGCTAACAACCCGGACTCTTATGAAAAGTGCCCTGGGATTGTTAATGCCCTCGAGTCGTCAGGACCTCAGTTTTGTGTCTTCTATGAAAAGAAAAGCTGATTAGATCATTTAAGTAAATCTCTTGGTGGGCTTCCCTAGCTTCTGATTATCTAGATATGCTTTAATCACCGTCAGATTGCCCTGGTTAAAATTAATGACAGATTAGTGTGAGACACTCCAAGATATCAAAGCCCCAAAATATATACCTCAATAATATATCACATATATATTTTCCATTTGTTCCCCAGGGGATTAATTTAGAGCCCCAGCAATTCCTACTTGGATTAAATCATGCTGTTTTAAAAGAGTACATAATATCCCAATTATCCTGTTGCCCTTATCTTTATGAGTCTCCAAAGGAGGGATAACCTAAGTAGGGTGATTAGATTTAATGCCACAACTCTGAAACCAAGGTCCTGGTTCAACAGACACTCTTTTTTTTCTTAAACAATTACTGAACATTAAATCTTCTATGTTGTTTACTAAAACACTTAGTAAGACTTCAAACGCAATTACTCATTTCCTTTACCACACAGAAATCTAGACTTTATTTGGTTTTCTTAAGGGAATAAAGGAACAGAATCTTCATTTTAGATTGGTATAACATTCACAAATACTTTAAACTGGCATACATGTCTAAGAAAGAAAACTTCTTGCATTGTGTTAACAAATACTTTAAAAAACAGGGTTGTGGAAGGTCACCAGAAAGTATTAGCAGGTGAGTTTTCCCTCTCCCTCTGCATCACTAGTGCCTACAAAACCCAAAAAAATGAAATAGATTTGTTCATTTCTTTTCCCTTTTTTCCCTAATTTTTTATTTTACAAGCATAGTCCTTTGTCCTCCTGCAGTGAGCTATTTTTCTCCTTTATCAGGCTTTACAGAGTATTTTTTAAATTTCTTCTTTGGACCATAGGCAACTTTGCTGACTCTTGATTTTCTCATCTGTAAAATGGGGCAGTAGAAAGCAAAGGTTCTGAATGTAGTGGCTCTGAACGCAGACTGCACATTAAAATCACCCAGGATGCTTTTGAAAATATTAATTAGTTGGGCAAGGGCCCCAACGCTATCTAATGTACAGCCAGTGCTAAAACGACTGAACTGGGTGTCTCCGAGAGTCCCCCAGCCCTGAAGCTCTATGAGTCCTTCTTTAATTTAATGGCCATTTAGCTCATACATCTTGCACTCTGAATGTCTTGGTGTTCCAGGGTTCCACAACAAATTACCAGTGCCTACCGTGTGCTGAGACAGAGGCTGGGACAAGAGGTACATGTGGTATGGCCTCCAGCGAAAGGAACCACAGCATTTGGAAAGGCCTACCATGACCTCTCAAGAAGTGATGTGTTCCCCAACCCTGGAAAAGGCCTTCATTCATTACATTCAATAATCTTACTGCCTTTCTTCCCCTATTACCAGACCTTCCTGCCTCACCAAAGAAAAGCAAATCCTCAATAACTAATGGATTTTCATAAACCTGGTCTATGTAGGAGGAGAAAAAAAGATGATCATACTAAAAATGCCTGCGACAACTATAATGTTTTTGTGCCAATCCACGTTATCCCCTTCCTTCAAAATCATGTTCAAAATCCCACCCCCTCCCCAGCCTTAGGCCTGGGGACCATCCAGTCCACATCCTTTAGTGCAAACATTTATGATTTTGACTATATCTGCTTGTACTTATAATATGCTGTTCCACACATCCCTAGGCCCAGTGAGGCTGACAGCTAGCTCATACAGGCAGAAATCCTGACATCAGCTTCTATGGGATTCCTCCTACGCACTAATATTGTCCTATTCCCGGAGGATATTGTTGACTGACAGACTATTACACTAGTACACCTGTAGTGAAATGCCACTTCTCATTTACTCATTTAACTTCTTTTAGAATTATAATCCAAAAAAGAAGAAAATAGGATGAAAGGAATGTTTCTCTATTCTAAAATAAGGATGGCATACCCATAGGCAAAACGTAATGAGAATATTTTGTATTACAAATTGAAGAAGGGGCCTAACGAGGAATACTTACATAAATGCTGAGAGCAGGGGAGATAACTCTCAAATATCCCACCCACCCCAGTTTCTTCATTTCTTTAAAATAGTTCGGACTGACTGGGCTGTGTCGCTGGCTGATAAGAGGAGAGCTGTAAATGGAGAGCTTGTTTTTCTTCATTAGCACCTTGAAGTAACAAGACCTAAGAACTGCTCCACCATTACTTGATTACCTGGGTCTCATGAGGTCACACCCAAGATCCTGATGTCACACCCAATGGCAATCATTTCACACAACCATCAACAATGAGAGAAGAGATAGCAAGAATTGTTTTACCCTTGCAGCCCCATACTTCCAGGAGCACGATAGAGTTGCCCAGAAGTAGATTATCTGCCCTGCTCTGCAGTATAGAATGTCTAGACAGTAACTATTTTCTTCAAATCTTAGCTTTGGCAACTGTCTACTAGGTCATATTGAAAGATGATAGAAATTCTCAACTTAGGGCATCATCCACTTCAATCCACTTAAATACAGCTACCGTATATCAGGGATCGATATCCAGAATACCCAAAAGGCCCCTACAAATCAACAACAAAATAACAATAACCCAATATTTTTGTTTTGTTCATCCTCACCCAAGGATTATTATTTTTTTTTTTTTAGAGATTGGAAGGGAGAGGGAGAAACAGAGAGAAACACTGATGTAAGAGACACATTAATCAGTTGCCTCCGGACACAGGCCAGAGATGTAGCCTGCAACTGAGGCATGTACCCTTTACTGGGATCGAACCCACAATCCTTCAGTTCATGGGGCCAATGCTCTAACCACTGAGAAAACTGGCCAGGGTGACAACAACCCAATTTTAAAAGTAGCAAATGACTTGAATGGACATTTCTCCAAAGAAAATCTACAAGTGGCCAAAAAGCATATGAAAAGATGCTCAACATCATTAATCATCAGGGAAATAAAATTAAAACAGTGAGATACCACTTCACACCTTTTAGGATAGCTATTAGTTAAAAATAATAATAACATATGTTGGCAGGATGTGGAGAAATTGGAACCCTGTGCACTATTGTTGGGAAAGTAAAATGGTACAGCGGCTCTAGAAAACAGTATTACAGTTTCTCAAAAAAGCAAACATAGAACTAACATCTGACCTGGCAGTTCCATTGCTGGGTATACAGCCAAAAGAACCGAAAGCAGAACTCCACCAGGTATTTGTGTACCCAGGCTCACTGAGCAGCATATTCACAATAGCCAAGAGGCGAAAGCAGCTCAAGTGTCCACTGACCGATGAGTGGATAAACAAAGGCTGCTACACACATACAATGGAATATTACTGGGCCTTAAAAAGGAAGGAAATTGTGGGACATGCTTAAGTATGGATGAGTCTTAAAAACTTTATACCAAAGGAATTAAACCAGTCACAAAAAGACAAATATGGTACAATTCCATGTATATGAGATACCTAGAGTAGGCAAATTTTTCAAGACAGAAAGTAGAATGGTGGTTGCCAGGGGCAGGGAGAGGAAGAATGAGAATGGGGAGTTACTGTTTAGTGGGTTCAGAGTTTCAGTTGGAAAGTATGAAAATAATACTACAGGTAGTTGATTTTGATGGTTGTACCACTATATGAATGCACTTAATGCCACAGAATTGTGCTTTTTATAGTAACTATTATGTTATATCTATTTTACCTCAATAAAAAATGACATATTAAAAAATACCCACCCAATTCTAAAAGTGATCTATGTAGTAATGTAATTTTAAAATGAATGTAAGTTGTTAGTTTATCTTGGGTTTTTGTTCGGGAGAACTGAAACACCATGCTTCATCTAGCTTTCTTTTAAAAACAAAAGGGGAAAAAAAGAAATAAAAACATTTTCCCTCACATTGGCTTCATTGCAAGGCAAGTTTAAATAGTTTTCAATAACAGCAAATGTAAAAACTGGAAAATAGGCAAAAATGGTCATTTTCATAGTTAGACTTGAGCTGCAGCTCTGTTAGTTCCAGCTCATACTTTTACCCCTCCCTCATTTTCTGTGTCTCATTCCCAAATCCCCTAGCACTGGGCCCACTCACCCACACACCCAGGCAGGCACACAATAAAATCGGCAAAGTTTTCAACAGCCCAACACCATTATTGACCACAAGAAAGTGTGTTAGCTCTTAAAAAACCAACACTGCAAACAGCCAAAATATCAAGTAAAACAGAAACTTGCAGAGCTGGGATCATAAAAGGGACCCTGAGACGCTGGCTCTAGAACAGTGCCTCAATGCTATACCATTCTGAACACCAAGTTTTATAAGGAGTGGAGGGGAGGGGAGACATGGGAGGAATGAAAGGCCTTCCATGAGAGAGAAAAAGGAAATGTAATGGGGAAAGCAACAGTCAAAGTTGGACATTTTGCATCTAAAATTAGGCCTAAAAATGAACATAGCAGCATAGGTACAAAATATACTCTTTTATTAGTGAACATGGATAAGGTTTCTATGTAACTTCAAATCTTAATATTTCATGTTACTAAAAAAGTATTTAAAAGCAAGTAAAATGTGTTGTTTTTAAAATAATAAATCTTCTAAATTATTACAATGAACACTTTTACAGTCATAAAGACAAATATCCTAAATAAAAAATGAAAAGATCACAGACTGTTATCTTCCCTAAATACAATAGTTTGTGTTGTCTGTACTATTTACATTGTCTATAGCATTTATCCTCAACACCTGGTCAATGCATCTTAAAATACTTCTCAACTCTCAATACACACAGGCTCCATACTGATGCTTTTATAAATGACCCTTATAACACACATGAGGAAGTCTCTATTCCCATGACATGCTCAGTTGGACAGGCCTTCAATGGTTTTTGATAGCTTAGTAAAGAAGAATCAACTATCCAAACTTTGAAACATGCCAGAGGAAGATTCATTACTAAGATCATTCTTATTTTGAGAGAAACAGTTACAGACAACTTGGCAAATGCACCTCAAGAAGTTGTCGCCTGTGTTTCCACTTGCTGATTATCCTGGTGCCACTTGGTGGCACTGTTGATTCCAGTTTGCTCTCTGATCCAGGAGATGGGTAGTCAGTTGATCCAACCATAATAAGCTTGTGTCTGGGCTACATGAGGAACTTCATTTAGCCCTGACAGCCTTTATAGAAACATCAGCATGTCTATATTCCTGCCACCTTCAGCTCAAAATGGAAAATTCTGTAGTCAATGCACTCTTAGAACCTCCCCTCGCTCTTTCTCCAAATACAGAAATCCAACCTTTCCTTAAAGGTGCCTGCCTTCCCCGTTAACTCTAACCAGAGGGAGACTCTCAGAGGGGAGATGGCAATCTGGAAATGAATTGTGGGTACCATCCTAGTAGAGAGACAACTGGGCAGAGACCAGGAAAGAAAATTAGTTGATAAAAAGGAAACTGTACCACCATCTTGAGATGTTAGATAATACTATATAAAACACAGGGAAAACAATACTCGGATAGATTTCCAGTGATATGATTTATTTGGTAGGTGATTTTTTTTTCTTAAACCTCTCCACGTACCTGTATGAGCATCCTATGTGGAACAGGGCATGGAGAGGGCGGTTCTTGGGGTTAACGTGCTCAAAGGCAGGTACACAGTTAGAATTTATGGGTATTGGGCTAGAATGTCATCCTCCTCTGAGTCCCACACCACAATGCCCTCCCATACATAGCAGGGACTATCAAAGGGCTCATAGACACTCAACAACCTCCAGCCAAATGTGAGGGTTGAAGTGGGGCAGCCTAGCTCTCAGGAAGGCCCCCAGGTCTTGTCATCACTTATCCATTCCCCACATGCCCACAAACACATAAAGACACTTATTGGGCCCTAAATGGTTTGGCTCAGTGAATAGAGTGTCACCCTGTGGACTCAAGGGTCCCAGGTTCAATTCTGGTCAAGGGTATGTGCCTTGGTTGTGAGCACATACCTAGTAGGGAGTGTGCAGGAGGTAGCTAATCAATGTTTCTCTCTCATTAATGTTTCTAATTCTCTATCCCTCTCCCTTCCTCTCTGTAAAAAAATCAATAAAATATTTTTTTTTAAAAAAAGACACTTATTGGACTGCATATCCCTTCATTCGTTCACTTTTTCTTTTTTCCTCTCTTCCTTCCAAATTGCTGAAGTTGTTAAATTTTTTTAAGATTTCAACTATACAACCTTTGGAAAGAAGCACAGACCCTGATGGGTATGACCATTGGTTTGTTCTCTGCACCCTTGAAGTGGCTCTGCCTCTGTTCTATGTTGATTTTTTCCCTTTTAGGTATAATAAGGGGATGTGACAGAGGCCTTAAACATTGATAACAGAATCCTCAGGGGAGGAGAAAAATAGAGAAATTTTATATCAATAATTATTGTGTTACTGCTTTTAACAGCATATGTTATGTTCTTTAGTGGTGAAGATAGCATGATAGATGTCTCAGCTAGCTCAGATCATAAATCAGCTCAGTGAACTATCAAACATGAAGTATTTCTGGTGGCTGTGATCTTATTATCAGCATTTAGTTTATGATGCATATAAACTGTAAAGTAATGATGCAGATCCTTTAACATTAACAAATACCACAACTCTTACATACAGTAAAAGAATGCCTTCACATCTTCTAGGGCACTTTGGAATATCATATACATACTCTTGAGACTGCTCAAAACTCTGAAGATTTCTGTCTCGACATTGCATTCAGAGCCCGAGACATATAGTTTTGCTTCCTCTCAGCTGTGGTAAATATTCATATTTTGAAGGTGGATTTCATTTTCAGAAACAGCTGAGTCATTTGGAACTAAGTCTGGCACATACACTGAAGAAAACTGTTTGAGTCAAAAATAAGATTCATTCATTGAATTATTCAACAAAAATTGCATTGGATGCTACACAGCACAAAGTTGACCTCTGCTCTTAGGGACTCACAGCCTAGAAGGGAATACAAGAGTGTAAATAAATAACTTTAATACAAGTAACACAATTTCCCAAAGATATGTAAGCAGCTCTGATTGCTTTTTTTTTATTTTTTGTATTGATTTTTTTACAGAGAGGAAAGGAGAGGAATAGAGAGTTAGAAACGTCAATGAGAGAGAGACATCGATCAGCTGCCTCCTGCATGCCCCGCCCACACACACACAGGGGACGTGCCCGCAACCAAGATACATGCCCCTGACCGGAATCAAACCCGGGACCCTTCAGTCCGCAGGCCCATGCTCTATCCACTGAGCCAAACCGGTTTTGGCAGCACTGATTGCTTTTAAGTAGGACTATGATCAGAGGAAAAAAAGCTGGGTGTCTGGATTATAACGTGGTTATAAAAGCAGTTCCAGGAGGAGGTATTCCAAACCCATTGTAGCAACAGCAACTTCAGGGGAATGAATATGCAACCTCCCAACAGGGCTATTCCAACAGAGGATGCTCCTTCAGATAGTAGTTACATTCTGGTACATATTACACTTACTTTGATCCAGCGTTCCTTTATAGTTCCATCTACATATCCCAACAAAACTGCAGTCATGGGTCAGGATACCAAAAGATAAGAAGCCTTTCCACTTTGTTTCCTAAGCTGTCCTAAAAATCAATGTGGCCATCAAATGTGAGGAGAGCAACAGTAGCCTAGCACAGGATGGCAGAGTCTCCCACGGGGGGGGGGGGGCGGCCAGCAGCAGTGGCAAGAGGGGCTTTGGTCAAATAAGTAGACATACAGAGGATGGCAGGAGCCAGGTTTCTCTGTCAGAGAAAGGAGTTATAAATATAGGAAAGGAAACAACTGGCAGACAGGGCCTTACATCAAGTGATAAGAGTGAACATCACCATTAATGGGACAGATGAAAATATGTGTCACCTGCTAGGATGCTCTGAAAAGAATACAGCACCATGTCCGTAAAATTCCTGCCAAGGACACCTAATCTGAATATAATCAATGAAGAAATATCAGCCAGACTCAAACTGAGGAAGATTAAGTGGCCTTCAAAAGTGTCATGAAAGTTATTGAATGACTAAGGAATTGTTCCAGGTGAAAGGAAGCTGAAGAAACATGTCAAGTAAATACAGCATGGGGTTCTAGACTGGAAGCTTCTGCTCAAAAGGATATTATTAGGACAATTGGCAAAGCTTGAGTGGGTCTGAGGATTAGATGACAGTGATAAAGCAATATTCATTTCCTGATCTAGATGGTCACATTGTAGAAGAATACCCTTGTTTGTAAGAAATCCATATGAAAATATTTGGTGAGGATGATGGGATATCATGGGGTAACTTACTCGCAAATGGTTCAGGGGAGAGAGAAATGTTCTTTGTATTGTACTTTAAAGTTTTTGTAAATTTGAAATTCCCACCCCTCCCCCCCAACACACAAAATGGTTAACAAAAGAATTTGTAAAAATGGTTTAACTCTGCAATAAAGCCATTTTCTCACCCCACTCCACTCCCTAACTTGAGCCTATAACAGTGAACCAGCAAAAAAGAGGGGGGAAAAACAACACCTGTCACAAAGGACTTTAAATAAAATACATTTATTTAAAAAGAAAAAAATATGGGAAATGCATAAGGGACATGCCCTTTTCTTGTCGACTGCTTCATGAGCCAAGAACCATAGCGATGAGAAAAAAATATTAACATTTACCAGAAGCCATTAGAGCCTTTTAACATAAAACCTTTAAAAATTCTTTAAAATTTAAGAGGGCCTGTCAGGGCAGAGTCTGGACAGCACAGCTTGACTCCAGGACAAGCAATAGGCTATTTGAATTGATTTCACCAATGGGCCTAAAGGAATGCTGTAGCTATTGGGCTTGACTGTCCAGGAGGACAATATGTACCTTCCGGGCATAGGTGCTGCCCTGCCCCCTCATTATAACACCCCACTGTCCTCACAATAGTGATCTGTTTAAGGGGTACACTGTGACACACAGGAGCCCATGTCCATTCTTCCTGATATAGTACTTATACAGTGCTAGAAGAAAGATCTCTCTCTTGGTGCTGTGGCCATCTGGCTCTGCCTATGATTTCAACGGATACTCGGGGACCCTTGCAGGGTCGGCAGCCCTACTTACTATAGACTGCTTTCTCTCACTTGTCCCCAGTGAGTCATGGCTAATACCACTGTCATCTTGGAAAAGAGAGTCCCTAGTGTAAATCAGTGACCAAGTCCCACATGTTTATGTACCATACATCGGTTTCCAGGTCCTAACCACCTGCTAGCTAAACGGGCCACCAAAGCCCCAGATCAGGAGAGCTAGGAGATTAAATCCTGGAAGCCAGAGAAATGGAAGGGCCTTTCAATGTCCCCAAATTTCTCTGCCCCTTTCATTTAACCACTAATGGCCAGTCATGTGCAGTGTATCTGTTTAGGATCTGAGTATTGAACACAGCTGTATACATTGTCATCTGTTCCCCAATTGCCTTGTTTCTACTGCTAATTTCCACAGTTACATGTTAACTGCTTGATGGCCAATAATCTAAACTCCTTTTCTCTCTCACTGCAAATCACTGATCGGATGGTTCTCACAAGTAAAAAAGGTCATGTTAAAACTCAAGGCTCTGAGCAAAATAATGAGACTAAAGATAGCTAAAGAATGTCACTATAAATTCTGAGTGCCTTATTCAAGATAGACTGCCAAGAAAAACTGAATGAAGTAACCCTGTCTTTCCCCTTCCTGTTAAATTGCCAGCAAATTCAAGCCAAAGCACAGAGGTCGTGCACACCAGCACAAGAGCGAGCCTGTGTGCTGCCAAGCCTTGATGTGACTTTACCACCTGGTCTGGTCATGGTTCTTGGTCAACTCATTAGGAAGCCTGGTGGGGAGTTCATGCATGGCTAGCCCTGTCGCACATGAATGCTTTTTAGAAGAGAGACTGGTGGGTTTGTGCAGAAAAATGTGAAAGGTTTATGCCAATCTGATCTCTTCTATCCTAAGGCAGTGTCACTATGCTTGTCACACTCACTGTGCCTAAACAGCTTCTTCCTAGCCAGGAACACTTGGCAGACAAATGACCACGGATGTGGAAAGAATCACTTTCTAAAACTGCTTGACTTTCATGTTAGGGCCCATTTTATTTCTTATGCTACATCACGTGCTATTCTTGAAATAGTTATATTTCTTCCAAAAGCATAATGTACTCAGAGACTTTATTAAGTCACTTCAGCTTTATTATCATTGTTTTCAAAACTTGAATGTTTACAAAAGGACATTTTCAATTAATATATTTAAAACATGTAAATTATCCTTTAATTACTCTATTAAAATCACTTTTTCTCCATAAACATTAAAAGTTTACACTTGTTAGAGACAAATTCCATTCTAGTATTAATACATGTATATTCATAGTTGTGTGTTCATATATGTAATATTATAATAACAGGCAACAGCATGAAAGGAGGCAAAAATATTTCTTCTACATTGGCATCTTACTCGGAAGAGTAGACAAGTCACTCAGACATCATGAATAGACATAAAAAGATTTTTGGTATATTGAGGAGGTATGGAAATCGGCATTTTTCCCTTTAGGATTTTCTTAAAATGGGCAATCTTTGCCTTGTCTTCACAGTATTTCTTTGATAAGATGTATTTTTCAAAATCCATAAACATGTTTGCACCCAGCAATCCGGTCTCCTCTATCCTGGCAGAATTGGGTATTCTTCTGCTTCAATGACACAGAAGCAAGCAAAAGAAACAGCACTACTGCTGGCTGTGCATCATCATCCTTTTCACAAGAATATGAAGCTTCAATTCTATGCTATATAACAGTACAGCCAATATACAATAGAGTGCTTTTGTGTTGGTGTTTATAAGTAAGCCACAATAAATATCAGCTTATGCAAAACTGTAATTCAAACAGGATGATGTGATTTCCATAAGGTGATCAATGCTCCTTATCTGTTTCCTCTCAAACATGAATAAGTTTTTCTTTAAAACACTAAGGCCAAAGGACAGCCTGGAGAATTTTGTTTCTGGAGGTACAAATTGGAAATCAGACTTCTGGTAAAACTAAAAGCTAGATACCAACTTGCTGAAGAATCTGGTTACATTTTGTATCTGCCACCACTAGGGCAAATGACAAACCAATCTCATCACCCTCCCACATGTCCTCGCCTCACCACAAATACACCACATGCTTTAATGTACTGGCACCTTGACATTCACTGTCTATTCTCTGCTTAGAATATCAACCAACCAACCACAAACCCAAACATTGGTTTATCTTCTAAACTATCCAACCTCAACAGACCTGAATCCTTTTGCAAGGATTCTTTCTTAATCCACCGTTTGTAAAAACTAAACTTTACCATTTTTATCTCATCTTTCCTTTTTATGGTTGGTCTTGAAGTTTTCACTAAGTTCCATAAGAATCCCAATTGTTTTGAACTCTGTATCAGGTAGGTTGCTTGCTTCCGTTTCATTTAGCTCTTTTTTGGAGACTTCTGTTCTTTCATTTGGGCATGTCTGTCTCCTCATTTTGGTTCCTCCCTGTGTTTGTTTCCAAGTATTAGGTAAAGCTGTTACAACTCCCAGTCTTTGTAGAGTGTGCCTTAGGTAGCAGGTGTCCTAGGGGACCCAGTGGCACAGTCTCCCTGGTCACCAGAGTTGGGTGTTCCAGGTATGTCCCTTGTGTGGGTTGTGAATGCCCTCCTTTTGTAGTTGAGTCTTGATTGCTATTTGGAGGAAATGACCCTCAGGCTAATTGGTGGTAAGATGTGGCCATGACTAGAGTGGAAGAGCTGCTGTGCCGAGCTTGACCCTATGTAAGAAAATTCGCCTTAGTGGGACTCTGGTCTCGGCCGAGTCTGCCCTTTGATTGGGCCCTTTATGGAGGTGGCTCGGTGATGCTCTGGTGTGATCTGAACGAAGCTGGCCACTGGGTGTGTTGGTTCTGGGGTCTCTTGGGAGGTGCAGGCCAAGGTCATCTTCTGCTTGTGTGGTGCCCAGGATCACCTGGTGTGAGCTACAAAGTATTCTGCAGATGGTTACCATTTGTCCTGGGCTTAGAGCCACCTGGGAGTTGAAGCTGCTTAGCAAAAGATAAGAGACACACCAAGGTCAGATGCTGCTTGTTTGGAGTTTGTGAACCTTTGAGACATTTTAGGAAGTTCCACACCATAAGCCAAAACAGGCCTTTTTATTATTATTATTATTGTGTTACATGTATACATATCTCCCCATTGCCCCCCCTCCCTCCCAGGCATACCCCAACCCCCCAGTGTCTATGTTCATTGGTTATGCTTATATGCATAGATACAAGTCTTTTGATTGATCTCTTATCTACCCCACCTCTCCTTAATCTTCCTGCTATAATTTCACAGTCTGTTTGATGCTTTACTGCCTCTGTATCTATCCATTGTTCATCAGTTTACAATGTTCTTTATTATATACAAATGAGTGAGATCATGTGGTGCTTCTCCTTCATTGACTGGCTTATTTCACTAAGCATAAGGCTCTCCAGTTCCAACCAGGTTGCTGCAAATGGTAAGAATTCCTTCTTTTTAATGGCTGCATAGAATTCCATTGTGTAGATGTACCACAGTTTTCTGATCCACTCATCTGCTGATGGGCACCTAGGCTGTTTCCAAATTGTAGCTATTGTGAATTGTGCTGCTATGAACATAGGGGTGCATAAA
Organism: Lasiurus cinereus; assembly: GCA_011751065.1. Taxonomy (NCBI): domain Eukaryota; kingdom Metazoa; phylum Chordata; class Mammalia; order Chiroptera; family Vespertilionidae; genus Lasiurus; species Lasiurus cinereus. The sequence goes on from JAAGEH010002534.1 coordinate 35,536,448, forward strand.
TCCTTTCTGATTGGTGTTTGTAATTTCTTAGGATAAATTCCTAAGAGTGGTATTGCTGGGTCAAATGGGAGATCCATTTTTAGTTTTTTAAGAAAACTCCATACTGTTCTCCACAGTGGCTGCACCAGTCTGCATTCCCACCAACAGTGCACAAGGAACCCTTTTTCTCCGAATCCTCGCCAACACTTGTCGTTTGTTAATTTGTTGATGATTGCCATTCTGACAGGTGTAAGATGGTATCGCATTGTCGTTTTGATTTGCATCTCTCGGATAATTAGTGACTTTGAACAAGTTTTCATGTGTCTCTTGGCCTTCCTTCGTCGTCTTTTGAAAAGGTTCTATTTAGGTCTGTTGCCCGTTTTTTTTTTATTGGATTGTTTATCTTCCTTTTATTAAGTTGTATAAGTTGGCTGCAGATGTTGGAGATTAAACCTTTATCAGTGATAACATTTGCAAATATGTTCTCCCATACAGTGGTCTTTCTTGTTGTTTGTTGATGGTTTCTTTTGCTGTGCAAAAGCTTTTTATTTTGATGTAGTCCCATTTGCTTATTTTTTCTTTAGCTTCCATTGCCTTTGGAGCAGTATCAGTGAAGAAGTTCTTTTGTCATATGTCTGAGATTGTGCTGCCTGTGGATTCCTCTAATATTTTTATGGTTTTCCTTCTAATGTTTAAGTCCTGTATCCATTTTGAGTTTATTTTTGTACTTGGTGTAAGTTGGTGATCCAGTTTCATTTTTTTGCATGTATCTTGTTAAGATCAATCTAAATTCTCTCATGTTTTACAGAGTATCAGTAACTCCATGAAATTTGCAAAGTTGATATCATGTTCCCTAGGTCTAAATCAATTTACCTACAGATATATTAAGTGGAATTGGTTCCTCCGTGCTATTACTCCGTTGCCTGCTGAAATGATGATATGTGATATATGGAATGAATGTCATTTCTAGAGGAAATCATTCATTCATTCACTCATTCATTCATATAGTCAAAAGTACTAGCTTACTAAAGTTGAACAAAGTTTATTGTCCTTTCATTCATATATACAAGGCAGTTAGATTAGCCTAATGTGATTTCATTTATGTAAAACTCTATTAGTAACTAGGTTCCTCTAGAAATGCTAGTAAATTATTTGACAACTAGGGGCCTGGTGCATGAAATTCGTGCACTGAGGATGGGGGGTCCCTCAGCCCAACCTGCCCCCTCTCACATATTGGGAGCCCTCAGGGGATATCCTACTGATAGCTTAGGCCCACTCTGCTAACTGCAGTCTGGCCTCCTTTGGTGGGAGGTAACTGGGCTGATCAGGGGAAGGCACCAGCCCCATCACCCTGCTGCTGCAGCCACTGCCAGCCACCACAGCCCCCAAGGTGTTTTCATTAACATGGACTCCAGTCCCTTCACCTTGAAAAAATGACAACTTTCTTTAGGCATTTTCAAGATGTGTCTTTGATGGGATATGATATTTCTTTTTTTCTTTCTCTCTTTCTTTTTATCCTCACCTGATATGTTTCCATTGATTTTTAGAGAATAAGGAAAATAAAGGGAAAGACAGAAACATCAAAGTGAGAGGAACACTTTGATTGGTTGCTTCCTACATGAGCCCTGACCTGGGCCCTGGGCCAGGGAGGAGCCTGCAACCAGGTACATGCCCTTGATCAGAATTGAATCCAGACCCTGCAGTTGGCAGGCCAAGGCTCTATCCACTGAGCCAAACCTGCTAGGGCAGGATATGACATTTCTTAGCCCTCCAGCAGCAGACCTTCGTTTTTTTCTCCAGAAGTGAGGTGGAAAAAACCCTAAATCACCTTTTTTGGATTCCTTTACCCAAGTTACTAAGAATATTACCAGTGGCATTCAGGAAGCTTAGCCAATGAGCAGTCAGAAAAGGTGTTTCCTCTGTAGTTCATACCAATTGCTGGCTGGGCCCTGCCCAGGCCTAAAGCCTCTGGCCGTTGCTTTAGGCCTGGGCAGGGGACCTCCAGCTCCCTCTGAGCACAGGCTCTGCCCCTGCCTTCTTGGCTTTGATCACAGGCTTGGCCCTGCCCTGGAGCCCCTTGGCTCAGACCCTTCCAAGGCTGCTCAGGACCCACATGGGGCCTATCTCAGAGTGACCTGGATGCAGGATGTTCCTGGGACCCAGGTGCTGGTTGCCTATGTATGCGAATTAAAATTGCCATCTTTGTTAATTTGCATACTCACTCTGATTGGCTATGGGCATAGTGGAGGTACTGTCAATTTACATGCTTGTCTATTATTAGGTAAGATGTATTCTGATATCTCTTCATGTATTTGATGTTAGGCTAAATATAGTCAATCTATTTGGCTCTGTTTTTTTTTAACTAGCCACAATACTTAACATATTTTAATTCTCAGTGACTTCTCTTTATCTCCACTGTTCAAAAGTAGTAATAATAATGACTTGCCAAGACAATGGCAGCTGCCAGGTCCTTCAGTAGTACCCAGCGTGCCTAACACGAATAGTTCCCATTCTTCAAAGCACTTTTTAACTCTTTTTATATTTTGACTCTCTTTATTTTCATCAAAACTGGGAACTGTTCCAGCCCCTTCACATCTGATATCGCTCATGAAGAGTGAATTGAGTAAGACATTAAAAGCCTCTGCCTTTTCACCAGCTTCTGTTATCAGCTTTCCCGGCCTGTCCATCAGGGACCCGTGCCAAGCAACTGGTGAAATTACATTACAACAAAGTCTTTCTGAAATTTACAGTAACTAGCCCATATGGACAGGATCCAAAGTGGACTCAAAGTATATTCTCTCTGATCTAGGCAATGTTTATGACAAGAGAACGAGAGAATATAGATTGCCTTTTTCAATTTTTATACTTTTTTTCTCTCTCAGCTTTGTGTGCACCTTCCAAATGGAAGGAAAAAGAGGAAAGAATTTCTTTTAATTTTTATTTATTTAAAATCAGATCAAGAGAGCCTGGGGGAGTAGGGGGTGTTGACCGGAGCAGACTGGAAAAGGTTAATGGGGTTGGGCGAGGGGGAGGGGGTGTGTAGGGGGGGGCGGGACTTAATGTAAAACTTTCAACAATAAAGATTTTAAAAAATAAATAAATAAAATAAAAGCAAGTAAAGTCATCCCATTTTTCATTTTAACACAGGCAAATGAAGATTCTTTAAGATTTGGTATCTTTTTACCTGTTTGTGTCTACCTTGGTTACTCAGAGGAGAAGTATTTGGTTGGCAAAGTTATGCATGGTGGTGCGAGGGTCTACTGGCCCAGCATGTTCAAGGCATTTTGTTAGAGGATCATGAGTTGGACAACATTCTATAGGTGGGAATGGAAGTAATGAGCAGGAAATGGTGGCCTCTAGTTTCTCTTGGTTTGCTTCTGTCTCCTACTCCCACTACACAGAGCTTCCCAAAAAACTAGGTACCAAAAGCCAAGTTCATCAACCCCTCCACCAGCAGTGAAAAAATTCTTGTCAGTATTTATCCAGCCTACTAAGCCCATGATAATTGAGTAACATTTCAAGACTGCCACTCTTGCCAACAAGATGAAACAGAAGAAAGAGCGTGTAACTAGATGTGGTCAAAATGTGTTAAGCGCTTCCTTCAAGATTAAAGAGAGCTGGTAGGAGATATGCAGGGCCTCTTTGGCTCCTCCATCCATAAATCTTTATCTTGATCAAATATATCACAGTTCACCCACAAAAAGAGTAGAAAAATATTTTATCCTGGAAAACCTACTGCTTCATACACAAATCACTACACTTCTTGTGAAAATCTTTTTTTTTTAAGTCCTAGACTGGTTTCCTAAGCCTTCACTGCATGTGTTATTCATACTCCATGAATCACACCAAAGTTTTCACTGACCTTCTTTTGTACGAAGGTAATTTTTTTTTCTTGGAACCAGGAAACATTTTGTCATCTTTGTGAAAGACTATTTTCCATTCCAACCTTTCCTTAGAAAATTCTATTTATCTGTGGTTTGGCACTTTAGGCACCGCTACTCAATTTAATTTGTTCTTACAAGTTCTTAAGAGTCTAAAGAAGGCCTGCAATCAGCCACTGTTTAAAACCTGACTGTTCTCAAATGTCACTCTTTGGTGGTAGGATGTGTTTTATAAGTCCCTGTTAACATCAGATGACAAAATAGGGTCACCTCTTGTCTCCCAAGACTCACATCATTGAAAGTGGATTTCACTGAACCTGATTCATCAACTGGAAGATAATGATACTGTAGGAGAGACTAGGATCCTTCTCCATCAACTATTCTTTTTTTCAAGTGTATTTTTATTGATTTCAGAAAGGAGAGGGAGAGGGAGAGAGGGAGAGAGAGAGAAAAAAAGAGAGAGAGAGATCAATAATGAGAGAGACTCATTGATTGGCTGTCCTCTACATGCCCCCTAGTAAGAATCTAGCCCATAATCTAGGCATGTGCCCTGATGGGGAATCAAATCATGACCTCCTGGTTCATAGGTCAATCCCCAACCATTGAGCCATGCTGGCTGGGCCCCATCAGCTATTCTTAACTGCTGAAGAAAAAAAATCTAGGGCCCAAAGATAGAACCAGTGACTGCAATAACACAGAAAAAGCTCCCTCTGGTTAGATAAAGGGATCCAAAGAGTAAGTGTCCCTATGATTTATATTATCTGGCACTATTAAGCATTGTAATTTATAGACCATCTTCATCGAAGTCAATGGGAGTGTTTATTTAAAATAGTTTCCCAGGCTTTGTCTCAGAACAACTATAGTATCAGAATCTATGAAGCTGAGTCCAAGAACTAGCTCCCTAGATTATCCCTAGGTCCACTAAAGTTTCAGAAGCCCTGCCATAAAAGATGTCTTACAAATGTTCTACACAGCAAAGTTAACGCATGGGCGGAAAAATGTGTAGACATGTGGCCAGGTATGGATTCAGTTCAGGAAAATCTAGCCCAAGAAAAGCAGGTAAAAGGAGCAATAGGGGGATCAAAGTTGGAGTGAAAGAAACTGATAAGGAGGATAGGTGGTCAAAGCCAACTACAAGTTTCTCTAGACGTAGAAATTTTTTAAATTCTAAATCAATGAACTTCTGGAAGATACTGAGTTAAAGGTATTAATCTACAATATAAGCATAATTCTACATTTAAAACCAACCCATTAAAGTGCTATTCAAATTAAGTATTTTGAAGCAAATCAGATTGTTTAAAGCATAATGTAAGTATGTAACATCTGAATCATAAAGTAAGAGAAATATGACTTGAATCAGAATGGCAATCTTTTCTTAAATCTTGAACCTTTACAACATTAATTCCCTTCAAATTGAATTTAGAATATGTTGTGCTCAAAGACTGAAGGATACCCCAATGGTGTTTGCTTCTTGGTCACTGGTTAGCTCCATTTCGTCTCAATCAGAAGTAATCTATTGATGTCAGGTTTTTGAGAGAATGACAGGGAAGACTCAGATTTAGCTTTCTCATGCTTCTTTCCCCGGCCAATCATCACGGCACTCTAAAAAAGAGGCCAGCCCTGGAATGTAAGAAAACCTGGATTCTTGTCTCCACTAACCCAATATCCAGATTGGATAAATTATGTAATCTCATAGGGGATAGCTTCCTCATCAGTAGAATGAAGAAGTTAGACCACATTATCTTCTGGCTCTAACATTCTAAATGTAACTTTAAACCTAACAGTGATGCTATGCTTTTTGCTTTAAATAGGATGGAACTCACAGACACCTCAATTTCTTTTCCTCCAAAGAGAAATGTGTATGTCAAAATGACCCTGTTGTTAATATTGAGACTTTGGCTAAGAAAAAACAAAAAAGATTCTGACTGAAAGAAATAAAATCTGCTTTGGGTTGAAATTCTGAGACTCTTCTCTATCTGCCTTCCACCTACCTTAGCTTTTCCTCCCTATCCTGACCCTTAATCAGCTAATTCTTTTAGCTCATCCTGGGCATGACATTATTTGTATTATAAAACATTCCCTCCCCGCGCCCACATCCCCACAAAAAAAAATAAAAATTAAAAAAATTAAAAAATTAAAAATAAATAAAACTTGGTTGAGGACAATCTTCCATTACCCTGAAAAAGTTGTTTAAATATTCTTAAAGGGTCTGTAAAGACCAGAATATTTATGCAAACTTTCAGAGCTACTTGATTTTCAGTGTATATTTTCAACAGATATTCATGTTGGTTTCATCACATCAGTCTTTCTTTAACTTGTCTTACTTTTATCCTCTCTATGGGCCCATATATTTCATTGGTTACTTTACCCTCATTAATCACTGTCCTTAAAAACAAAAAGTAATATCTCTCAGCTTGTATGTCATTTACATACACTTGTAGGAGTTTTAACTTCCAGATACCACTACTTTGGAAACTTTTGCCCAGACATTGCCAAGTCTTTGCTGTTTACATATAAAATTTACAATATCTTTGTTTTGCCTCCTCTTAGCAAATAAAATGTGTTCCTTCTGTTCCCTATAGCTCTAGGCCTGCCTAAACTAGTCATTTTACATAGTGTCAGGCATGGGATTCTGCCTATTCTGGTGACATCATTTCTAACAAAAGATTTACAAACAGATGTGCATGGCAAGCAAGAACAACAAATGAAATAGTTCAAGCAGAAGAGATAAGGCTGATTCAATCTCTGATGAAAGTAGAATGCAGAGCACCCAAAACACCTACTTGAATCATAATTGAAATTATTGGCATTTTTATGAAACTTGACAGGAACCACATAATAAATGAAGACATTGGACTGTTTTATTGATGTAATAGTCAAAACTCCATGAAAAAGACTCTAATTACACAAGAGAAGTTACCTCTGCAGACAAATTATTTTCTGTATTTAATGGACTAGATAGGAGTTGCCATTTTATCTCATGGCCCTACATAAAATGAATACTTATGAAAATCTCCTTTTGAGATTCTTTTTTCTGTAATCCCAGTGACTAAGTGCTGATATCAACAATTATTTAAGTGTAAACGGTGTTGGAAGAGGCAGAAATCAGAAGTCAGTAATGATAGATCAGTTGAAAAGAGACAAAAACATGGTGTGGGTATGGATTTATGACAGTGATCAGACACAATTTGTAGTAGGCCTCTCTCAGGTAATAACATTACAGAACACACATGAGTACAGAAATGAAAGGAGACACTTGCATGCATTCACACAAAATAACAAGCAGGGCTTTCCCCTCTTTGCAGCCCTAGAACTTTTCCTAGCACAGAGTAAGTAAGCAATCAATACATGCTCACTGAATGAAAACACAGCACTAAATCCAGAGTAAGGAAACCCGATGATGTTACATAATTATTATGCAACCCAACCACAGGGAAGGTTATTTGGGCTTTTCTATCCTTCTTAGTAAAGAGAAGTCACTCTGCCCATCTTATTGCTAGACCCGGAATAATTTCTTGGTTCTCAATTTCCTCTTTTTCAATAATTCCTCCCCTGCAATCATTCCATGAAAATGAACTCAGGTAATTTAGGGTTCTGCAAGACTGTTACAGAAAAGCATAAATATTTTTCAATGCAAGTCATCATAATTTGAATGTATATAGAAAAACAAACAAAATTTGATCGAGTCCCCTCTGGCCCACTTCCTCCATGGCCTCTCACCTGAGATGATTTGACTAGTTGTTTTGCCTACAGCCACAGCCTTAGCAAAGAAGTTAAAGGGAAACAAGCTTGCCTTTTTCATAAACATATAAAGAAGATCTATTATAAGACATGAATCTAATGAGTAAACCATTTAACTAAAAGGAAAGGTATGAATTCAATAATCCTATTTCTTTCCATGTAAATCCCAGTGCTCTTAGTACCCCCACCCATCCACATAATGGCCTCCTTCCTTCTACCCTGCACCCCTTCCCGGCCTGTGCCAGCCTGCACTCTGTCCCTTCACACTAGCCTGCCATTGCTATTCCCACCATCTGGAGTCAGTTTTCATATCTCTGTCTCATCAACTCTCCATCTATTTTAAAATATCATCTGAAAACATATGTTTCCCCCACACACACACACCCCTTTCAATTTCCTCTCTGCTTTTATTTATTTCATCCTGTGACTTCCTTCGGCTCTTGAAAAAACTCATCTGATTCACTTCAGAAAACTGCTCTACAAAGGGCTGTAACTATGTTTGATATGAAAGATTGTAATCTCTCAGGTTTGAAATATCTCATATGAGTGTTCAGCACATGCTCCTCCATTTTACCTCCATGAATTGATGGAAGTGCAAGAAAGAATATAAACCAGGAAATGAGGGCATTTCTAACATTAAAATTACCTCAAATGCTGTGGATTATTTCCACGTGGCCAGTGCTGCCCTGCTCTATTGTACAAGACACCAACTCCAGATCATCACTGGAATTCGCTGTCCTGAACATCTTTTTAAACACTTAGAACTCAATAAGAAGCTGCTTACCCCATAAGAATTACCAATAAGAGAATTGGGGGTAGGGGATCAAACTTCCCTTAATCCTTTCTTTTTCTTTCAAAAACTTTCCCAATAAATTGGAATAAAAAAAAAAAGAAAAAAACAATAACCCCAAACAAAGAGAGGATGAACATGCTCTAGACACCCAATCAGTCAGAAACCCCCATTTCAGATTGCCTGGCCTTCTTCTATTGCCTCTTCACTTTCTCTAACCTCTGCTACTATGATTACCTGCTTTAAATTCTCTTGGCCAACATTTATCAATCATGTAGAGGAAGTGCGTGCAGTCCCCAATCATTCTCCAATATCAGCCAATGCTTTTCTGCACTGGGCTGTTGACTGTGATTCTTTCATCCTATTTGCCTTTTCTTTCTTTATTCCCCCTCCCCACCGTGAAGAAGCTGAAAAATGGGGATCTCACTCCCAAACTCCACTCTATTGTCAGTTCTATAGCTGCAGCAGTTGTGAGAGCTGGAAGAATCACCGTTGCTAAGCAACACTTCTGCACTCAGTGTAAAACATAAAGAGCACCAAGCGTAGCTTTGCAGATGAGGTTGTCCAGCTCCCCATGAACTCAGGGGGCCAACCACAGGACAATACACAGAGAAGTGTCCATTCTATTAACACAGGGTTTGGGAAGGAGAGTTCTTAAATTTTCTTTCTTTTTCTTTAGATCATTTCTCATTTTCTACCAAAGTAATATGACCAAATAGGCAAAGATATGGATGGCAAACCCATAATCTGCATTTTCAGGATTGATCTGTGCCACATATTTACTCGAGCAGAGCTGCACAAATGACATGGTGTCTTTCCCTTGAAAAAGTGAAAATTAAAATCAGCTGCTTCCCAAAACTGTTCAAAATTGATATTTTAAACAGCATTATAAAGTCCTCAGCAATGACTACACTAAGTTATTCAATGATAATGCGTTTCCTGCCAGCTTTCCTCAGATGTCTCTTGCAACTGTTTTTCTTATCAAAGGTTCTATTCTAGCATATTGACCTTGCATGGAAACATTTGGGGTTATTTTGAAGGAAGTATTAATCACCACAATGTAACTTTAGAAGAGATCATTCTCACCCTAAAAGAGAAGTGGGTGGATCAGTAACTGGTAGAAGCCTGAGCCTGCCCTTCAGCCATATCCCTCAGGTCTCCCCTCTCTGTGAATTCCTGAATTGAGGCAAGAAGTGAAAGATCAGATGACATTACAGTATCATGAACTTTTTAAACACTAATCATCCGTAAGGCTAAAACTCCTGTAATACTCAGATCCTTCCCTGTGACTAGGACTGCTAGTCACCCCCACAAATCTATCCTGTTCTTCCAAGATAAGACTTCATGCCCAGCTAGCTGTGGCAAAGTAACAGCTCTGGCCAAAATAATCTGCACAGAAGTGATGAGTGAGACGTTCTGGTCATGGCTTTCATTCTCCTCCCCACATCCCTTCTTGGTGGAATAATGGATGTGGTAGAAGCCAACGGGAAACATCTGGACAAGGGCAAGACCTAAGTATGGTGGAAAACAAGAATGAGGCTGGATCGCTGATGACTTCCCACAGCTCTGATCATCAGCTCTGATTTAATTGACAGAGAAATACACTTCAATCCTCTTTAAGCTATTACTTGGCTTTTCTGTACTTGCAACACCTAAATAAGGTATACCCCAAGAATTTATGTTCCACCTCAAAGGTTTCCCCAGACCCAAGAAGTTTCAAACATGCCGGTACAACAACTTTATGTTCAAAGAAAACTTCAAAAAGTTTAATAAGTGGAAATTGTAATAAGATCTACGACTTACTAAACACATCTTTCCACGATACTAAGAAAGTGAGTCGTTCTCATCTATAATTCAGTTTAGGAAACATCATGCTTTTAACTAAGAAGCATCTATTTACTAAGCACCACTGTGCACAAAACACTATCAAAACAGAGTGGAAGCCACAAAGGACAGGACATGCCAGTCTTCTGGGAACTAACATTCTCAGGGGAGTGTTATGAGATGTAGCATTTTGATAAGGCTATCAAATGATGTGTGACTATACTGGTCAAATCACTTCAACTTCCTTTAATGTTTGCATGCTACACTTTTGCCAAACCTTTTATTTTTAATCTGTGTTTTTATATTTAAAGTGAGTTACTTAGTCCAGCCAGCATGGCTCAGTAGTTGAGGCCATAGTTTGATTCTGGTGAGGGCATATGCCCAAGTTGCAGGCTCAATCCCCAGTGTGGGGTGTGTAGGAGGCAGCCAATCAATGATTCTTTCTCATAATTGATGTTTCTCTCTCTTTCCCTTCCCCTTCCTCTGTGAAATCAATAAAAATATTTTTTTAATAAAGTGAGTTACTTACATCCAGCACAAAGTTGTATTTTGCTTTGTTATCCAATCTGACAAAACCTGCCCTTTTTTGGTACAGCTTAGACCATTTATATTAAAATGGTTGGGTTTCAATATAAGATCATGCTGTTTTCTGTTTTTCCAATCTATTCTTTCTTTCCCTTTTCCTCATTTTTACTTATGGATTAGCTATTTTTATGATTCCATTTTATTGCCTTTATTTGGGCTATATGCTATACTGCTTTATTTTGTTTCTTTAGGGTTTTCATTAGGGTTTATAATATACTTCTTTACCTTATTACACTCTACCTTTAAGTTTTTATACTACTTCATATACAATATGATAATATGATGATAGCATACTTCCCTTTACCACCTCCTGATCTTCATGCTAAGATTGTCATATATTTTATTTCTGCAATACTCCACAATATATTGCTTTCCTATTTGCTTTAAATAGTTCATTTAAAGACGTTTTTAAAAACAATAAGCTTTTTGTATTTACATTTGTATTTACCTTTCCTCATGATCTTCATTCCTTTGTGTTAATTCAGGGTTTCATCTGGTATTATTTTCCTTCTGCCTGAAGGATTTCATTTAACATTTCTTGTAATGGTGGTCAGCTCGTGATAAATTCTCTCAGCTTTTGTATGTCTGAAAAAGTCTTTATTTCATCTCTTTTTTAAAGGTATTTTTGCTGGGTATATAACTTGAGTGTTTTCCTTTCCATGCTTTAAAAATGCTGCTCCGTTGTCTTCTGACTTGCACTGTTACCTTTGTTCTTCTGTACCTAATGTGTCTTTTGTTTGTGTGTGGTCTTTTATTCTCACCTGAAGATATTTTTCCATTGGTTTTAGAGAGAGTGGAAGAGAGAGGAAAAAACAGAGAGAAACATTGATGTGAGAGAAACACATTGGTTGCCTCCTGCACGTGCCCTGGCCAGGAAGAAGCTTGCAACCCAGGTATGTGCCTTGGACTGAAATTGAGGCCAGGACCCTTCGGTCCATAGGCCAACACTCTATCCACTGAGCAAAATGGGCTAGGGCCCTACTATGTCTTTTGCTCCAGCTGCATTTAAGATCTTTTCTGTAACACTGATGGTAAGCAATTGACTATAATGTACTCTGGTATAATTTTCATTTTTCCAACTGGAGCTTGTTAAAAGCTTTCAAATCTATAATATTATAGTTTTCACCAAATGTGGACATTTTACATTTTTCCTATATCTTCTCTCACTTTTCTGTTACTACAACTACAAATATGATAAACTACTTGCTATTGTCCCACAACCCACTGATGCTCTGTTAATTTTTTCAGTCTTTGTTTTATTTTGTTTTAAATGATAGTTATATATTCAAGTTTTCTAATTGCTTTATCTATGATAGCTAATCTGTTGTTAACCACCCCAGTGTACTTTTTATCTAATTGTATTTTTCAACTCTAAAAATTTGATTTGGGTCCTAGCCGGTTTAGTCAGTGGATACACATGGGCCTGCAGACCAAAGGGTCCTGCATTTGATCCTGGTCAACAACACATACCTCAGTTGCAGGCTCCTCCCCAGCCAGGGCCCTGGTTAGGGCACATGCAGGTGGCAACCAATCCATGTGTTTCTCTCATAATGGTATTTCTCTCTGTCTTTCCTTCTTTCTTCCACTCTCTCTAAAAATCAATAGATAAATATCCTCAGGTGAGGATTAAAATTAATTAATTAAATATTTTATTTGGGTTTATATTTTCCATGTGTCTCTATCATACTCATTTTTTCTCTACCTACTTTAACATATGGAGTATATTTATGATATCTATTTAAATGTCCTTGCATTAGCTGGCTGAGTTACAAAATAGTATAGGCTGCATAGCTTAAGTAACATATATTTATTCTTCACAGGTTTGAAGACTAGAAGTCCAAGATCCAGCTGCCAGCCAATCAAATTCCTAATGAGCACCCTCTTCCTGGCTTGCAAACAGCCACCTTCTCACTCTGTCCTCACATGATTGAGAGCAATTACTCTCTAACTTTTTTTTTCATCCTCACCGGGCAATGTTTTGTTGATTTTAGAGAGAAAGGGAGAGAGAAAAACATCCATGTGAAAGAGAAACATCCATAGGTTGCCTTCTGCACACACTCCAACCAGGTATCAAATCCTGAAACCTAAATAGAATGAAATCTACTACCTTTGGTGTACAGGACAATGCTCCAACCAACTGGCCAGGACTCTTTCTTCATCTTCTTATAAAGCCATTAATCCCATCATAAGGGGCTTACCCTCATAATCCCATCTAACCCTAACTACCAAACTACCAAAGGCCCTATGTACAAATACTATCACACTGAGGGCTACAGCTTCAACATATGAATGGGGGAGGTGCATTTGTGTTATTTCTGGGTCTTTTTCTACAGAAAATTGTCCTTCTCATTATGGGTCAATGTTTTTTTGTTTTGGTTTGTTTTGTTTTTTGATTCTTTGAATGCCTGGTAATTTCTGATTGAAGGCCAGATAATGTAATTTTAATTTGTTGGGGCTGGAGTTTTTTATATTCCTGTCAATATTTTTGGGCTTTGTATTGGATGCAATAAAGTTACCTGGCAACAACTTGACCTTTCCATGGCTTGCTTTTAAACTTCGGTACACAAGAAAGAAGAGTCTTTAGTTTAAGGACTAATTTTTCTATACAACTTAGGCAATGTCTTCTGAGAACCCCAATTGATATCCTGTATTTCAAGAGGTCTTTTCACTCTGGGTGGCAGAAAAATTAACTATTGAGATCCAGGAATTATTCCACTGATTCTTTGACGTGTCTTTCCCTGGCAGCAGGCAGTTTTCTCACATACATTCACTGAAAACTCTGCAGATCTTTGGAGCTGTCTCTCTGTAGTTCTATCCTGTCTAGGTCCTTACCATGTGATTTCTAGTAGCTATAGCACCTACAAACTCTAAACTCGAGAGAGGGGGGGGGCAGGCAGGCTGGCTCTAGTGTATTACTGATAATATAATAATACAGGGGATTTTCAATATGGCAGTAGAATAAGTGGAGCCTCCTCCTAGAACCAAATTAGAATTACAACTAAATTAAAAAACAATCATCCTGAATAACCAACTGCAGACTAGCTGAAGAAGAAAGAGTCTTATAATCAAGGACTTATAGACGAAGCCATATCACAATTGGTAGCAAGGACAGAGATGTGAAAAGGTCTGGCTCTACTCCCACAGGTGGCAGCTAAGGTTCCAAAGAGATAGCTCAGCTGCAGGGCATTCCCCCTCTGGACTCTCTCTTACTCCATCCTGTGGAGTTTAGGCCCTGTTGAGAAGTCAGCTGCCTTGACCAGGGTATAGAGATCTGGGCAGTCTCATAGGGGAAGCGGGGAGAATAAGTGAGTGAGTTTTCTGGTTTGGGGGCAGGGCCCTTCCTCCATTTTCCTGTGACCCTGATTGGCACTTTCCTTTAACAAGAGTTCCAATAGAACCAACCTCGCAGCTTCCAGCAGACCCCACATGCTCAACTCCTAGTGGCTCCACCCTGCCGGGGTTGGAGCAAAATCTAGGTCACAGTAGTGTGGCTTGGGGCAGGGATTACTCTCACCATCTTCTTTGAAGTCAGACCAGCAAGTCCCCCTAATGGGAGAAACACTAACCCATCTTCCCAATTCTGCCAAAGGCTCTTTCAGTGACTGAGGCTAACAAGCAGCCAACAGGTTAAGGCAGGTGGAGGCAGATCTTAGGGTAGCCTTAGGACTTTTGCTGACCTGCCCCTGGGTCAGTGCGGGAAAAAGCCAACCTTGGTGTACAGCTTGGTCTTTCCTGCACACAGTGAAGCCCAGCAGAGGCAGCCATAAACTGTTAATTGTGTGTAGCTCCAGGGAGAATACCAAAGGCCAGGCACAGAAAGTGTTTAACATTGGCCTGCACCAGAGTCCCTCCCAAAAGACCCAGAACCAACATATTTAGTGACCAGATTCAGATAAAATCAGAGCAGGACTCAATAAGCTTCACAAACAGATGTCCAAAGGGATATCTCAGCAGGCACCAAACCCTGCTGAAGCAAATTCCTCTTCATGTGGTTAGCATCTACACAGCAGTTCACCTACTATGGTGGAGGTTGAGCTTCACAGTCAGCTAGCCTGAGGGTCAATCCATATATGAATGAAGCAATAGCAATCAAGACTCAATTATAATAAGCAGGCCCCCATAACCCACACAAGGGACATCCCTAAAGCATCTTGCTCAGGTAATCAAGGAGACTTGCCACAATATCCCACAGAACACCTACTACATAAGGCCACTCCATGAAGACTGGGAGTCATAGCAGATCTAAGTAATTATTAGATTCTAATACATAAAAACACAAAGAGGCAGCCAAAGTGAGAAGACAAAATAATAGGCCCCAAATGAAAGGGGAACTATCCAGAAAAAGAACTAAATAAAATGGAAGCAAGCAATTTCTCAGATATAGAATTCAAAATAATGGTTATAGGATGCTCAAGGAACTTAGTGAGAATTACCAGAGCATGAAAAAGAGTATAGAAAAACACATAAAAGGAAATGAAGAATACAATATCTGATATCAAGAATATACTTGAAGGAATAAGCAGTAGGTGGGATGCAGCAGTTAATCACATCAGTGATGTGAAAGACAAGATGGAAGAAAATATCCAATCAGAGCAGTCAAATGGAAAAAGGGACCTTTGAAACAATAAGAAACATTAAAACATCCACATTTTACAGGTACCAGAAGAAGAAGAGCGAGCGAGCAAGGGATCAAGAACCTATTTGAATAAAGACTGAAAACTTCCCTAACATGATGAAGGAAAAACTCACATAAATCCAGGAAGTACAGAGAAATCCAAACAAGATGAACCCAAAGAGGTTCACATCAAGAAACAGCATAATTAAAATACCAAAAGTTAAAGACAGAGTATCTGAAAAACTACAAGAGAAAAGAAAGCTAATTACCTAAAAAAGAACTCCCCTAAGACTCTTAGCTAATTTCTCAACAGAAACATCTCAGGTCAGAAGACATTGTCATGAAATACTCAAAGTGATGAAAAGCAAGGATCTACAACCAAAACTACTTTACCCAGCAAGGCTAATTTAAAAAACAACAAGCAACAACAACAGAACAGAGAAATATAGTTAAAAGAATAAAATGGCAATAAATGCATAGTTATCAATAATTACTTTAAATTTAATGGCATAAATGCTACAATCAGAAAGACATAGAGTAGCTGAATGGATAAGAAAACAAGACCCATATATATACTGTCTAGAAGAGTCCACCTCACAACAAATGATACACACAGACTAAAAGTAAATAGATGAAAAAAGATATTTCTTACAAATGGAAATAGAAAAAAATATATATATTGGAGTAGAAATTCTTATCTCTGACAAAACAGACTTTAAAACAAAGACAAAAAGACAATAGAAAGAAACCAAAAAAAGGACACTACAGCCCAAGCCGACACAGCTCAGTAATTGAGCAATAACCTGTGAACCAGAAAGTCAGGGTTTGATTCCGGTCAGAGCACATATCGAGGTTGTGGCTCGATCCCCTACGGGATGAAAGATTCTCTCTCATTATTGAAGTTTCTATCTCTCTCCTCTTTCTTGGTAAGAGATCAACCAAAGGACTTGTATGCATAACCAATGGACACAGACATTAGGGGAGTGAGGGCATGTGCCAGGGGTTGGGGTGGCTGGGGGAAGGTTAATGGGGAGAAAAGGAAACATATGTAATCTATAGTAACAAAAGCCTAGGTGGTGTCTCATCCTTGCATCATCACAAGATGGTTGCCCCATGTTGTCACAAGATGGCCACCCCATGTCATCACAAGATGGCCATCACAAGATAGCCACCACAAGATGGCTGGCAGGGGAGGGCAGTTGTGAGCAATCAGGCTAGCAGGGGAGGGCAGTTGGGGCAACTGGCCGGCAGGGGAAGGCAGTTGGGATGGACCAGGCCAGCATGGGAGAGCAGTTGGGGGTGATCAGGCCTGCAGAGCAGGGCAATTGGGGGCAATCGGGCTGGCAGGGAAGGGCAGTTGGGGGAGAATGGGCCTGCAGGGGAGGGCAGTTATGGCAACCGGGCCAGCAGGGGAGCAGTTAGAGGGTGAACAGGCTGGTAGGCAGAAGTGGTTATGGGCAATCAGACAGGCAGGGAGGCAAGCAGTTAAAAGTCAGCAGTCCCAGACTGTGAAAGGGATGTCCGACTGCCGCTTTAGGGCCAATTGTGAGATTGGCCCTAAACCAGCAGTCAGATATCCCCCCGGGTCTCCCAGGTTGGAGAAGATGAAGGTTGGGCTGAGGAACAACCCCCTTCCCCATGCATGAATTTAATACACCAGGCCTCTAGTATGTTATAAATGTCATATATCATGATCAAGTAGAATTTATTCTAGGGATGCAAAGTTGGTACAATATCTGCAAATCAATAAATGTGATATACCACATAAATAAATTAAAGGGTAAAATCACATGGTCATATCAATATATACAGAAAAGAGCTTGATAAAAATCCAACATCCATTTATGATAAAAACTCGCAGCAAAGTAGAAATAGAGGGAACATCACCCAATGTAATAAATGACATGACAAACCCATAATCTACATCATACTCAATGAACAAAAACCAAAAGTTTCTCTTAAGACTGGGAACAAGGCATAGATGTCTGCTTTCACCTCTCCTACTCAACATAGTACTGGAAATCCTAGCCACAACTATCATATTAGGAGAAGATATAAAAAGCATTCAAATTAGATAGGAAGAAGTAAAACTGTCATTATTTGCAGGTGATATCATACTGTATATAGAGAACCCTAAAAATTCCACCAGAACACTACTAGAACTGATAAATGAATTCAACAAAGTATCAGGATACAAAATAAGTATACAGAAAGTAGTTCCATTTTTACACACCAATAATGTACTATCAAAAAGAGAAATTAAGAAAACAACCCTATTTACAATTACTTCAAAAATATAATCCCTAGGAATAAATTTAACTGAGAATGTAAAAGACCTGTAATTGGAAAATTATAAGACACTAAAGAATGAAATTGAAGATGGTAACAAATAACTGGAAGTATATACCATGTTCATGGATAGAAATAATTAACATCATTAAAATGTCTATACTACCCAAATTCCTATCAAAATACCAATGGCATATCACACAGAACTAAAGCAAATCTTCCAAAACTGTATATGGAACCACAAAAGATCTCAAAGAGCCACAGCAATCTTTAGAAAGAAGGACAAAGTTGGAGAAATCATGCTATCTGATATCAAGCTATACTAAAAGGCTACAGTCATCAAAATAGCATGAGACTGGCATAAAAACAGACATATAGATTAACTGGACAGAATAGAGAGCCCAGAAGCAAACCTAAGCCTTTATAGTCAATTAATATTTGACAAAAGAGGCAAAAACATACAATGAGGCAAAAGTAGTTTATTCAATAAATGGTGTTGGGAAAAATTGGACAGATACATTAAAAAAATTATACTATACCACCTTCTTATACCATACACATGAATAAACTCAAAATGGATTAAAGACTTAAATGTTAGATTCAAAACCATAAAAATCCTAGAAGAAAACATAGACAGTAAAATCTTAGGCATTTCTCATAAAAATATTTTTCTGATATATTTCTTCAGACATGAGAAACCAAAGAAAAATAAGCAAATGGGACTACATCAAATTAAAAAGTTTCTGCACAGCCAAGGAAACCATCAACAAAATAAAAAGACAATTCACTGAATGAAAGAACATATTTACCAATACATCTGATAAGGACTTAAAATCCAAAATTTATAAAGAACTTATAAAACTCAACACCAAAAATAATCCAATTAAGAAATGAACAAAGATCCTGAATAGACACTTCTCCAAAGAGAACATACAGATAGCGAAGATATATGAGATGCTCAATATCACTAACTATCACCATAATATATCACCTCCCACCTGTCAGAATGGCTATCATAATAAACCAATAAACAACAAGTATTGGTGAGGATGTGGAGAAAAGGGAATCCTCATGCACTATTGGTGGGAATGAGGATTGGTGCAACCACTGTGGAAAGCAGTATAGAGTTACCTCAAAAAAACTAAAAATGAAATTGCCTTATGATCCAGCAATTCCACTTATGGAAATATATCCCAAAAAAAAAGCAAAACACTAATTTGAAAGAACATATGCAATCTTACATTCATTGCAGCATTGTTTACAGTAGCCAAGATTTGGAAACAGCCCAAGTGCCCATCACTAGATGAGTGCATATAAAAGTAGTACATTTACCCAATGGAATGTTACTCAGCCATAAAAAAGAGGGGGGAAAAAAAGAAAAAAATCTTACCTTATGCTATACATGGATGGACCTGGAGAGTATTTTGCTAAGTGAAATAAGAAAGTCATAGAAAAACAAGTACCATTTGATTTCACTTAATATGTGGAATTTAATGAACAAAATGGAGACAGACTTATGTATAGAAAGAACAGACTGACAGCTGTCTGAGAGTAGGGGGTTGGGAACTGGGTGAGAAGGATGAAAGGATTAAGCAAAGAAAAACAGTGAAACATTCATGGAGGAAAACAGTATGGTCATTGTCAGAAGGAAGGAGGTGTGTTGGGCGAAGTAGAAAAGGATAAGGAAGGATAAAGAAGGGCTTAGTGGTGATGGAAAGAGACTTGATTTGGGGTGAACACACAATACAATAAACTTATGATATATTGTAGAACTGTATATTTGAAACCTATATAATTTCAACCCAATAAATGCAATAATAAACTTTAAAAAATAAATATAATGTATATCAAGACAGTAAACTGGAGCAAACTCATTTGTTTCTCTTTTCTGAATGATTACTGTTTTGTACTACTTGTCTAATGTCTGAAAACTATTGTTTCAAGAATCCTCCCTAGTTATTTTTAGTTTAATTTGAGAGACTAATTCCAGTCTCTTTTACTTTATCATCACTAAAATCATGTTATCTCTTAAAACTCCACATCTTCATAATCTGTTTTCTCCAATATCAATTTTGGAGAGTCCATTGAGTACAGCATGGTGGTTGAAAAATAGGCTCTGAAGTCAGACCACCTGGGTTCAGGAAGCAATTTTGCCATTATTTTCTGTGTGACCTTACAAAAGGTATTTAATATCTCTGTGTTCACCTTGCTTATCTATAAAACTAGAGGCTCGGTGCATGGATTTGTGCACTGGTGGGGTCCCTCAGCCTGGCCTGCAGGAATTGGGCCAAAACTGGTTCTCTAATATCCCCCAAGGGGTCCCAGATTGTGAGAGGGTGCAGGCCAGACTGAGGGACCCCACTGGTGCACTAACCCATGCACTGGGCCTCTAGTCCTATATGGAAGCCAGATCCACAGCTGGTGAGTATAGCGGTGGTGGCAGGAGCTTCTCTCGCCTCCACAGCAGCACCAAGGACCCCTCGGGGGATGTCTGCCAAGGGGTCCTATACTGTGAGAGGGCACAGGCTGGGCTGAGGGACCACCCTCACTCCAGTGCACGAATGTCTTGCACTGGGTCTCTAGTCCTATCTAATAAAAGAGTGATATGCATATTAACCATCACTCCACTACACCCACCAGCCATGCCCACCAGCCAATCAGGAGTGAGTACGCAAATTAACCTCAACCAAGATGGCTGTGGCAATGGAGCAAGCAGAAGGGAGGTTTGGGTTTCCCCAGCATGAAGTAAGCCAATTTCACACACCCTGGCAGGCCCAGGCCTCCACCCAAGACTACAAAGTTTCAATTATAGAAGATAAATAAATCCCAACAGAAATGGCTGCCACCACGGAGCACGCAGGAGGCTTGGCTCTGCTCCAGGCTACAAAGTTTCAATTGTAGAAGATAAATAAATCCCAAATCCCAAGGTCTTCACTTGGGTCACTGGGGATATGGCTGACCTGCAAACCACCAAAGGCCCCTCACCCAGGCCATCCCATTCCCTAAGGGAGCCCCCACCCTGATCTGGGACATCCTTCAAGGTAAACCAGCTGGCTCCCACTCATGCACTTGGCCTCTATCCTATCTAATAAAAGAGTAGTATGCAGTTGGGGGAAGACCAGGCCTGCAGGGAAGGTCAGTTAGTGTGACCAGGCCTGCAGAGGAGGACAGTTAGGGGCAAACAGGCTGGCAGGGGAGCAGTTAGGCATCAATCAGGCTGGCAGGGGAGTGGTTAGGAGATGATTAGGCTGGCAGGAAGAAGCACGTAGGGCAATCAAGAAGGCAGACAGGCAAGTGGTGGGATCCAGCCTAAACAGGCAGTTGGACATCCCTTGAGGGGTCCCAGATTGGAGAGAATGCAGGCTGGGCTGAGGGACACCCTTCTCCCCCTCCCCCATGCACCAATTTCATGTACCAGGCCTCTAGTATGCATATAAGATTTTTGGTTAATCTCTTACTGACCTCTCCCCTTCCCCCTTTCCTCTGAGATTCATCAGTCTGTTCCATGTTCCATGCCTGTGTATTGAGTGTCTGCCCCCTGGTGGTCAGTGCACATCATAGCTACTGGTCAAATGGTCAAATGGTCAAATGGTCACTTGGGCTTTTATATCTATATAGATAAGAATATTAGAAGTATACATCTATATCATAAGTATTGTGAGATTTAACTGAAAAAATATATAAAATGTTTAACATCATTCCTAGTACATAGTAATTACTCAATTGTTGCTGTTTAAAATATTCATCATCATAATCTGTTCATATGCCAAATGACAAAGAAATCCACCTAGTGTTATTCTGGCTAATTTACCAACCTCACAGTCATTACTAATGAAATCTCACTGCCATTACCAATGAAACCCACCACAGGCAACACCTGAATTGTCTATGTCTATACTACCTGAAGAATTGTATCAAGTTCAGTAACTGACATAAATGTCTCCTCTAGCTCAATGGTCAACAAACTCATTAGTCAACAGAGCAGCAAACCAAGGCTCAAAAGCCACATGTGGCTAGCCAGCTGCAGTTTGCCAACCACCGCTCTAGCTAAATGGTTACATTTGTTCCCCATTAATTCTTTCTTTGTCATCATTCTTTCTATATAGTTTCTTTAAGTCAAGGTCAAAATATCACCATTTTATCAATGTCCTGGCCTTTTCTGTAGGGGCAAAATGTTCATTTTTCCATATTCATTCCAGGGCACCTTGACTCAATTTTATATTTAATATAAGTATAAAATTCTGAAAGCATTCTTAAAAATCTTAATTGAAATTATCACAAGATAATAACCCAGCATGCAGCTCTGAGCTTCTCTCTACTTAATGTTCTATTGACTTATGTTAAAGTTCTTGTTTGTTCTTTATTCAACCCCTAGGGAAAGATTTTTCCATAAGCACAACTGTTTAAATGAGCATAAAAGTAAAGTGTTCCATTACTAAAAAAGCTAATACTTACTATATGTATTTAGACACTATTCTATATATGCCATAAGACAGAACTGTGTTCATCTCTTCTAAACAGAGGCAGCTTCCTTTTTTTTTTAATCACATATGTTATGGAATGAGTCTTAATGAAGCCACTGATCCAGGTTTTTTGTTTTTCCGATGAAGACATATTCTTTATACTGATAAAATAAAACACTGGGCATCATAATTCAGCACAAACTTGTTACATACAACCTCAGAAACTTAGAGACACTATTTTCACAGTTTACAAGCACTTTCACATACATTATCTAGTCAATGCTTGCAACAATCCTGTAAGCTAAGGATCACAACAGAGAAAAGTCGATGTTGTAGAAACAAAAGACTAAGATGTCCAACAGCAGTCCTCCTCTAAAAACACTTAGTTCCAGACTATCTGAATCAAAATCACTGAGTTTGTTTGTAAATACTTATTTTCAATAGGCTGTATCACCTAACTTTGCTTAATTCAACAGTAATGAAATGCCATATTCTCACGAATATGAGTTTTAACAGCTCAACACTTCTCTTCACTACCTCCTCCCTAAAACAAAAGTTCTTTTTTTCCCAAAGTCCTATTTTGAAACTTTTCAAACCTTAGAAACTTTTCAAAATAGTACAATAAATATGCCCTCTATCCAGATTTACCAATTGTCAATATTTTGCTATATTTGCTTTA
>JAAGEH010002534.1:35559693-35619693 GCA_011751065.1 Lasiurus cinereus
CACCTCCATTTCTCTCCAGGCCTCCAATGGGGCTGCTGATCAGCCCCACCTTTCTGATCAGACCCTGTTGATAAACCCAGAGACTGACTGGCATAGAAAGTGGCCAATCAGAACCAAATCTGGATGAAGTGTGAGGAGCCAATGGCTGCCTAGGAGGCGGAGCTTTTTTTTTTAAAATATATTTTATTGATTTTTTACAGAGAGGAAGGGAGAGAGATAGAAAGTCAGAAACATAGATGAGAGAGAGACATCGATCAGCCGCCTCTTGCACACCCCACAGTGGAGATGTGCCCGCAAGCAAGGTACATGCCCCCGACCGGAATTGAACCTGGGACCTTTCAGTCCGAAAGCCAACGCTCTATCCACTGAGCCAAACTGGTCTCGGCAGGAGGCGGACTGGCATAGAAACTGATCAATCAGAATCAAATGTGGGTCAACTGTGAGGAGCCAATGGCTGCCTAGGAGGCAGAGCTTTTGATGCTGACTAGCATAGAAACCGACCAATCAGAACCAAATTGGCTGGCAGAGAAGGGCAGTTGGGGGCAAGATGAGGCCAGCAGGAAAGGGAAGTTAGGGGTGATTAGGCAGGCAGAAAAGGGCAGTTGGAGATGATATGAGGCCAGCAGGGGAGGGCAGTTGGGGGTGAGATCAGGCAGGCAGGAGAGGGCAGTTAGGGGCAACCAAGCTGGCAGAGAAGGGTACCTGGGGACAAGATCAGGCCAGCAGAGAAGGGCAATTGGGGGCGAGAACAAGCCAACAGGGGAGAGAAGTTAGGGGTGATCAGGCAGGTGGGCAGAGAGGTTAGGGGCAATCAGGCAGCACAGGGATTGGGAGCAATCAGGCAGGCAGGCAGAGGCAGTTAGAGGCAGCAGTCCCAGATTGTTAGAGGGATGTCCCCAATTGAAGAGGGTGCAGGCTGGGCTGAGGGAACCCCCACTCTGTGCACGGATTTCATGCACCAAACTACTAGTATGTATGTATGTATGTGTGTGTGTGTGTGTGTATATATATATATATATATATATATATATATATATATATATATATATCCCTAATGTGCAAATAGACTGAACAGCGGAACAGCTAAACAACCAATTGGTCGCTATGATGTGTGCTGACCACGAGGGGAACTGTGCAGAACATGATGGGTATTGGCAGCAAGCGGCAGAGCATGGAACATGGTGGGCATCAGCCACGGCAGGATTGTGGAGCAGGTGAGCAAGGCCAGACCAAGGAAGGGCATCAATCACTGTCATCAGGGTAAACCTCTGGCAGTTACTGAAAATTCTTTACTCCTGTGTGCTACGGTCCACCAGGCACTCGCACCCGCTGCCAGGGCCCAGCGCTGGCCCCAAACACTTGGTGCCATCAGCGGGTGCAAGTGGTAGCTGCCAGCTCTGATCAACCCTCAGGGCTTCTACACCTCCCCCTGCTCCTGAGGGGCAATTGGAGCTGGTAGCCATCTCTCACACCCACTGCCAGCACCGGCCTTGCTCACACCTATAGCCAGCACCAGAGTCGCCACTCACACCTACTGCCAGCACTGGTCCTGGTCACTTGGTACTGTCAGCAGCTATGAGCGATAGCTGCCAACCCTGATCGTCCCTGAGGGCTTCTCCACCTTCCCTTGCTCCTGAGGGGTGATCAGGGCAGAAGCTGTTGCTCGCACCTGCTGATGGTACTGGCCCTGTATGCACCCACTGCTGTCACAGTCCCCAATCACACTGCACTGTCAGTGCATGGGAGTAGTGGCAGTGGGAGTGGGGCTGCTGGCAGACAGGGGACCATGGCAGGAAGGGCTGGGCAGGGGCGCAGAGAATGTGCCGAGACCCACCCCTGTGCCCACCACAGCCTCACAGCCCACAGTTCCTTTCAAGGTGCACAAATTCATGCACTGGGCCCCTAGTGTTTTATATATTCACATTAAAGCTGTTAGCAAGCATCATGACAATTAAGCCATAAATACTATTGTTTAATATATAGTCCATTTTCAAATTTCCTCAAATAACCCAATAAGGCCCTTTATAGCTGTTTCCCTGATTTAGGAGGCAATCTGTGATCACAAACTGCATTTAGATGTCATATATCTTTAGTCTTCTTTAATAAAAAAAAACAGCTCCCCCACCATTTTTTTCTATAATGACTGATATTTATTAAGAAAACAAGCCTTCATTTTTTTTTTATTTGTCAGATTGTTCCCTCATTAGATTCAGGTTAAACATGTGGGGCAGGAATGCTGCCTAAGTGACAAGCAGGGATCAAATCAGTGGGTACTTGACATCAATTTGTTTCTCTTTGGGCGATGTTAAACTGCCTAAATTTGATCACATGTTTAAGATATTTTCCATTGTAAAAGTGCCTGTCTCCCTTTATAAATAACTAGTCCAAAGGGCAGCATTATTCCCAATTTTCACTCACTGATTTTAGCATCCACTGATCATTCTTGCCTGAATCACTTATTAATTACCATGGTGGTTGTAAAATAAGAATTTTGTCTTCCATCATTCTTTCTACATTTAGTAATTGGTGCTTTCAAAAGTAGCTCATGATAGCAAAAAGACAATCAGGACCACCTGTGTGAGAGTGTTAGCACCAGAATGAAGATGCTCGCTGGAGAGAACAAAGCTCTCCCGAGGAAGACACACGGAGTGGAGACTCAGCTCATGCTAGATACACACAGCTTTACGCTTGCTGCTATGAAGATATTTTCTTCCAGTTGATCAGGTTCAAAGAAATTTTTTCACTGTGTAAACTGTGGATGTTTATCATATTCTTTATTTCAAGATGGTGATGGAATACTGGCAAAAGATCTAAAGGAACTACATCCTTCAAGCTTCATACAATAACCTCTAGCTTCCTCCATGAAGTAGAGGGAGAACACCTCTGGAAGTGTTAGACCAAGAAAATTACACATGGCTGAAAACCCAGATCATTTCTAAAGTATGCCTGGCTCTGAACCCTTCTTACAGTTAGAGATCAAGCACCCCAAAATTACACCCTTTCATCCCTTGTCTTGCATGGCTTCAGTTCAAAGAAGAAACCAATATTTCGTTCTATCCCTTTTTACCATACTTTCAGAGAGATGCCCTGAGCCTTTATAGCCATATAACCATAAACTTTGTTAGGCAAACTGTCTACAAACCACCTTAATGCCATGACATGGTGAACCTAGTGATTCTAAATCATCCCCTACCAGTGAATTCCCATGCCAACAAAGTCAAAAGAATATTTCAGTTTAATTCAACAATCACAGTGTAACCCATGAACTCTGACAATAGCACCACCCTTGAAAGTCATTTATAAGTGTTTAAACTTATGCCTCCCCAGGGACCATAGAGAAAGCCAAAATCAATGCATGCCTACTGCCAGTGTACTACATAATAGTAAAAATAAACTACTAAATAATCCTATTATAAAGTGATAAAATCTTAATCTTTGTAGGGCTCCTAGAAAGCTCATCCAATCTCCTGCCCAATGCCAGACTCCTGTCTTCAGTGTCTGGAATAGTAATGCCATCCCTGTTTAAACAACATGGTGAGAGCGCACAACATGACAGTTCATTCCACTAACTGACAGCTACACATGAGACAGCCTGGAGATCAAGAGGCTCAGAACCAATGCATTTGCATGTAAACCTATCAATATACCAGAAAAATACAGTTAGAAAAATAATTTAATAGGCACCCTTTCAATACTAAGCTTTTCTAAAGTGTTTAAAGTAAAATTCTATTTACCAAAACTGATAATACCAATATTAAGCAAGTTAATGGGTAAGGTATGTTTCAGGCCAAGGAACATGGAGGTTTCTCCCACTATATCATTTGACCTGAAACAGAACTTTCACAGTACCCTTAAGTCAAAACTCTACCATTTGTGTCTTCCATCAAAGTCTCAAGAGCATCACTCTATTTCCTTCTCCCACTACATTTGCTCTGCACATTGGACTCCCGTGGCTAAACATCTCTTCTATTATCTTGATCTACTCACAATCCAAATAGAGTAGCAATGGCAACTAATAAACGTAAGGTAATAAGGATATATAGAAATAGTGCATGATTGTGATTAGAACAACAGTGCTGTAATAGACAAAAAGGAAAATGGAGTTAATCTGGTTGGGTTTATAGCATGGGAATCTTAAGATAATGGAGGAATGTTCAGTGTCCAGGTATGATATCTAGAACAAATAGCAGTTTGAGTCATCAGTAGATATAAGAGTTAAAAATATGACACAGATCAATTTCCTAAGGAAAAGAGAAATGAATGGCAGCAGTGAAAATACCCCACTTATACTCTCCTCCAGTATTTCTGCCTTGGATACTGTCTTTTGATTTTCTAATTTTTTCCCAATGAATACTCTTAACATCATTTCTGTAATATCAAGAATCAAGTTGCACATACCTTCTATAGTACTGAAATCATAGACGATACTTGACAAAATCATTTTGGCTAGTTCTAATAATAACCTAAAAACCTAGTAGCATTGGATTTCACTGATGCATAACACATTCCCTGGACAATGGAGCCAGGGAATGTGTTATGCATCCTAAGGGATCATCACTTAACAATGCCTCTTTGAGGCCAACACAAAAACATGTTCTTCATAGTAAATTCATTCTTTCATTCATTCAATGAATGTAGCCCTGGCCAGTGTGCTACATGGTAAGAACATATGCCCATACACTGAAGGGGTCTTGGGTTCGATTTCCAAGGACACACACCTGAATTGCAAGTTTGATCCCTTGCCCCAGTTGGGGCACTTATGAGATACAACAATTCAATGTGTTGTATCTCTCTCTATGTTTCTCTCCCCCTCTCCCTTCTCCTCCCTCTCTCCCTCCCTCTCCCCCTCCCCCTCCCCCTCCTCCTCCCTCTCCCTCTCCCTCTCTTCCCTTTTCTCCCTCCCTCCTTTCACTTCTCTCTAAAATTCAA
Source organism: Lasiurus cinereus (assembly GCA_011751065.1). Taxonomy (NCBI): domain Eukaryota; kingdom Metazoa; phylum Chordata; class Mammalia; order Chiroptera; family Vespertilionidae; genus Lasiurus; species Lasiurus cinereus. The sequence goes on from JAAGEH010002534.1 coordinate 35,564,623, forward strand.
AGGAGCCCTAGCCAGTTTAGCTCACTGGATAGAGCATCACTCTGGGGACTCAAGGGTCCCAGGTTCGATTCTGGTCAAGGGCATGTACCTTGGTTGCAGGCACATCCCCAGTAGGGAGTGTGCACGAGGCAGCTGACTGATGCTTCTCTCTCATGGATGTTTCTAACTCTCTATCCCTCTCCCTTCCACTCTGTAAAAAAAATCAATAAAACATATTTTAAAAATAAAAATCAATGAAAAAATATCCCCAGGTGAGGATTAACACAATCAATCAATCAATAAACTCCACCATGTACATAATACTGTGTTAAGATGAACCTCTTGGGAGACGCAAAGCTAAATGAGACAAGGTCCTCACTCTTACACATCTTACATTAGTATAATCATCTTGTGCAAGGTCAAAGATAAATGTGTTCTTTTGATTCATTTTAGGTTATTCCACTGTATCTGCTACGACTTGATAGTAGTCTTTCAACTATGGCAAACAGTCTACACTTCTTAAACTAGTAACAACATGTTTTGAGTCTTAATTGCTACTTCATGTCTATAAGTTGAACTTTACATTATTTAAGTTCTCTATCATCAACTTCATTCATACTACTGTTAGTAAACACTCACTAAATCTTTTATGCACCTAAGCCCTCTAGTCACCCTGTCCTTCCCAATGTTCTATAAAGTCTCACCACTTGGTCCTTTTTTCTAGATTTACCAGTGCTATTTCCCTGCTAAAGTTCTCCTTCTCCCGATCTCATCTGTCCGCCCCGGCAACACACACACACACACAAACACAACCCAAATTACCCAGCCTCCACCAATTTAACATTTAGGTTTAAGTTTTCCTTTGTTGCTCAATAAATATTTAATGAATTTTTGTTTATGTGTCTATACTAAAATATAGCAGTAAGCTCTTTGAGATTAATCTGTGTGTGTGTGTGTGTGTGTGTGTGTGTTCACTAGCACCATTTTATGCAATTTTGTGCATATAGAATATATGCAAATAACTAAAATACTTCTTAGTATTTATAGAATTCCATAGAATAACTTATACACTTGGCCCTTTGACAAATGCTTTTAGATCATTACTTACTAAGCCAACATAAATTCATCCTACTCATAACCCAACTCTTCAGGGAAGAGTCTATTTTAATGGAGGATGGAAGGTGATAGGAGCCAATCTTTTAGAATCCTATATAATAAAGAGGTAATATGCAAATTGACCCTTACACCCTCGAAACAAAATGACCGCCACCATGTGGTCAAAGATGGTCACCACAAGATGGCCAGCAGGGGAGAGTAGTTGTGGGTGATCAGGCCAGCAGGGGAGGGCAGTGGGGAGTGACCAGGCCACAAGGGTAGGGCAGTTAGGAGTGAGTGGGCTAGCAGGAGAGGGCAGTTGGGGGGGACCAAGCCTGTAGGGGAGGGCAGTTGGGGGCAACCAGGACTGCAGGAGACAGCAGTTGGGGGTGACGAAGCCTGCAGGGGAGGGCAGTTGGGGGCAGCTGAGGACAACCAGGCCTGCAAGGGAGGGCTTTTGGGAGGACCAGGCTTGTAGGGGAGGGCAGTTGGGGGGGACCAGGCCTGCAGGGAGGGCAGTTAGGGGTGACCGAGCTGGCAGGGAGGGTAGTTGAAGGCAGCCAGGCCTGCAGGAGAGGGCAGTTAGGGCAGGGAGGGCAGTTGGAGGCAATCGGGGCCAGCAGGGGAGCAGTCAGGCATCAATGAGGTTGGCTGGGGAGTGATCAGGCTGGCAGGCAGAAGAGGTTAGGGGCAATTAGGAAGGCAGGCAGTTGGGAGCCAGTAATCCTGGATTGTGAGAGGGATGTCCCAGATTGGAGAGGGTGCAGGCTGAGCTGAGGAACACCCCCACCCTCAGTGCATGAATTTCATGCACCAGGCCTCTAGTACTAATATAATTATTATCAGTATTGTGTTACTATCCTTTAAAATTCAAGGCAACATCACTAACAAAAATTAGAGAAAAAAACAATGAGTTATTAATTCAGGGATAAAAAAGATATGACATCAAAGTTATTGAAGCTAGTAACATCTTGCCCTTCTTCTCCTGGCATGTAATAATCAGACCAGGCCCTTTTCCCATAGTAGGGGGAATAAGCTCATACAGAGAGTACACGTTTTTTCCTGAGGCATCATAAGACCCTCATTGGCAATAGAACACCCAATTTGGGCTCACTAGGATGATGCTATGTTAGGCAGAACTTCTACCCAACCATATCAGGATTCAAAGTATCAAAAAGCATAAGGAATACAGAGTTTGGAAAAAAGTAATTAAAATGATCAAAAATAAATAGGGTAAAAGAAGTAAAAACAGCAGAGCCTGTATCAATCACTTAAGTCCAGTTGTGGAGGAGTAGCTGAGAGAAAACAGGGCAACGAGGCCAAAGGAACCTCACCCCAAAAGCAAGCCAGAGGAACTATCTTGGGCTGGAGAGAGAAAGAATTGTTAAAAACAATCTTCGTGTCTCTAATTTCTATGATTAATGGATGGAATCTTGGGGTCTCTAGAAGCTTATACACATGCGCACGTGCGCGCACACACGAACACACACACACACACACACACTCTCACATACACACACAGTCACTATGCACATGGATTAAGTTGAAGCTATATTCGCTCATCACCAAGGAGTCCCATCAGAATGAAGTGAAACCAGGAGCTTCTTTTTACAACATAAGATTCCCATTAAAAGGGTGTTTCATGGTCTTAAAACATTTTTATGGCTGTTTTAAATTCTGAAATCACATTATAATGGGAAGGAAGGAGAAGTCGGGAGGTGACAATTAATGAATTGTGCTATTTTGAGGCTGTTTGAGAATCATCTAGCATCACTCTTGCCTTTTCCCTACAAAATAAAGCTCAAGGTATGAAGGACACATGGGTTGAAGAAGTGGAAACTGTCAGGGTAGGAAAAACAAAGGTGGATCTGCTAAATGCAAACGAATTTAGAGGAAATGTGAGTTTTGTTTCCTGGCCATCAAAAATAGTTTGGAGGATTTGTGCCAAAATTCAAAATAAAAGCATGCTCCTCTCTCCCTGCACCCCACAGATTTGCCTTTGAAGTCACATGTGGTCCACAGTGCACAGAAACAACAAGCAGGCCCTTCTTAAATGCTATCACATATAATTCGGTATGAGACAGCATGCTTCAAGCACTTATAAAAAGTCATTTTCAGCTCCTTCTCCTTAGATATGAAGGGCTTTAGTCATATGCCCTGGAATTTAAATCCATGCTTCCCCTCTGGCTATGCCTTCTGGTCCCAGGGACAGGCTCAGGGACTTGGCCCACTTGCTTGGACCTGGTTCAGGCACTGCCAGGATGGACACTCCCACTCCTGGCTTTCAGGGACTGGGGCTGACTCTATAGCCACCTGGCAAGTCTTGGCCAGCTTTGCAGCCTTCTGCACTTCCCTGAACAGCTCACTGGGGGGCCTCAGGCTGTCCTCCACTCCCTGTTCTGCCTCACCAGGGCTATGGAATGAAAAGCAGCATGTGACAAGGGATAGGGAAGGCTGGGGGAAGGTCAATGCGGGAGGGGGAGGGAGATATATGTACTACTATATGTAATACTTTAAACAATAAAAAATTAAAATTAAAAAAAAAGAAAGAAATGCAGCTATCCATTCTTCCTACCTGGTGTCCCACATAAAAGGTGAGAAAAATATCGCATGTGGAATAACAACCATAATGCTGGTATATTTTGAAACCAACTCATATTCAAAATCGGGATTTCCCTGGTAAGACTCATGACACAGTATAGAAATGTTGCTAGCATTTGTTTGTTTTCTATTTAGCTACCTGACTTAGAGTGTAGAAGTATCCAAAACCACAATGGCACTCATCAGAGGGAAAGAAACAAAAACACTTCATATTTTCCAATCATTACATCACCATTAACTCAAAGAGAAAAATCAAAATAGCATATATTTAGCATGAGATTTTATTGTAGAATTAGAATGCAGCCTCTTTTCTCTGTAAGGGAAGCTAAAACTAAAAGAATTCTTAACGATAAGAAGTTAATGGCTGAAACTAAATGGGTAGTATCAACAAGACATACAAACCAATTAGAATGAGCCTCCACTGGCCAGAGATGGGACAATTGGCATATCAAAAAGGATGACAGCCACTGATTCAAATATATCAAATCCCCAAGTCCATGGATTTATAGTGGGTTGATAAGATGTTCTCCTCCCTCCATCCCTAAAACAGGTTGTGAACAGCTCCTGGTGAGCACCATTAGAAGCTGCAACTCATTATTATGAAAATTGATAAATAAATGCAAGACAAAAAAAACATACACTGCTTTCCTTTTCAAATTTATTTTGTGGTGACCAAATAATTGATGATGGACAATTCATCCACTTAAGAATCCCAACTAATAAATGCAGAAATAATAATGGAATTAGTTGCAAAATCCATTAAATGAAAGATGCATTGGGAACTTTATAAAACATGGATCAGGCACACAGCTAAATTTTCTCATCAGTCTTAACATCCCTGAAACTGGATTGATCAGATATTACATCCTTCCTAAGATGATGCAATAGGAAGTATGCAAATACCACCTATGAAGTGGTCTTGCCGGGAAGAAGATAAATAAAAAGTTGAACCAGAATCTAATGAGGCTCTTGCTCTAACTATGAGTTTACAGCAATTACAGGAATAGAGGCACAAGTTAAATGACAACACAAGGAAGCAATCAGCCAAACCCAAAATGTGGGACAGTCTATACGGTAAATAACCTGGTTTCTCTAACAAATAAAGGAACTTAAAAAGGGGAACAGAAGTGCAATCATAGATGTAAAAATGTTTACTAGATAAAACAGCCTAGTTAGTGAATATACTTTGTTTGGCTCCTAATTTTACCAATTATTTTTTAAAACATCCTTATTAGAGAATAAAATGTAACTATGGACTGTGTGTCAGAGAAAAAAATAATCATCACAGGGAAAAACAAGTGTGTGATGGTTACTAAATTTATTGTGGTGATCATTATCAATAGTAAATCATTCTTGTTTCATACCTGAAACTAATACAATGCTATAATCAACTCTATCTCAATGTTTTTAAAAAGCTGGTCCTCAAAGTCCCACTTGACACACACACACAATCTTTAATGAACAGCATTAAGGTTGATGTTGGGTTGAGCCCAGTATCAGATAAGCCCCATGCATATTAACTAGAAACAAAGTTTCCAAAACAATGACAGCATGAATCCTCTAGTTAGGTCTCAGTGAGCTGTAGGGTTATACTCTGCTCACTATGAGGATTCTCTCTGTCAAAATAAATAAATAAGCAGAAGTAACAAAATCAAACCAAACACACCATACCACACATACACACACACACCACCCCAACCTAGCCATAGAAAAGCACAGCACAGCACCAGTAAGGGCAGTGTGGAGAGGGTCAACATTGCAAAATGTTGTTGTTTTGTAATACATTTGGAACCTCTGTAGTGTTTGATAGGTCATGACCTTGAGATTGAAACAGAAGTGCCATCTTTTTTTCTCCCCACTGAACCAGTCATTTCTTCCACCTGCTAAGTTTGAGACAGGGAGTGAGAAGCAGAAAAAGAGAAAGAAAAAAGAAAAAAAAAAGAAGCTCATTTAGGAGGAGCTGGATCCCAGTTTCCCTTGGTTCTCAAAATGAAGTTGGTAAATTTCCTGATGTTACATTTTTTTGAATGGTCAATACTAACTTTGTTTTCTACTTTTCCCAAAAGTGCAGATATAGCTTTCTTTTTTTGTTTGTTTGGGGTTTGTTTATATTTATTAACTGAGATATAATTTCGATACCATAAAATTTATCTTTTCAAAGTGTAAAATTCAGTCAGTTTTAGTTTATTCTCATAGTTGTACAATCATTACCAATATATAATTCCAGAACATTTCCATCACCCCAAAGAGAAACCCTGTTCCCTTTAGGAGTCACTCTCTCCTTTTCCAGAAAGCCAATGCAAGTACCAGTCTATCTCTATGAATTTGCCTTGTCTTAGACATTTCATATAAAAGGAATCCTACATGTGGTCTTTGGTGTCTGGTTTCTTCAGTGTAGCTTAATGTTTTCAAGGTTCATCATGTTATATCATGCATCAGTACTTCAGTCTTTTTAGGCTGAATAATGTTCCACTGTATAGATAAATCATATTTTGTTATCCATTCATCAGTTGCTAAACATTTCCACTCTTTGGTGGATTCGTTGTGTTTTTGTTTTTTGTGTTTGTGTGTGTGTGTGTGTGTGTTTTTGATGGACTATATCCATTTTTTTGGTTATTATGAATAATACTGCTATGAACATTCACATACAACTTCACATACAATTGATGTAGAACTGTTAGATCATATGGTAACTCTGCATTTAACTTTTTAAGGAACTGTCAGACCGTTTTCCGACTGTCAGAAAACGGTCCACCGGCAATGTTTTGGGGTTCTATGCCGGAAACCAAACATTGTCTCACTAATAGAAAGATGTGGACAGGAGACCAGAAGGCTGGTCAACCTTAATTGCTCTGAAAGGTCAGAGCTAATCACTCACAGTTTAGTTGAAACATTGTTAGCTGAAGCAGCCTCTACCTGTTTGTTTCATGTAAATTTCTGTTCTTGTAATTTCCTGCCTAAAGGTCATGGATGTATCCCATAGTCTTAATAAAAGGGAGAAAAAGGCCAGAACAGAGGGTAGTCTTTCCACTAGAGCAGTGGTTCTCAACCTGTGGGTCGCGACCCTGTTGGGGTAGAATGACCTTTTCACAGGGGTCACCTAAGACCATCAGAAAATGCAGATATTTACATCACGATGCATAACAGTAGCAAAATTTCATGGTTGGGGGTCACCACCACATGAGGAACTGTATGCAAGGGTCATGGCCTTAGGAAGGTTGAGAACCACTGCAGTAGAGGAAGGCTCCTGCCTGGCCCCCCAATATCGCCAAATTAATACTTTCCTAGTCCCTCTTTTCATTTGGGTGCGGCCTCCTCCAGAACCTGAACCCTGAACTGGGAGCCCTGGACCACACAGGACGTGAAAAGGGACTCCCACAGTTCTAATTTCTCTGTATCCTCACCAACATTTGTTATCATCCATCTTTTTTACCATGTAAATTTCAGTGAGTATAAAGTGGTAACTCATTGGGGTTTTAATTTGCATTTCCCTAAAGACTCTTTTCATATGTTTATTGGCCCTTTCTATGTCTTCTTTGGAAAAATATCTTTTCAAAACTTTTGCCCATTTTTAATGGGGTTGTCTTTTAATTATTGATTTGTAACAGTTCTTTATATGTTGGATACAAGTCCTTTATGTGATTTGCAAATAGTTTCTCTAATTTTGTGAATTGTCTTTTTATATCTTTTTTTTTATTAATCTTTTATACATATCTCCCCATTGCCCCCCTCTCCCAGGCACACCCCAGCCCCCCAGTGTCTATGTTCATTGGTTATGATTATATGCATGCATACAAGTCCTTTGATTGATCTCTTATCTACCTCACCTAACTTTAATCTTCCTGCTGTAATTTCACAGTCTGTTTGAAGCTTTACTGTCTCTGTATCTATCCTTTTGTTCATCAGTTTATAATGTTCTTTATTATCCCCCAATGAGTGCGATCATGTGATGCTTCTCCTTCATTGACTGGCTTATTTCACTAAGCATAAGGCTCTCCAGTTCCAACCAGGTTGCTGCAAATGGTAAGAATTCCTTCTTTTTAATGGCTGCATAGAATTCCATTGTGTAGATGTACCACAGTTTTCTGATCCACTCATCTGCTGACAGGCACCTAGGCTGTTTCCAAATTGTGGCTATTGTAAATTGTGCTGCTATGAACATAGGGGTGCATAAATCCTTTCTGATTGGTGTTTGTAATTTCTTAGGATAAATTCCTAAGAGTGGGATTACAGGGTCAAATGGGAGATCCATTTTTAGTTTTTTTGAGGAAACTCCATACTGTTCTCCACAGTGGCTGCACCAGTCTGCATTCCCACCAACAGTGCACAAGGGTTCCTTTTTCTCCGCATCCTCGCCAACACTTGTCGTTTGTTGATTTGTTGATGATTGCCATTCTGACAGGTGTAAGATGGTATCGCATTGTCGTTTTGATTTGCATCTCTCAGATGATTAATGACTTTGAACATGTTTTCATGTGTCTCTTGGCCTTCCTTCTGTCGTCTTTTGAAAAGGTTCTATTTAGGTCCGTTGCCCATTTTTTTATTGGATCCTTCATCTTCCTTTTATTAAGTTGTATAAGTTGGTTGTAGATTTTGGAGATTAAACCTTTATCAGTGATAGCATTTGCAAATATGTTCTCCCATGCATTGATCTTTCTTGTTGTTTTGTTGATGGTTTCTTTTGCTGTGCAAAAGCTTTTTATTTTGATGTAGTCCCATTTGTTTATTTTTTCTTTAGCTTCAACTGCCTTTGGAGCAGTATCAGTGAAGAAGTTCTTTCGGCATATATCTGAGATTGTGCTGCCTGTGGATTCCTCTAGTATTTTTATGGTTTCCCTTCTAATGTTTAAGTCCTGTATCCATTTTGAGTTTATTTTTGTATTTGGTGTAAGTTGGTGGTCCAGTTTCAATTTTTTGCATGTATCTGTCCAATTTTCCCAACACCATTTATTGAAGAGGCTATCTTGGTTCCATTGAATGTTCATGCCTACTTTGTCAAATATTAATTGAGCATAGTGGTTTGGGTGGATATCTGGGTTCTCTATTCTATTCCATTGATCTGTATGTCTGTTCTTGTGCCAGTACCAGGCTGTTTTGAGAACAGTTGCTTTGTAGTATAGCTTGAAGTCTGATATTGAGATCGCACCTACTTTATTCTTTTTTCTCAGAATTGCTGTAGCTATCCGTGGTCTTTTTTTGTTCCAGATGAATCTATGAAGAATTCTTTGTAGGTCTGTGAAATATGTCGTTGGTATTTTAATGGGTAGTGCGTTGAATCTGTAGATTGCTTTGGGTAGTATGGACATTTTAATGATGTTGATTCTCCCAATCCATGAGCATGGTATGCTCTTCCATCTGTTAACATCTTCCTCTATCTCTTTTTTCAGTGTCCTGTAGTTTTCTGCATAAAGGTCTTTTACCTCTTTAGTTAGGTTTATTCCTAGGTATCTTAATTTTTTTGGTGCGATGGTAAATGGGATTGCTTTTTTAGTTTCTCTTTCTATAATTTCACTGTTAGTGTATGAAATTCCACATACTGCTTAGCATTAATTTTGTATCCTGCTACATTGCTGAATTCATTAATTAAGTCAATTAGTTTTGGAATGGAGTCCTTTGGGTTTTTTTATGTACAATATCATGTCATCTGCAAATAAGGACAGCTTTACTTCTTCTTTTCCAATTTAGATGCCTTTTATTTCTTCTTGTTGTCTAATTGCAATGGCTAATACTTCCAGTACTATGTCGAACAGGAGAGGTGAGAGTGGGCATCCCTGTCTTGTTCCTGTTCTTAGGGGAAATGGTTTTTTTTGCCCATTGAGTATGATATTAACTGTGGGTTTATCATATATGGCTTTTATGATGTTGAGCTATGATCCTTCTATTCCCACTTTGCTGAGAGTTTTTATCAAGAAAGGGTGTTGGATTTTGTCAAATGCTTTTTCTGCATCAATTGATATGACTATGTGATTTTTATCTCTCAATTTGTTTATGTGATGTATCACATTTATTGATTTGCGGATATTGAACCATCCCTGCATTCCTGGGATGAATCCTGCTTGGTCATGGTGTATGATCTTTCTGATGTACTGCTGGATCCGGTTTGCTAGAATTTTGTTGAGGATTTTGGCATCTATGTTCATGAGAGATATTGGCCTGTAATTCTCTTTCTTTGTGTTGTCTTTATCTGGTTTTGGTATTAGGGTGATGCTGGCTTCATAGAAGGTGTTTGGTAGTATTCCTTCTTCTTGAATGTTTTTGAATAGTCTGAGGAGGATAGGTTTTAATTCTTCCTTGAATGTTTGGTAAAACTCTCCTGTGTAGCCATCTGGACCTGGGCTTTTATTTGCTAGAAGCTTTTTGATTACTGCTTCAATTTCTTCCATAGTTATTGGACTATTGAGATGTTTGGTTTCCTCCTCATTGAGTTTTGGGAGGTTATATTTTTCTAGGAAAATGTCCATTTCTTGCAGGTTGTCCAATTTGTTGGTCTTTTTATATCTTGAGAATGTCCTTTGAAGCCCAAGAGTTTTTAAGTTTTGATGAAGTTCAACTTCTTTTTTCTTCTGTTGCTTATGCTATTAGTGTCATAGAATATAGAGCCACCACCTAACCCAAGGACACAAAGACTTATGCCTCTTTTCTTCTAAGGGTTTTATAATGCTTAGCTCTTAGATTTGATTCTGTGATCCACTTTAATACTTTTTTTAAATATATTATTGATTTTTTTACAGAGAAGAAAGGAGAGGGATAGAGAGTTAGAAACATCGATGAGAGAGAGACATCGATCAGCTGCCTCCTGCATGCCCCCTACTGGGGATGTGCCCGCAACCAAGATACAGGCCCTTGACTGGAATTGAACCTGGGACCTTTCAATCCTCAGGCCAACGCTCTATCCACTGAGCCAAAACAGTTTCAGCAGAGTTAATACTTTTATATGATAGGAAATAAAAGTTCTATTTCATTCTTTTGCCAGCTTTCTTTGACTTTCAATCTGTTTGTGAGACTGCAGCTTTCGCATCATTGACCTAAGTGCTAGTCACAGCTTCAAGAAAAGAGAAGCAGGCATTCTTTTATTTTAACAAAATGAAATTACTGGGGAGGCAGTCCACAGGGCAACGGTGAAGAGCACAAGTTTGGAAGCTAGAGTCTAACTCAATTCTACTCCTGACAAGCTATGTGACTTTGAGTCAAGTTATTCTTGTGTCTGTACTCAGATTCTCCTTACCTTAAAATTGGGAGGGAGAGAGAGAGAAAAAAACAACAACAACAGTATCTTCAGAGTTGTAAAGATATGAGGCAAAGAACTCAAACATACATGGCTCCTTGTGAACAATCAGTACACATTAGTTATCACTATAAGTAAAAATCCAATTATATTAATCTTAGGGCTTATAGTTTTCAAAGAAATTTAGGTCTTAAAATAACAGCAGATGAGCTTGGGTGGGTAATGTGGTTTACCATGACATCTCTGATTTTTCCAGGTGATATCTTTGTGTCCAGAGCCCCAAGCGAGGGACCATTTGATGTTAATGTTCTTCCCTGACTGTGTACAAGTCATTCTGTTGTGTTTTCCACAGACTTTAAAGTTTTTCTAAAACAAATTCTAAACAAGTGCCAAATTTCCATGCTACACAAAAAAAAAATCAGTCTTGAATTTTCTTGAGTAATGCTCTTAGACTCGAGGCTGCTTTATAAGGGCAACATATTCTTGATCATGTTTTTTTTTTTTAAGCAACGGTGCTAGAAATACTTTGTAAATGCTAGGGTAAGAGAGCAGGATTCCCTCAGTCGTGATTTTTTTCAGGAATTTCTTACATATTCCATAAATTTTAGGAGACCCCCATTCAATCCATGTAAATCCACATATTAAACTACTGCAAGTCCCTCTTTATGGGCTTTGCTTTTTACTGTCAATCTTTATCCAGGTTTGGACAAGTTTCCATTCAAAGCTAACTTCCCATCCATTAGAAAACTTCTGGAACACCTTCCTTCCTACCCTCACAACTATCCCAAAAATTAGTGTGTGTTTAGCAACTGCAAATTCCTTTTAATATTTGCATATGTAAAATATAATTAGATGGGAAACCTTCTGGAATGGAAGTCAGTATAGTTCTGACACTGTTTTCCCAAACATCAGGATCCATTCACCTGGACAGGAAGCTACTCTGATTCTACAATGCTGCTCAGGAGTTTCAGAATTCCTCTTAAGAATTCCTTTTAGCCGAAACCAGTGTGGCTCAGTAGATAGAGCATCGGCCTATGGACTGAAGGGTCCCAGGTTCGATTCCAGTCTAGGACATGTATCCTGGTTGCGGGCACATCCCCAGTAGGAGGTGTGCAGGAGGCAGCTGATCAATGTCTATCATCGATGTTTCTAACTCTCTATCCCTTTCCCTTCCCCTCTGTAAAAAAAATCAATAAAATATATTTTTAAAAAAAAGAATTCCTTTCAGACTCTGTTTCTTATTTATAAACACACACTTCAGTATTTGATACCTTTTTTCATGGGGATGTAAAGTACAGCATATAGTTTATAGTCAATAACATTGTCACAACTATGTATGGTGTCAGATGGGCACTAGACTTATGGAGTGGAGATCAGTTCTTTAGTTATATAAATGTCTAACCTTTATGCTGTACACCAAACTAATATAATACTGAACATAAACTATAATTCAAAAAATGTAATGTTTAATATTTTATACCTTTTATTTTATTTTTTTTAAAAAGTGTGTTTATTCATCTTGCTCATTTTCCCAGTCCACCCTTGACTGAAGGCAACACTTGTCCAGATTCCAGTGTACTCATTCATTTCCACTTGGACACCCCTTGTGAGTCATTTTAGTTCAAACAGAGCTGTGTCTCTAAGCCCTGTTTCATCCCAGATCCCAAGCTGAGAGCAAAGCAGCCTGAACGCCACCCTCGGGACATTCCTCACTCAAGAAAACACATTTTCCCCTTCCAAACTGACTTCAGAAAGAATACTAGGGTTTCTCTCTAAGCTAATAAAAGAGTAGAACCACTGGGTGAGGTGAGGCCACAGGGCCTCTGCCAACAGGACAGTCCGTCCTCCCTTAACCTCTTTATCTGGTGTTTCCCGTCCTTATCCTCTGAGGGGCTGTATTAAGGTCTTATTTCTCCTGTCTAAATAAAGCCACATCCTATTTATAGTCTTAGTGAAGATTAGGGGAAGAGGGGGGGAGAGGAGGAGGAGGAGGAGATGATGGAGGAGGAAGAGGAGAAGGAGGAGATAATGATGGAGGAGGAAGAGGAGGAGGAGGAGGAGGAGGAGGAGGAGGAGGGGGAGATAATGGGGGGGAGAAGGGGATGAGGGCAGGAGGAGAAGAAGGAAGAGAAGGAGGAGGAGGAAGGGAGATGAAGAGGAGGAAAAAGAAGAGGGGAAGAAGGAGAAGCTGGCAATGCTCTTAGCATAATATTTGACAAAAGCAATCAATAGCAATCAATGAGAAGTTACTAGTACTTCAAAGGCCAGGTGAGGCTACCTGCATTCAGTAATGAACCTGAAGAACGAATGGTACTAAACCACAAAGGGCTTCTCCATTTAAAGAAAGAGAGAGAGAGAGAGAGAGAGAGAGAGAGAGAGAGAGAGAGAGAGAGAAGCTCCAACTGACATATAGGACTACCTGTTGAGCTACTTACCTGGCCTGAGACACCACAGCACATTCCTTCTGCACGCTGAGCAGTTCCAATGGGTCTACACAACGAAGGCTCTGAACAAGTTTGTCTAAGACTGTTCCCATTTCAACCCCGAAGTCCCAAACTCTCAGTAGCCACCCTCCCACCATCTGCAGCTGGCCTCCTCTTCCTCATTCACTTTACCCTCCAACCAGCCAGAAGAAGAAAGAACAGACACTAGCTGAGAAGTAAGGAAGATAGCATGGCCAGTCCCTGAGGCAGAACCTTCTGGATCTTAAAGAGTTTTGGTGAGATTCAGAGAGAAAGCTCCTTCTTTTGTTCCAGCACCTTAAGTTGTTCAGCCAGGGAATCCACACCGCATAGAAGCCACAAGATCATATTCTGGGTCAGGTCATAGACTTTTTTTTTTTTAATATATTTTATTGATTTTTTACAGAGAGGAAGGGAGAGAGATAGAAAGTCAGAAACATCGATGAGAGAGAGACATCGATCAGCCGCCTCCTGCATGCCCCACAGTCAAGATGTGCCCGCAAGCAAGGTACATGCCCCTGACCGGAATCGAACCTGGGACCTTTCAGTCCGAAAACCGATGCTCTATCCACTGAGCCAAACCGGTCTCGGCAGGTCATAGACTTTTTATTAGCTTAATGGAAGACTCCAACCCAAAGTTTCAAAAAAGTTTGGTTCTTCAGACCACCTGCATTAGAATCACGTACTGAGACTGAAAATTTAGGACTCTGGGCCCACCCCACACCTACTGGGTCAATTCACTAGCAAAATTCAGAAATCTCCATTTGTGTCCAGTGAACACTGAAGTCTGAGGACTATCCCTGACTGCTGATTCTTCCACACCCTCAGCCTGTTACATGCCAGAGCTCAGTGAGCATTCCAGTATCAGGAATCCTCAGATTAAGCACAATTAGCAGAGAAATGAACTTGCTTAGGTGCCTGCACCTGTCCAGTCTTCTAAATCCCCCCTGTCCCTCCTCGGCAACCGGTTATGTTTGGTTGCCCTATAGCTAGACAAAGCTCACCAAGGCCCGCCCTATTCTGAGGGGCCTCTGTATTCCAAGATTACCTCCAATATCTCTTCCTTCAGCCATCTAATCTTTTATTCAAAACTACATTGCAGTATGCTATTAGGAAAATAATCGGCATGAATTAATTCAGACTTAGGGCAAAATGACTAATATAATGTCTTACTCTCATTGGGGAGGACAAGTTATTTATTAATTAATGAACATCTAGGGAAAATATTTTTGGAGTTTATAGGGTTTTTCCTTAAATTAGTGCTTTCTGCTGACTTCCCTGACTGGCAACAAATCTTCTTGGGTTGGCAAGGAAAAGATAGCTATTACATCACTTCTTATAACATATGCCTACAGAGAAGTGATAAAGTATGTTCTTTGGTTGTAGGCAGACATGAGCTTAAGTCCTGGCTCCACCACTTATTGGTCATGTCACTCTGGGCAATGTACTTAACTTCTTGCTCATAAAACTGGAGATACTTATAACTCTTCAGAAAGTTGTCAGAATTCAATGAGACAATTTTTCAAAGTATCTGGCATCTCATAATAAATAATTATTATTAGCATTATCAAAGTATATATGTAGTAAATATTCATCCAAATAATATTTGCTGTATTCAACTACACAACTCTATTCTTGTTCGATTAGTCTTCATGCTTACTTGTCCCTATAGCCTTGATGTTCATTTACAACTTTCAAAAATTAGGAAAAACATTGCTCATCATCAACCTGGTTTTACCTTGGACAAGTAGATATTTGTAGAATTAGTCCAGTTTACCAAATGATCCTGTTTAGTGTCTAACTGTACTATGGCTACTGCTGTGAATTTCATCCTGGTTTTCCAGCCTTTTAAATCCATTCAAGGTCAAGATCACTGAGGCTACTGACTCATTGGCCACTTCCTATAGGTAGCAACACCTAAGCAAAAGCAGAGTTAAGCATGTGGAGAGAAGCTGAGCATAGTACTGATGCTGGGTCTTAGGATTTCTGATGGCCAGTGGTCAGCTTCTACTTGCCAGCCACCCCCACCACCACCACCACCACCACCAGGGTAATAATGATTATAATCATAAAGGACAAGGTTGAAAGGAGCATCAAATTGGCTACTTCATACAGTAGAAACCAAGATAGTCTTGCATTGTTGGGATAACAAATGCCACTGTCTCAACTCATACTAAACACCTAGAAATGTGTCCATTTTCTGATAGAGTTTCCAAGACCAAGAAGAGATGGGCACATAGAAGAAATAATCCTGTGATGGCCCAGAAGGTAGACCTGAAGGGCTCCTGAGAGGACAAAAAGAAGTAATCTTTAAAATAAATGGGCCATCAACTATGATAGAGACCATGATTGAAAAAGTAAATAAATACATGGTAAATATGCCATGCACAGTGTACAGAAAACCCAAAACAGGCATCAGGGTTTAATAAGATGTTGGACAGGGAGGTGAGACAGACCAGAAGCAATGAATAATGACAAAAAAAGATGCCAAGCTGGAGAATTAGAAAAGATAATCATAGGACAGAATATCTGCCAAGAAAACAGTGTTTACTTTTATCCCAGACACTGTAAATAAGCAAAATGAAATTAAATTGCCAAAAGTAAGTAGCATACCACTACCTATGACTTCATGAAACCTTTATACAGGACCTATTCATACTTGATTCTATATGTTCAATAGTGATTAAGTCTTGAAATCTGTTCAAAATCAATTCAATAACAAAATTCAAAGGAGAATACACTTTGTCATCTCTTGTTATAATATATATACAGAGTTTACAGATGTTAAGAGTAATGGCTGGCCCAGGACTTTTTATAATCAGGTTACACAGCATTAGTGGAATTATTTCTAGGAATGTAAGCCAAGCTCTAAAGGCTATAATTCAAGGTAATATGGAGAAATTAGAGAAAGACATTTTCATTAGCATAAAGCTTTAGACTTGTGGCCAAAGATTTGAAAGGAAATGCAAAATCCAATCAGACAGAATAAAATGACTATATAATGCTGCCAAGAGTTAAAGAAATTCAGAATGTAATCAAGCAGTGGAGGAAATTAGCTGCAACCTGAATGAGGATGCAGATGTATGTCTACCCAAACTAGATGACAGGAGGACGTATTTTAACCCAGCAGACCAAGGCTAAAAATCCATCACATCTGAAGGGTGTGGACTGCTATTTATTGTCATATAGGGCTTAGCCTCTTGCTGTCATAGTGATTTTTAAAAAGGTCCTATTAGCAATTCAAAAAGATCTCAGGCATATGCCTCCTCAACCCCAAATCTCTGCCACATAAACCAATGTATGGTGACCAGTCACCGATCTCAACAATTAGCCTGGCCACCTCAGCCTGCCTCACATCATAGATCATTTTCTGATAGTGAGCATGTGTCTTGAAAACCCTGGAAAGTTTTGGAATTAAGTATAGAGCTACTGAAGTAAATAAAGGTAGAAGTATTAATAGTTTTGTGTGAAGTTCAAAATAATATTTGTATATTCAACTATGGAATGCTGGAGAATATGATGTCTTTGAGAATGTGCCAGATTGAGACTGATTTTAGATTTGTGATTGAGTAAAAGCTAAAAAGATGAGTATATTTTAAATGCTATTAGAATGTTTAGGGAAATGAGAAATGCACTCTATTAATAAGTTAAATTTTTAACTTCACAAGGATTATTAAGTACTTAACGTGTCATTTGCTACAATCTTTAGGTTTACTTTAGTAGGCATTTGAAGTGATTAAAAAGATTAGAAATATTAATTTCTAATGCAACTTTAAGGCAGTATGATTGTTATAAACTAGATCCATTAATGGAAATTTAGTCTGTCCAACTTGAATTTGTTGACCAATATTTAAAGCAAAGACCGAAAAACTATTTTTTTCTTATTTTATACATTACTTGCTAGATTTATATATAGAATAACAAGAGTTTTTAGGTTTAATAAATGCATAAAATAAGAATAAATCTAGTTTTCAACTTTAATAAATCAGTATCCTATCTAATAAAAGAATAATATGCAGATTGGTCATCACTCCAACACACAAGATGGCTGCCCCCATATGGTCAAAAGATCCTGCTCCCATGTGGATACAATATGGTCACCATAAGGTCAGCAGGAAGGAGAGGGCAGTTGGGAAGGACCAGGTCTGCAAGGGAGGGCAGTTGGGGGTTATCAAGCCTGCAGGGGAGGGCAGTTAGGAGTGACCAGGCTGGCAGAGGAGGGAAGTTGGGGGTGACTGGGCCTGCAGGGAAGGGCAGTTAGGGGCAAACAGGCTGGCAGGGGAGCAGTCAGGCATCAATCAGGCTGTCATGGGAGTGGTTAGAGGGTGATCAGCCTGGCAGGCAGAAGTAGTTAGGGACAATCAGAAAGGCAGGCAGGTGAGCAGTTGGGAGCCAGCAGTCCTGGATTGTGAGAGGGATATCTAACTGCCCATTTAGGCCTGATCCTACCTGGATGGAGCCCAAATGGGCAGTTAGATATCCCTGGAGGGGTCCCAGATTGGAGAAGGAACAGGCTGGGTTGAAGGACATCCCCGCCCCCATGCATGAATTTCCTGCACTGGGCCTCTAGTTAACTAAATAATAATAGTCATTTAAAACTAACAGAATCTAGTCAGGAGACATCAAACAAATATAAAATAAGAAGCATTCTACAAAAAAAAAAGAAAGAAAGAAGTAAAACTGATCTACATACTGGTATATACCTAAAAACTGTCACAGTACAAAAGAAAAAGAAAAATGTTCCAAATTAAAGAAAAACAAAGGGACATGACAATTAAATAAATTGCATAATCAGAGATTTTCTTTCACTAAAAATGACATTATTATTTCCATTAGTAAAACCCAAATGAGATCTGTAGATTAGAGACTACTACAGTATTAACATTAATTTCCCAATTTTAAATATTATATAATACTTATGTAAGAAAATTCCTTTGTTTTCAGGAAATACACAGTGAAGTATTTAGGGACAAAAAGACAGCAGAGGTCTACACTTATCTCAATGGCTCAGTGAAAAGCTGAAAGACAAAAGGATAAAACAAATGTATTAACATATCATCATTTGGAGAATCTGGGTAAAAGGTATACTGAAAAAGGATTATTTAAAGTATGTTGAGCGTTCCTCTACTTTGAAGCCTTCAGATGAGGGCTCTGAAAATAAGAATGTAGGCAGCTCACAGCAAATGCCTGCCTCAAGGTTCAACCCAATAAGGTACTTAAGAGTTCAGGATTATTACCCCTACTTACCCCACCCCCTTCAGCAGAACTCCTCTTCGGGAAAATCTCCCTCTTGGCCGAATAGCAAAGGCTTCTAGGTAGAAGGTAGGGCCCAGCCCTGGTATCCACATTTCAACCCCACCCAGGCCAGGACTAAGAGTTGTGAATCACTCTTTGTAACAGGACAAAAGACAGTATTCAGTGGGGAAACTTGCAGGAAAAGCATTCTCCTTGGAAATATAACCCACCATTCTTAAGCATTGCCTATTGGTGAGGTGTTCCCAATACACAGATGTCTGACCTCAAGCATGCTGGGCCCTTTCTTGAGCCCGTGACCAGACAGATCAACTCAATGCACCTTCACCCTGGACTGTACCAACCCTACCTATTAGCATGACCTGAGCCACTCTGTGTTCTGTCACCACACAGACTCCTTTACTTGCCCCACACAAATGGCACCCCACATGGCAACACCACAGTGGGTCATGACTGCCTTCCTGCACACCCTACAGTAAACTACCTACCCAGGGGATAACAGAGTGCTCAAGGCAGAACGAGAAAAAACAGGAGTCAATAGCAAAGACATTTTCTAACAGGATCAATTAAAACAAAATGAACATCTAAGAAAATTGTGGTAATCGCTTTTCTAAATATTTTAAAGTCAGGGGAGAATTTTTTACTCTGAATATTTCATATATTCCCATGCCTGAAACCAAGAGACAAACTACACAAGGTAGGGCAAAAGTAGACTTACAGTTGTTTCTATGGAAAATAATATAATAATAAATAATAACCGTACATAATAAAGAGGTGATATGCAAATTAACCCTCATGCCCTCACAAGATGGCTGCCTACAAACAGGCTGGCAGGGGGGTTAGTAAGGGATGACCAAATGACTGAACAGCAGGCTGCATGGGGTGACCAGGCTGGCGGGAGTGGGGAGAGCAGTTGGGAGCAACCAGGCCAGCAAGGGGGGCAGTTAGAAGTGACCAGGCAGATAGGAAGGGGAGCAATTAGGAGCCAGTGGTCAGGATTGTGAGAGGGATGCCTGACTGCCAGTTTAGGCCCTATCCCCTTGGACATCCCCTAAGGCAGCGGTTCTCAACCTGTGGGTCGCGACCCCTTTGGGGGTCCATCGACCCCATCATAGGGGTCGCCTAAGACCATCAGAAAACACAGATATTTACATTATGATTCACAACAGTAGCAAAATTACTGTTAGGAAGTAGCAAAGAAAATAATTTTATGGTTGGGGGTCACCACAACATGAGGAACTGTATTAAAGGGTCCCGGCATTAGGAAGGTTGAGATCCACTGCCCTAAGGGGTCCTGGATTGGAGAGGGTGCAGGGTGGGCTGAGAGGACCCCCACCCCATGCACGAATTTCATGCACCAGGCCTCTAGTACAGTAATATACTGTGTTTTGAGTACTCACAACTGCAAACCTACTTTTGCCCCACTCTTTGTATCACTGAAGTGCTTATACATTGGTGAATTTGAGACTCAAGGGGTGTGTGTGTGTGTGTGTGTGTGTGTGAGAGAGAGAGAGAGAGAGAGAGAGAAAGAGAGAGAGGCATAGAAATATACAACAATTACCTTAGCCTCTTATTAATTTAATAAGTGTTGACTTGTGCATGTACTTGTACATGATGCATAATTCATCATTGCATAATGGAAGCTGGGAAAGGAGGAGCTTCCAAAGACATGCAGACATGCAGGTTAACATTTAAACATGAAAAGTGCTTTATTAACTATAATCCTACATAATAAAACTCTAATATGCAAATTGACCCAACGGGGAAACGACCAGTCGCTATGATGCGCACTGACCACCAGGGGACAGACATTCAATGCAGCAGCAGCACTGGAGGGAGCCTCTCCCACCTCTGTGGCAGTCAGACATCCCCCAAGGGGTTCTGGACTGCAAGAGGGTGCAGACCAGGCTGAGGGAACCCCACTGCCCCCACCCCCTGTGCATGAATGTCATGCACCAGACCTCTAGTAAATATTATAAGTATGTTCTATTCCTTATGATTATCTCATTAACTTTTTACTTTCTCACTTATTTTAAGAATTCAATATATAATACATATAACATATACTGTTAATTGACTATCTTATCAACAGACTTCTGCTCAATAGTAGGCTATTAGTTAAGTTTTGGGGAGTCAAAAGTTGCACATAGCCCTAGCTGATGTTGCTGAGTTGTTAGAGCACTGGCCTGTGCACTGGAGGGTCTTGGGTTCCATTGCTGGTCAAAGACACATACCTGGATTGCAGGTTTGATTCCCTCACCCCACTGCATTGGTGTGGGAGGCAACTAATTGATATGTTTCTCTGACATTGATGTTTCTCTGTCTCTCCACTTTCTCTCTCTTCTCCTCCTACCTCCCTTCCACTATCTCTAAAAATAAATGAGGAAAAATATATCCTTGCTCCTGGGGTGAGGACTATCTAAAAAACTAAATAAATACAAAAGTACACATAGATTTTTGACTACTTATTAAGGGTTGGTGCCTCTAACCCCCAAGATGTTTAAGGGTCAACTATACTTAGCACAAAAATTCAAAGAAATAATCAATATTTTAAGCAAACCACCCTATTTTCCAAGACTTTAGATTCCCTATCCTATATAATAAAAGGCTAATATGCAAATCGACCCAACAGTGGAACAATTGGTCATTATGATGTGCACTGACCACCAGGGGACAGATGCTCAATGCAGGAGTTGCCCGTGGTGGCCAGTGTGCTTCCAAAGGGGAAGCACTGCTCAGCCAGAAGCCAGGCTCACAGCTGGCAAGCACAGGTGGCAGGAGCCTCTCCCACCTCCGCAGCAGTGCTAAGGACCCCCTGGGGATGTTCAACTGCTGGTTTTAGCCTGCTCCTCAAGGGGTCCCAGACTGTGAGAGGGGTCCTGGGCTGAGGGATGCCCTCCGCCCCAACACACACACAGACACACAGTGCAAGAATGTTGTGCACCAGACCTCTCATCTATTCGATAAGTGAATTGAGCCAGATGGCCCCTATAGCTACAGCCTTAAAAAAAAAATCTAGAATTTCTATCCTAGGACTTACCCCCATTATACAAACATCAATCAGGGTAAGAAAAGAAATAGCCTAAAACAGGGCTATTCCAGAAAACCTTTACATCTAGTTTACTTTTACACAGAAAAGGAAATGCTATTCATTCACTCAGAAAAATATAGTTTTGATGATCCAAATGAGGTGCTGCAGAAAACTCAGACAGGAAGAGGAGCTGTGTCCTGTCTCCCCTGTGATTATTAAGAACAGTGACATCTCCCACTCTCCGCAATGCAGAGGCAGCTTAGGAGCATCTGTGCCCTTGCAAGGAAGAAAGGAGGCACCTACAGGAGCTGTCACTCTTGCCTTTATATTCACCCCTAAGAAACAAAGACAGTCATCATCCCTCAAGTCCCTGGTTACCTCCACTTTTTTCCAGGGTTAGAAACTCCTGCGGGCTGGACTGACTGGCACCAGAGAAGCCTCTACTCGGCCCCTTCTTTCTTCTGTGACCCAATGCCCTCCCTCCTGCTGCTCCTGTCACCCAACTGTCCCACTGAGGTGACTACCCTCCCTTGCCTGCTGAGCCTTCCAACAACCCCCTCTGCTCAAACAAAATTAGACTGGACTAGGAGCCTGGTGCTATCTCAAGTCCCATCATGAACTGTGAAATAAACGTTAACATTGGACCTATCATTCAATGGAAAAGTATGTGTATAAAATCAAATTTCTGAAATATAAAATGTCCTTTAAAATTCAAAATAAGAAGATATATTTCCTAGTAGCTAAAGTAGCTAAAAAGGCTAATCACAGAAGAAGTAAAAATAGCCAAATATTAAAAGATGTTTATTAATTAACCACGCAATTGAAAAGAACACACCATTTGATACTACTTTTCATCCAACAGATTTGTAAAGTTTAAAGATTATATTAGCAAGAGTATAGGAAAATGGGAATTCTCATAGATGTTGGCTGGGAAGGTAGGCTGTTAATGCCTTTGGGGGAGGAGGGATTTGATAGTCTCCAACAAAATATTAAATATGCATGTTCTGTTCTGGCAAAATATCTTGCAATACTCTCCCAGAGAAATATTCATATACATATATATGTGTGTATATGTATATGCCAAATATACATAGATATTCAATAAAGCACTGTTTACTTAAATGTTTGTTAATTGAAGGGTGGTTAAACAAACTATGGAACACCTATACTGTGGAATATTAAATTGCCATTAAAAATAATTAAGTATATCTATTTATTTGTTCTGACATGTAATATAGTATGAAAGTAGAACAGTGTTTGGCACATAAGGAGCCATGCACGAAATATTTGTTTAATCAATGAATACATATATATCTTTTCACAGAACTTTTACTTAGTCTATCTCATCTACTTCTTATGACAACCCTACTATATGAGCCAAGCAGATATTATTGTGAGAACAAGGAAATTAAAAATCAATGTAGTTATGACTTACCCAAAATCATAAACCTAAGGTTTATGGAGACAAAACATGACTAGACTCCCCGATCAGCACTCTTTGATGGCTGACACCCACTCTGCCTGCTAGTAGGCCAATCTGCGGGCAAACCAAGGAGGGCCAAGTTGTAGATAGCCAGAGAGTCACTCACTAGTTGCTTGTTGACCAGGGCAGAGTGATGCCTTTTATCAGCAAAGCCTTCCATGAGATGTGGCTTGGCTC
This sequence comes from Lasiurus cinereus, assembly GCA_011751065.1. Taxonomy (NCBI): domain Eukaryota; kingdom Metazoa; phylum Chordata; class Mammalia; order Chiroptera; family Vespertilionidae; genus Lasiurus; species Lasiurus cinereus. The sequence goes on from JAAGEH010002534.1 coordinate 35,587,929, forward strand.
TGGGGACTTCTCCCTGGGCCCACTGGCCATCTAACAACAGGTTTGAAAGAAGCTCATTCAATAACAGGTCGTTATGGAAACCCTACCTCCCCCTCTCCCTTGCCCCTGGAACAGAAAGGAGAGGGAAGAAAAAGAGAAGCATTTGTAAAGTGCTTGCTAAGAGCCAGGCACAATGAATAGGAAAAAATTCATCCGAGCCTTCCTTTACAAATCACCAAAAGAAAAAGACACTGTGCATTGTTGAAGTACAGAACATGCCTGCATTGCTGCTCCATCTAGGTCAACCATAGCTACAAAGGAAGTCGAATTCACAGGGGGCTCACTCCCATCCCTCTTACCAGTGCACGTGTCAGACAGCATGCATCTGGTTTCCACGTGGCCAACAAGCCACAGCTGTGCCATGTCCCTGCTGGCAACAGGTACTTACCTCTTCATGTCAGGAATATGCATGTCTGACACCAGAGAAAAAATTAACTGCCTGGTTTGTAAGCACAAACACTTGTCTCAGACAAGCTTAAGACCAGTAAACATGCTCAGAAATTCCCAACACTGTGCCCTGGCTAAAGTAGAGTCTTTCACTTTTATTCATCCTATTCTTATGTTATCAGAAAACAGGCTAAAAGATGCTGAGTTTGGGCATTGTTACCTTGGAACTTTCATTTTAATTACAGATGCTCTTAGTTACTGTTGCTTAGTAACGAACACATTTGAAATAGATTTGCTGATTTGTAAAATACTATGAAAAGATGTTAGAGTGAACTCACTGAAGGAAAAACAGCAATGGATTGGTAAAATAAAAATATTTTTCACTGATAAAATACAAAATTAAGGTATTATCAGATTCCAAAGATATTACTGAGGGTCTACAGTAGTTTCCTAATATTGATCTATTATTTTGGGGATCACTTCAGAGTCAGATAACTGATTGAAAGGCTCTGTGAGATAGGCCTTAGACTTTTAGTCAAATAAGACCCTACACTGAAAAGCAATGGCTTCTGCATTTCCACGGGCCCAAAATACCCTCTCTGGCATAGCTCTGAACACTGCCTCTCTTCAGGAAGTAGCTGAGGCTTCTGGTGTGTTTTTAAGTCAGAAGGAAAAAGCAAGGGAAGCTTTCCCTCAATCTTTCCAAGAATATTTCTTTAGCACCTGTTAATAAAATCTGTGATAGAAGTGGAAATGGAATTTATTTTAGGATTACAATGTTATACTCATCTTTCCCGAAGCAAAACCCCAAACCTACAGGACCTCCTCCTGCCTCCTGACAAGACCTTACCATCCGCTCATCATTCCCTCCTGGGAAGCTGGGGTTTTTCTGCTCTGCTCTTACCATCTCAGAAGAAGGGGTCCTCCTTGACAGAGTAAACCCCTCCCATACCTTGGATCCTTCTGGTGTTTTCCTCTAACTGTGTTTCTGTTCCAGTCTCTTTTCTTCCTTTTTAGAAAAAGAATTATCAAAAGAGGAGTCTCCACTCACTGGCTTTTCTTTCTCACATCCCACTCAATCTTCAACCCACAGCCATCTGACTTTACCTCATGATTTCCTCTTCTAGTCACCATGTCTGAAAGACTTCTGCTAAAGAGTAGTATAATTTTCAGAAATCTACTTTCCTGATACGTTTGTCTTTGTATTTGAAAAAATATTGCTCAATATTAAACCACTGGTCCTACCAATACATTTTTCCAGTGCCCTGCTTCGTTTAGCTCTGTAGACTATGGCGGCTTTAGCCTCATAACCTACTAATCCCCTAGACTACTTAAAGACATCCCATGATGCCAACATTTTCTTCCTAAACACTTTCAAAGCAGATGACCTCCCACCACTTTTGCTCAAAAACCACCTTGGCACTCCATGGCCTCCCGCAGTCTTCCTGCCCAGTTTTCTCTAACACTTAAGTCCATTGCACCCTAACCCATCTGCCTGAGGAATCCTTCACATTTACTACAGTCCAAGCCTACTTACTATGGTGAGAAGAATTAGCTTCCACTGAAGAAAGAAGAACATCCACTAAGTGGGCACCTGTCCAGGAGACATTCTATCTGGCTGCCCAGCACATCTCAGGTTGCTTTACCACTCTTGCTCACTCATTCACTTTGGCTGCCTGGCCCCATACACATTTGAACTTGAGGCCGTGGGTCTAATCTTTGCAGTGGCCTTTCTATAGCCACCCAAGCTCAGTTGGTTCATGGATTCCTTCACTGAACAAATACTTACAAAGCACAAATAGTTATCAACATGCCAGGCCTTGTTTGTAGGCAGTGATGACACAATAATAAGAAATAATAATGATACTCTAATCTCATGAAGTTCATTATAGAATGGAGAATTATTCAGATACAGTACAAATAAAACAAGTGCTATGTAGAACTATACATGGCTCTGAGTTTACAGCTGAGAGAACTAGCCACCTCAGAGAAGGCATTCTTTTGAGAGTTGAAAGCTAAGTAAGGCATCACTAGGCTAAGTTACATGGTGAGAGGTTGGGCGAGGGGGTCGATGTGACAAAGGTCCTCCAGGAAGAGGAACAAGTGCAAAGGTCCTGTCCTCAAATTCTTTACCCAGTATATCCACCACTTGGGAGCCCCCCTTGTAAGTTGTGTATCTTCTTTAGAATATCATACTGATTCCAAACTAAACAAGGGTTCCCATTGAAAAATCAGAGCAACCACTGTTTTTGAGAGATTTCGGTTAACTAATAGGGTCTAAGTTTTAAAACATGTACTTACAAAAACATTCTTCTATATTCCAATACACTCATTTGTTCACAGCTTGCATCTTTTTTAAAATAAGGATTTATATCCGAGTACTGTAAGCATTCACTTCTCATCAACACTGACAAATTTCACTCAGAAATTTAATTTGCCACTTCCCAAAAAAAGTCACTTTGATGTAAAATAACTTTGCCTTTCTGCTAATATTTTACAACTAATTAAAACTCAAATGATGGATTAAGAGTCCCTTCAGTTAGCCCCATCCACAGACTTATACAACTATAGTATGTCGGGGGAAACCCTAAATTATGACTGCCAGAGAACATACACGTGTCTCCAAACATTTGCAATGCCAAGAATCGAAACTGGTGGGGATGTTTGGAAAATATAAAAAGTGAGATGTGAAAACTTCAGCACAATTATCTGTGTAAATCAATTTCCATCTTTCAAAAAGTTCAAAAGACGAAGTCATTACATGCTCCTAATTAAACTTTGTAGTAACCACTGTTTGTACACCTTCTATACACAAATCACAACCAATGCCAAGAAACTGGCAAATCACCTTATGGCATTTATTATTAGCCCACAAAATGAAAACTTTCATCAAATGTTTTCCTAGGTGCCTTAATTGTACAAGAAAATTAATAGGAAGTGGAATCAGGCCAACCTCTGGCTGCAGAACAAGGTTCTGTTGTCAAAACTCATTCACGCCAAGGTGGTACTCTACATTCAAGAGAGGTGACAGGAATGTTTCTTCAGCCAAGCCAAGGAAAATTAATGACCACCAGTCAGAAATATATGGTCTGTTAGAGCAATGCCCTCAGCCCTGATCTTCACAGAGGGGCAGGAAAGGGAGGATGGAATGAGGGAGAGTGAGGAAAGTAATGAGGTCCTCTGTCAGAAATCCACCAGACTCAGTCATTCTACAGGAATTTCCCAAGTTCCCTGAAGCGATCTAGATCTAAATTACACTAAATACACAAAAGCTCTGTTCTTGCACATAAAGCAACTCACACAATGCATCTACCCTGCTTAAGTCAAAAGTAATGCTTAGTCACTGATGATGACAGGAGCCCCCTGTGCTGTCCCTTTCCTCTGATCCTGGGAAGACCTATTAGTAAATTATTTTCACAACAGCCAGAGCGATCTGCTAAAAACCGAAGTCACACATCATGTCCCTCCCCTACCAACACACCAGCAGCACCTCCTCACTCAGAGTTACTGCAACTTCACAATCCCTATAATGGTCTTCAAGCCCTTCACAGGCCCCCGCTGCCTCATTCCCACCCTTCTTACCTATGAAGGTTGGCTATAGCATTTGGACAGGTCCAAGCCTCGGACTGACGAGAGAGCACGGACCTCTTGTGGCGAAGCCACGTGCAATTCCCAGCTTGGAAGGCAAAGCCTTCCCAGCACAATTATAGCCAAAGGCAATGGTTGTAAGCTTGACCTTATGGTCCCACCCTGTGGTCCTAGGTGGCTGAGGGATGTGAGCCACAGGAGATGCAGCAAGTGCTGCCAAAACAAAGTTTGACAGAGTTCAGAGAAGTGCAACAACAGGAAAGAAGTAGATTTGAAACTGTAAACATCTTGACCACTCCCTTATTTTGCTTTGTGTGCTCAGACTATAAAATAAAGATTCAGCTTACAGGCTGTGCTACTGTTTCCTCATCCAGGAGCAGTGATCCACCTGGCCCCAACTATATTCTCTTGTCTGTTTTCTTTAATCCTTCACTGCCCCTCCTCAGGTTCACCACTGACCATGCTTGATACGGTTTACTTACCTTCCTCTTCCCATTTTGCTCACTCCTCTGAGGGTAATCTACCACTCCCCACTTCCTGCACTCCCTGCAGGCTCCCTTACTGGCTCTTGCTGTTCCCTGGGTCTAGGTCTCTACCTTGACCTCTCTATGGTATTACTCAAATGTAAAGACCAGATTTAGTTGACCAACTTATTCTGAATTTCATGTTGCCTTCCAATACCCCCGCCCCCGCACCAAGCTACTGACACTCCATCTCCCTTTCCTGCTTGTCTTTTCTCTATAGTACTTATCACTTTCTTATACGTTACTTACTGTTGTATTGACTGCTTCTTTCCTAAAGAAAGTTCCCCAAAGTGCAAGTTCCTTGAGGGCAAAGGTTTTCATCTGCTTTGTTCACTGCTGTCTTCCCAAGTTCTTAGGACAGTGACTGGTTCATTGTAGATGTTCAATCAATGTTAATTAAAAGAATGAATTCCACCACGGAATGAATAAATGAGGGAGTGACTAAATTCTCACCATCAGAAAGTGGGATAGAGGCTTATAGGATTGCAGGCTGAATCAAGCCCAATTTTCCTTCCAACCCAGTCGGTTTCAGAGAAGCCTGGGACTAAAAGACAGTACAACCCAGAGTGGATTTTTGTTCATGCTCATGTTCTGTGTTTGGTAATCTCTCCATCCTCAATGCCAAGTTATGAACTAGGTTTCTGGTTCTAATTCCAAGATAATATTTAAAATCCATTCATCTCAAGAATGCTTTGGCACCCAATGACTGCCTACCCACAGCCATTTCCCAATGCCACATAATGTCAATGTCCGGCGGCCACTCTTCATGTCCCAGGCCACCAGGACAGAGATACCCATCATTGACAAATATCCAACATTGATCCAGAACAGAAAAGGCCAAAAGGAAAAGAAAAGCATATAATTTCATTCAAACATTTAACTAGCCTGGCCAAGTGTAGATCAGGTAACATATTTGATTCCAGGCACAAACTCCACTCTGAATTCATGAACCTCAAAACAGTAATTTTCCGGATTTGGAGAGAATTAAGGGAGAAATGCATCAAGTTCTAGTCCAGGAATCCAATGATCACAAATCTTTTTCTATTTATTTTGCTAAAGTGAAAAGTGACTTTGGAAAAAAATAAACTCTGTATTCATTTCCTTGTTTGTAGCAATATGAATAAAAGAATAACCCAACAAAAAAGCTACACCACCTTATGTACTTAGAACTGAAGTCTTGGTCTCCATAGTCTCAGCCTCTCTTTCAGCCTTTTGTGGATTTTCTCTGGCCTGCAATTCTAGATCTCCAATCTACTAGTCCACAGCCTGTATGCTTAGAAACTCACAATATGAAACAGAATATGAAAAAAGCAACATAATTCTTGACATTTTTCAAAATGCTAAAAAGACAATGGATGTGCATTTTCAATATCATCAAATAAATTTCCACAGCTAAGAGTTTCTTCACCACAAGGAATTTTTTAAATTGAAGTTTAAAGCTAACAGAAAAGAATTTTCCTTTCAAACTCTCATTCAAAATCTAAACCTCACAGAAAATATAAAATAATTTTAAAATCCATTTCCATTTCAAAACTATACACTAGTACTTTTGAAATCTTGAGTACTGTGTCTATGAATTTTAACACTTCAGCTTTAAAATTCATTCTCAAACCCCACTGTCTTGCTGAGGCTCAAAGAAGACCATGTGTGGAAAGAAGACCGCATGTGGAAAGAAGAAAAAGACTGAGCACAGGGCACCTGGGAGAAGTAACTTCGGGTAGGTTTGCAGAAAAGTTAAAAATGTCCATATCACACCATAAGGTTGAATTTCCCAAGTCACAAAAACAGAAAGGAGTCCTAGTCAGTTTGGTTCAGTGACTAAAGCAGAAGAGTCCCAAGTTTGATTCTGGTCAAGGGCATGTAGCTTGGTTGCAGGCTCCATCCCTTGCCCTGGTCAGGGAATGTGCAGGTAACCAATCAATGTGTCTCTCTCAAATCGATGTTTTTCTCTGTCTCTCCCCCTCCCTTCCACTCTCTCTAAAAATCAATGGAAAAATATTCTCAGGTGAGGATTAACAAAAACAAGAAAAAACAAAAAGGACCAGAGAAACTACAAGGAAAAAAATTTTTGTTGTTGTTAATCCTCACCCAAGGATTGTTTTTTCCCATTGATTTTTTTTTAGAGAGAGAATGAAAAGGAGGGAGGGAGGGAGGGAGGGAGGGAGGGAGGGAGAGAGATTGACATCAGTAAGTTGCCTCCCACACACACCCTGACTGGGACAGGAATCAAACCAGTGGCACTCTAACCATTAAGCAATACCAGACAGAGCACTAGGGGGGAAAAAAATCATAGAAGCATTCAATAATTTGAGGAAGAAGGAATTATAGTTGTGTAATTGGTGAGAAGTAGCATGGTCCTTTTTTCAAACTTTCTGTTTTTAATCTTGTGGATGGGGTTATAAGCACCGTGCAAAATGCAGCCATGTATAAATGTACAAAAAGTGACAAAAAATTAATTCAAGATAAAAACATCAATAGGGTTGGGGAGGCATTGAAAGTTAAAATCTGATTATGAGGACGAAAGGAAAAGGAGTGTGTTTGGGATTTGTTTTCAAAGTCAGAGGGTGAGATTGGAGGAGGAACACTGTTTTGTTTTGTTTTTCAAAATATACTTGAACTCAATGGGTGGATAAGATTTCTATCTAGCAATAAAGTTCATTGGGGAGAATAGGCTAACCAGGGACCCTGTCTACAAAGTACAAACCAGGACCAACACAAACCTTATCACAGGATCCACCTGAGCTATGTTTATGTGTTCACTGGTTGTGGAGCCCAACGCTTACATATAAAGGCCAAGGCAACCAAAGTCTATTCAACTGCCTCTTGAAACATACATATGGTTCTTCATTGCTTAATAAATTAACAAAAGAAGTTTTAAGAAAGTGAAGCCATCTGAGAGTGTTTCATATTAAAATTAATAATTAAATTCAGAAACTGAAATATAAATCCTAAATTATAGAAATATTATTATTATAAAGTTCCATAGCAGAGTCTTTTAGTTGAACTACAAGTGAGATCACAATCATGAGAATTTCCCTCCCCTTTTGAAAATAAAGTGATAAGAACTGCACCATTTTCTATGAAATTTTAAACCATAGTGTGGCCTTTTCCATTAGAAACTAAAATTCAGGTCCCTATAAATATTTTAATACCATTCTCTATGAGCAGGAACAATCCATCAGGGAACATTTCATAATTGTTTTCATAAGCTTACAATGCATACAATATCACAAAGTAAAGGTCTGGGGTGGAAGAGAAGAAGGTTATTATACTTTGAAAATAACAGTGAGGTCTTGATGATACATCCACCAAATGAAGAAACAGATACTATGGAAATGTGTAATTCAAATGCAGATTAAACTAAGTGCCTGTTGGAGAGAGAGAGAGAAAAGGAACAAACTCACCACAAATTTTATTTATGAAAAGTAATAGTATTGAATACCTTTTCCTAAAAATTCACAGTTCACTGTTTATATTTCCCTTCTCCATACCATCAAAAAATAAGGCTAATTTTGCTTTGCTTGACTTAGTGAACCTGTTATGGGTTGAATTGTGTCCCCCTAAAAAAGGTATGTTGAAGTCCTAAATCTCATTACCTGAAAATGTTACTTTATGTGGAGATAGGATTTTTACAGAGGAAAACAAGTTAAAATTAGGTAATTAGGATGGGCCGTAATTCTTATGACTATTGTCGTTGTAAAAAGGGAAAAGTTGGTCCCAAAGAGACACAGAGAGGGAAAATAATGTAAAGAGACTGGGGAAAGTTGGCCATCTACAAGCCAAAAGGAGAGAGAGGCCTGGAACAGATCTGTCCCTCACAGTTCTCAGAAAAAATCAATCCTGCAGACACCTTGATTTTGGACCTCTAGCCTCCAGAACTGTGAGACAATAAATTTCTGTTATGTAAGTCACCCAATCTGGGTACTTTGTACAGAAGGCCAGAAGCTATGAGAACTTTTTATTTTGAAGTCCACACAAATCAACTCTGTCTTTATCCACAGGAGAATTTTGCCAGAAATTAATGTCAAATTTATAAGGCTGTAATTTCTACAATCTGTCTCTCTTTCCCTTTCTAAAACATGGAATATTTTCCCATCCCCAAAACTCTCAAGTTCTCTTTTGCAAATAATTTCCTAAAGAAAATAGAAGAGAAAGAGTATAACTATGGTACTGACTCTGTGACAACTGTTTACATAGATTATCTGATTTATTCCTTACAGCAGGGATGGGGAACTTTTTTCTGCCAAGGGCCATTTGGATATTTATAACATCATTTGCGGGCCATACAAAATTACCAACTTAAAAATTAGCCTGATGTAGGAGGCAGCCGATCAATGATTCCCTCTCATCACTGATATTTCTATCTCTTCCTCCCTTTCCCTTTCTCTTTTAAATCAATAAAAATACATATTTTTAAAAATTAGCCTGCTATATTTGATCAAACATTTAATTAACTCATCCTAATGCCTTGGCAGAGCCAGATGAAATTATTTGAGGACCTTATACAGGCCCACAGGCTGGACGTTTCCCACCTTATAGTAATCAGAAAAGTTTGTAAGTATTATCATTCTCATCAGCTGAGACTCAGCCCTCTCATGTTATAGATGGGCAAGCTGACACTACAGTTCATCACCATTTTACAGCAAGGTGAAGTCACTAACCCAGCTGAGCACCTAAATCCATTCTCTGAACTCTCCCACCACATCTTCTTCCTTATCAAGGGCCATGATCCCATGATTTCAGGTTCTCGGATCCCTGAAATGCCATTCATCTGGGCCTAGAGATTCAAACATTTCCATAAAGAATGGCTTAATGTCTTCTTATCATTGGCTCTTTAATTTCTTAATAATGTTCATGGAACTTTTCTAGTTTCAACTATTTTCTTCCTGGTTGAAAGAATGAAAGCTAAATAGGAATTTAATAACTACTCTTTTTTTCTTTGTCATCTTTTATTATTCATAGCATCTCCCCCAAATCACTGTTCACCTTTTTTCTCGTTACTTTGTCTTTAGAATTTTTCTCAAGCCACTGCTCACATTGGCTGTTAGCTTTCCTGACCCTGTTCTTCCTGTTTTGAGCATTTTTGAATTCTGGGTTTGCACCTTTTAACTTGTGTTGTACTGATAGGAGCTGGGAGAGCTCCAGCAATGTCTTATGTTGCTTTTTGGTTTTTGGTCTAGTTTTAAGAAGTATTCCCCCTTTTCTCTCAAACTGAAATAATGTACACATTTTTAATCAGAGTTTTGTCAAAGTGTTCTATCTCACTGACATACCTTTTCTTTATTCTTTCTTTTGTTTATTCAGTAAATCTCTACTAAAGGCCAACTATGAGCCAAGGACCATTCTAGTCACCAAGTATGAAAGGGCAATCAAACTCCTGCCTCACAGAGTTTCTCATAACATAAGGCTGCCTGAACACACATAACTCCTCTCGCTCCTTACATTCATTTTTATTATTAAACTAGAAGCCTGGGTGCACAAAATTCATGCAGGGGGGAGGGATATTTTCCTCAGCCCAGCCTCTCCAATCTGGGACCCCTACCTGGATCGGGCCTACATGGGTAGTCAGATATCCCTCTCACAATCCAGGACTGCTGGTTCCCAACTGCTTGCCTACCTGCCTGCCTGCCTGCCTGGTTGCCCCTAACTACTTCTGCCTGCCAGTCTGATCATCCCCTAACCCCATGGTCAGCAAATTGCGGCTCATAAGCCACATGCGGCTCTTTGGCTCCTTGAGTGTGGCTCTTCTACAAAATACCACGGCCTGGGCAAGTCTATTTTAAAGAAGTGGAGTTAGAAGAAGTTTAAGTTTAAAAAAATTTGGCTCTCAAAAGAAATTTCAATCATTGTACTGTTGATATTTGGCTCTGTTGACTAATGAGTTTGCCAACCACTGCCCTAACCACTCCCCTGCAAGCCCAATCAACACCTAACTGCTCCCCTGTGGGCCCGATTGCCTTTAACTGCCCTCCCCTGCAGGCCTGGTCACCCCAACTGCCCTCCCCTGCAGACCTGGTCCCCCCAATTGCCCTCCCCCTGCAGGCCTTATCCCTCCCAACTGCCCTCTCCTGAAGGCCTTGTCCCTCCTAACTGCCCTCCCCTGTAGGCCTGGTTCCCCCCAAGTGCCCTCTCCTGCAGGCCTTGTCCCCCATTATCTGCCATCCCCTGCAGTCTTTGTCCCTCCCATCAGCCTTCCCCTGCAGGCCTTGTCCCTCCCAACTGACCTCCCCTGCCAGCCCAGTCACCCCTAACTGCCCTCCCCTGCAGTCCTGATCACCCTCAACTGCCCTCCCCTGGCCATCTTGTGTCCACATGGGGGCAGCCATCTCATGTGTTGAGAGTGATGGTGAATTTACATATTGTCTCTTTATTATATAGGATTTACTGTGGGAATATTAGTTAGAAACATTATGTAGTTTTCAAGTGTACAATTCTATAAATATCATCCATATACAGTGGTACCTCGAGATATGAGTGCCCTAACATACGAGATTTTTGAGATACGAGCCGATGAGCGAGCGATTTTTGCTTTGAAATACGAGCAACATTTGAGATACGAGTAATAGCGCGGATCAGCAGGCTACACACGACCCACCAGTTTACCACACCTCAAGGTTACGGAACGAATTAAACTCGTATCTCGAGGTACCACTGTACTGTATTGTGCGTTCACCATCCCAAGTCTGGTCTCCTTCCATCACCATATATTTGACCCCCTCTACCCTCTTTATCATCCCCTCAACCCTCCCTCTCCTCTGGTAATCACCATACTGTTGTCCGTGTCTATGAATGTGTTTGTTTCTTTTATTTGTTTGTTTGTTTGTTTGTTGCTTTCTGTTTTATATCCCACATCACTCTTCTTGGTATTTGAAAATACCTATTCACCTAGAAATCTGTACCTTATGTTCCCCCTGAGTATTATTCACAGTAGGTAAGACATAAAAACAACCTAAGTGCCCTTTGATAGATGATGGGATAAAGAAGATGTGGTACATATACCCAATGGACTACTACGCAAGCATAAGAAAAGATGAAATACTGCCAGTTGCAAAAACATAGATGAATCTTGAGAGTATCAGGCTAAGCAAAATAAATTTCATATACTCTTAATAGGTCTGTTCTTTATTCCTTTTTTCACTCTGATGAATTTAAAGATAATAGAGACCACCTATTGAAAGTCTTTACCACTACTACATCACTAACCAACCCTTCCTTATTTTCCACATTAAGTCCAAAGAAGCTTGGAAACAGTAATACTATAAACAAAAGCAAAGCAAAAAAAAAAAAAAAAATCACCTGATACCCTGTTTTATACTTTCGGCAGCTATCTTGGCAAAGCCTCCCCTTACCAAAGCCTCTGCACCAAAATGTAAACACATTGAGATCCTTCAATTACATTTTCTATCTGCGTGAACCACTCAGTCTGCCCTGTAGTGGTGCCACTTCTGTTTCTTCTTCATTTCATTCTCACCTAAATGTTCTCCATCATTTTTTCACCTTCAAGTTTCCTTCTTTCTATACACGGACCCATCCATTAGACATGTTCTCTTTGCTTTTAGCATAGCAAACCCCTCCACTGCCAGAATTTAGTTCTCAGCCTGTCTCCACCACACATTGGTGATATTTCTGGATCTTATGAACCTTTTTTAGTGTCGACCTTGGTGCAGATGGGTGAGATCATAAACATTCCCCTGTTAGTCTCTGCTGAGGTTTACTTGTTCCTTCCTCCATTTAGGTACTTCTTTTATGTTACCACTTATTTTTTCATGCTAGGGAATTAATTTTTAAGTCCTGAGAAGAAAACTCTCCTGACCCACCAGAGAAAGTATGCACCAGGGGAAGATGCCAGAGTAGGAGGCTTGCTAGCCAATAAAGGACTGCTGTGTCTCATTCAGAATAAGTGTTTTTGCCCTAGCTGATTTGGCTCAGTGGATAGAGCATTGGCCTGCAGATTGAAGGGTCATGGAGTTTGATGCCAGTTGCAGGCTGGATGTCTGACCCTGGTGGGGCGTGTGTAGGAGGTAACCAATTGATGTGTCTTGCTCATGTCAATGTTTCTCTCTCCCTGTCTCTCACCCTCTCTTCCACTCTCTAAAAAATAATGTTCTTTTAAAATCCATCCACACGTGTTTATTCAGTGTGTGTTATATATACCCATCACTGTACCAAGAAAAAAATAATAGCTTTGCTTTCAACATCTGTCACTCTGCATGGGCAGCTGCCCCTGTGCACAAATCATAGGTGCTTTCCTAACCTCCTCAGGAGACATAAATAAACCATTCCTGACTCCTGGCCAATTAAACCTGATGTTACATAACTACCATTTTAAAAAAAAATACAGGGGCAAACCCTCTACAGGAGAGTTTTCTTCTACATCAGCCTCTGAGAAAGAACTGTTCTGATATAGTGTTTCTATTCCTGACAGGAATAACCCTTAATTATTATGTGCCTTGAGCATCTTGAAGTTTTAAAATAGAATTCCACTTAATTTTAAGAAAATCAAAGAACTATGTCAATGGCAAAAGAAAAGACCTGGGGAGAGGGTAGGAAGAGGGTGACAGAGGGGGACGGACAGGAGCAGGGCAGAGGAGAAACACTGACTCTGTCGAGTTGTTTCAGAAGTCCTAGAAGTGGGGGAAAAAGACAAGAGCACTGAAGAAAGTCACCCAAGAAAAACGAATTCAGGACATAAATAAAACAAAATTATCTCCAGGAAATAAGTGAAGCATACTTATTTCCAGTGAAAAAGAAATATATGGTTATGCAAGTGAATGTGCACATGGCGTGACGTCTTACACATAGGATTTACACCTAAGACTTTGATAAACATCATTGTAACTAAGTGATTTTTACCAACTGCCTTTGTAGACCCCATTATTCTTGTCATCTTTTATCCAGGGGCATGTCTGTGACCAATAATCTAGTATAAATGTCAATATTTCACCTAAACAGAGGAAGTGGTAGCTATTGTTTATGAGTATTATCAGTCCCAGGATAGCCAGCATCAGCCAGCATCAGCCAGGATCCCACACAGATCCTCAGGGAAAGACAAGTCTATTCCTCTCATTGAGTCTGCTCTCAGCTAAGGATGCCTGAGGCTGAGCTGTTTGCTCAGACAGCCAACTGAGCTCACTGTGCCCCCACAAAGCTAGCTGGACAATGTGCTCTGTCCAGGGGACATTTACTGAGCACACAGCAGGTGCTGGAGGATATAAAAGCAATAGAGACCATTCTTACCCTCAAGAATACAATTTGTTAATAGGAAACACTTGCTTATTTATAAAAATCAAATCTAGAGTTATATCCAGGGTCCTTCCACAAATAGGTCCTCCTACCCACCTCTTATGTGCAGGCAGCAAACTGTTCATATGTCATGCCCAACTTCTATTGATTGACCAACTAGATATGGTAGATTTTAAATCATCATTCTTATCATAATGAGATACGAAGACTCATGTGTCAACAGTTCAAACTGTACACATGATGACGACAGTGAGAAATACACCTGTTGTATAACAACGAATTTAACTAGCATTTGTCCCTGGTTCCTGAAACCTGCTCTAAATCGCTGGAATTTCCCAAGTAATTGGAAATATCTTGGTCATTCATGTGCCCCTTGACCCATATTTGAGTAATGCTAACAAGATGGCTCAGGATGGGGCTGGCCATTTCACAAATCATGTGAGTAGAGGTTTGGGGCTTTGGGTGATATCCATGGACCTTTTGCACAAGGGAATGGGATACTGAATACCCATAGCTAATAAGTCATCATGCCTGTGTAATGAAACCCCAATAAAAACTCTGGACACCAAAGCTCAGTAGAGATTCCTGGGTGGTAAACACATCAATGTGTAGCGAGACACATCCTGCCTAACTCCATGGGGCAAGATAGGGAAATGCTACGTCCAGGACCTTCCCAGACCTTGCCTTATGTGTCTCCTCACTTGAGTGGTCCTTATTTGTATCCTTTATAATAAGACAGTAATCTTAAGTAGAGTACTTCCCTAAATTCTGTGAGTTATTCTAATTTATCAAATCTGAATGGGTGGTGGGAACCCCCAAATTTGTAACCAGTTGGTCAGAAATGTGGTTGGTCTGGGGACGCCTAAATTTGTGTCTGGCATCTAAAGTGAGGGCTGTCTTGATAGGGATTACACCCTTAATTAATTTGTGGAGTTGATGCTAATTCCAGGTGGCCACTGTTAGAATTGCATTGGCAACCCCTATTCTCAATTCCTTAAACCCATGACAGAAATAATCCTTTTAAGAAGCAAAGCTCTTGCAGCTGACTGGACCTCCCCACCTCCACCCTACCTCCAACCCTAGGTAAAGAGCTACCTCTGTCCAGTCTCAGCAAGAAACTGCCTCACCAGGGTAAGCAAACATATGTGCAGCCCAAGGTGGGCTTTTTATAAGTGATGTTATTGAGATGTAAAAACCAAAATGAGAGCGCAGGAAGAGAGAGTGCACTAATTGCGATTCAGCATCGCTTATCTAAGGCTGTCAAGCTGTTCCTTAAAGATAAAAGTAATTTTAAAAGAGGGAAGGGCAAGAGGTAAGAGAGCAGTGTGAGTAAAGGGTCGAATTACTGTGTCAAGTTTAACAAGAATGAGAATTATATCTCATTTTTATTAACTCCTTCCTATGTGCCTAAAACTGTGCTAAACTTATCTGAATGAATTCTTAATCTGATGAAGTAGTCTACTATTGTTGCCCATTTTATAAGTGAAGATTGTAAGACTTGGGTTAAGAAGCCTGACAAAGGATCAGAGCCAGTAGTCCAGTGGCTGAAGAGGAGAAGCACAGATGGGAGTGGGAGAGGAAGGCAGATTGTGAAAGGCTTTAGGTTCTGTCAGAAACCTAATTTTTTTGTAGGCACTGAGAACCATCAGAGGTAATGTGGCCAGAACCGTGACTTCCAAAGATAACTGTGGTGGCAGGAAAAGCATTCCAAAAGAGAAAGACTAGAATAGGGAGACCAATCAGGGACAGGGGTCAGATCACTAGCCAAATATGATAAGAAGAGAGCCTGAACAAGGGCAAGGACAGAGGAAATGAATACATGGGGATGGGGATAGAGAGGGGAGAGGTGTAGAAGATGACAGAGATGCATGAGGCCCGGAGCTGGGGTGGATGATGGGAAGAGTAGCCAGGAGAGGCTGGCACAGACATCCAAACACATCAATATATATCTGAGTCTCTGCTACATCCTTCTGTATTGATGAATGCATTTACTGCACTGTTCTTGACGCTCCTGCCCGAATTTGGTGGCGTTCACACTCTTGCCCAATTAACAGATAATGAAGTAACATTTAAAGACCAAATTCAGCCTTGGCTGAGGGGCTTGGAGCGTCAAGTCCATATACTAAAAGGTTGCAGATTAAAATAAAATAAAAAAGACCAAATCCAATACCAGCAGACAACCCTCAAACTTCGCACCCCAGACCTCTGGCCACTCCATTTTTCCACGCTCTCTGTGGTTGACGTGCACTTGCCCTTGATGGGTAATGAGCAGCAGGGAAGCTAATCAAAGACTTTTTGTCTGAGTGGCTTTTAGACTGCTGAGCTCAGACGCAAGTATAGCAGACCACCAGTCGACTTATCGATCCCATACTAGTCTAAAGCATACACATCCCACTATTTTTTTTCTAGCTCCTCCTAGAATTCACTGGGAATGGATCAACAGAGAGTGTGGGAAAGTAAACAAGAGCTGAACACAAAGTACTCCACTAAGACTAGAGATAACATTAATACTGGGTTTCCAGTGTTGGAACTAACAATCCTTGCCCTTCAACCTTGGTCCTTCTTAAACTTTCTGTCTGCTGGTTCAACCTGTGCCCCATATCTGGGTTTGATGGAAGAGGCTGCAGAACCGTTCTATTCATAAACAGACCTATAGAATCAATAATAATCCTTTTACTATGTTCTGAGTACTTGGCTCATAAATATTATTCTGGGTACCACTTCTCACTCTGCTAAAAGCTTAGGTCTTGTTAATAACCCTAACTATAGAAGTACAGAGGGAAAAAGATTGACTTTCTGTTCCCCTAGAGACGGAGCTGTGAGGGGCCAGGGCTCTGGAGGACGAAGGTGTCAGGTGTGTATGTGTCTGCTTCCCTCTCACTCCTGACCTTGCCCAGAACCACCATCCTTTGTAAAGCACTCATCTGAAAACGTTTAAAGAAGACATATTGAAATGCTCTCTTACACAAGCCCCTGACACATAATCAATATCCCTTTAAGCGCCCACATCTATATCTTGTATTAACCTTCATTTCACTGTGGTGCAGAAGATATTTGCTGTGTTTCATCTCCAAATCTTCTCTAATCTGACATCATTCCATAATAGATACGTCATCACAGAGGGAAACTACTCATTAAAGACACCTTTCGTAAACATTTTCCAATGTGACAGAACTCAGTATGTGACTTGTAAATATGGACTCCTATTATGCTTTCAAAAGATAGCAAAATTCATTTGATATCATTAATGATTCAGTAACTGAGAATCAAATTATTTTGCATATATAAGTAAATATACACTAGAACCTTTCTTGTTTTGTTCAAATGAAGTGTCTTCTTCCTCACTTTCAATCATCCAATTTTAACAACATCAACAAAACTATCATCATCCTCCCATCTCTGGGCTATGTCAAGAAGCAAAAGGTCTAATTTTTTTCTGTGTGACATGTAACTAAAATGTTAAGCCAGACATATTATAATTGATGCTTAAACTCCTACATACCACAATATCCTTCCATAGAAAGTCAGTGTTATTTTTAACGTGACATTTTATCCTCTCTTTAAGGGGGAAATATGAGGCAACAACTTTCAATTCATTATAAATAAGAGAGGGGACTAACATTTGGGTACCTAGTAGGTATCATTTGATGTGCTAAGGCTTACAAATTTTTCCCCATTTCTATAAAGTTCCTGTTAGGTAGAAATTATTGTCCTATTTTACAGATTATAACTAAACTCAGAAGAAAATAGATAAGAATCAATCAATAATCTTTTCGAGAGATATCATACTTTGAAACTGAACCTGAAAGCAGGGAGAGGAAATTCCGCCACGTTCACAATGGGTTGGCAAAAGTGAGCCTCTCTTGTCATGAGGGAGACTTTACCCCTGGGTGTGCAGATTAGGCAAAACCCAGACACCAGACCACTATTCAGCTCTCAAAACCTATTCTCCAGCCAGTTTTTCCAGGTCACCCCTCTGTCAACTTCCCCAGAAGAAACAGGCTGGCGAGCACTCTGAATGCGGGGACTAGGAGTGACTACACTCTGAGATGCAGCACACCTTCACACACACTGACATAGCTCATCTCTACTGATCCTCAGTGCTGGTTCTAGGGATGCTGGGGTGGGCAATACAGGTACCCTCAGAGCCACTTCAAGAGAGGAGAGACACAGCCAGATAAACATGTGGTTCCTGTAGAGGACTGCGAGAGTTCTGGCGGCTGAGCTGTGGAGTAGGGTGTGGCTGGCCTAGACAGTGTGAAAGCAGTGGCTATCTGCATTCATGAGCTGACTGCACTCAGCACTGAACTTACCATCGACTTTCAGTGGGAAGTTAAGAAGATGGAGACAACTAATGTTTCTCAAACTTTTTCCACCACGATCCAGTACACATTCACACATACAACTAAAAGAAAAAACGTTTGCCAAAACAAGATTCTCTTTACTGCTCAAATATACCCTGATATTCTCTATGTATCTACTAGTATCTACCTACCTATATCTCCCTCCCCGCCTGTGTTTCTTTTCCTCCCCTCTATCCTTCTCACCCTCTCTTTGGATTCTAGGAACAATGCTCGAAAAGATGGCAACCCACAGTTTAAAAACATTGGCATTAACCTTTTAGTAGGTGTGACTATCATTTCTCTGATATATTTCCTCTCCTCTCTTCCGCCCTCTTTTCCCTTGAAAAAGTACCACTGAGGCCGAGACCGGTTTGGCTCAGTGGATAGAGTGTCGGCCTGTGGACTGAAAGGTCCCAGGTTCGATTCCGGTTGGGGGCTTGTACTTTGGTTGCGGGCACATCTCCAGTGTGGGGAGTGCAGGAGGCGACTGATCGATGTCTCTCTCATCGATGTTTCTGACTTTCTATCCCTCTCCCTTCCTCTCTGTAAAAAATCAATAAAATATATTTAAAAAAAAAAAAAAGTACCACTGAGGAAAGGAGGGCACAGCTGCATACTGAGAAGATCTGCTGTGCGCCAGAAACTGGCCTGGAACCTTGCTTGATACATACTGTCCTATCAATCCTCAATCCTCACACAGCCTGATGGGTAAGCATTACAATTCCCATTTCACAAATGAAGCTTAGCGATCAGGAGACTTGCTCAGTAAGACATGATGAAGCCAGTATTCAAATCCAGTTCTGTGTTTCTTCAAAACTCCAATTGCACTGCAAGGCCTTTCATGAGGAGTTCTTAAGTAATTAAAGCTAACATAACAGCAAGAATTTCATAAGTCCCCTTGAGATAACTCAAATCCTTGCAGTGTTACAAAACCAGGCTTGGGAGGCCTAAACAGAAACAAGGAAAATATGTGGTGGAAAACTCTCAGGCTTAAATTTAATTTCCTTAGTAACCCTTAGCGAAGGCACTAACAAGGAGTGACCAGCAGAGAAAAGGCAAGTGAGAGGTAGTAAAGCACTGGCCTAATCACCCTTAAGACAAGCTGGCTGAACTGCACTGACCATTCTGGGGGGCTCCTAATGAGAGCATCTAGCTCAGCATCTTCCAAGCTGTCAATAGTCAATACATATTCACAAGATGAATACTAACACACACACAGAGAAAGTAAACACGATGCACAGCTCCCACTGTTTTATTTGTAAAGCCTTCCATAATTATAGTAACTCAAACTACTTGGTGAGAGGAAATCTGATTTGGAAAGATGACTAAACATATTTGGCACAGATATTTGTATTCTTTCAGCCTTATAAGTAAAAGATACACTTACAAAACACAAGGTATATCAAAGAGGACCAGTCAGGACAGAATTTTAGCCCCAAAAACTTTTCACAAAAGTGATGAGTTAGGGAAATTATTGGCAAGGTCCTACTAAATAAGTGCCATCATCAACTGGTCCAACCCATAATCTAAAATAATGTGACCTTTGGTGATAGTACATTAACTGGCCAGTCACTGGCATTGTTACTTCTAAGTGGTAATATTTCTCAGAAAATTTTAAGGACTGATATATTTTTCACAAACACACAATAAATGTAATTTTGACTTTTACACATGAGAAATTAAATAATTTATTTTACAAAAGGCCTTGGATTTTACATTAACTGTGTGGCGTGTTGGGTAGCAAAACTTTTATAGTTTAACTTGGCATATAAATTCACATACAAATGTGAGCAATGTGTTTTGTCTAATCATCTGGTGTTATTTTCTCAGCACCTCAGCAATAAAAATATTGCCGAGTCTTCTTTTCTTTGCAAGTACCATGATGAAAAATATCCTGAGTATGCTGAAGAATCCACTGCCTGCTTATGAAACATAAAGACTTATGAAAACATGGCACGTACTCAAGGAGCCTAGTTTGTTTTAAATATTTTAATAGTGTGCACTGCTGCACTGGGAACTAAATGTGCATTATGCCCAACATTACATCCAGTGTGTACTATGCTTTGATCATTCTATCAAAAGATCAAAATTTAAATATTATGTAAATTATATATTATACATGTTCTCCTTTGCAGAAATCAAACAGCAAACTTGTTTCTTCTCTAAACACATGAGAATATAAATAAGCAACAAATTTAAACTGAAAAAAAATACTCACTGCTTCACTCCATTTTTTAAAATGCCCTCAGATATCAATTAAAATAAAAAGCCTTTGTGTTTTCTTAACATAATCCTAAATGTCTATGTTTATGCTTTTCAATTTTTAAGCATATTCTTAATATGTATTTTAAAGGTTCTGTAGCTAAATATATATGTTATTTTCATAAGAAAGGCTATGTAAATCCTCTTTCTGAAAACTCTAAGAGGTTATATAAATCAATGGAAATGATGGCAAAAATTAGAGAATATTCAATATTCAATCATCAAGAAAAGCTGTCATTTTCATAACAACTAAATGTAAAGTATGAACCTTGGTTGAATTCTGATTGTTAGAAAAAAACAACTATAAAAGACATTCTTAGGACACTGGGGGAAATGTGAACATAAACAGAATATTAGATATTGTGAAATTTTGTTAATATTCTAAGGCGTGATAATGGTTCTATGGTTCTTTAAGAAAATATCCTTATTCTTAGTGCATGCATGATGAATTTTTAGGAATGACTTATCTGGATGAATGAAATTCACTGATGCATGAAACTGACAAATGAACCAACAATTTTAAAAAGTACTAAAAATAGTAAGTAAATAAATAAAAAGTACTTGTACATATAAATAGATACGTATAGGAAACAAATATGGCAAAATGTTAACAGCTGACTCTCAGTGGAGAGTATACAGATGTTCATTGTACCATTCTTCCAACCATTTTGTGTACATGAACATTTTCATACCATAACATTTCAGGGGGAAGAGAATAATTGTTTTCACTTATTGTATATTGAGGCCTGAACCAAACTAAGTACAGATAAAACACTGCTTTACATGGCCATAGGATGTTTCATTTTTCAGTAGCAGTATGCTCAGAGAATCAATTTTCCACCACTAACCCAGAGAAATCCCGGCAGCCCTTCTGGCCAAGACCATAGGGAATAGCTGACTGACACCACCTGAATTAGAGGGAAGCATCAGGATCCCCAGAGGGTAAGCCGCTCTGACCAGCAAGTTTGCATGGCAATCTGTGTGCTTGGAAAGATGAATGGGTGAGAAGAGGGGCCTGGTAGCCAGGGACCTACACAACAGACAGAAGCTACAACTTAGGCTCTGTTCTTTGGAGAGAGCATATGACATAAAGTTAAAGCTAAATTAAACTAATTTAAACCATCAACTCTACTTCTCCAGCCACTAAGGATGAATTGTTTAATAAAGTAGACTACCAGGTTCAATATTAAGCAAAAAATCTGAGATACTACCCAAAAATTAAAACGAAACCAAATAACCAAGTTCTGGAATTATATAACAGTTTTTAGAGAGAACATGTATAAGCATTTGATTTGCAGATAACTTACGTATCCTATATAATAAAAGCCTAATATGCTAAGTGGCTGGTTGGCTGGTCAGCCATTCAACCAACCAAAGCATAATATGCTAATGAGATGATAAGGCCACTCAACCCATCACTCTGACACACACTGATCACCAGGGGGCAGACTCTCTGAACAGTAGGTGAGCTTGCTGTTGGGGTCCGGCCTATCCGGACTGAGTGAGATGGGCTAAACACTCCCAGAAGCCCTCTCGGCACCCCTCCTGGCTGGCCAACCTTCTGCATCCCTCCCTGGCCCCAATAGTGCACTGGTGGGGTCCCTTGGCCTGGCCTGCACTCTCTCGAAATCTGGGACCCCTCGGGAGATCTCCGAGAGCAGTTTCAGCCTGATCCCACAGGCCAGACCGAGGGACCCCACTGGTGCACGAATTCATAGCTAGATGTTTCCTACCTACAAAAAGTGATCTTTTTTTGTTTGGGATCCAAATCTCAAAGGTTCTAGGAACTAGTTCACTATTAAGGCAGAGGGCAAACCAGCCACCCAAAACTTCCTGCAGAATTTGATCTTCTTTTTCATTGGACCTAATTGAAACTAAGTAGTAAGCACTAAATTTTCAAGAGGCCCAATGCAATCAAAGGCTCCATCTTGGTTGTACCTTTTTATGTCCTTTTATTTTTAACTTTTCTTTTTCTCATTCAATGTAATATTTACATTATATAATTGTTGTTCTCTCCTTCTTTTCATGCTCTTCTGTCTTTCTTCTTCCTCTGCCAGTCCTCCAGGTTTAACTCCAGGCTGTGGAGCAATAAAGAGTCCTGGCATGGCCCATAAAGCCTGATCAATCAGGCTAGGAGCTAGAATACATATATGAAGAATGGTTCACTTTAACCAAAGAACCATTATCCTGTTTATGGTTTGAGGGGGCCCTTTTCCTTCTAGTTATTGCTGCCTGCCTTTGATCTTTAACCAATCATTTATTCTTCTCTTTAAGAAAAGCAGGACACCATGACACTGAAATCTCACTTTGCTTCTCATTATCCTAGCAAGAGGTATGGTAGAGAAGGGTTGAAAACATCAATAAGTTTGGGTAATATCTGTGGACTTCCCTTATGCAAGAGAGGCCTAAATTCTGTTCAATGTCTCCATTTTCTGATGTTTTCAAAGTTTCTGATCTATATGCAAGCTAAGACTGGAGGGAAACACAAAGAGACTTTTCGTAAGTTCCTCAACAGAAATATATGAACACATTACATTTGTTTAACAAAAATTTACTGTCTATGATAACACTCCCATGAGTGAAGCATGAATTAACCACAGGCCTCTATCTCCAGGAGATCTGAATGAACCTGCTTCAAAACGATAGGGAGAATTAATCTCTGATGACAAAATTCTAGCCAAAAGACTAGGTGGCTCCCTGCCTCCTCCAGGCCCACAGACCTCACATGAACCTGAGTAGAAGGTTCAACAATCAGAGCCAAGAGCCTATACTTGGGTGGGAAGATGCTCACAGGAGTGGAGAAATATATGCGTGAGGGGGACAAGGAGGCCATTTGGAAGCACTGGCCAATGTTCAACCCTTTGCAGGCTCTAAAAGTGATCTGAGCCACTTCCTGAGACTTATCCTCTCCAGGCTTCCATTTCCTTGTCAATCGAGGGTAATAATAGTCATAGGGTCTGTAAAGAGTAAATGAGTCAGGATGCATAAAGAGCTTAGAAGAGGGCCTAGCACATGGTAAGCACTGTATAAATGCTAGCTAATTGCTATTATTATAGGCTAGAACATACCTACAGAAAAGCCTTCAAAGAAAACTTGCCTTCTTTAGTCCCCAACAGACCTACTACGAACCAGCAGGAAATACCCATGTCTCAATTCTACCCATGTCTCAGGATCTATGGAGTGGTTTCAGCTAAGACCAAGTGAGTTAGACTTCTTTCTGTAGCAGCTACGTTCCAATATAAAATTGCAGTATGGCAACATCATATGGTTAAAAATGAAAACGGAAGTGATTAAAATGGAAATCTGTCTGACATGCACTTCAGAGCCCCACACATCTGCAGTAAGTTCTGCAGCTTCTAACAAATGTCCCCAACTCTGCAGCACTGTGACCCTGGTTGAAGACACAAATTACCCTGCACATTAGAAAGACAAATGCAATGACCTTCAACCGAGTACATGGCCCCAGAGTATGTGGCATAAACAGGTAATTGGCAGCTGCCACGCCTGGATGGCACAGTGAGTCCATTCTTCAGAACAGGCAGGTCCACTCACTTTATACACTGAAACTGTGCCACACCTGGCAAGTCTTTTTGACAATACTTACGCATTACAATAGGGCTTCTTTTCATAGCCTTTGTAGTTGTTCATGTTGAGAGCCATCTTGCAGACTTCACAATGGAAACATCCTTTATGCCAATACTGGAAAAAAAAATTTTTTTTTAATTGAGTACAATGCCAGTTCTTTCCAGGATGGGTACAGAAAGGAGACTCTTTTTTAGTGCATCACAGTCCCCACCTGTATTTGAAAATACAACAACACAATGATGGTAGGTAACAGTGGATGTGTTTGCCTACTGTCAGTTCAGTAAATAAAGCAGCAACTATGAAAACTGCGTTTTAAATGAACCCCCACCACAATGTAGAGGAGGAAGAGCTGCCACAGCTGTCCACACTGCACTTCTACTGGCGGCCAGAATGGAATTCTAAGCTTGGTTCATGGAGGAATGGAGCCTTGTGAAGTGGCTTCAAAAGGAAAACCACTCCATTTCAAAGTGCCTACACCCCGTGTCTGTAGGATCTCATAAATAACGGGTTCACAGGAAGTCAGGTACCCCACGGAGCCAGGAAGCCGGCTACACAGGTACCCTTGGCCTCGGCATCCCTGTCCCGTTTCCACTATATTGCGGGAAAGGTGGACTTTGTCCGAAATGACTGTCGGGATGGCTGAGTGCTCTTATGAGGCATTTTGACACCACACGCAGATTTCACAGGGGCCGCCTCCGGCTGGTTTCGATTGCCAGGCGCTCAGGATAGCGGCGGGGGTCTGTCTCCCAGGCTGTTCGACTCCATCCGCGCCCGGGGAGGCCTGGAGCGGGGCTGGGGCCGGCTAGAGCCACTTCCTCTGGAATTCCCCCGCCGGTGGATTAGCCCCCGGAGCCCGTCCGCCGCACGCAGCGGGGTTCTCGGGGGATTATTCTAGCACTGCGGCAGCGGCCGCCCTGACTTAATTACTATTCGCCTCCCCACCTCGTCGCCCGCACGGGAGGCACTGGGCGGGGGAGAAGTCAGGATGCCGGCAGGTCTTCCAGGAAGCGGGTGCGGGGAAGTGAGGAACGGAGTGGAGGTGGGAGGGGGCGCGGCTCGCCGATCGGCCCCGGTGCCCGGCGAGGCGCCCGGCCCGGGCTGGCTCCGCGGTGCGCGCTCCGCCGCAGCTCTGCCGAGGCCGCAGCAGCCCCGCACCCTCGCCGCCCGCACCTCGACCAAAGCCTCTCGCGCTCCAACACCGTCGACCAGCGTGCTCCCTGTCACTCCCGCGGGCGTCTTCCTCCGCGTCCCGCACACGGAGCCAGACCGCACAAACACCCAGGCCGTGGCTCTCTTTCCGTCCCAATGCCAGAACTTCCCGGAGCAGGTGCAGCCGGCTCCCGCCCTCACCTTATCCAGGCAGTTGACTTTCTCCGTGGGATACACCACTTTTCCGCAGCGGGCGCACTGAGGGTTCATGGTCGCGGCTCCCGGGGGCGGCGGCGGCGCGGCGGCGGCTGGGGGCTCCGAGGAGCCGCTGTGACATCCCCCGCGCGCCCCGCGCCGCCTCGAGGCCGGCGGGGAGGCGGTGGGCGCCGGGCTCCAGAGGGGGCGCCGGGCTAAGGGCGAGCCGGCTCGCCGCGCGGGGAGGCGGCGGGGGCGCGGTGGGCGCGCGGCGGGGCCTGGCGCGGGGGGGCGGCCGGCTCTCCGGCTCCGGCTCGGCTCCGGCTCGGGCTGCGAGCCGCTCGCTCTGCGTCGCTCGCGCCCCAGGTACCGGTGACTCACACACACTCGCGCCCGCCCCTCCGCTCACTAGCTCCCCCGCCTCGCCGCCGCCGCCGCCGCCGCGCAGGCCAAACCCACCGGCGCGCCCCGAACCCAGGGGCAGGGGACGAGCACGTCGGGCACCGACGAGGGAGGGAGAGGCGGGGAGGGGAGGGCCCAGCACCGGAGAGCTCCGCAGGCTCCGCGTCTGCGACTGCGAGGCCTGGGAGCGCGCCTGGCGCCGCAGCCGGGGGCGGCCAGGTGGGCGGTGGCAGGGCGGGGAGCGGCGGGGGGTGAGGAATGGGGGGGGGTAGGGGCGGGCTCCAGCCCGCGCGTTTCCTGTCCATCTTTTCTGCCCCGGCCAGGGCACCCCCGTTCCCAGGCTGATGTTCCTGGTACCCGGAGGGCGCGATGGTGCGCCCGCCCTCCTCCTTCAGCCCTGAGACCGCGGGCAGAGGCGCCCTAACGCCCTTTCCCGCGCCGGGTCCCGGGCCGAGGCGGTCCCGGCGGCGCGCAGGGAGCGCTCGGGCCCGGAGCCGGGAGACGCGCGGGGAGCCTGACTCCGGTCTCCGCGGGCCCCCTCCCACGGCCTCTGCCCAGAGAGCGCGCCGCCCGAGTCCCTGCGTGAGGTCCGTGGGCCCGGGTGGGGAAGCCGTCTGCCCTCCCGGGCTCCCGTCCCCTGCACTTTTCAGCGCTCTTCTTGAAGAACGGCTGGTCATTTTAGGCCTAATCAAACCGTTCTTGATTAATAAACGGCCATCGTTCATTTTGCTCTGTGTGAGTACGCACACTGTATATTTTTGTAATGCAACACCACAGGATCCACGAATTCTTCACCTGCATTAAGAAAAGCAATTACAAACTCATGCTCCTAAGCGCAAACGCCAAAAAAATCCATCTGAAGGCTAAAGATAGGATGGAACCAAAAGGAATCGGCATCAGTTTTTAGTTTTAATAAGATCTCGGGTTATTGGACTCGCTTTATAAAAGGCCGCAAAATGGGGCTAGGCGGCCTGAGTTCAGAGCCCAGGCCTGCCATTTACTGGTCACTTGCAAACACTTACCCTCTCTGTGCCTCAACGTTCCAATCTACAAAATGGGGAACAAGAGCGCTACCAAACAGCTCCTAGCCTCCTGCTGTGAGGGTTGAATGAGTCATCGGTTCTGAAGTGTTTCAGTCTGCGTGGCTCTTAGTACCAGAGAGGCTTATCATGGGTTGTAACAAATAAACACATTCCATTGCTGGCACACAACTTAAGATTCAGTAATACCACATAGCTACTACTGTGACAAATACGCTGTTGTTTTTTGTTTGTTTTTTAAATCATAACTGAGGCTTTTCATGAAAAGAAGGAAACTTGATTTCTGGGCTTCTTGGGCAGGCTGCACTGGTAAACTATTCACAATGAGGCTGTGCCCTTTGACTTTTCAAAAGAGATAATTTCTTAAAAGGGATTAACCGAGGTAACAACACTCATAGCTCTGCTCATAAGATTGCCTCAAAAGCAAATGAAACAGCCTGGCTGGTGTGGCTTGGTGGCTGAGCCTGGACCTATGCATCAGGAGTTCTTCAGTCGCACCTGCAGGGAACATGCAGTAGGCAGCTCATTGATGTTACTGTTTCTCTCATCCATTTTTGTAACTCTCCCTCTCCTTTCCTCTATCTCTAAAAATCAATTTAAAAATATTTTTAAAAAGTCAAATAAAACAATAATTTGCTGTCTGAGGACTGGTTATCAGTTTATTGATTGATTTTGAGAGAGAGAGAAAGAAATATCGATCTGTTGTTCCACTTAGATATGCATTCATTGGTTGCTTTTTGTATGTGCTCTGACCCAAAACCTTGGCGTACTAGGCCAATGCTTTAATCAACCTAGCAATGAGGATAGGTTGTCATTTAAAAAAACCTCAGAGCTATTTAGAAATTCCTCAGACCATGGGTGAACCTGGGGGATTTTATATTAAGTGAAATAATCCAGATATAAAAGACAAATATTGCATGTTATTACTTAGATGTGGACTCAGGAAAAAAAAAGTTGAACTCATAGAAAAAGTAAAAAAATAAAATATAAATAAATAGTGGTTGGCAGGGGCAAGGAGGTGGGGAAACAGGCAGGGTTAGGTGAAAGGGTACAAACTTTCAGTTATGAGTAAGATCTGAGGATCTAAAGTGTAACATGACTATAGTTGATAACATATAATTAAAATTTGCTAAGACAGTATAATTTAAATGTTCTCACCAAAAAAACCAAAGGTTAATATGTGTGGTGATAGATGTCTTAACTCAGGGGAAATCCATTCACAGTATATATATATCAAATCATCATGTTATATACTTTAAATATCTAACTATTTTATTTGTCAAGTAAATCTCAGCTGGGGAGGGAAACCTACATTGGATAGTTACTGAAAAAGAAAATAAATCTCAGAAAAAAATATTTATATGGTCGCCTAACGACTAATTTTTTTTTAGCATTTAGATTTTCATAAGTGTAAATGATAGCATATAGTTTAAAAATCCTATTTTCTTTTTTAACTGGTAAGAACAAATTCTGAGGAAGAGTGATGGTGATATGTGACATCTGTAGCTGATTTAACTATGAATTGTATAATTTCTTAGCCAATCAGTACCTATCACAGTCTGACATATAGTGGATACTAATTAAATGTTTGTTGAGAGAAAGTATGAATAAAACAAATTACTATTTTAAAATTGGAATTAATTGTGATGTTTTATTCTCAGAAATAAACAATGAATGCTAAGAGTTACATTTTCCTCTCATATCTGTTTCTCTTACTATTTTCATTTTCTGCATTAAGCCAGCTTTTAAGTTTCTTAGTGACATTTCACTGATGTAAGAAGAATTTTAATGCCATCTGTCTTAAAAGGACTTCTTTATTTCAAAATTCAAAGTACTATAAACAGAGAATTGGCAGAAACCTGTCATCTGGCCCAGCCTTCCTCCCTCAAGCAGATGAATGATTTAATTATCCACTAGGGAGACCTTTTGCCCCTTTCATGTCTTTTTCACTTGACTAGTCAAGAAATCGTTCCTCATGGAAACTATACCCCAATATCTCCACTTTAATTAAATCCTTTTCTGCTGGCTTGGGCATCTATAGACATAAAGAATAGCTTACCTTCATGACCTTGCGAAAACATTTATACCATTATAAATTTAAATTTTTTCTTTAGCTAAAATTCCCAAATCTGTTTACTTTTATCTCTGGGGCCTATTTTCATGGAACCTTGTAAAGACCTTCTAATCACTTTTATTATTTAAGCTACATAAATTGAACTCTAAATTGAAAGCTTTAAAGACTAATTAATAATGCAAAAGGCCAAATTGTAGTTTTGACAAACACTGGACTCAGATTGTGGTGGATTGTATTTTGGTTCACAATTTTTTTGGTTCCACCCTGGCAACACTTCCTATTGGCAGGTTCTATTTCCCCACACAGTGACACTGAGCTTGATAGTGTGACTTCCTTTGGCCAATGGAATTTTAGTGGATATGACAGATGTCATAGAGCAGAATTTTAAGGGATTTTGTCCTCTCATCCCCTTGAGCTCTGGCACCCAGCCATAAGAAGAGCGTATCTTAGGGAGTGGCTGTTTCGTTTACTTTTGTTCAAAAATTGAAAGGCCTGTCTAGCCAGTAGAATCTAACTGAGTTCAGTAAGCTCAGCCATGCCCAGCAGAGCCACAGCAAGCCCACAACCCCTCACATAAGAAATCATTGCAAGAAATCATTGTCTCAGCAAACTGCTGACATGTGGGGGAGAAATGATTTCTACTTCATCAGCAACAAAAGCTAATAAATTTACATGGAAGAGTCAGTATGCGTGGGGTTTTGTTTGTTTGTTTACTTTTTTCTAAAAAGGCATGCTGTTAGAAGTGTAATGACCAACTAAGAATAGCTCTTGGTATTTTTTAATGTATTTTTTATTGATTTCAGAGAGGAAGGGAGAGGGAGAGAGTGATAGAAACATCCATGATGAGAGAGAATCACTGATCAGTGCCTCCTGCACACCCCCCACTGGGAATTGAGCCCACAACCCAGGTATGTGCCCTTGACCAGAATCAAACCTGGGACCCTTCAGTCTGCAGGCTGACACTCTATCCACTGAGATAAACAAGCTAGGGCAATATCTCTTAGTATTAATGTATTCATTATCTCATTCCACAGAGTTTTATTTTGTGCCATATATTGGTCAGAATTTGTGTAAAATTGTGTACATTTTTGCCGGTCGGCACAAATTCACTATGAAGGAGAGTTTCCCCAGCCAACAAGCTTGACAGGTGAAACTAAAGAAAAACAGTAGATATTATCTCAAGTGTTATTTGGTAGCTATATATGAGCTTTAGACTAATGAAGCATTTCTCCAAAGATCTTACACACTTTAGAAAAATTATCTCATTTACCATTACAAGTCAATGAGAAATGTAAAATTAAAACATTAAGGGACATTCAAGATTCAGAAGCTGTTCTAAAAACAATTATGTACTTTCATCCATTCAGTACACAATTACTGGTAAGCAGGACGTTTGGCACAAGGGGATCCAATGGAGATTAAGGCATGAACTCTGCTTGTAATAAAATCTAGCAGGACAAATAAGTAAGCAAAGAATTACAATACAATGTGATAAATGCTCTAAAATAAAGTTCTGCTCCTGAGACTCAAGAAGAACAGAGGAGAAACTTCTAATTCAGCTGGAAAATCAGGAAAGGCAACCCTAAAAAATCAACCAAATTCCTCCTTCTCTATCTAACAAACCCTTACCAGTTACTCAATCCTGTTGACTTTCTCCAAAAGCAGTTCACGAGTCTGTCTCCATACCTTCTGCCATTGCCTTAGCTTAGCAACTTACCATGTCTTCCTTAAATTGTTCTTTAACAACCCGATAAGAAGTCCTAGCTTCATGCAAGCCATGGATAAAGGTAGGACTTCACTCTCCCAAACCTGTCTTGGACATGTGGCAGATATGAAACCCCCATCTCCCAGCTAGGACCCTCTCCCACAATGCACCCTCAATATTTTTTTCAAAATGAAAATTAACTCATATAAAGCACCAAGTACAGTGCCCTGCATGAATTAAGAACTTAGTAAAAATGTGTTTAATAATTGGATGACTTGAGTAAAAAATAAAATAAAAATTGAACTAACTCCCTGATATATCTTTCATCCAAATCAGATGGGAAATGACAAGTATGAAGATAGTTATTATTATCTTTTTCATGTATTTCAAGATTGTTTTTTGAATCATTAGCCAACTTGATGAATATCCAGCTATAAAAATAAAACTCGCGTTATAAATACTTTGCATAACATAGTCACATGAGAAAAATGTTATATATTATTAAAGTGATAATCTGCCTTTATTATGCTATGAACTGAATTATGTAATCCCAGAATTCATATGTTGACATCCTAACCTCAATGTGATGGTGTTTAGAGAGATGATTAAGAGATTATTAGGTTCAGATGAGGACTTGAAGGTGGAGCCCTCATGATGGGATTAGTGCCCTTCTAAAGAATTTTAAAGAGACATCAGAGAGGTTTCAGACTCTCCCCCTCTTTTTCTGTCTCTCATTCATATGTTGAAGTCCTAAACCTTGATAGGGGGACTTGTAATCTGATAGATAGAACACCTGAATTAATATGGAAAATAATCATATTATTTTAAATCTTAGGCCGAAGCCGGTTTGGCTCAGTAGATAGAGCATCGGCCTGCGGACTGAAAGGTCCCTGGTTCGATTCCAGTCGGGGGCATGTACCTTTGTTGCGGGCACGTCCCCAGTAGGGGGTGTGCAGGAGGCGGCTGATAGATGTGTCTCTCTCTCATCGATGTTTCTAACTCTCTATCCCTCTCCCTTCCTCTCTGTGAAAAATCAATAAAATGTATTTTTTTTAAAAAAAATCTTAGAACACATATACTTATGTGAATAGGGAGTTAAGTTTTTCTTAAGTTTACTTTTCAAGGCCTGTGGGAAACGATTGAGGAGATAACAGCTGTGAATCTAGCAAGCAGAACTGATAAGCATGGTCGGACTGACCCACCAGCAGTCAAAACATCATCTCATCACC
>JAAGEH010002534.1:35622193-35641306 GCA_011751065.1 Lasiurus cinereus
CTGAGCCATCAAAAATACAAAGGGAAGCTCAAGGACAAAATCAAGTAAAGGGCTAGACTCATTTTTTAAATCTGGATATCATTATAGACCAATATTTGACCATAGATAAGATGTGGCTGCAGTGGGGCTTTTCCCTTTTAGATTAAATTTAAAGTAGATTAGCAGAAATATATATATTCTTGTCTTTTCACATTTCAAGAAGCAAAAGTAAAAAGAACAAAGTCATAATGACCTCAGAAGAAAGCTCCAAGCCCTTATCAGTTGAAAAATGGCAATTTCTAAGTAACTGTTGGAGGATCTACGCGTGTTCTGTGCTATCCAATGGAAATATGGTGAGAGCCACAGATGTGTGCCATGTGGTAATTACATTTTAAAAAGTAATATTTTTTAATTAGTGGGATAATTTACATCTTTTATTTTCGTAAAAATAAGATAAGAGCTCAAAAGTGTGTGTTTATACTTACTGCTCCTCTCCATGTGGACTAGCTACATTTCACATGTTCATAGTCACTCCTGGCCACTTAGACAGCATAGTACTTGTTCAACCTAACTCAGGAGAGCTAGTAGCATGAATAGGGTCAGAACCAAAGAAGTGGGCAGGGGTTAGATACACTTGCTCTTCAGAGCTCTAAGTAGGAGTCTGGGCCATTACTTGGGGGCCATTCACCAGGAACAGCACTTCCTGCTGATGTCAAAACTGCTATCTATGAGTTTAGTTTTGCTTGTTTTGTTAGTTCACTTGTTAGTTTTTGTTTTATATTCCACATATAAGTGAAATCATATGTGTTGTGGTTTTTTTGTGTTGTTTTGTTTGTCTTTTTCTGAATTACTTCATTTAGCATAATACTCTCAAGGTACATCTATGTTGTTGCAAATGGAGACAGACAACAGAAGGGTGGTTACCAAAGAAGGGGATGGGGGAGGATAAAGAGGGTGAAGAGGGCCAAATATATGGTAATGGGAGAAAATTAGACCTCTAGTGGTGAGCATTCAATAGAGCACACAGATGTTGAATTACAATGTTGTACACCAGAAAATAATATATTTTTATTAACCAATGTTACTGCAATTAATTTAATTTTTTTAATTGCAATACTCTCACCTCCAAGCATGGTAGCCAGAGCCTGGAGCCAGGCAGCCAGGAAAAGCAAGCAATGCATCAGGATGCAGAAGAATGAGTCACCCTGAAGGGAGGAGAAAAGAAGACAAAAGGTGGGAAAGGAAGAACATGAAGAAGGGAAGGACGGAAAGGAGAGAGCGATGGAAGAGGCAAGTGTAGCAACCACAGTGCAAGAGTGAGTTTGAGTAGCACCCAAAAGAGCACCAATTGTGTGTGAAAGGGAGCTGAGGAGCAGGAACCTCTGAGCCTGCCCTACAGAGACCACAGAGGAGAAAGAAAGGAAGGGCCACTAAACTCAGGGCAGCCTCTGCGCGCACTGAGCCACAGTGCAGCTAAGTCAGCGGGCCCAGAAATGCAGTTCATTAAAATCATGTGCCTGAAAAAATCAACAGAGCAAACTCAAGGACAAGTGCCATTTATGTAGCTGACAAAAGAAGAATATGTCTTGTTGTATATCTACAAACTAATTCAGTTGATTAATCTACATGTGCTCCTAGTAATGAGCTTCATGTGAAGGCCTCACAGAAAATCGTGCTGAGCAGGTGTTTGTCATGAGTGAAGAAAAGAAGACCTGCTCCAGTGAAAACGGAGCTAGTAGATCAAATGAAATGACCAACGTTTTTTTTTTCTCATTTTTCCTTGGTCAAAATTTTCATTTTTCAGGGAACTATGGGTTCAAGTTCGTATGAAAAAGTTTTCCTGTTTCAAACACTGCACCAAAATGTCTTGTGGCTAAACTATACGAGAAGCAACTCATAATGATGCACTGGTTTGCTGTTCAGTAAAGGGGTTTGGGATCTTACTGAAAGATCTGGAAGGTCTTTTTTTCTTCATTTACAATGACGCCTGCAAAAAGTCAGCATGGCCCCACTGGTGTGACTCAGTAGTTGAGCATCAACCTATGAACCAATAGATTGCTGATTCAATTCCCAGTCAGGGCAAATGCCCAGGTTGTGGGCTCTATCCCCAGTGGGGGCACGGACAGGAGGAGGCATGCAAAAAGAAGCCAATCAATGATGTTTCTCTCTTATGGATGTTTTATCCCTCACCCTTTCTCTCTAAAAATCAATAAAAACATGTTTTTTTTAAAAAAGTCAGTTTGGCATCTGATCCTTACCATTTTACAGATATCCATGGTACCAACCATGGCCATTAGCAATGGATACCAGAGCAAGTAGATGTTCTTGGGCATGAATAATATAAACTAAATGAAGTAAATGAAACAGAGAACATGGCGACAGTTGGAGAAAAGAGCCTTCATTAGATAATAAAGAAATTTGAACCCCTGCTGCTATAGCAACTACATCCAATCAAAACAGGTATTAAAGCTAAAAATTAGCAACAACAACAAAACACACACACACAAAAAAAAACACAGAGATGTAATGTTCTCTTAAAAATTGAACTGGAAAGGTGAAACATAATGTTTAGAAGCATTTAATGACATGAAAAGATGTTTCTGATATTTTGTTAAGGAAAAAAGAACAGCTTATGAAAACAAGTGTTCCCTCTGATCTCATTTTTGTTAATTTTATGTGAGTAAATGTGCTCAGAAAACATTAGATTGGTGTACACTAAAACACCGGCAGAGGTAGGATAGGATTACAGGTGGCTTATATTTTCCTTTTATGTATATTTTCCAAATTTTCTACAATAAACATTATTTTCATAAGAAAATTCTATCAAGAATAAGGATACTTTGTTTTCGAGATGGGCGTCTAACATTATCCCCTCCCCACCCCTTGACCCCACTCAGGCTCCATCTGACTCAAGAGCAGCCATTAACAATAGCAGCTCTACTGGTCACTTAAATGGCCTCTCATTTGCTCCCTTAGAGAGAAAGGTGGAACAAAGAGGAAGTAATGACCAGTTTTCAGGGCAGATTTTAGGGTGTGGGCTTTTATTTTGTTCTGGTCACATTTTAAAGAATATGCCTGGTAACACCCAAGCTTTTCACCCCACAAATCTTGTTCCAGCTGCTAATATGAGACTGAGGGTGTTAGAGAGGTCACTGTTCCCAGAGACTGCTCAGACCTGTTAGGCAAAAGCTGATGGGAGAGAAAAACAGGTCCCACCCTCTCCTGGGACTCCTGGGGCCAGGAATAGAGACGGGTGGGGCTCCTCAAAACTCACCAGCCAGCTAAGGGCATAGAATGTCAACTTCTTTCTACTTCATTTCCTCAGACCCTATGACACAATCATGGCCTGTATACAATTCCATGCAGCAGATTTTGCTATTTGGAAAATTCTTATGTCTGACCTTTATAGACTTTCCATTTTGTCTTCAGCTGAAAATGGGAAATTCAATTATATTCCTGCCTCTACTTGAATTCCCAAGGAAGCATGCTAAAGGCGTCGGAGATTTTGTCCACAGTGGCTTCAATTTCTGGTGAAAGGCTGTGGTTTTGTAATTCCCATTTGCATCTCTCTAAATTCCCATCACTTAGTAAAACACCAAAGCCAAAATTTTAAGTAATTAAAAATCGTTTTATAAAGGATGATATATATCCATTTTGTCTTTAGTTGTAGTTTTGAAGTTTGATAATAATTGTTGCTGAATGATGGAATTTTTTCTTCTTTCTAGCTCTCTCTCACACACATTCTTGATGCTAATTTTTCTAATTTTTCTATATACACATGGTGTGTAGTATTCTTATTAAATAAACAAAATTCAAATTGTGTCAGCACATCACCTATATTATGCCTAATGCATTGTAGGTACTCAATAAACATGTGTCTTCTAATTCTGGCAGAAAATAATAGTAGGTAGCATTTACTGAGTGCCTATTATGTGCCAAGCACTGTTCTAAAATTTTTTTATGTATTTTCTCATTTAAATTCTACAATAACATTATGAGGTTGGTACTATTAATTTTCCCTTTCCAAAGATGAGAAGATTAAGACAGAGCATTTAAGAAGCAGGAGAAAGTTCCAGAACACTAAACAGTCTGAGCATAGCCCTTGCTCTTAATCATCCCACTGGGGAGTGTTTTGAATATAAAATCAAGTGAAGGCTGTGAATTTGGTTGGTTAATATCTACCATATTTGTATCTGTTTTCTATTCATTGCCTTTATTCTTAGTTCCTTATTTTGCCTTCCACTCTTTTTCTGCTTACTCTTTAGAGCATTTGTTTTAAATCTTCATCCAAATAATGAGGATAGCTTTTCCATTGATTTTTAGAGAGAGTGGAAGAGAGAGGGAGGGAGGAAAGAGAGAAAGAGAAACATCAACATGAGAGAGACACATCAGTTGGTTGCCTGGAATTGAACATGCCACCAAGTTACATGCCCTTGACCAGAAATCGAACCTGCAGTCCTTTGGTCTGCGTGCCAATGCTCTGACCACTGAGAAAACCTACCAGACCTCTTTTGAACATTTTATGATTCCATTTTCTTCTCCTGTCTTAGTACAGCAATTACACTTCTTTTTCGGGTTGCAGCCAATCGAGGATGTTTCTCCCTCATTGATGTTTCTTTCTCTCTATCCTTTCCCTTCCTCTCTAAAAATCAATTAAATTTTTTATTACACTTCTTTTTAAACATTTTTAATTGTTATTCTTGAGTTTGCATCATATATTTACAATTAACCAAGCCCTCTTGCAAATTATATTCCAATTCACGAATAGTGTGAACAACTTACAACAGAGTATTTCCAATTCCTCCCTCCATCCTTTAACAAATTGCCATCATTCATTTTAGTTATCTATATGCTATATCCACTGAATATGCTGTTGCCATTATTATCTTGAAAAAAATGTTATCTGTTAAATAAGTAAGAATAAGAAAATAAGGATTTTATTTTACCTTCATTTATTCTCTAATACTCTTTTCATTTTAATGTAGATCTGAGTTTCTGGCATACAACGTTTTCCTTCTCTCTAAAGAACTTCTTTTTACATTTCTTGTGGGGCAAGGCAGGTCCACAGGCAACAAGTCACTCAATCACTAATTATCTGAGGAAGTTTTTACTTCTCTTTTACTTTTGCAAGATAATTTCCCTATACAGAATCTTAGGATGGTGGTTTTGTCTTTCAGTCATTTAAATATTTTACTCCACTCTTCTTTTTTGCATAGTTTCTAAAGAGAAGTCCAATGTAATTCTTCTCTTTGCTCCTCTATAGGCAAGTTTTTTTCCCTTCCAGTTTCTTTCAAGATTTCTCTTTGCTTTTCATTTTCTGCAATTTAAATATGATATGTCGCCGAAACCGGTTTGGCTCAGTGAATAGAGCGTTGGCCTGTGGACTGAAGGGTCCAAGGTTCAATTCCGGTCAAGGGCATGTATCTTGGTTGCGGGCACATCTCCAGTAAGGGGCATGCAGGAGGCGGCTGATCAATGTCTCTCTCACCAATGTTTCTAACTCTCTAACCCTCTCCCTTCCTCTCTGTAAAAAAATCAATAAAATATAAATAAATAAATAAATAAATAAATAAATAAATAAATAAATAAGATATGATATGATATGTCTAGGTGCAGGTTTGTTTTGTTTTGGTTTGATTTTGGTAATTATCTTACTGGTGTCCTATGAGCTTCCTAGATTTGTGTTTTGGTGTCTGATATTCAATTGAAATTCTCAGTCATTATTGCTTTAAATGTTGTTTCTGTTCCATTCTCTTTTTTTTCTCCTTGTGGTATTCCCATGACACATACATTATACCTTCTAGCTGTCCCAGAGTTCTTAAATGTTTTATTTTATCTTTTTTATTCTTTTTCATCTTTGAATTTTACTTTTGGGAGATTCTATTGACATTTCTTCACAGATTTTGTTCTTCAGCCATGTCTAGTCCATCAAAGGCATTCTTCATTTCTGTTACCAAGCTTTTTATTTCTAGCACTTCCTTTTGATTCTTCATTTTTCTCTTTTTATTACCCATTTGTTGTTGCATGTTGTCCACCTCTTTCATTAGGGCCATTAACATATTAATCTTAGTCCTTTTAAATTTCCAGTCTAATTACTCCAACATCTCTACCATATCTGAGTTCAATTTTGAAGCTTGCTCTGCCTCTTCAAACTATGCTTTTTGTCTTTTAGTATGCCTTGTAACTTTTTGTTGGAAGCGGGGCATGATGTTCTAGACCCGTGGTTGGCAAACTGCGGCTCATGAGCCATATGTTGCTCTTTGGCCCCTTGAGTGTGGCTCTTCCACAAAATACCATGGCCTGGGCAAGTCTATTTTGAAGAAGTGGCGTTAGAAGAAGTTTAAGTTGAAAAAATTTGGCTCTCAAAAGAAATTTCAATCGTTGTACTGTTGATATTTGGCTTTGTTGCTAATGAGTTTGCTGACCACCATTCTAGGCAAAAAACTTGAAGTAAAATAAGACTTTATTGTGAGGATTTTTTTGTTACTGAGACTAAGAGTTAAGAGTGTGCTTGTTTTTTGCTATAGCCATGTGTCAGAGGTTGAAATTTCCCAGTGTTTTATTTTTGTTTCTCTTGTTGTCTTTGGGTTTTTCTAGAAACTTCTTAAATAAGGTCTGAGAGTTAAAGTTCTTTCAGTAGTGTTTCCCTGTTATTATACAGAAGTCCTACTGATGCATTAGTAGAGTATGGGGGAGGAGAAGCGTTTTATGGTCCTAAAATTAGGTGTCTGTCTTTTCATGAGAATGTCTTCTTTAACTGTGTACTCCTTATATCCCTTACCTTCTCTTAGATGAGAAAGGAAGTAAGCTGGATTTGGCTTTTCCCTTTCCCCAGGGTACTTAGGCTCTGATAAAATAGTTTATCTTGAGGTCAGGTCTTATTAAGAAGAAGAGAATACTCTAAGTTTATTTCAAAATGCCTTTGTTTTTCTGCTCCTCCTACCAGAAGCATAAGGGAATTTTTCTCTGATCTTCACTGGTAGGGCTCCTGGAGGTAAAACTCACAAAAGTATAAGGGCTCCTAAGATTAGGTCCCACTAGAGTTTCTAACTCTCAGCCTTGTCCACACTGAGTATCCAGTGATTCCTCAATTATAGCTTAGATTTTCATGCCCCAGCACTGGTTCCCCCAA
Source organism: Lasiurus cinereus (assembly GCA_011751065.1). Lineage (NCBI taxonomy): Eukaryota > Metazoa > Chordata > Mammalia > Chiroptera > Vespertilionidae > Lasiurus > Lasiurus cinereus. The sequence goes on from JAAGEH010002534.1 coordinate 35,629,305, forward strand.
AAGTTTCTGTAAGCTTCTGCTCTGATAAGCTGTGATTGTCTGAACTTGCCTATCTGTCTCTACAATTTTGCGAGCAGTGGATTACCCTGTGCCTTCATTTCTCTTCAAGATCTAAGAGTTGTGTAGTTTTGTTTTTTTCTTTTTTCTTTTTTGAAAGTGAGTTGTTGATTTAAGTTTGTTTAGCTTGTTTTCTTGTTGTGTGGATAAGAGTGGTGACTTTTAAGCTCCTCACATGCCCAATTAGAAGTTGTCATGTAAGACTTTCTATGGCTTCTCTTATCTTTCCCCATATCCAAATAGCATTTATATGATCTGGAATTCTAAGGAAATCCCAGTGCCTCAGCATCATTGTCACAAGTGTGTTATAAAAACAGTTGACATTTCTAGCTAAGACTTGTCACAATTTTGAAATTTGTATTTCTTATTCAATTTACAAACAGATCTATTTCTTCTCAAAGTTTAACATGTTATAATAGCAATATATACAAAATGTAATCATAGCAAAATGTTTATAAAATTAAAGCATGATTAGTGGATTTATAATGAATTCTTAATTATTTATGAGTTGAAAAATAGCAGAGAAATTCAAAATTACTATTTTATAAGAGATATCTTAGCACCTTATGTTGTAATAGGGTAAGATTTTTTGGAAGATTATTGAAAATATACTGTTAAGACAACTATAGCAGGTGGAATAGTGGCCCTAAAAAAGATATGTCCACGTCCTAATTTCAAAAATATATATGTTATTTTATTTGGGAAAAAAGGATCTTTGCAGGTGTGATTAAGTATCGTGACATGAAGAATGATCTGGGTTGGCCTTAAACCAAATGACAAGTGTCCCAGTAAGAGAAAGGCAGAGGGAGAGTTGAGACAGGAAAAAGAGGAGAAGACACATAGAAGAAGGAAGAGGCAAGGAAAGAAGAGATTGGAGTGATGCAACCATAAGCCAAGGAATGCCAACAGCCAGCAGAGCTGGAAGAGGCAAAAAGTAAAATACAAAAAAAAAAAAAAACAGATTCTCTCTTTGAATGTCCAGAGGGAGACTTTGTTTTCAGACTTCTGCCCTCCAGAACTTTGAAAGAACAAATTTCTGCTATTTGAAGCTACCACATTTGTGCTCATTTGTTAAGGCAACCCTAGGAAACTATTCCAACAATTTAGAAGAATCTTTTAAATTGTTTGTTTTTCTCATTCTGCTCAGAACTCTTCTCTACACAAAGCTTCTCACCTGTGGCCGGTGAAGAATAACAGCTTATATCAAGTTACCTTTTAAATTTTTCTAAAATTGCAGACACCATCCCAGAATTAAGGTGTTTTGGTGTAAGTACAAAATGAAAGCAATCTGCCCTACTAAATTATAAACATTTTGAGTGACTAGATATTATGGATAATTCATCTTGCTGCCCTGCACAAGCTTGGCCCATAATAGGCACTCAATATTTGTTTAATAATTGACTGAAAAGACAACAAAGAATCCTAGATCTGGTATCCTCTCTGATTAGTGAGTAAGAATTTGGAAAACAGGATCATCTAAGGCAAAATTGAAGTACAGATGATTCATTTGTTTATTATTAGAAGTGGATTGTATGGTATAACTAATCTCTTAATGGAATTTAGGTGTTATAATCTGCTTATACCAAACATTTAAAGGATCATTAAGAACAGGTTCATTAAGGACAGAAGATCTAGGGGTCCAAACTGTTACTGATATTGAAACATATTTTAGAATAACTATTATGATGCTTATGGAATAAAATAAAATGCTGTTAATTGCCAAATAAATAAAGCTATATAATAGATGTGCACTTTCTATTAAAGAGCTATATTGTAGTATATAAGAAAAGTGATCTCTGAATGCTTCCAAATTACGTTCTCAGAATTCAATTTCCTCTCTTCTCTGTGGACTGGGAATAGGTACATTTTCAGGACTGAACTGGGCACTGTTCTCTAACCATTTTTTCCTTTTTAATTGTTCCCTTCTTTATAATTGATAATGCCTTTAAGTATTTTCTGCTGGTGGAGAAAACTTAAGTTTTACTTATAATAGAGGGATGCCATTTTAAAGATGTTTGGTTCAAGTGTATCCAAAAGTATTCCTACATAATTTGCCAATTTCCCACCTAGGGTCCCACCCCAAGCATTCCTAAGTCTGACAGAGCATTGTACTTCTGGAATACTTATGATATGTCAAGCACTAATCTAATCACTTCATGTACATTGGCTAATTTACTCCTCACAAGAACATGAGTCGAATTATGATTTCCACTTTACAGAGGAGGAAAATGAGACATGTGGGTGCTACGTAACTTGCCTCAAACCACACAACTAATAAGTGCAAGAACCTGAACTTAAACCTGGGCCACCTTCCTTTGGAGTTTGGATTTTTTTTTTCAATTATAGTTGACATACATTAGTTTCATATAGTTGACATATATTAGTTTCAGGTGTACAACATAGTGATTAAACATTTATATACCTTATGAAGTGATCACTCTGGAGTTTGAATTCTTACCCACTGTTTAATATTGGGATTAACTGAAACTTTATAGGACCTGGATACCAGGGTAGAAAGTCAGAGCCAAGATTGTTCCCATCAATGGAAGCTTTTATTTTTGGAGTGTCTTATCCCATGGTCGGCAAACTTCAGCTTGCGAGCCACATGCGGCTCTTTGGCCCCTTTCTTGCTCTTCCACAAATACCATGGCCTGGGCAAGTTTATTTTGGAGAAGTGACATTAGAAGAAGTTTAAGTTTAAAAAAATTTGGCTCTCAAAAGAAATGTCAATCATTGTACTGTTGATATTTGGCTCTGTTGACTAATGAGTTTGCCGACCATTGTCCTATTCCATTGCCAAAACGGTACCTGGCATTACTAATGGGAATTTTTGTTGTTATCTTGGCATAGGTAGGAAAGGCCTGTTCAGCAAGAAGAGTATGAACCCATCATCTGCTACTGGCTTTTGTACTCGAATTTTATAATTATTTGACCATATGCCCAAAGCCTTTGACAATAGGTACATTCAAAAAGTCTTACTGTTTTTAGCTTCAGGCAGTCTATACAGTGAGTCATTCTTATGAAAAAACAAATTCCGTCAACTTCAGGATCATTTTTCTAGACCCTCCCTTTGTAGGCCCCACAAGTTTTCCCACAAAACATTCGATGATAGAAAACTTCCCCAACTTGTAAAACTGGAAATTGAGCAGGAGATCTGGGGGCTGTGGAAGGCACTGACAGAATGACAGCCAAACATCTGTGAAGTCAACACTTCAAAAGTTCTCTTTCATGGGCTTAGCTGGAGCATTGTGGGAAGAGAGCTATCGATTGCTCTTCTCAAAGAGGCCCTAAGGTTTTGGTTTCTTTAATGACTTACGCAGTAGAGAGTGTTTTATATCATTCTCATGAAGAATTGACTTCCTCTAGGCAGTGCCTCCAATTTGACAAAGGTGTATTTTTTTTTAATCCCATTGTGATTAGCATCAGGAATAAAAAAGTATAGGACAAAATTCCTGACCTCAATATGCTCACAGTCTAAAAATAACAAAACAGTTAAAATATACAAACAATCTCCATACCAATGATATGCTATGAGAGCCTTCCTAGAGGGTCTGCTTTTGAAGGTGCACTTTACTCTAAAGATGGAAAATCTCCCTGATTTACTCCAGTTGAGTGAGTATTCAAGGACAAGAAGTTTGCCAAGCAATTAAGAAGAGACAGGGCATTTCAGAGTGAGGAAACAGCATGTCCAAATGAGCTGAGGTGGTGCCCATGCTCTCAGGAGGTGGTGAGGTACGCACCCCAATGGGAGGGAAGGGTGAACTTGGAAAGAGGAGCCAGGCCAGAAATATGGGGGGGGATGCAGTCAGTCAGCTCCTGGAGACCTGGATGCTATAGCAGCCTAGGGATTCAAGGAAGTCAGAGATCTGAGCAAACACAGCTAATAGCCAGAGTGGACAGAAAGCTGATAACTGATGACTGCACGGAATTCAGAAAGTCAGCGCCAAAAGCTTGAGATGGTTTTAGGCTAGCAGGAGCACATCCAGTGCTACTCTGGGAAAGCTTCCACGCCCATCTCCTTAGCCCTTCCCTGATCACTGGAACATGCAACCCTAGTTTGAAGAAGGGATGAACTTGCTGTGCAAGCACTGTTTCCAACCAGATTGCTGGTACAAAGCCCTTCTATAGAAATTCTAGAGCAACCACTGAGAACCAGAAGACAAAAAACAACAATATGTGGGCTCCATGACCTAAATCTGAATAATAATTGATAATAATATAGCCAATATTGATTGAGGGCTTACTTAAGCACAGTATCATGCATTGTTCTTGCATATGTCCATAAATCTCTATGTGATCCTATAAAGGAAGTCCACATGGGCTATCACCTCCACTGTAAGACTACTTATTTATTGTCCCAGAGATTTCTTTAGTATGAAAAAATGTTTAATTGGCAGCTTTTTAATGCATCTTACTTTTTATTTTTTAAATGTTTTATTGATTTTTAGGAAGAGTAGAAGGAAGAGGAAAGAGAAATAGAAACATCGATCAATTGCCTCCTACATGCCCCTCATGGGGGTTTGAGCCCAAAACTCTGGCATGTGCCCTGACCAGGAATCAAACCAGCTACCTCTTGGTGCATGGGTTGATCCTCTATCACTAAGCTACATCAGCCAGGCTGCATATTACTCTTTTCAAAATGAAGTAGAATCAACATACAATATCCTATTAGTTTCATGTGTATACTATAACTTAATATTTATATATATTATGAAATGAACACCACAGGAAGACTCATTACCATCTGAATACATATTACTTTATTAAAAATAAATTTTTATTGATTTCAGAGAGAGGAAGGGAGAGGGAGAGAGAGAGTAAAATGTCCATGATAAGATAAAATCACTGATCAACTGCCTTCTGCACACCCCCTACTGGGGATCGAGCTTGAAACTCAGGCATTTGCTTACCAGAGTCAAACCTGGGACCTTTCAGTCCACAGGCCTCGGCTCTGTCCACTGAGACAAATTAGCTAAAGCAATACATACCATTTTTAAATGTTCCAGATTCAAAGATAAAATGTTCAGCTGTTATATTTGTCCCCATTGAAGAATGTAACTTCTCAGCCCTAGCTAGTTTAGCTCAGTGGATAGAGCATTGGCCTGCAGACCAAAGAGTCCCAGGTTTGATTCCCATCAAGGGCACATACCTTGGTTTCAGGCTTCTCTTCCACCTGGGCCCTGGTTGGGTCTCATGCAGGAGGCAACCAATCGATGTGTTTCTCTCACATCAATATATCTCAGTGTTTTCCCTCTCTCTTCTATTCACTCTAAAAATTAATGGAAAAATATCCTCAGGTGAGGATTAAAAAGGAAGAAGAATATAGCTTCTCAGAATGAAAATGTATTCTTAAATATTTAAATTCTACAAAGTTATAAGAAATACTGTAAGATCTAGCAACCATTTTTTTAATAGAAAAGAAATTATTGAAACAAGTAAGCGTTCATGCCAAGGGCAAGGCATGTAACTATTATACAACAATCTAGAGGCCTGGTGCATGAAAATTTATGCACTGGAGGGAGATCTTTCAGCCTGACCTTCTCCCTCTTACAGTCTGGGAGCCTTCAGGGGCTGAAGGCACCCAGCAATCAGGGGAAGGCGACAGCCCCATCACACCTCTACTACTGCCACTGCTGTCAGTGCAAGCTTTGGCCAGCCCTGGTTACCTGCACCTCAAACTGGACCTGGGGGCTAGAGGGGTTCTGGGAGGCTGAGGGGACTGGGTGCTGCCATCTTGTGGCTGTGGGCATTGCCATCTTTGAGGATGTGGCAGTCAATTAGCATATTCTCTCCTTGTTGGCTGTGGGCACTGCCATCTTTGTGAGGGCATGATGGTCAATTAGTATATTCCCTCTTTTTTTTTATTAATTTTTATACATATCTCCCCATTGCCCCCCTCCCTCCCAGGCATACCCCAACCCCCCAGTGTCTATGTTCATTGGTTATGCTTATATGCATGCATACAAGTCCTTTGATTGATCTCATATCTACCTCACCTAACTTTAATCTTCCTGCTGTAATTTCACAGTCTGTTTGAAGCTTTACTGTCTCTGTATCTATCCTTTTGTTCATCAGTTTATAATGTTCTTTATTATCCCCCAATGAGTGCGATCATGTGATGCTTCTCCTTCATTGACTGGCTTATTTCACTAAGCATAAGGCTCTCCAGTTCCAACCAGGTTGCTGCAAATGGTAAGAATTCCTTCTTTTTATTGGCAGCATAGAATTCCATTGTGTAGATGTACCACAGTTTTCTGATCCAATCATCTGCTGATGGGCACCTAGGCTGTTTCCAAATTGTAGCTATTGTAAATTGTGCTGCTATGAACATAGGGGTGCATAAATCCTTTCTGATTGGTGTTTGTAATTTCTTAGGATAAATTCCTAAGAGTGGGATTACAGGGTCAAATGGGAGATCCATTTTTAGTTTTTTGAGGAAACTCCATACTGTTCTCCACAGTGGCTGCACCAGTCTGCATTCCCACCAACAGTGCACAAGGGTTCCTTTTTCTCCGCATCCTCGCCAACACTTGTCGTTTGTTGATTTGTTGATGATTGCCATTCTGACAGGTGTAAGATGGTATCGCATTGTCGTTTTGATTTGCATCTCTCAGATGATTAATGACTTTGAACATGTTTTCATGTGTCTCTTGGCCTTCCTTCTGTCGTCTTTTGAAAAGGTTCTATTTAGGTCCATTGCCCATTTTTTTATTGGATCCTTCATCTTCCTTTTATTAAGTTGTATAAGTTGGCTGTAGATTTTGGAGATTAAACCTTTATCAGTGATAACATTTGCGAATATGTTCTCCCATACAGTGATCTTTCTTGTTGTTTTGTTGATGGTTTCTTTTGCTGTGCAAAAGCTTTTTATTTTGGTAGTCCCATTTGTTTATTTTTTCTTTAGCTTCAACTGCCTTTGGAGCAGTATCAGTGAAGAAGTTCTTCGGCATATATCTGAGATTGTGCTGCCTGTGGATTCCTCTAGTATTTTTATGGTTTCCCTTCTAATGTTTAAGTCCTGTATCCATTTTGAGTTTATTTTTGTATTTGGTGTAAGTTGGTGGTCCAGTTTCAATTTTTTGCATGTATCTGTCCAATTTTCCCAACACCATTTATTGAAGAGGCTCTCTTGGCTCCATTGAATGTTCATGCCTCCTTTGTCAAATATTAATTGAGCATAGTGGTTTGTGTGGATATTCTATTCCATTGGTCTATATGTCTGTTCTTGTGCCAGTACCAGGCTGTTTTGAGAACAGTTGCTTTGTAGTATAGCTTGAAGTCTGGTATTGAGATCCCACCTACTTTATTCTTCCTTCTCAGAATTGCTGTAGCTATCCGTGGTCTTTTTTTGTTCCAGATGAATCTATGAAGAATTCTTTCTGGATCTGTGAAATATGTTGTTGGTATTTTAATGGGTAGTGCGTTGAATCTGTAGATTGCTTTGGGTAGTATGGACATTTTAATGATGTTGATTCTCCCAATCCATGAGCATGGTATGCTCTCCCATCTGTTAACATCTTCCTCTATCTCTTTTTTCAGTGTCCTGTAGTTTTCTGCATAAAGGTCTTTTACCTCTTTAGTTAGGTTTATTCCTAGGTATCTTAATTTTTTTGGTGCGATGGTAAATGGGATTGCTTTTTTAGTTTCTCTTTCTATAATTTCACTATTAGTGTACAGAAATGCCACAGACTTCTTAGCATTAATTTTGTATCCTGCTACATTGCCAAATTCATTAATTAAGTCAATTAGTTTTGGAATGGAGTTCTTTGGGGTTTTTATGTACAATATCATATCATCTGCAAATAAGGATAGCTTTACTTCTTCTTTTCCAATTTGGATGCCTTTTATTTCTTCTTGTTGTCTAATTGCAATGACTAATACTACCAGTACTATGTCAAGCAGGAGAGGTGAGAGTGGGCATCCTTGTCTTGTTCCTGTTCTTAGGGGAAATTGTTTTAGTTTTTGCCCATTGAGTATGATGTTAGTTGTGGGTTTATCATCTATGGCTTTTATGATGTTGAGCTATGACCCTTCTATTCCCACTTTGCTGAGAGTTTTTATCAAGAAAGGGTGTTGGATTTTGTCAAATGCTTTTTCTGCATCAATTGATATGACTATGTGATTTTTATCTCTCAATTTGTTTATGTGATGTATCACATTTATTGATTTGCGGATATTGTACCATCCCTGCATTCCTGGGATGAATCCTGCTTGGTCATGGTGTATGATCTTTCTGATGTACTGCTGGATCCGGTTAGCTAGAATTTTGTTGAGGATTTTGGCATCTATGTTTATGAGAGATATTGGCCTATAATTCTCTTTCGTTGTGTTGTCTTTATCTGGTTTTGGTATTAGGGTGATGCTGGCTTCATAGAAGGTGTTTGGAAGTGTTCCTTCTTCTTGAATGTTTTTGAATAGTCTGAGGAGGATAGGTTTTAATTCTTCCTTGAATGTTTGGTAAAACTCTCCTGTGTAGCCATCTGGACCCGGGCTTTTATTTGCTGGAAGCTTTTTGATTACTGCTTCAATTTCTTCCATAGTTATTGGACTATTGAGATGTTTGGTTTCCTCCTCATTGAGTTTTGGGAGGTTATATTTTTCTAGGAAAATGTCCATTTCTTGCAGGTTGTCCAATTTGTTGGAATAGAGTTGTTCATAGTATTTTTTAATAATCCTTTGTATTTCCACAGGGTTTGTTGTTATTTCTCCTCTTTCATTTCTAATTTTATTTATTTGGCTCTTTTCTCTTTGCTTCTTGGTGAGCCTGGCTAGGGGTCCATCAATCTTGTTTATCCTTTCAAAGAACCAGCTCTTTGTTTTGTTGATCTTTTGAATTGTTTCTTTGGTCTCCAAGTTGTTTATCTCCGCCCTGATCTTCACTATTTCCTTCCTACTGAGTACACTGGGCTTTTCTTGTTGCTCTCGTTCTAGCTCTTTGAGTTGTAGGTTTAGGTAATTTATTACCATTGTTTCCTGTTTTTTGCAGTAGGCTTGTAGGGCTATGAACTTCCCTCTCAGGACTGCTTTCACTGTGTCCCATAAATTTTGTATTGTTGTGTTGTCATTGTCATTTGTTGCCATGATGTTTTTTATTTCTTCCTTGATATCTTTGGTTACCCAGTCGTTGTTTAATAGCATGCTGTTTAGTCTCCATGTGTTTGATTTCTTTCTATTGTTTTTATTATAGTTGATTTCCACTTTTATGCCACTGTGGTCTGAGAAAATGCTTGATATGATTTCTATCTTCTTGAATTTGAAGAGACTTTTCTTATGACCCAACATATGATCTATCTTTGAAAATGACCCATGCACACTGGAGAAGAATGTATATTCTGTGGCTTTGGGGTGAAATGTTCTGAAGATGTCAATTAATTCCATCTTATCTAGTGAGTCATTTAGGATTGATGTTTCTTTGCTGATTTTTTGTTTAGAGGATTTGTCCAATGGTGACAGTGGGGTATTAAAGTCTCCTACTATGATTGTATTGCTGTCAATCTCTCCCTTAATATCCTCCAAGAGTTTTTTTATGTATTTAGGTGCTCCTATATTCGGTGCATATATGTTTACCAGAGTTATTTCTTCTTGTTGGATTGTTCCCTTTAGTATTATGAAGTGTCCCTCTTTCTCTCTTGTTATGTCCTTCACTTTGAGATCTAATTTGTCAGATATAAGTATTGCAACCCCAGCTTTTTTTTCATTTCCATTTGCCTGAAATACCATGTTCCATCCCTTCACCCTCAATCTGTGTGCATCTCTTTTCCTAAGGTGGGTTTCTTTAAGACAGCAGATATATGGATCATGTTTTCTTATCCAATCAGTTACCCTATGTCTTTTCATTGGAGCATTTAATCCATTTACATTTAAAGTTATTATTGATAAGTACTTATCTGTTGCCATTTTTAGTCCTTACCCCCGAGTTCCTTCTTCGCTTCCTCTTTCTTTTTATTACAGCAGACCTTTTAACATTTCTTGCATTGCTGGTTTGGTGGTAATATATTCCCTTAGTCCTTTTTTGTCTGTGAAGCTTTTGATTTCACCTTCAGTTTTGATTGAGGGTCTTGCAGGGTACAGTATTCTTGGATTCAGACCCTTCCTTTGCATGACTTTGTATATTTCATTCCATTCCCTTCTGGCCTGACGAGTTTCTGTTGAGAAGTCAGTAGCTAGTCTTATGGGGGTTCCTTTGTAGGTAACTTTCTGTTTCTCTCTGGCTGCTTTTAAGATTCTTACTTTGGAGATTTGGCAAGATGGCGGCATAGGTAAACACCTACACTGCTGCCTCGCACAACAATTTCAAAACTACAACTAAAAGACAGAATGGACATCATCCAGAACCACAGGAAAGCTGGCTGAGTGGAAATTCTACAACTAGAAGGAAAGAGAGGGGCTCACAGAAACCCAGAGGAGCTGCAAAAAGCTGAGGTACGGAGACGCATGCACGCTGAGAGAGCGGGCGCCAGAGGACCTGGCTAGCTTTCTCTGGCGGGAGGGAAACGGAGACTCTCAACAGCATTGAACCCCTTATCTTACGACACTAAACCCCAGATCCAGCCGAAACTCATACGGGGGAGTTTGGACTGTGAAAAGGGAGAGGTGCACGGAAATTTAGGGGAGTCGCAGAAGATCAGGTCCGGTCTCGCACGCGCACGGTGCTGCGTGGAGGACAGATTGCCGATTGTGCCGCTGGCTTTCGCGAGTGGGCGAGAGACAGACCCTCCCAACTGTGCCACTTCTGAGTCCACTGAGCCCCTGTTTCGGGGAAAACCCTGGGGACCTAGACTCGTGTGGTCCTGGTGTGCAGGGGAGATGGAAAGGCAGCGGTTAGAGGCCCTGCGGGTGCGCGCGCGCACAGGTACCGCTCCAGCCATTACCCAGTCACGTGAGACTCGGGGGCCGTAGAGGGCGGGGCCGACTGGAAGGCAAGGCGGTCCCTTAAGTCCTGAGACTCCACCCCTCCCAAGCTCAACAGAGGCTTCTGCGGCTTTGCATCTGCTATCATAGGGATGAATCCAACACAGAAGTTTCCCCGGCATGGTGAGGATGCCGAGACAGGGGAAGGGATCACAAACAAAAGATATGGAGGGAAAAAAAAGGACTGGATATAGAGTTCAAAACCACGCTTTTGGGGTTTTTCAAGAATATGCTAGAAAAGATGAATAAATTTAGCAAGACCCAAGAGGAGATGAAAAAGGACATACTAGAGATGCAGGGGAGCCAACTAGGGATGGAAAAGGTCCAACTGGAGATGATAGAGGACCAAATAGAAATTAGACATACACTCACTGAAATAGGGAATATTGTACAGAGTCCTGGCAGCGGACTGGAGAAAGGCAAGAATCAAGTAAAAAATTTGAAATATAAAGAGGCAGACAACATTCGACTGGAAAGGCAAGAAGAGAGGAGAATCCAAAGGTGTGAACATAATGTGGGGAGCCTCTGGGACAGTTTCGAGCGTGCCAACATCAGAATTGTGGGGGTGCCAGAAGAAGAGAGAGAGCAAGATACTGAAAACCTATTTAAAGAAATAATGACTGAGTGGGACCGGGATCCGGGGAAGGAGCTACCTGTGTCCCCGGCCCGGAGGCGGGCTCGCCGGCGAGGTCGAGGACCCGGGGTCTGGGGGGATGTGCCCCGCAGCACAGGGCGCCGGGCTGGGCCCCGCAATGGGGAAACGCAGGCATGGAACGCGGACTAACGGAGCTCCGCTCGGCGCCCCGCCGTCCTCCTCCCAGTGCTGGACTGAGTCCCCGCTGCTGGCGATGCCCGGGGGAGAGGGACGGGGCTGGAGGGCTGGGGCGCTGGGGCCCTGGGGCGCTGGGGACAGGCTGCAGGCGCTGAGACCCTCGCGCTTAGGCTGAGGCTGAGAGTGAGACCCTCATGCTGGGGCTGAGGCTGAGACCTCGTGCTGAGGCTGAGGCTGAGACCCTCGTGCTGAGGCTGAGGCT